>JAREYC010000010.1:27087500-28287500 GCA_030015325.1 Cryptoblepharus egeriae | reverse complement strand
GGTTCAGCACAGGATTTGTGCCTGGGACTTAGGCTGGCCTAAATGCAGATTAGGATTGCAGCTGTAGTTAGGATAAATTGAATTAAATTGGTTAGGATTGCAGCCACACATAAAACAGAGAGAGAGAGAGAGAGAGAGAGAGAGAGAGAGAGAGAGAGAGAGTACAAGATAATCATATGGCACAACCAGTGAAACATTGTACAGCTGGCCCAGTCCTGTGTTTTTTAAGCATTAAAAAACTACTGAAAACCACCCCACTTAACTGTGCGCTTCTGAGACAAAAATCTAATCTCCCATTCATGCACAACACAATGAAGTCCAAATGTTATTGGGGGGCGGGGGGGGGGAAGGGAAAAAAGAGAGAGAAAGCCATTTTTGTTTCACTAAGGTGTACATGTTAAATAATCAAAGGATCCAACATGACAATATGGTTATAGATAGTTATCTTAAGTGCCTTCTGTGGCGAGATACTGAAATTAAGAACTGGAACAAAACAGGAGACATGAAAGTGCAGGTTCTACAAACACTGGGTTGCTTATTAAAACCACTTTGATCCGTTGCTTCTTTGATATCCTAGGTCTTATAAAGAATTCACTTTCAGGGGTAAATATAGGTAGTTCAGAGAGATTTTATGACATACTGTACATACTCTTTTCCCCGACACTTTTTTTAATTACTTGGGGAAAAAAACCCAAGAAGGATAAAAAAATATGCTGATAGCATCGTTACCTGACAAGATTAATTTCAAAAGTGCTGATTATTTTGAAGGAATCCAACTTTGGTCCATATTTCCACCATGATCACCCCCTCCCCACCACCAGCTAAAAAGTAGAATGAGCGAGGGCATATTATGAGAGAGGGTGTATTATCTATATATATAAAAGAGAAAAATCACTCACTGACTGACTCACTGACTGACTCACTCATCACCGCCCTGCCAAAACCAGTGGGCCTAGAAGCATGAAATTTGGGGTGGGTGTTCCTTCTGTGACTGAGGGATGCACTAAGAACCGGTTTTCGGAAATTCCAACCGGAAGGGGGTGAAAAGGGGCGCAACACGTTTTCCTCCCTATACTTTGCATTGAGAATTGATGACTCATCAACATTCCTCCCCAACTGCTGGGCCTGAAGCATGGAATTCTGGGAGTTCCTTCTGTCACCTGAACTCCCACCAAGAACCATCTGGAGAAATTAACCCTTCAGGGGTTGAAAAGGGGGCAACGTGTTTCTGTCCTATACTTAACGTGGGAGACTGAACAACATCCAGCCAATTTGGTGCTCAGACCCTGGTGCACTGGGGGATGTTGTTAGGAGGAAGAGGTTGCGCTGGCGAGGATGCTGCGCATGAGGGGAAATTGCGCATGAGGGGAAATTGCGCATGGGGGAAGTTGCGCATGTAGCAAAGTTGCGCATGGGAAAAATTGCACATGGGAGGAAGTTGCGCACGGGGGAAGTTGCGCACGGGGGAAGTTGCGCATGGGGGATGATGCGCATGGGGGATGATGCGCATGGGGGATGATGCGCATGGGGGGATGATGCGCACGGAAGAAAGTTGTGCACAAAGTTGCGCACGGAAGAAAGTTGTGCACAGTGGAAAGTTGCGCACAGAGGAAAGTTGCGAATCAAGGAAGTTGCGCATGGGAGGGAAGTTGCGCATGGAGGAAATTGTGCATGGCGGAAGTTGTGCATGGCGGAAGTTGCGCATGGGGGGAAGCTGCGCATGGGGGGAAGTTGCGCATGGGGGAAGTTGCACATGGGGGGTTGATGTGCATGGGGGAGGTTGTGCATGGGGGGTTGATGTTCATGGGGGAAGTTGTACATGGGGTAACTTGTGCATGCTGGGTTGATGCACATGGGTGAAGTTACGCATGGGGGGGTTGATGTGTATGGGGGAAGTTGCGCATGGGGGATTGTTATGCCTGGGGGAAAGTTATCCATGGGGGGGTTGATGCATATGGGGGGATGGCATACGGGGGAATTTTACTCCCGCAACGTGGGTACGCCTTTTGCTAGTTAGAAATAAAATAGGTGTGTACATTTACCTGAAGGGGGGCACCTGCTACATAAGGTCTGCTGGAGAAAAACTGCTAAATGCACTGACTGTTGGGGTTTTTGGAGGACTCAGATATCTTACAAGGTGTGCAAGAGAGCTTACCTCTGCCCCTTTAGCTATGCATGTTAGGACATTATGGCAAATGTCACCTCCTTATCTGATGTACCAGTATCTCCTCCTCTCACTATGTTCTAGCTCAGCTCTCCCCTTTTCTCCATTTTACTCCTTCCTATCTGTTCCTCTCTTCTTTTGCCAATCCTGGAAGGGGAAATTTAAGGAGGAGCACTGGAAATGAGTGGGTGAAACAGATGAGTTCCCCTCACCAACCAGCTGTATGAGGTGTCTCCATGATAGAAGGACCTGCTGAAGATGAGGAGAGGAACTTGGAAAGGCTGAGGCACAGTGCATGCCTGATGTTTTCACCATGTTGAAGATCCCAACCAGATAGCTGGCGCAAAGATTGATGATACATTGTCTTTATAGGGTCAGACACTTAGAGCCTGATCCTACTGGGCTGGCACTGCATCTCTGGATACTAAAGAAGCTTAGGATTGGGTGGTTAGTCAATAATGAGCGAGATGTGCCTCTAAATCAAGGCAACCTATTTAGGCGTATGGCTAGAACACCAAACCTAACCCTCTCCCCTTGATAATTTCACAGCAAGATCACACTTAATATATCAACACCCAGAGCACTACAGTGAGCGCTAATTTTATTATTAATATTGGAGGTGGCAATGTTTTTAATTCATGACTTATTCCAAACAAAAATCTGTAATAAATGAGCTGTTGTTCCCAAGCTTCAAAGCAAAACCTGTTGTAATGATGTGTGTATTTATTTAGCCACATGTAACTTTTATGACATCACATGACTAAGGGCAATATAGCAATAGAAATAAAAAGCAGGGTTCCAAATCCTGAACACATGGAGCTGGGCAGACATTGCTGTGCTTTGGACAGTCAGTGTAAAAAAGAAACAGGATCCTAAAATACTTGCTTAGGTGAAAAGTCATTAATTGATTGCTTCTTAGAAATGCAATTTCACTAGATAGTGTTGCATAGTGGTTAGAAGATTGGACTAACCAATATTAAAACACTGACTGGTTCTTAGTTCAGTTATCTCCTTAACTTTGAAGGTCACTGGGCAATTTTCACCCAGTCAACATCTCTAAGGGCGCAATCCAAAGTAACTACAGGGACTCCTTGCTCAGGTGTAAGAACAATTTACTCTGGATTGCAATATGAATTTCCCATTGGTTTTCACTAGGTGGTGCCGCAACTCCAGGTGCACGTAATGTCTTTTACATGCACCCATAGTTACTCTGGATTGTAGTGTAAATCTAACACACATCACAGAGTCGTTGTATGGAGCAGGACCATAAAAAATCACCAGCCTTATATTAGTCATAGAAGTGGTGACTCTGATCCAGAATAGTGGGTCTCACCATCAATCAGACAAATGCTGAAGAAAAATAGCACCATCCCAAAATAAAAACCATTGGTATATGCAATGAATGAATGAATTCTGGGTATAATTGAAAGACGCTGAAAGAGTGGATCATCAGAAAACCAACCATCCAAAAGCAGGGGACTCCTGTAGTAGTAACATATATGAACTGAATGGACGAAGATCCCATTTGGTCATTGAACCGTTGATTCAATAACCGTCCTTCCCTTCACTGAAAATTTCTATGATGTTTTCCCTCTCTTTAATATTTCTGAACAGAATCCAAGACTGTAAGGGTTCTTAAGTGATGCACGGATGATTTAGGCATTCAGTCTGAATATTTCCACTTGGTGTTAAGAATTTAAAACTTCAGGGGCAAGTTTTGTAAAAAGGTTTAACCACCCCGACAAGAGATTTCCCAGTGTTTCTTATCAGCCGGACCAGACCTAAATTGGGCTGTCATGTAATCAATGGGCTATGATAGGCTGATTATCATGTAGGATAAGTGATATCTATTAGAAAAAATTGATCCTGACACCACTCAGGAAAAGGCAAAAGGCAAAAGCGAGAGACCACGAGCCCTGAACTGGCCTTTGTACATATTTAATGGCTGTCATCTTTGGGAAAGTGCCGGAAAACCATGGAACTCTCTGGGTAAATCTATATTGATTGAATAATCCTTGTCATCTGTTAGGCCTAACAAAGCTGTCACAGCACAGCCACAAGCAAACAGATTTTTTATTTGATAACTTTCTTTCCATTTCAAACTGGGAAGCACACAAGATTTAGGAGTTTCCAGGGAGCTCCTTCATATTTAGCCGGCTCCGGCTCCGTTAATTCCCTTGGCAGAAGACCTTGTTTTCTCTGTGACTGATTGACTCCTGCACATTTAATTAAACCGGCATCCTCCAAATTACAGTTTATGAAGGAAACAGAAGCAAACTGCCAAAATAAGAGCAAGTTCGACATCACACATATTGCGTTAAGAGAAAGAGCCTTGAATGATTATGGCTGGGAGCTTGATAAAAATTTTAGGGGTGGGTGTGCTTCTGGGTGTCCCCAGTGACAAGATCTCTCTTTATGAATACAGAAAAAAATCATCAAACAGAAATCATTAAATGGAGCAGATGGGACTTTCTGTGTGTTGCTGATGCATAAAGGGGGCTGGAATATAAGGAGTGCGGCTCGAAGGAAAGCCATCAGATCAACATGACAACCCTCAAAAAGGTGCAGGGTGGGGGATGTTTACTATTGTTCTCCTTGCCAAGCAACTTTGTGTGTTTGTGTGTGTGATGATCAGAAATGGTACTCCATGAATGTTGTCAAAGCAGGTCCCCGGAGCCCTGTACAATTATTCTCCTCTGTCTGTCTCGGGAAGGTTCTGAAAAAGAATGACTAAGGAGGGGAATAACGTATCCAAGGAAAGTGTTAACATCCCAACTTGCTTCTTGTCACTTTCCAATGTGACACTTTCATTCCTGATGGGTTAAGGTTGTGTTTCAATTCCACAAGGCAAAGACCAGAACTCACACTGGCCTTCATTATGTAGTTTTCTTGTCTTCCATATCTCAGGCTTCTTCAAAAACCCAGAGTTTTGTCGTCGTTAGAGTGTTAGGAGGAAAGGGACCTTGAAGAATTTTTTATTTCCCACATTTTTATATGGCACTTCCTCCTAGGAGCTGAGGGTTGGGGTACAAAGTTCCTTCCTTTTATCCTCACCACAACTTTCTGAAGGATGTGAGGCTGAAAGTGACTGGACCAAGCTTACCCAGAAAGCTTCGTGAAAGCAGTGATTTGAACCCAGATCTTCCAAGTCGAAGTACAACTCCAGAACCATTATACCATCTTGACTCTCAGGACTTAGGGGTCCAGGGGTTATGCTCTGTCATGGTATACCTTTGCACATATACCACTCACTTCCTGATAGTGCACTGTGTGCTACTGTAGCCATTGATCCCAAGGATTCAGGAGTCTTATTATATGGGCTTTCTGATGGGCATGAGGTCTTTAGTTAAACTGGCTTATTTATTCCACCACCCTGAGATTAAGCTTCTCAGAAGTTTATTGATATTCAGCAGCTCAGAAGGTCACACAAAATCTTACTCATGGCTCAATGTGTGAAGGAAGGATCCAGATTGTGCTCCCTGTCCTCTCTTAACATTTAAATGCTCAGGGGAAGGTAAGAATACATTTGAATACTTCATCATGACTTTTGAAACTGATGACTTTTGAAACTGATGGAACAGGTCAGTCATAACTGATGGAATAGGTCAGTCATAACAATGGGACTAGTGATGAGTAACTTTAGTTGGATTGGGGTTCTTGGTGCGTACAGAGATGCCCATTCTGGCTAGTGAAGGTGAAACCCATGAAGGGTCAACTTACAGGTTTTAGGGGGTTTATGGCTATCCTCCTTGGGCACTCTCCCATCCAGATGATCCTTACTCTGTTTCATGGTGGGTCTAACCTTGGTGGAAGGGATATGAAAGAGGAAGGAATAATTGAACCACCCTCTTAGTCACTCGAGGAGAAGTCAAATGACCATCTCTGCACCACAGAAGTGCCATCTGCACCTGCCCAGTGATTTGAAACTAACCCCCATCAGGATGCCCTCATTTCATAAACAGGTTGAGCAGTTTTGTTTTTATTGACAAAAAGTTATTGCAGGGTAAGGTTTGCATAGGGGCCAGTCTGATCAATAAACAAACAAACAAACAAATAAATAAATAAGGATCCACAAAACTCATATATGTTTTAGCATTAAAGTCTATGTGAATCTCATTTTAGCCACCTTTAGATCAAAGACCAAGCTTTCCCTGGTTACACTTGGAAAAAAAGCCTTGTACTTTCTGGTTTCAAAAGGAAAAAGATGTGCTGACTTAGACATCAATAGCCTGCTTAAAACTCAGTGAATACCACTATTAACTTTTTTCTTCCTCTCTTTTTCGGTGTCTTTAAAAAAACAAAACCCAGCCAGTTCTTTTACTCATATGCCAAACAGCTTGGGTCTTAAGACACAGGTTTCAAAAGTTAAGAGGAATCCTGTTCCACTGTGGTTTCCAAATTTGACAAAAGAAAGAAGCAAGCACAGGAGAAACAATGTGATGTAGTGGTTAACATGCTGGAGAAGGACATGGGACATACATGTTCAAATCCTTATTTAGCTATGCAGCTCCCTGGGAGTCTTTTGCTGATCTACCTTGCAAGGCTGTTATGAGATGAAAGTGAACAAAGGCCTTGGGAAGCCAACTCAAGAAATGATCCTGCTAATACTAGTCTAATTTCTGTAGATGAGTCACAAAGAAAAGGCCCTGAAAAATTATCTTAAATACGCATTTGCTCAAGCATACATGTTTGAATGCCCAAGCGTTAATATTTGTATATCAGAGGCTGAATGGCTGAGTGGACTGGATATGAAAATCTGATTCACCATAAGTCCATGTATCGTATACCATAAAATAAATAAATAAATAAATAAATAAATAAATAAATAAATAAATAAATAAATAAGGCTGCCATCCTAACCTCCAGTTAGGCCAGACTAAGCTCCAGCATAAGTCCTGTGCTGACCTGGTGGTGTCACAAAAGTGCCATAAGACACTTCTATGCCACTCCAGGGGGAGGGTTAGGCTAGTCACAGACATGTGCTTGCCTCTCTACATCACCATGAGAATGGGAAGACTAATGAGTTGTGTTGGCCTAGATTAGGATTCCAACCTAAACCACGGAAAGCCTTTACAAATCCTTGCACAGCCACAGAGTTCATTAACAGCACAATCCTAAGCAGGTCTATGTAGAAGTAAGTCCCATTGAATCCACACTTTCCTACACATCCAAGTGCATACTTCCCAGGGTTGTTGTGAGCAACAGCTAGAAGAAGCATGTATGCTGTCTTGAGCTACTTCAAAGGAGAATGGTATTAAGATTTCTGAATTCAATTTCTTAATTAAATCTTATCTTATGGGGGTGATACAAATTTTCCTGTTCGATGATTTTACTTCCAACCATGACATCACTTCCCAGTTATGAAGCTTCCAAATTCAGAGTTGGGCCTACAACCTAAAGTGAAATTAAGGCCCTTGCTCCAGAGCAGTTAAGATGACTTTCCATAAGATAACACTAGAGGGTGATGGAATTGCGTGGACCCGTAACTGCTCCGGATTTAGCCCGTAGTCTATCTGTGAATGCTAATAGCTGAGAGTGGGAGAGCATGGAACAACACAATTGCCTTCCAGTCTGCTTGTTAGCACTGAAGAGGCATATGGCTGGACCAACAGGCTGACCTGGGTGAAGAAACTGAAGCTAATCGGAAGGGATTTTGCTTCATATGTTGAATGTTCCCCAGTTTAATCACCAAGATCTCCAAGCAGAGCAGATAAAAATTCTTATACAAGTCCAACACCATGGAGAACCAACACTTAGGACACTAAGCAAGTTGGCATAATGGTCTGACTCAATATATTTCACCCTCTTATGGATCTTTGGTCTGATCCAGAAGAACTCTTCTTATGGTCAGTGTGTTGGGGTGGGGGTGTTGTGGAAAGGAAGAATTGAAATCTGGTTTATATTTTAGTTCTACAGGAAGGGAAGAAAATTACGGGGAGCGGTGCCATCTGTGACCACCACCGCCCTTAATTAGCTCAGATGAACATGAGATTGAACAAGATAAAACAGAACAAGTTCTAAAACAACGATTCTAGCATCAATATTTTCCTAGCACAAGATGGTTTAAATTCCAATGAAACTAAAAAGGGAAGGGAAGAAGGAGAAAAAAAAAACCCGTCACGAAATAAAATCCTTCCTTTCCTTAACTAATACAGCCCTTGCTCTTTTGCAAGCTTTCAAAGAATGTACTTTTTTTGTAAATATGCCAAAGTCAGGGCCTGTACAACATGTGATCTATAATAAACTTCAAAAGAACACCTTTGACATTTTAGATAACTTGCAAATGATGATGCAGAGAGATCTTTTGCCACTACAAAGAAAGAACAAAAGAACCAACATGAAAGAGAAATCAATAAACATATGGCAATTAATAAAACATTTTCTATGAATACCCTACAAAGAGTTTTACAACGGCATTAAAAAAAATCCAACAGTTGTTCCAATGTGCATTTAAAAAGTATCAGCTGTTATATTAAGATATCCTTTTTAGCAACAAAATGCACGTAAAATAACAGATTTTGTTGTAAATCCATCAGCTATGGAGGTCTTTCAGATGTAAAAAAAATTAAAAGGTGACCCAACAAATTCAATATTGAAAACATTTTTTTTTTTTTTGGGGGGGGGGGAGGAAGGAGGTGAACTAAAGCAATGTTGCAACACAGGAACATTTGTTTGTTGGCATGATGTTCTTGTATTTTTTTAAAGCCCTGTTTTACATCATCTTAAAAAAAAACTCTCTCATGTCTCCTTAATATTTTAAACCATTTCTATTGATTTCCTTTGTAAGTTACATTACATCAACTATTAGTGCAGACATTACAATGTCTTTGCAGTAACCTACTAGCAATAATTTATCATCAGAACGCACAGCCAGCCATTCAAATGCCACGAGGCAGCTCCTGCCATTATGGCTATGAAAACCCTGCTGTGGGAGGGAGTCCTGCTCTGTGTAAATGAAAACCAAGGTCAGATGATGTTCCTCAAGATAGGACAAATGCTTGTTAAACACTTGCCCATACCTTTGTGAATCCTAAGCTATAGTCTCACCAAGTGAGAATGAGGATATGAGAACCAAGAAGCATAAGAGCATAAAAAGACAGCGTATTTGTCAATCTGAAGGTTGGCAGGTTGGTGATTGAGACCCAAGAACTGCAAAATGTCGTGAAATCCCATTTCTTGCTCGGATTTTGCCAACGAGCAGTTCAAAAGCACATAAATGTATGTAGATAAATAGGTACCATTTTGGTGAGAAGGTAACAGTGCTCCATGCACCTTTAGCATTTAGTCATGCCAGCCATATGACTACAGACATGTCTTTGGCAGTGATGGGGTTCAAAGAAATTAACAACCGGTTCTATGCCCATCTTGCAACCACTCTTAAATGGCTATTTTTAAACTTTACATGTTTTATATCTCGTTAACAACCGGTTCTATAGAGTAGGTGTGAACCTGCTGGAGCCCACCACTGGTCTTTGGACTATGTTGGCTCTTCAGCCTTATAATGGGGATGAGCACTTCTCCTTAGAGTCAGTCAGAACTAGTAGGGCAGCCTACAGGGGAGACCTGCAGAGAAAGATGGGGTAAAATAAACTGCAAACTCTTTCCCCATAGTCGTCCACCACCTGCCTCTGGCATGTCCATGAATAATTGAGAAAGGCATATACTCCTCCCACTGGTGGTCGCCCTTTGAAGGTTAGTTGCTAAGGGTGGAGGACTGCCTTTTGATTTTCTTGTAGGCCATTAAGAGACATGTGATAGTATTTGTACTATGTGATAGTATTTTTCTTTTTTTGGTGAACAAACTTAGAGCCCAATCCTAACAATGTCTACTCAAAAGTAAGTCCCATTGGGTTCAATGGATCTTCCTCCCAGAAAAGTGTCTTGAGGACTGCAGCCTAGATGTCTTGATGCAGGAATATTGGATTTTTTTTTGCATGCAGCTACTGAATCACTACCATCATTGGCCAGTAGTAGCCATTTACTTTCCATGAATCAGTCTGCTCCCCTTTAAAGCCATTGAAGCAAGTTGAATGAGCTTTGAAGAACAATGGAATAAGAATTAGTTTGGAGGATGTGTTTATTTGGGGCAATTTTCAGCTAATTAGACATCTCTGCTTCTATTTTCCTGCTTGTAATCCCCTTTATGAACATGATGTACCCAATGATGCCTTGGAACCAGATGGATTTGCTTTCCGAGCACCACTTTTGCCAGACTAGCTTGACAGTTCTGTTCCATGGAAATTAAATGAAATTAAATGAGTGAAAAAGTATGCCTGTTTGGGTCATTAAACAGTTTGGATGAAAAGAAGCTATTTATCTTTACACTGGTGACAATTTAGCATCAATGACAAAAGACTATTATGCTCACAATGATCCAGGGGTTTTTTTTTTAAGATGAACCAATGGAAGAGCCATATTTCCAACCACTGAGTCATTTACTATGTTGAGTCATTTACTATGTTGTATATTCAGATTTAGGCTGTGGGTGGCGCAAGTGGCTAAGACACTGTTCCTGTTAACCAGCAGGCCAGGGTTCGAGACCCGGGTCAGCCCCACAAGGCAGGGTGAGCTCCTGTCCTTAGCCCAGCTCTGCGACGCCAGCTGGATCCAATTGTATTGGCTCTGCCTTTCCATTGGACTAATTCAGTGGCATGGAGAGGGGGCATTTGCTGCTTGGGTAATAGCCTATCCTCCATAACAATCTAACCCATGCTTTTGTGCTTCACATGCAGCGTATGCAGTGCCAAGCACGATACCATAGTCTTCCAAGACTGACGGAGGCCTGCTTATATTCAGATTTATATGGATTCATTGAATATACTATACAGGTGTGCATCAATAGATTGATAGACAGACAGACAGATAGGTAGGTAGATAGATAGATAGATTCTTTAGATTCTTTAGATTCTCTATATATTGATCGATTGATTCTTTATATTGACTTTGCTGGGATGGGAAGGGTGTCTGCCTGATAGCCTGGAAAGCAATCAGCAAAAACAATCCCAAAGGAGATTAAATTAAGGAATCATGGACCAGGCTGACCATATACAATGGAGTACAAAGTGCCTCTACATTTAAGGATTGTATAGAAGACGGAATTTTCCGCCCCCGTCTGTGTCAGAGATGATGTGGCCCTACCTAAACACTTGGAGACCCCTGCCTTAGACCCATGGTTCTAATCAAAAGGATGGCACCCATGCTGCTGGTTGGGTTTTAAGGTGGAC
This sequence comes from Cryptoblepharus egeriae, assembly GCA_030015325.1. Classification (NCBI taxonomy): domain Eukaryota; kingdom Metazoa; phylum Chordata; class Lepidosauria; order Squamata; family Scincidae; genus Cryptoblepharus; species Cryptoblepharus egeriae. Next base: position 28,276,112 of record JAREYC010000010.1, on the reverse strand, counting down.
CACAACTCTTGATACTATCAAGACCACTGCCTTACAGTCAGTGGTGGGATTCAAATAAATTAACAGGTTCTCTGTCCTAATAATCTAAATTAACAACAGGTTCAATGTCCCATTAGTAACTGGTTCTCAGAACCTGGTGTTCATTAGCAAAGAGTTCTACAGAACCCATGAGAACCTCCTGAAGCCCACCACTGGTTCTATGTCCCATTAGTAACCAGTTCTCAGAACCATTTGCTCATTAGCAAAGGGTTCTATAGAACCCATGAGAACTCCCTGAAGCCTACCACTGCTTACAGTCAGAGATAGTCACAGACCCTAAGCCAGGTCTTCTTTGGCCAGCTCTTTTCTGGTGTAAGCCCTAGAGAGCCTAACACACTGAACCATTCAGGCCATGAATTTTTCCAAGTTTTGAAAAGAAAACCAATCTAAAACAACGATCTCCAAGAACTCCGGGGGCATTCAAGGAATACACAATGATGAACCCAGCTCTGCTGAGAGCTCCTTGAGCATGTATTACATATGTTCAGAGAGACTCGTGCCAAAACTCTCTTTATAGACAAGAGTCACTCCGGAGAGGCCTTTGCCCACCTCTAAACAGCGGCTGCTGAACTACATCTGCAGAGACAACGAGAAACAGCATTTGAAATGCGACCCTGAAAGTTCCTCTATCTACCCGGCTGTCAAGCTCCTGGTTTTTCAGAACTTGCCAGAGAGCATTGGTATTCTGGAAAGAACGAGCATAATTTAAAAGTTTTCCTCCTTAGAACATTCATCTGGTTGTTAAGGGCAAATTAATGTTCATTATGAAATTCAGTTTTAGCAAATTATTAAAAGTAAAGCAGCCCTTCCAGTCGGCTGTTTAAGGCAAGTGAGCCGGTATTAACGTCTTTTCTGAATTAAACATCAATGAAAAAGCCATGTCATTAGTGTTTATTCTGAATGGCATTTTTAAAATATAATGCCATTGGCTTTCAAGTGAGGCCAAGTTTTAATATGAGTCCCAGGTTTCTCTCATGATGATTTCTCCAATGACTCTGGTATAACCTGTACCGTGAACCTGTTATAAATAATCACTTCCATTTCATAAATGACTTTCTTAAGTGACAGCGTCCCTTCAAAAGTAAGATACTTTAAAAAGAAATATCTGGGTTCCTCAATTAGGACCACCACCAAAATATGTTATTAGGTGAGGTTAACCATCCTATGCACTGGAAAGATGTCACAACAAACTGGGTCGGATTTAGGCACAACCTCCAGCTGAAGTTCTCCCAAGTGCCACTGCTATCGATGGAAAAAGTTTTTACCTATGCTAATTAAGAACTCATAAAAATGATAAAGTATTTGAACTTGAAAATACTTCATAATGCAGATAGGCTGAGTGAAATACATTTTGATGAGCTTTCCTTTTTACCTTTGCCTGTGAATATATTTGATGTTCATATCTCTATTTTCCCTGGCCTTTCTGTTCAGTAATAAACTTTTTTTGGCATGTTTATGGGATGAAGCCTCTTTGGCTTGACAACATGTAGGGCCCAACATGGTGCAATCCAGAGTAACTATGGGGAGTCCTTGCTTCGGGATAAGAACAACTTACTCTGCATTCCAATTTGAATTTCCCATAGATTTTTACTAGGTGGTGCAGTAACTTCGGGTGCACATAATGTCTCTTACGTGCTCCCATAGTTACTCTGGATTGTAGGGTTAATCCCTGGATGCAGCACAAAATGTGGATGAAATTAAAGACACAACTGTCCTATGGAAGTTTATACAGTTATGGGTGGTATGGAGCAAGTGGGTATCATAGAATCATAGAATCATAGAGTTGGAAGGGACCCAGTAGGTCATCTAGTCCAACCCCCTGCCTGCAGCAGGAATTCCCCCTAGAGCAACACCAACAGGTGCTCATCGAGCCTCTGTTTGAAGATCCCCAGTGAAGGAGAGTCCACCACCTCCCTTGGCAATCTGTTCCACTGCCGAACCGCCCTCACCCTCAGGAATTTTTTCCGGATTTCCAGCCGGAATCTCCTTTCTTGCAGTTTGTACCCATTGGTTCTAGTTCTGCTTTCAGAAGCAGCTATGAACAAATTGGCCCCTTCCTCCGTATGACAGCCCTTCAGGTATTTGAAGAGGGCAATCATGTCTCCCATCAGCCTCCTCTTCTCCAGGCTGAACATCCCAAGTTCCCCCAACCTTTCCTCGTAGGGCTTCCCTTCCATCCCACTGATCATTCTTGTCACTCTCCTCTGGACTTGCTCCAGTTTGGCTGCATCTTTCTTCAAGTGAGGTGCCCAGAACTGAACACAGTACTCAAGGTCTGACCAATGCAGAATAAAGAGGAACTATAACTTCTCGTGACTTGGAAGCTAAAGTCCTCTTAATGCAACCTAAAATGGCATTTGCCTTCTTTGCAGACACATCACACTGCTGACTCATGTTCAGCTTGTTATCCACGGCAACTCCAAGATCCCGCTCACATGTTGTGCTGCCAAGTCAAGTATCCCCCATTTTATACCTATGTTTTTGGTTTTTATTGCCTAAGTGCAGAACCTTGCACTTCTCCCTGTTGAAATTCATTCTGTTTGTTACAGCCCAGGATTCCAGTTTATCCAGATCCTCCTGGAGGATTCTCCTATCTTCTGATGTGTTTGCTACTCCTCCCAGTTTGGTGTCATCTGCAAATTTGATCAGGCTCCCCCGTATCCCTTCCTCCAAGTCATTGATGAAAATGTTAAAGAGAACCGGTCCCAAGACAGAGCCTTGGGGGACCCCACTAGAAACTGACCTCCAGGTTGACACAGAACCATTTACTAAAACCCTTTGAGTGTGGCCATCGAGCCAGTTGCAGATCCACCTAACAATTGCCCTGTCTAGCCCATATTTTTCCAACTTCCTAATAGAGAAATCTTTCCTTCACCTTTAATGAAGGAAATCTTTCCTTCACCTTCCTTCACCTTTCACTTTATTTCTTGAGGTCAGTGGTCAAGACAGACAACAAGAACTCTTTTACTCAATGCATGGATTTCATATGGAATTTACTGTTGCATTAGGTGAGGATCAACAGATCTATTATAAGTATAGGTTGAATCTCTCCATTTGTGACATTTGGTTCAGTGAAATCAACTAGTAACTATTTTCTATTAACTATTTTCCCATTATAAAAAGGCAATTAGTTACTATAGTAGTAAGTTAACAATGATAAAGTTCCCTTTGAAGTGGCTGCTAACTTCAAGAGCTTCAAGATCTTAAAAGCTCTTGCAAAAATTTTGCTAGTGTGTGTAAGCAGTTTGCAAACAGTTTGCAAACATCAACTCAGAGCAATGGGACAAAGGGAAGGGTTCCCCTTCCCGCTGAACAGAAAGAAACTAAAAGATTATGGACTTTTTAAGATAAGCTGCCTCATTGCCAGTGTAAGCAGGCTGCCTGTAAGCCATTAACTCTCTAAGGAGGGAACCTTATTTTTTAATTTGAAGAGCTAACCTCAGTTGCTTTGAGACATACAGCCCAATCCAGAGCAACTATTCCTTGCACATAAGAGGCCTTAGGGTGCCCTATCTATCACTGCAACTGCAACTGGATACTCATTTTTTGAGTATCCTGGTGGAGCAACTGCAAGATACTCATTTTTTGCCCAGTTACTCTGGAAGAGGCTTAGGGCAGAGCAAGGCAAGATAGGGTGCCCCAAGAGAGGTGGACCTGCTCTGCCCTAACTGGGGCAGCCGAAGCAGCTCAGGAGAGCAAGTTGAGGGCATGTTTAGCATTGCCTAGGGCAGAGCAGTTACTCTGTATCCAAAGCCTGTTTCAAGGCAGAAATGCCCTCTTCCAGTTCCTCAGAGATATACCACCTCAGGAGCAGGTATAGTAATGAGTAGACCCATAGGGGTCCATGATAAGGCCTGAGTACGAATGGTAGTGTTGACTAAAAATCTGAGTTCTTGGCCAGCCTAGCTGCAACCCCTGCCTCTCAACCTCAGGATATGGCACAACTATGGCAGCCCACTAACCTCAGGATACAGCAGGCCACTCCAAGCACCCATCTTGCACTAGAAGAACTGCAGCTGTAACTGGTTGTCAGGAACTGCTGGGCTTCCATATAATGTAGGCACCACAGCTGTTCCTTCTTCAGTGTGATCTGAGGGGGGTCTACTCAGGAGCAAGCCCTCCCCAGCTGTCACTGACTTAGCATGCTCTGGAGCAGTTAGGGCAGCCCAGGCTTCCTGACTCTCTGGATGCAGCATAACTTTCTGCTCTGGATACAGAATAGTTAGAAGAGAGCAGTTAGGGCAGAGCAGGTTGAACTTGCTCTGGATTGTGCCCATAGACTGCAATCCTAACCTTACTTTGGAGTAAGTGCCATTAACTATAATGGGGCTTACCTCTGAGTAGATAGGGATAGCATTGCACTCAAAGTAGCAAATAAATAATTTGCATATAACTAGGCTACACCTGTACATAAGTTCATTAGTCAGTAAGGCTGCAATTCGAAACACACGTTCCTGGGAGTAAGACCTATTAAATACAATGGGGCTTACTTCTGAGTAGACATGGTTAGGATTGTGATTTAGGTAAGTAGTTGCGTTTTAAAAGGTGAATCACAGTGCTAAAAAAAGTGTGGGAACCACTGGTGATCAAATGATTGCACCTCTTCCTCTAAAATGTAACTATTCCAGCCATTTTGGTCATGTGTTTTCAATTCCTATTTACTGTTCAGCTTTTTTCCAAAGATTGTTTGAAGGTGATATAGGACTTTTTAATTTGTCCATCCCTGAAGTACCTGAGAGTAAGTATCCATTGGTTTCTCCCAAGGAAGGGGCAGCATTCTCATGTCTAAGATAGAATCTTTGGGGTATGCATTGTAAACAATTGTTTGCATTGCTGGGATAATGATCTATTTAAAATCATTTTTTAAAAAAAAATTGTACCCAACATATATTACAAAACAAAAATCCAAATCCCCCCTCCAAAAAACCCCCAATTCATATAGTGTGCATCTTCAGAAGTTACTTATTAATACTGGGACACTTCTTATCATTGCCTCCCCAATATGATGCTTTTTCACTTCGCGGAGGACTCTGACCATTTGGTACCACCACTCCCCACTCCCAGGGGGAAAAAAGTATATCAGTAATCAAAAGGTATATTTCAGTACAGGAGAACCTGTTTGGAAGAATTCTTCTCATTTCTTCCCAGCTTGTTTTATCTTTGCTTGAAATGTGAATAATTCATGGGGCTCTGTCTGCTTTACAGTCAAACGCATTCTGTCCACCCAAGTCTCTTTGACTGTTGTGATTTATTATTTAATAATTCGCAGGGTTGCGCGGTTGTAAGGTGAGCAGTGTGTCTGCTTGCAGAACTGTTACAATCTGGTCTAGTTAGCTGTCCTTTCTTTTCCTCTCTTCGAACAGCATCAGCTATTGATTCTTTTTTTTACAAACCTCTGCCATGTAATCCCACAGCTGCTGATCTCAAAGCTGTTACTATAATACGAAAAAGTTGGCCCTTTTTCTTGAAAACAAGATATAGTTCTTTTATTCAGTTTTCTTTTTTGGGGGTGGGAAATATAACTTGTTTCTTCTTTTTCTCTCCTCCTGCTTCTCATTTTTTTGTACCTTACCCGGTGACAATAACAGAAAGGTGACACTATTTTTTTCTGAAGAAGAAAAACCTTTAAAAAGCTAATCCTTGAAAAATGTACGTCTTTGGGGAACTACCATGCTGATGCTTTCATTACAAACCCCTAACAACAACAACAACAATAACAAATACAATACATGAGTAAAACTTTTCCAACCTTTGAAAGTTCTTTTTTTTCCAAGGGGAAGTTGAACTACTTCATATATTAGTTTTATGTAACAATCAAACTGGTAGCAGATTGCCAATAATATCTTGGTTGACTTTACATAATTCTGTGTATGTGTAAGGTGGAAGGAAGTATATTTTTTTTCAGTCATCTGCAAGCATGAAAATTATAGCTTAAATTTTAAATCAGACAATTGACCCGTTATAGCAGCAATATTAATTGCACAGTCCTATGCATGTATACGCAGAAGTCCCACTGAGTTCAGTAGGAGTTATATTTTATTACATTTTATTTAGTTATTACAGTACTTGTACAGTATATGATTTTTGTCATAGATTCAAGGCAGTTTATATTGACAAGCTGAAGTAAACCCCATAAGAAATGAGGTTTTTATACATATTGTTCTATCACCTTCCAAACCCAGGAACCAGATCTGGGTTTAGACTAGCTTGTCCACCCTTTGAGCAGATCTTACAGTTTCACCATATTACCACATAATGTTCATTGTGATTGGGTGACAGGTACTTTCTAAGCAGTCACATCTTCCTGGACATCCATGGACCTTGTCATGCACCCTTCGGGGATGCTGAGCAACAGATACAACAGGAACATGTTTTCTGTAGAGAGATTGGAAGTTTGGTGACTGTTGGTATAGGACAAACAGGAAAGTGTGTTGTGTGTGTGTGTGTGTGTGTGTGTGTGTGTGTGTGTGTACAGGCCAAATGCTATTAAAAATGCTATTAAAAATTTAATAGCATGTTACATGCTGATCTCACTTGTCAACATTAAAGATGGGATATCTAGAAGAGACACAGGAAAATATCTGACAACGAATTCCTAACCCCTGGTTAGGCTGGCACAAATCCCAGCAAAACATCCCGTGCTGGGCTAGGGGTGCTGCAAAAATGCTTTTGGCATTTCTGTAACACATCTCCAAGGGGGTGGGATTTAGACCAGTGCATAAACTTGCACTGATCTTCCTGTGCCACTGCAGGGACTCAAAAGTAATTCCTGTTGGGTTCAATGGGTCTTACTCCCAGGAAAGTGTCTTTAGTATTGCAGCATGTGTATGTTTTCTGAGTGCGTATTGAGTTGCGCTTGCCTAAATTGTTTATTGTACTTTGATCAATAAGTGCACCTCAATTGCACCATGATCAATAAATGAGAAGGTGGTCTTTTTCTTAGGCTGCAATCCTAACCATACTTACCTTTGAGTAAATCCCATTGGCTACAATGGGACTTACTTCTGAGTAGATGTGCATAGGATTGGGCTCTTAATTAATCACTTGCATGCATTTTATTGGGTGAGAACTGAGAGTGTGCGCAGGACCAGGTGGATCGATCGATCTATCTATCTATCTATCTATCTATCTATCTATCTATCTATCTATCTATCTATCTATCTATCTATCTGTCTGTCTGTCTGTCTGTCTGTCTATCTATCTGTCTGTCTGTCTGTCTGTCTGTCTGTCTGTCTGTCTGTACCTGTACCTGTACCTGTACCTGTACCTGTACCTGTACCTGTGTATGTGTACCATTCTGTATGTGTATCATTCTATCGATTGATTGATTGATTGATTGATTGATCAATTAATAGATAGCTTAATATATATAACCTAGTGGTTTGAACTCTTGAACCACTACAGTATCTTGGTTTGTTAGATGCAGTACGTAGTCCTTCCATCTTTCTGTTTGCCAACCGGTCTAGCTATTCACATTGACCTTGAATATACATGCACATTAATGTGCCCAAAGTTGTTCAAAGCTAGACAAACCATTGGCTGGGGGGGCGCATACTCTCACACGGGCTGTTGTAAGTGGCATGGATGCCCCGCTTCTCTTCTCTGCTTTGGTTGATCTGAGAACTTAAGGGAGCAGCCCCAGCTCTCTACGATAATCTCTCAGAGCAGGATGAATAATTAATAGCCAAAGTAAATAACCGATCATTAAATAAGTAAATGTTTCTTCTGTAACGGATAATGCAAGCCATTTCTTGGTTAGACTGAGCCTGCCAGCAAGGGCTTCCAAGCATTATCTTCAGTGCAGATGGGGAAAGCAAAGAGCTGCACTCTTCCTCAGATGTCTCTTTCATACAGAATGGTAAATTACATTATTACTGTTGTACGCTATTCCCAGCGCTTATTGAATATTCACTTGTATACATCTAGCATAGTATTAGGATGATCTTGTTCACATTTTTCTTTCTTCTTTCCACCCACAAACCCCAGCCTGTTGTCAAGGCTTGAGTAAGTTGATAATGCTATATTGTATGTTCTGCATCCCAGTTCTCCCTCTCTTTTCTTTTACAAATATCATTACAACATCCTGCATTTGTAAAATAAATAATTAAACATTTCAGAACCTCTTATCAGGCATAGTTATCTAACAGACAAAATGCATTCAGAAATAAGTTTTATATACAGTCTATACAAGAATATCTTAATAGGCAGTATGAGAAATCAAAGGACATTTGGAAATGCATCTTTTAACTCTGTTTTCTTCAAATAGGGTTAATGTGTTAATCAACTGAATTTAAAATGCTAATTAATCACCAACTTAGAGTTTTTGTCATGAATAATTAAATGGCCTATTTATGCATTTTTTTTAAACATTCATAAATGGGTAACATTCCGGCCAGGCTTGAATCCCGTAATGAAGTTTTAGATGCTGTTTTATTTCTTTCTCTATGAATGAAAAATATTTAACACTCTCAGGGTGCAATCCTAACCAGATTAGTCTGGAATAAATCATATGTATACCATTCCCATGATGGCACAGGGAAGCCAGCGCATGTCTGTGCACTGGGCTAACTGCTCCAGGACTGGCACAGAAGTGCTTTATGGCACTTTTGTAATACTCCCAGGCCAGCACCGGAATTGTGCTCAGATTTTGTGCCAGCCTAACAGGGGGTTAGGATTACATCCTCACAGTGTAATCATAGTGCACAATCTACAATCTAGGGCATGTCTACACAAAAGTAAGTCCCAATATAGTCAATGAGGCTTACTCACAGGTAAGTGTGGATAGGATTGCAGCTGAAACCCCTGGTTAGGCAGGCACAACGCCCTTGTACTGGCCTGGGTGTGCCACAAAATTGCTGGAAGGCACTTCTGTGCAACTTCCAGAGTGTTTAGCCCAGCACATAGCACACAGCTAAATCGATTAGGATTGTGCTTTCATTCATTCATTTCATTCATTCATTCATTCATTCATTCATTCATTCATCAGATTTATATCCCACCTTTCCTCTATAAAACACAGATGCCCAAGGTGGCATACAACAGTCAGATAAAAACATACAATAAAAACATTGATTCAAAAGCAAAGATTAACAGAATAAAATACTATTTGGAGGAGAGAGTATAGAAAAACGGGACTTCTTACCTGTAAAGGTCCTTCTTCTGGGAAGAGGAAGAGAGAGCACTTGTCATAGCATGGGTTGCCCTTCCTGTACAGAGGCAGGCCGGACGAAGAATAAGCTTCCTCTTTGTGGAGGTGCACCCAGAGCTTCCAGTCCATCCCAAAGCAAGCTGGTATTCTGGGCGTCCCTCTGATACCCCACTATGTGCCACTCAGAGCAAACTCTCAGACAGGTGTTAACAAATCAGGCAAGTTAAGGAATAAGTACAGTAAGAAAAACAAGGTAGAGACCAAAGAAAAGAATGCCTCGACATACAAGCAACACCCCTTAGACAGGAGGTTGTTCAATTCAAGTGGCGGGCCGAGTGCTGTCCCTTCCTCTTCCCAGAAGAAGGAGCTCCACAGGTAAGAAGTCCTGCTTTTCTCTGGAAGGAGGAAGGGAGAGCACTTGTCACAGCATGGGATGTGACAAAGCAATGTGAACTTGGGTCACTCATAGACAACCTCTAAGGCTCAACAACCTTGTATAGCACCCTTTTTCTGAAGGCTGCACAGGGTGACCATATGACCAGAAAAACCCGGATTTGTCCAGATTTTTAGCCTCCTGTCCAGGTGTCCTACATTTTGGCTTTGTTGTCCTATATTTTGGCTTCATTTTGAAACTTTGCAATAGTGCACAGTACCCCATCATGTCATATGTCGTTGGATTCATATTGAAGAGCAGAATCCAATTCAAAAATCAGTTTGGAGATATCCCCTTCCTATCAAAAGTTATGGTCAAAAAACCAAAACCCAAAAATACACTTTTTGGTATTTTTTTTTTAAGCGGGTAGGAATTTTGGCCTGGGGTTAGGAATTTTGGCCCTGGGGTTCAGGAATAATCTGGTCACCCTATGAAGGCAGCATCTGATGAAGCCACCTGATCAATTTTGTAATGGCATGTGAAAGTAGGGGGTGCAGCCCACATGGCCACCCTACAAATATCCTGTAAGCCCACATAACCCTTGAATGCTGCAGAAGCGCCTGCTCCACAAATGGAGTGAGCTGTAATACCTTCTGGAGGAGACTTTCCCAGTGCCTGAGACCCCATTACAGTTGCAAACTTCAACCACCCAGAGAGGACTCTTCAAAGCCTTCTTTCCCATTGCTGGACCCTTAAACAAGATAAAGAGGGAATCAGACTTGCAAGCTGCTTGGTGTGCTCTATGTAGTACTAAAGCACCCACCTCACACCCAACATGTGCCACTTTCATTTATTAGGATGCAAAGTACTGGGACAAAGAGAGGGTGGGATTCGTTATTGGGCCCTATGGAACCATGTATTTACTTTTGAGATGAATGAGGGATCAGGACGCAGGACCACTCTGTCATTATGAAATAAACACAGAATTAGTTGAGGAAGCTCCTCACTCTGAACCCCATCTTGTTGAGGTAACCTGCAACCAGGAATAGGGTCTTTAAAGAGAGATTAGACAATGGAATTGAGACGAGTGGTTCAAATGGTTCCTCAAGACTGACAGCCAGTGGTGGAATTCAAATAAATTAACAACAGGTTCTATGTCCCATTAGTAACCAGTTCTCAGAACCAGGTGCTCATTAGCAAAGGGTTCTATAGAACCTGTGAGAACCCCCTGAAGCCCACCACTGAGTCTGACAGCACTAACTGCCAGTCCCAAGAGGGAAATGGTGAACTACAGGAGGATTCACAACTTCAATACCTGTAATAAACCATTTAACATCATGATATCTGGTCACTAAATTATTACCACATGTGATCAGGTTACTGCTCAAGGCTGTCAACTGATGCTTAAATGTATTAGCGCACAGGCCCAAATCCAGACCATCCTGCAAGAAAGATAACAGCTGCTTTGTTTTAACCTTGAGGAGAGAAATTCCTCTCTCAGAACACCAAAACATAAGTTTTCCACATTGAAGCACATAACTTTCGAGTAGAGTCCTTTCTAGAGGCTAGCAAAGTATTGACTACTTTGTCCATGTATCTTTTCCTAATTAAGGCTGACCATTCAAGATCCATGCTATTAGTTAGAAAAGATGGTGCCCACAGTTGGCTACCCCCAGAAATGCCAGGAGGACTGGGACTACGCCGCACCGGCCATGGAGCAGCTGCAAAGGGCGCCGATCAGGCGCTGGCATCACCACTGGGAACTGGGGCAGCCACCGTGCTGGTTCCTCATGTGGTTGCGCTGGCCACAGGCAGCCAGCTATCTCTAGGGCCTCCGCTGTGCCAGACGGCTGCTGTGTACGCAGGCTTGGGTGCTGCACAGGAGTGTGCACCCTCCAGCCCACTCTGCAGCTGGGCAGTCCCTGATGCCCCTCCTTCCTCCTGGACCAGATCCAGACACTGAAGACAGCTGGGCAGTGAAGTGCTCTCCACTCACCCATGGGGAGCCTGGTCAGGCACTATGGGAGTTATTCCCTGAGCTCCCCAAGGCCAGAAGAACAGGGGAGAAAGAGTGAGGCAGTAGAGGAGTCCAGCTAGAGTGAGGGGGGCATGCTGTTATTGAGAAATTTTACCCTCTATCTTTTATTCTCCCAGGGCTGCAGTCCTAAAGACATTTTCCTGGTAGTAAGACCCATTGAATAAAATAGAATATACTCCTGAGGAGACCTGCATAGGATTGTGCCCCTACCCCACATGCACTTTTAGTAACATAAGATGAAGTGAAAAGAATTACAGTATTATTTTGCAAATCTGGGTACTAAGGATGTGACACATTGCTTTCCCAGGACAAGGCAGCTCGTGTTGGGTATTTTGGTCTCCACCAATCTCTGTTTCAAACTCATATTTTAATCTAGTATGTCAGGTAGAACATGAAACAATATTAATCTATGCAACAAGAAATAATTTCCCTCAATCATCAGAAAAGTGCAGCAAAACATGCGTTTTCAAGGCTGATTGAGTTTTAATCTTCAGGTTCCAAAATTAATAATTTACTGGGGTGAACTCTGCTTGTTGTTGTTATTGTTGTTGTTGTATATGTTGTTGTTGTTGTTGTTGTTGTGTGTATTCCCCAGATCTGGACAATTAATGTCTCTCTCTCTCTCTCTCTCTCTCTCTCTCTCTCTCTCTCTCTCTCTCTCTCTCTTTCCGTTTTTCCCCTGCAAAAAAAAAAAATCCACAAAAACAAAACAAGGAATAGGTCAGGAAACATTTATATGTTGTAAATGTGAGAATTATGAAATGGTTTGTGGCAGGGGAAAAAAAGTGCTTCAACTACAAAGCCAGTCACTGAGTTTCATCCAAAGCACAAGAGATTGACAATCTATTATGAATGCCTCACATCACAGATAAATATTTCAATGCAAATAAATAAAGGATGGGAAAGTGTTTCTCTTCTGAATGACTTTTTACAGCTCACTGCACACAATAGTTTGGGGACTCTTCTACATACCGGTCTCCTGTCCAAGGTTTGGCATCCCCCAAGGCTCTCTGCTCTGAAAATAACCAGGTTACACTGTGCATTCAATTTGGAGGTACAAAGAACCAATTAATCAGTTGCCTTCCAACAGAATGTAAAACCAATCTTCAGTGCATTAGGACATTCATAGGCATTGTGAGGCTGGATAGGTTTTGTTTTGTGTTCCCGAGTAATTACTGTAAAATGTACCATTCTTGTCAAATTTAATGACATTTTTGGGGGGTAGCGGAGGAAGGAAAGGAGGGGGGAAGAGAAATAGAAGACAATGTTGTCTCTGAAGTCAGAGCAACATTTGACTGCTGCTGAACATAATCACACGAACGGCTCCGAGTCGCTGAATTGGACCAGTTTTTTACAACATTTTGATGACTCACCAAAAAGAGAGCATTGATGGGTACATCTTTGCGGGGAAAAAGTGTCCTGAGCCCCAAGACATGTTGATGATGGTCCAGACAATAGGAGCTTTCCTTCCAATATACCTGGGTCAGCCCCACAAGACAGGGTGAGCTCCTGTCCTTAGCCCAGCTCTGCGACGCCAGCTGGATCCAATCATATAGGCTCTGCCTTTCCATTGGACTAATTCAGTGGCATGGAGAGGGGGGATTTGCTGCTTGGGCAACAGCCTATCCTCCATAACAATCTAACCCAGGCTTTCGTGCTTTGCATTCAGCGTATGCAGCGTATGCAGCGCTGAGCACAATACCATAGTCTTTCAAGACTGACAGAGGCCTGCAAAATTAATTTATTATTATATTTAGTGTTTTGAGAAGGAAAATCTTTAAGAGGAAGACTTCATGAGGAAGACTTTTCACATGCATTGCGCCCACAAGGAATGTCACATATTCCAAGGGGCCAAAAGGAGAATCCAAAAGGACAATCCTCCAGCTGCTTTGTAACCATTACCATATAGTCTGCTTGCACTTGTGCAGGGTTAGGAATGGGTTGCCCATCTCTAAGCCTTTGTTTTTAAGTGTAGACCAAAGTTTTAAACTGTGCTAAGCCAGGTTTACTGCACCCTTGAGGTAGGCCAGCTCCAGTTGGCATTGAGCGCAGTGCCGGTTGGAGGATGATACCCAGCCACCTGGAGGTAAATGGGACACCCAGGCAGACAGGGAGGTTTTCAGGACAGGAAGGGTTTTTTTTTGGGGGGGGGGTGGTTTATATGGAGGAGGGTGGGATGGGGGACTAGCCCCTGATGGGGGAGACCAACAGAGGCCTCAGCTGCCAGATTCTCTCTCCTATGTGGGGCTACAAAGCTCAACACGGAGCTTCTCAGATCTCTGCTGGCAAAATAGATGCTGCAGACATGAGAAGCCCTATTATGGGGCATGGGACTTTCCTCAAGAAAGGGAATGAAAGTCCTCTTCTCCCGTGGAGACTTCTAGCAGCTTTCAAAAGTTGATGCCACTATTTCTACGGGCACCATGGATAGGATAGGATTAACTTACCCATTGACTTACCAATTACATATTGCACTTGTGACTAGCACAACATGTTGAATGGTAAGTACAGTTGTCCCTTGTTATCCACTCGGGTTTTGTTCCTGAAATTTTTATTGTTTTATTCACTTCCAGTGAATAAAAAAAATCTGTGTATAAAGGAAAAAAATAGTCTTAAAGACCCATTTCCAGGTTTCTTGCTCCTCTATTATACCGGTACCTAATTGAATAAGGTAATGCATCCGTATCTGTAGGAGTTTGATTCTGGGTTTAAAAAATGGAATAATTGCTTGCATGACTAACTAACTACAACAGTAGAAAAGCAGTTTTTAAAACTGTGATTTGCAGTAGCCATTCATGCTGAGTCAAATCCGTGTATAACAAGGTTGGACCTGTACAGTTTTGTGTAGCTATTTATACTTTGGTTGCCAATTTGTCTCATTGTGCTTTTCCAGGGGAAAAGAAAAGGGAATAAGCCTGTTAGTTAAATAAAAAGCTTCTTTCCAGGAGTTGCTGGAGAATTTTTTGAACTTCATTCTTACCTTAAAAACAAGGGGGTCCTCCTTTACATTAAATTTTTATTAATAGGTGTTCTACGAAGTGGTTAATCAATTGTTATCAATTATGCAAGAGGGAGATAGTTTGCTTATGGCAATATCTGGGTTGATTTTTGAAGAAAAGAGTTAAGAGGAGGAAAATCCAATATCAATTGATGTCTTTATTTTGCACAAGTTTCAAAATGCATTGTGATTTTGGAAACTCTGCATAGTTCATATTTTTTAAAAACAGTTTCTTTGTAGGCACTGATGCAGATATCCTGGCATACACTTCACGTGTCAGGGTAACTTCAAACATTCTCATAGACTCAATGTGGTTTACATAGGTGGGCTCCCCATTTTTCAATGTTATTCAATAGTGCAATGTTATCCAATGTAATCCAACAGTGAAAACCTCTAATCTGGCAGACATCCCTTGCACTGGCCTGGAAGTGTTTCCAAAGCATCATAAGGCACTTCTTCACCATTCAGAAGGGGGGAGAGGCTGATGCACGTACATGCGCTGGCCTCCCTGTGCTACCACGGAAGAGAGGTAAGCAGGGGCTTGGAGAGACAGAGCTGGTGGTAGGGCAGGGAGGAGGCAGGAAACTGCATCCAGAATTGAAAGGAGGGCAGAGAGAGGGCATTCCTGGGATTGGATAAGAGGGAAGCAATTCTTAGTTTCCTAGAATTATTGTTGAAGAATGTGTTGAAAAACTCAGAAGGCTTTGGAAGGTCCTGAACACCAAACAAAGCTTTTCCTGCTATCAGACAAACTCTTGTGGGCAGGCGGAGGTGGCACAGCAGCAGCAGTGGTGCCCCCATGAAGTCCACCAGTATAGCACCTGGGCCTTTGCTCCCCCCAATCCCACCACCAGGTTTGAACCAAATCTGGCCATCCATTTTGTCTCCCAAACCAAGTTCTAAATAATAAAAAAGAGGGAGGCATATTTCCATAACCTAAAATCTTGATGATGGACTTTTCCATTCCTTTCCAAGGCACTGTCTTAGTTATTTACTGTCCTAATGCTTTTAACGTGTTTACGTAATTAATATTGCTGGGTCATTAAGAGCCACTAGTCATAGTTTATCAGATCTGTGTTGGCCAAGCTTTTTCTTTGGGGACTCATCTCTGAATTTAGATAAGTTGTTCTGAATGTTTGAGTGGACCAGAGAGGTTCCTGAGACCCCGTAATGAGCTACCTCTTTTTGTTCACAGAGACTGCTCTTTAGTCAACATGATGGCTGTGCAAACACTCCAGTCAAATGTTTGTTCATTAAATGCTAATTAAAAAATAAAAACATGCTGTCTTATTGATGATCTTCCAAAGTCCTGGTGCCATTTATGGACTTCTTGCTTTTGCTGTAACCTAATTTGTTGCGTATATAGTAGCTAGCTATAAGGTAATATTTTCCCTCTTCAAAAATCCTTTTTTTGGGTTTGCAGGAGAAAATTGTTAACAGGTAGGCTAACCTGTAATCTTCATACCCCTAATTTAGATTGTCACATTTTCCTAATTTCTCCAGCAACTGGTGTGCCCTAAATCCAAGTGTGATCAGTTTCAATCTTTTGTCTGATTTGGAAGACCCTAATTGCACATTTTGCTCTCCAGTTCAACCTTCCCAGTACACTGGAATGACTGTAAAAAATTGGGGGACATCAAAACTCATTTTTAGAGTCTAGTAAATATCTACCCATTCATTATAAATGTTTGGGAAGTATTGTACGAGGTTATTTTTTGTCTTGGACAATTGTGTCCTGGTCAAGTGCATACCGAACATTGACATCCCTGGAACATTTGTATTTTTGGTTGTTTCAACAACCAGTGGAATATTTGCATTCAACTGTATATAACTGTTGCAAATGCAAATTCGTATAGAAAACATTAAGAAGAATAGCATACTTTCAAAAGTAATGTAATTTTCCAATTTTGCTATCCATAATATATTTCCTCATATTTTGCTATTCATCATATTCTTGGAGTGGAGAGGGCAGGGAGGAGAGGAGCAGAGGAGTAGATGGAGACATTTGCAGGTTCTGCTGCTATATTGTGACATCTTCCCAGATTGGGAAAGCCAACACAGATCTTCTTGATTCAGAACCAGTTCAATCGCTGGTGCAGATCTTAGGATACCTACTGAGACACATCCAGCAGGTGTCTTGTATTTTTAGGAGAGCATCCATGAGCCTTCACTCAAAGGTTTATAGGAGAGTATTATGCCCAGTTGCTCTTTATGGATCAGAGTGTTGGCCAGCAACAAGAAAACCCTTCACATGATGGAAATGTGAATGCTGAATTGAAACACAATTTGACCATGTTATGAATTATGATGTCCAACAATAACTGGACACCATTCATGACAACATTACAGGAAGTCAGGTTAATGTGGTACAGATGTGTCATGCATAGAAAAAGGACAGTGGTAAGGACAGCCATGAGTCTTTGACCCTGTTGGCTGACAACTCCATGGTAGATCTACAAAAGTGGATGGATGGGAACAACACTAAGAAGAAAATCCATGAGCTCTCCCAAACCATGAGCTTTCCCTGAGCTCTCCAAATTGACCATGTGGTCTCAATATCAAGTTGAGGTAGCCATATTGGTCTACCAAAGAACATGCTTAAGCATCATGTATCAGCACTGAAAACATCTGACCCTTTAGGGACATAAAGCTGGACATTGGACAAAATGGAACCAAAATAATTTGATGGTAAAGCTCTTGTTGCCACATAATATTCCACAGGACCTGCAACGGTAGACTTTGCTGCATGTGGCAAAATAATTGTGGCAGTGAATAGATGTAATTATGTGTCGAACTAGTGGCATGCCACATACAATTCTGAAGGTACAACACAATCAGAGTGTCAATTATTTAAACCATAATTAACATAGCTCTGCATGTCTTTCCAGGGCTCACACAGAACACAGAGCATTGTTAGAATGGAAGAAAAGAGAAAATAAAATATTAATGGAGAACGGCTTTGTTCTCTGCACAGTGAGATCGAGGTGGTTGTAGAAAGTGGATTCCTGCAGTTGCTACATCTTTAATTAGGAAGGTCGCTATCTTTCTGCACTTCCTTGGATTCCTTTAATTTCCACAGAGGAAAACGGCTTCTGAATTTTATTGAACACAGTTGAATTTTTACTTTCAAAAATCAAAACAGAAACATTTCCTGGCATCTGTTATGAGTACTAGGTGATATTTGCTCTTTAGAGATAAAGCTGTTTTTTATAGTTTGTGAAGGAAAGGGGGGCAAATATATTCGTACCGAGAAAACCTTCTCAACAGGGATATCGTAGTCAGCAGAAGACAAAGGGAGGAAAAAAAAACTATCTTGCCAACCTAATTCAGCCTGTGCTAGAATCCACTTAAGGCCTAGAAAATACAATAGATATTGTATATATAGCTACACAGGACGGATCAGAACATTCTTTTAACTGTTTCTTCACTGGATGTTCTCTTTGTGAGTAATACATAGCAACACATTCTAGTTGGTACTTGGCATCCATCAAGTCTTGAAAGACTATGGTATCGTGCTCAACGCTGCATACAAAGCACAAAGCCCTGAGTAGATTGATATGGAGGATAGGTTGTTACCCAAGCAGCAAATCCCCCCTCTCCATGCCACTGAAATAGTCCTATGGAATGGCAGAGCCAATATAATTGGTTCCAGCTGCGTTGCACAGCTGGGCTAAGGAAAGGAGCTCACCTTGTCTTGTGGGAACCTGGGTCTCGAACCCTGGCCTACTGGTTAACAACACTTCAGAAAAGACCCCAATCTTGCACATGTACTCATGCCTACGTTGCATCATAGTCAACTGCACAGGTGCTTGTGTAACAGTGTGCAGAATTACATACATTAATAACATTAGGCCTGCAATTATAGTTTGTTCCTTTAAGTCCCAGGCAGAGCCCAGGGAGCCAAGAAGAGGTCACCATGAAAGAAGGGTATTGTGACCTCCGATAAGTTTGGGGATCACTCGTCTAGGATGTGCAGCTTTCCAATTCTACAATCCAGAGTAACTATGGGAAGATGCAGAGGCACTTACTCTGGATTGCTCTATGCATTTCCCACAAGTTTCCCATAGATGGCACTGTAACTATTAGCACAGTCCTAACCATGTCTACTCAAAAGTAAGCCTCACTGTGTTCAATGGATCTTACTCCCAGGAAAGTGTCTTTAGGATTGCAGCCATAGTCAGTGTAAAAGGTCCCGCAGTTACTCTGGTTTGTAACCTTAGTGAAAATAAGTTGTCCAGCATCACCCCATAAACTGGGATTGAGCCTATAAAATGTATAGGATTGTAGCCATAATCAGAAGCCACAGTCAGTGGCCTAGTAAGCTAAGGGACCAGCAAATCAAAAAAGTTTGGGAACCACTGTAGTACATACTGCACAGTTACTTGAGAGTAGGTTTCACTGAACTCAATAGACTTTCTTCTGAATAAACATGCATATGCTTGGCCTGTAAGTCTGAGTCAGGAAGCAAGGGCAGTTCCTACCATAAAATTCCCCTTGCAAGCTGCTATCTGAAACATGGGGCTCCGCTATCAGTCTCTGCGGACATGATGGACCTACATGAATCATGTAATGTACTCTTAAACATTACTAGATAAATCATGAAAGAACTATAATGTTAAATCTGAATCTGCAAATAAGGCATACCGGAGAACTCCAGTATGTAATGTTTGTACATGCATATTTTCTTTTTAAGCTTTTACACGGGGAAGAAAATCTACATTTGTAAAAGAACAGCTTGCAGCTGCAGAAAGATTGTGATATCTATTAAAAACAGCCACATTTGGAAAAGAGTTAATCATTTAAATAGGGAAGCGCAGTACAATTAGAACTAAATTGGTCCCTCTCCAGGGATTCATAAAAATGAAACATGCAAAATCAGACTTAGGGATAAGGGAAGACAAGTTAGCCCTAATTTGACCACAGATAGCTTAACCACTTCCCTGGCTGTCATTTTCTAATATAGTCATCTATCTAATTATGTGTGATTTTAGCAAGCCACAGGAGACTTTCTTCTTAATTTGTTGACCTTCAGGAAACGGCAATCTGAATCTTTTTAGACTGATTTGTGGAATTAAATTGGATCTCTGCGGCTTCAGTCCATCTAATAACTTTTATTTGTATGATGTTGCGGAATTATTGTTGATATATTTGTTTTCCTTTGCTTGCAAGCCCCCAAGGCAAGTTAAATTACGTCTTCGAAACCTCAGAAGGTGGTGAAAAAACTGAGATGTGCCTAAACTTAGATCCTACTGTCTTCTAGAGACTGGTTTGGTTTTCCTGTGTAATGTTTTTGGGAGGAAAACTGAAATTCATTTTGATCAAATTTGGGGGCCAACCACAGGGTGACCATATGTCATGTTTTTCCAGCGTATGTCCTGGATTTTAGTCTTGTGTCATGGGAAAAAATTCAATGTCCCCCTTTTCCTTATAAGCAACCAGCATGTAGCCTTCTTGTAAATAATAAACTCCATGTAATTAATTATATTACAGTATAATGGTTGTAAACTTAATATAGTGTTTAAATAAACCACATGGAAGCAATATAAATGAGTGTTTTTAAGCTTTTATTTTGTCATGTCCTTCATTTTTCTTGAGTGCCGAGCACTTTGGAGGGCCTTGTCCTCTTTTTTTTGGTTATGGCTTCTGGTCATCCTGGCCAGCCTTAATAAGCAAGGCCTTGTCCACTGATAAGCCAGTGACCTGTATGGGCAAGTTGTTCTGGGAGCTTGTTCTGCTACCCAAGCTCAAGTGTTTATTCACAGATATAGAGGTCTATCCTTTTCTGCGGGTTCAGGTAGGATTGCCCTGCACTCCGGAAAACCAAGATTGTATTGGATTTTGCCCCATAAAAAAATGTTCTATCCAGCTGAGTAAAACTCCTGGATTTTGGGCTGCAGCCTTACTTGGGAGTAACCCCATTAACTCTACTGAGGCTTGCTTCTGAGGAGACATGCATGTGATTGGACTCTCAGGCTCCAGCTCTGCCCACCCACTCCTGGGAGTAAGCAATGTTGACTGTATTGGGACTTACTTATGAGTAGGCATGCATGGGATAAGGCTCTGAAGCCACAATTCACTCCATGCTTACCTGGGAGTAAGCCTCATTTTCTATTATGGAGCTAGCTTCTGAGTACTTTTGTACCAGTTTCTGGAAGAGAATTATGGCAACCTTTGGGTCAGGACATGCAGTTTTGACCCAACATGGGTCAGGAGGACTGACCAGTACTTCCTTGATGTGACCAGATGCATTGGAAGTCAGAGTTCCAGCTGCATTGGAAGCCAACTGCACAGGCATATGAAGACCTCCCC
The DNA here is from genome assembly GCA_030015325.1 of Cryptoblepharus egeriae. Classification (NCBI taxonomy): domain Eukaryota; kingdom Metazoa; phylum Chordata; class Lepidosauria; order Squamata; family Scincidae; genus Cryptoblepharus; species Cryptoblepharus egeriae. The sequence continues at coordinate 28,255,207 of JAREYC010000010.1, read as the reverse complement.
ACCCTGGGAAGAAATGCCAGGTGAGTTAGGCCAGCCTAAATTTGTTATGATTGCACCCACAGTGTGGCGATAGTGTAGCAAGCCCTAAATAATAGGGCTCAAGCCATTCCAATAGGGAAAGTTCTGCATCCTGCAGAGATGGAGGAGCCACAGAGGCTTTGTCAAAGCAGGATAAGAGAAATGTTTCTATCTACAGAATATATATAGTACAATATATAGTATTTATTATTCAACTAAAAAGTTTACAAAGCAGTTTACAAGATAATAAAAAATGGCTAATGGATCCCTGTCCCAAAAGTGCTCATAATCTAAAATGCAAAAGAGCACCAGCAGAATCCACTATTTAAGACATTGCTGGGGTGAGGAGGGGCAGTTGCTCTTCCTCTTCTAAAAAAGAGGATCACTCACTTGAAAAAGTGCCTCTTGCCCAGTTAGCCCAGTTCTCCTTGTCTCACGATAGTGCAACAGTAATGGCACCAGTGCAAGTTAGGATTTCATACTTGCATAAATTTGCAAAGAAAAAACCCCCAAATAAAGCAAAAACTCCAGTTTTGCTTCCTGGGTAGGAAATCTAATGTGTGTGAGCATCTCAAATCCAAAAGCAGCATTTTAATTCTCTTTCCAAAGGTACTTGGAGTGCTTCTCTCCTCAAGATATTTGCATTAAAATTTGCCAAGGTCTCTCTGCAGCTCTCTGTTCCTCCAGCTTTCATCTGTAGCCTCACGCGCTAACCTGCTTTCCTGTAGCATTATTCCCGGATGTACTGCAGCATGTAAATCAGGGAAAACATCTGGAAACCGTGTTTCAGCATCAACGACTCGACAGTACCTTCTGAAGGCAGAATTACCAGGAGCAATGCAACAGCCAAGCACGGTGTTGGTCCTGAAGGGGCAGAACTGGCATGATTGGCACAGAGACTTGACAGGGGGATGTCGGTCTTCACACTTGCATTCATTTGCGTTGGCACCTGATCCTAGAAGCGCATCCAAAGGGCTTGGATGAGGGTGGTTCTCAACAAGCTTCATGTACTTCAGGTCAAAAGGAATCACACAAGCTTTGGCATCTTGCTCAGTTAAAAGACATGCAATTTTTAAAAATGTTATTTCAGATCACTTGGATGAAAGTGCTTTGAATCTAGCCCACCTCGGTATTTAGCTGTCCTTATAACATGAGAACTACTTCTGTCTTCCACACTCACTAAAGTGGGGATGTGGAAGCCACTTACAGAGCAATCCTAACTTGTGCTGGACCAGGCAGGCCATCTCAGCCTATGCTGAATTCAGCATATTTTGTGGCTGCTGCTGTGCTTCTGTGTGAACGGGGAAGTGCAACTTGCCATACACTTTGTTCCTACAGTGGCACAGTTTGGCACATACATCCGTTTTTTGGGACTTCAGTGGAAGTTTGGAATTCCTTGGAAGGAAGCTCTGCAAACAAGGTGCCCTCACACAGAAAGCCCTGATCACAAGAGAAATGCAGGCGTCTTTATGTACTCCAGTCCTAGGCTGGTGTATATGTCCCTTGTTATAGTCCTCTGGTGGCACAAGTAGTTAAGACACTGTGCCTGTTAACCAGCAGGCCAGGGTTTGAGACCCAGGATCCCCACAAGGTGAGGATATCCTGCTGCAGTACCCAGTGGACTAGATGATCCAATGGGTCCCTTCCAACTCTATGATTCTAAATATTCTTTTGGGACTGTGGGTGGCACAAGTGGTTAAAACACTGTGCCTGTTAACCAGCAGGCCTGGGTTCGAGACCCAGGTCGGCCCCGCAAGACGGGGTGAGCTCCTGTCCTTAGCCCAGCTCTGCGACGCTAGCTGGATCCAATCGTATCAGTTCTGCCTTTCCATTGGACTAATTCAGTGGCGTGGAGAGGGTGGATTTGCTGCTTGGGTAACAGCCTGTCCTCCATAACGATCTAACGCAGGCTTTTGTGCTTCGCATGCAGTGTATGCAGCGCAGAGCATGATACCATAGTCTCTCAAGACTGACAGAGGCCTGCTATCCATTAGGGTTCTGTTCCAGAACCTCCTGTGGATAAAAAAAAATCCATGTATAAAGGAAACAAAGGAAAAATAGGTTTAAAGTCCTACTTCCTCTATTGGACTAAATGAATAAGGTAATGCCTCCATATCTGCAGGGGTTTGATTCTGGAACTGAAAAATGGAATGATTGCTTACATGACTGCCTCTCTACAACAGTAGAAAAAGCACTTTTTATAACTGATTTGCAATGGCTATTTGTGGTGAGTCAAATCTGTGTATAAAAAATCCATGTATAACAAGACTAGACCCATATACTCTAAATGATGATGATGATGATGATGATGTGGGCATTCCAGGAAATCATCAAATTAAAGAGAAACAGAAAATATCACATTATACAAAGACCTGGAAATTGAAATACAATACCTTTGGAGGAGGAAAACAACCAATCCTATTGTAACTGAAGCACTTGATACAATTCCCAAGGTCCCTATGAAATCTCTGGGTTGCAGCCAGTCTCTTATTTGAGAGATTTTCTTTGTTGTGTAAGAGCTTTTTTATTATGTATTCCGTTGAAGGCTACTGGAGACCTGGTTGCCTCATTTAGAGCCTCTTTGTTGTTCTTTGACCACTGGTATGTCTTTATGGCCCCTCATTATATACAGTCTGTCATTAAGCAGAAGGTTGTTAAGTGGAACAAAGCTGTAAATATATTTTGAACGCAAGTGTCATGGCTGTTTTGGAGGTGTATGTATGTACACTGGATCTGATATGCCACATCAGTTTGTTAGGTCGTTTGCAGCTTGAAGCCATACCGCTCAAAGAAGGGGCAACGGTTGTCTGAATCTACCTCTCCCACCCCTTGTCAAGTGTAGATCAGAGGCATACCATCATGTATCCCAAGTGTGCCAAACTTACAAATGGATATGGCTAATAGCGATGCTTGAAATATATTAACTTCCTTCACCTTGAATTTTTTATAAGCACTAGATAATGTTTTGCACTTAATCTAACTAATGCCATTATGTTCTGCTGTTAAAAAAATAGGCAGAGTGTCCTTTGTTCCCTGTTTGTTTTCTCACTGGGGTTTCCACATAATGTTCCTTCGTCTGTTCATCCCATGAATTATGATTGCCATCAAACCAACTCTCTTTCCTGAAACTGCTCTCAGTGAGGAAGAGAGTACAATCTATGGGTTGCTACAAGTTTTCTCTGGGCCCTAATTCCTTTTCTTTCTTCACTTGTAAAGTCTCTACTGGTTTTAATTAAGCCCTCTCCAGATTTGTGGAATTCTTAACTATCTGAGAGCATGTTTCTGAGCTCCCAGCACAAGCCACAATGCTCAGGACCTATGAATTTATCATAGACCATCCTTGCAAAATTGCCGCATGTGTCCATCTGAATTACCCTGCTTCTCTGTGGAGCCTTATGCCTAAATTTGTTCAGAAGTCTAGACACCGCAGTGTTTTAGGCCATCACTCTGTCCTAAACACTAATCCAAAACACTGTGCAAGTCCTATTAACATGTAGATTAAAGCAAAGCAACACTTAAATTCAGTGCTTGAAGTTCAGGGAATTCCAGTTTTGTGTTCAAAACAAATAAAGGGCACAATCCAGAGTAACTACAGGAGCACACAAGAGACATTACTTGCACCTGTAGTTACTGCACTACCTAATGAAAACCTATGGGAAATTCATATTGCAATCCAGAGTAACTTGTTCTTACTCCGGAGCAAAGACTCCCCATAGTTACTCTGGATTTTAGCCAAAGAAAAGTTATGAGAGCATGTTTGACCCTATTCTGAATTATTATCATCAGCATGTTTGGACTGGGGTTTTTGGGTGCTCACTATTTCGGACTCTACCCAAGAGTTTAAGAGCTGTGAGATATTGCTGTATAATGTTTGATGTTTCTAGAAATGTGACTCATTGAGGTTGTTCAGCTGTTATCTTGATAGTATTATGGCACTTTTGTAACACCCCCTAGCCAGGCCACTTGTGCTGGCCTAACTGGGGATTAGGATTTCCAGAGATTGTGTAGTGGAGAGGGTCTGCTTGCACATCAAAGCTATTATATTGGACTGAATGTTCACAGAACGGCCTAGGCCTATTTCCTAAAGTGAAATTAAGCCCCTTGCTCCGGAGCAGTTAAGATGGCTTTCCATAACACTAGAGGTGACGTAACTGCGTGGACCTGTAAGTGTTATGGATTTTGCCCCTAATCACATAACCATGGAATTTTAGAACATATCCCTATTATTAAGTGGTGCATAGCTATACCACTTAACATTTTTAGCTGGATATGCTACATGCTCCCCACCCCCTTATCCCAGAGAAACACTGAATTATAATATCACTTTTGTGCAACTAAAAGTTTGAGAAGATACACGGATATCACAACTCCTGACTGTGAAACGAGGTTGTGCAAGACTTTGCTCAAGTTGGTTTTGAGATGAGTTTGTGCATGGTTGGGTCTGGATGGTGGAGCAAAAACAGACAGCAAAATTGTATCCCTGTGAACATTAGTAAGGATCAGGCTGTTTTAAGTTGTTATATCAGCTACATTTCAGTCCTATACATACTTTCAGGGAAACACACTTTCAGGGAAACACACCATTGACCTCCTGAAGTCAATGGAACACACCTCCATTTCTAAGATTTGTGTCCTGACCTAAAAATACAATCTTTCTCCCTTCTCACTCCCAATAGTGGAGTTTTTTAAGTCTTAGTTCTCATATCATTTATTTGAAATATTCCACGGAGGGTTGTATTTTTGCTAGCTACTCGAAGATAGCCATTGATGTCCATCAAACAGTATGGTGTAGATAAATAGTTGGCATTCCTATTACTGGTGTGTTTTGTCTGTTGGTTGCTTTGTTGTTGCTGTTTACAATACAGGATTTTCTTTCTCATTCCCCAGCGAGCAAGCTGTCAGTCTAGCGCCTCTCTTTTGTCAGTGCTAGAAACTTTTTCCGTCATACTTTCTCATGCTGCTTTTTTATTGTTGGATCTGCTTGATGCTTATTGCCGCCACTCACTAACCTGCAAACAACAGGAGGACCTAATACAAAAAGAAATTCATGCAGTCAATGTGAACCCACTTGAGATCTCTTGGCACTATATCAGTTGGCTTTCCTTGTATGTTGATCACATATTTTATAAAAATATAAAATAAAATAAATCAGTCTTGGGTCTGGGCCATCCACCATTCCACCCACCCGCTTTCTTCCCATTCTGAAATCCCCTGTACAGTCTTCCCCAAACCTCCCCAAAACTTCACACCTGCCTCTCCAGGTCATATTTTGTGCTATTCTGGATCTGGCAGAAGTAGGCTGGCATATGTCCAGTTTACTCCGAGTTGGTACAGAAGTACCTTATGGCATTTGAACAAGCAAAAAATATTTGCCCTAGTTTATGAACACAGCATAATTGTGTTTTTAAGGGAACTTTCTCTCAATTCAGAGGGAGTTATCCATTATTTTAACTGACTCATGTTCAGGGTACAAAAATGCAGAGGAGATATTTCTATGACTATATGTGAAAGAAGGTGCTTGTCAAATTTGGGGAAGAGAAATGATGAAACCTTTTGCGAGACTCTACACTTCTTGGCAGCCCTTTTATGATGAAGATTGTTTTGTCAGAACTCCACTTGAAAGCACTAAACATAATTCAAGATCTCCAAAAATACTATGATGTACCCATAACCAGTACAAGGTAAACATGGACAGGTGGAGCAAATGTTATTTTTGTTTTCTTTCTCAAACAGTGTTTGTCGGGGTATGTGTGTGTGTGCGCACATGTGAGTTGGCCTATTTTCAGCGCTGATTATGAACGGAGCACAACTTGGTGCCTGACATCTCCTCCTTGCCTCTCCTCCTGAGTCTCTCTGGGCCTACCCACATTTCACACAGGCTTGCTGTAGGCATTTATTAAATATGCACCTTCCAGTAAGCTTTAAAAAACACCAACTAATCTCATCAGAGGCTGGAGACCTCCAGATATGTAAATCTACATCTGTTCTTCTTCAAAGGGAGGAGAGGGGAAAAAATTCCCCTGGATGACTTCAGGAGAAATACATCCCACCCGGATGTAGCCACTGAACCAGAACTCCCATGGCAAATGTGCCACCTCAAACTCTCCGAGATCCAACAACAATGAAATTACACTTAATGTAATTCACTGTTCACTTTAAGAATCAATTAAGTGAAAGTCAGCACAGCACATGCCTAAGGCTGTTAGTTCCAGCAGGGGTTGGTGGAGAGAATGGGAGAAGTAAAAGGCACATCTCATTTTTAAAAATCGGTAATGCTTGTATTAACATACGGACGAACTGTAGGTGGCTGCCTCATCACAGTGGGGCAAAATATTGTGATCTGTTAACAAGCAACAACAGGCTCTGTTCCCCCTTTTTTGTTAGCTCCATGTAGACATTTTGCTGAATAAGACAGATTGCAATCCAAGTTAGGTACCCGTTTACTATATATAACATTTTTTTAAAGACACTTATGTTGCTCTTACAACGTATAACCCCAACCAAGGAATGGAACAGCTCATCTGAGAAAACGTCAGTCTGTGTAGTTGAGAGGATCTGAGTGTCAGTGCAAAGGAAGGGGCAGAAGTAGTTGTGTTGCCCTTTTTCTAGGCAGGTGTGATGAACCTTAGGGGATCCAGTGTCAAGTACACAGTCAACAACAAAGCAATTCAGGAAGAGGGACCAAGACTCTTGCAGCAGCTTTATGCTGGAGTCTGCTGCTTGGAACTGAAGAATGATCTCTGAAATCTGAGTTTACCTTGATGGACAAGAATTAGTTCTTAGGATCAGACTGGAAACTAGATGCCACAGGAAATCCAGTGCGCAGGCTGCCTGATTTGCCCAGGAAAGAGACTGGAACATGTGCACTCTTTGAGTGCTATTCAGAGCCAAGAAAGGAAATGTCATGTGTTCCTTATTGCTTGAAATCTTTTTTCCCCCAAATTAGTAATTCTTGGGAGTGGTAAAATTGCAGGACAAGGTATGCATCTTTTTTAAAAAAATTCAGAGGGACTAAACGTAGAGCACAATCCAGAGTTAGTGCAGTGAGGAGTGCCCTACCTGGGCTGCCCCATCCATTCTTAATCCAGAGCATAACTTCATGCTGGATCTAGAGAGTCAGGAAGCCTGGTCTGCCCTTGCTGCTCCAGAGCATGCTAAATAGGCACCAAGTGAAGAGCTTGCTCATGAGGAGAACCCCCTCAGATCACAGTGAACAAGGAACAGCTGTGGTGCCTGCCTTATAAGGAAGCCCAGAAGTTCCTGACATAACAGCTGCATCATGAGAATGCAGTACCTCAGTACCTCTAGTGGAGGAAGGATGCAAGGGGATTGCTTTGAGTGCCCTGCTATATCCATTGGTTAATTGCTGCCATAGTTGTGCCATATCCTGAAGTGGAGGCAGGGGTTGCAGATAGGCTGGCTAAGAACTCAGATTTTTTTTGTCAACACTGCATTCTTACTCTGCCTTATCATGGACCCTTATGGGTCTACCCATTACTATACCTGCTCCTGAGGTGGTATAATTCTGAGATGCTAGAAGAGGGCATTTCTGTCTGGGAAACAGGATCTGAATCTAGCATAACTGCTCTGCCCTAGGCAAGGCTGAATATGCCCTCAACATGTTTCTCCTGAGCTGCCTAGGCTGGCCCAGCTAGGACAGCTGAGGTCCACGTCTCTTGGGGCAGCCTGTGTTGCCTTATGCTGCCCCAACTTGGGCAATCCCAGTGATAGATAGGGCAGCCCAAGTGCACTTCTGGATTGCAGCCTAAGTTCAACCAAGATCAGCAGCTCCCAAACTCAGTGGTGTAGCTAATGATCATGGAGCCCAGTGCAAAGCTCAAAAAGTTGCTCTGGAAGTGATGTCACAACCAGAAATGATGTTGTCCCTAGATTTTTAAAAAAGAAATGTTTTAAAATAAAAAAATTAACGAGAATTTTTAAAATAAAAATAGAAAGAAATTAAAAAAATTAAATTAAAACTTATTTCTTCAGCAGTTCACCACCCATTTGCCCTGCTAGTGGCATAGCTAAAGCACCTATTTGATATCTGGAGTCAAAGAAGTTTTTGTTACCCTCCCCCAACAAAAAAAAATCAAATCTAATTATTAAGTAAAATAATAAAATTTGTGTCTCTTATTATTGGCTATGGAAACTTGCCTGGGCAAAAAGAAATGGTTATTTGTTCCCTACTAAATATAAAAGGAGCACCACTTAGAAGTGTTTGTATATCCAGTTAGCATGGGTAACTGCTTTATGATGTGTGCACTGTATATGGCATATGTACTGAGAGCTGATTCTTATTAACACATTATTGGTTCCATACAGTATCAGAATTACATCTCATTTGCTCTCAGAGTAATCAGTATCATGGGAAAGTTGAATTAAGTAAATCTGCTTTTTGTTCAATTGGCTTTTGTGTTTTCATTTTTTTGTTAATTTTATTATTAATTAGCTATAACTTTTGATAGAATATGGATATTCCAATGCAGTTTATTTCTTTGCATTCTGCATTAAATTACCTTTCCAAAGATATATAACATGATGGTATTATTATTCATACAGATCCCATTTTTTACCATTTTAATCACTAGTGTCAAGTTCAGCTTGTAGCCCCTCTAAAGCTTGTAGTCTGATGCACCCCATGCACCCCCTAGCTATGCCACTGACCAAACTGTGGGTCACAACTTATTATTAGGTTGCAATCTGATTTTTGGTGGGTCACAAAACTGACAAGCTGATCACTGATAGGACTGGCCTGTTAATCACTGTATATGTATAGGATGCACAGTATGTTATGTATAGGATAACAATTTTTGACACTAGCGCAATTTTTCATCTTTCTTCCAGCCTTTTTTTTACATCCCCAAGTCTGGAAAAATTACTCATCTGATGGCAAGAGTTGTACATTATGGATGTTACCTAATGAGTAGAAGCTGCTATAATGAGTAGAATATACTTGATCTTTATTTAAAGTTCAACTTTTTATGATTAAAGAAACTGAATAATAGGTTCTTTATTTTTCCCCTGTCAAAAAGATTTCAGAAATAACACAGAGGTGTTTCAGTGGTCCATTGAAACTAACCCCTGTAATGAGAGCAGAAAATCCTGTAGATTTAAAGAAGGAAAAAAAAATATTTTTTTTTAAAAGTGCGAAAAAGCATTTTAAATTTATTTAAAGTGCAAACCTAAGCATGTCTACTCAGAAGTAACCCCCACTGTGTTCAATAGTATTTACTCCTAGGGAAATGTGATTAGGATTGCAGCCTTACCCTACAAATCCAGAGTAACTACGGGAACATGTAAGAGACATTTACGTTGACGTAGTTATGGCACCACCTGGTGAAAACCTATGAGAAATTCATATTGCAATCCAGAGTAAATTGTTCTTATGTCATAGCAAGGATTCCCCGTAGTTACTCTGGATAGCGCCCGTTAAACTAAAAAGAAAAATAGATAGATTGAATTTGATTTGATTTATTGGCTAAGTCTGAATACCATACTTGTAATTTCGTTTCAGCTAATGACTACATACATACTAGCACTATCACATAATCAATAAACAATAAATACAAAACAATGATTACAAATCTGAACTAATAAAGTGATAGCAAGGGAGGAAAAAGCCTGGGCTTGGCCAATTCATTTTAATATGTATATATATTTTTAATCTTGTAGAGAAGATCCCAGTTTGCTCTTGAAAAGTCAACAGTGCCTATCATGAAAGCAAGAGCTACCTCTTGCATTGCAAAGGGATTGCATGGAAAAAAGGGGGGAAGATGAAACAAGGAGCCATGAGGCCCATGTGAAAGGAATCTAAGGCTTTTAATTAACACCCTCTGAAAAGCATGCTCTTCTCCCGACCAACTAATAAGAAGCAAGAGCGCAAGCCTTTTGTTGGTGCTCAAGCCTTGCGTGCGCTCTAAGAAACTGAGAAAGGCTAATCAGGGTTGTTTAAAACCATTTTCTACTTGCCAAGCTTCAATCTCTCATTAATTCACTCTTAGCTGGCATCATTGTTTGGCAGTGTTTGAAAATCACCAAAGAAGCCAGGATTTCCCTTAATCCCACCCATCAAAGGTAAGGCTCTTGAAGATGATACCATGTCCAAGCAAGAATCTTAGAGAGGAGGCTGGGAAGGGAGCCGCGGCTTGGTTCTTGTTCCAGCCATTGAGAAGGGCCATGGATGCTCTTTTGTACCTGATCAAAGGTAAAGGAGGCGTCTCCCACTGAAGGATGTAGAGCATCAACGTCCTGCGTTTTTATTGCTTTATAGCAGCAATTCTCTAAGAACGAGGGCCTTCTTGCTTCCAATCATCACCATCCTGGTGAAATAAATTGTTGGAAGGATCAAACTCTACTTTGGTAAATGCTGTCCAGGATTCCATAAATATGTGGCCAAATAAGATGATGGTGCTAGAATATATGACATCTCATTCATTCACCTGACACTGAGGTGGGTTGTGGGCTGGTTCAACCATGGCAATGGGGTGGCAACAAGGCAAAGGCTGCAATCATAACCATACTTTCCTGGAAGTAATTATACTATCCTGAAACTACTGAACACAATGCGACTTCTGAATAGACATGCATAGGATTGTGCTAAAAATGTCTGAATGGCTCCACATTGTCCACATTGGACAGCTCCAGAGGCATCTTCTAGGTCAGTGGTTTTCAACCTTTTTCATCTCACAGCACACTTAACAAGGCACTGAAATTGTCAAGGGACACCATCAAATATGCCATTGACAAGGCACATCAGACTGTTCAAATCCCACAATTTTCCTATTAATGAATGTCAATCCCCAAATTCCCGCGGCACACCTGAAGACTATCCGCGGCACACTGGTTGAAAATCACTGTTCTAGGTTGTGCCTAGACCATCAGTCCACTCTATTGGCCTTTGTGACCTCAGAATGGTCCACAGAACTCTCTGAAACCCACTTCCATTTCTTTTTTGGAGATCACTTCAGATTTGCCTCCAAAAATTAGAAGTAGCTGCATATTGCTGCATTTAAGGCCACATATTGTCTATCCTTCCCTCTTCCTCTCCAAGTTTTGACATTTATGTGGAACTCTGCATGCATCTTTGAGGGTTGCCTTTTGTAACCTTTGGCTGACCTATACTGGAGCCATTTCCATTGGAAGGTCTTCAAGATGGTTAATTCTCCAAGGAGTCATTCGTGAGCCAGTTCCCGCTTCTCTTATATTTCCAATGAAACAAACAAACAAAAATAATGGTTTGATTACAAATGAGGCACTGGTCCTCAGCCAACCAAAACCATGGCTTTCAGCCCAACAATACAAATTCTTTCAAGATGCAGGATTTTATTCAATTTGTCCTATGCCTTTTTAGATGTTCATGGACCTTCCCTGATATACAGGTTGCCTTTTGACCTCAGCGGCCATTAAATGTGCATCAAAAAAAAGTATGGTTCAAAGAGATTGCATGAAAATGAACGTGCTGGAACTGAAAATGGGAAACGTTTGGCTATAAACAGTTGAACTCTTGAAGTTGATTACTTTCATTACCTAAATTACCTTGAATCCCTTTATGTCCAAGAATTAATTTGGAAGCTTTTCCTACAGAAGTTGGACTAGCACCTTGTAGCTCTATTAGCCTGGAACAGCAAATGTTTTCCATGCTAGAGAGATTTTAAAAGGCACTCAAGACTTCAGGTTAATAAGCCATAGGGCACAATCCTAACCATGTCTACTCAAAACTAAGCCCCATTGTGTTCAATAGGTCTTACTCCCAGGAAAGTGTCTTTAGGATTGCAGCCATATGCACTCACCATACCGTCCTTCTAGGACAGAAACAAAGCAAAACTTATCCTGCACCAAAAACCGGATTTCAGATTTTATATTAAGAATCGCTTGTGCAATATTAGAGATTTTTGTGACTCAGATCAAGAACGATGTGCTTGGCTGGTGAGTTCTTTGGGGCATCATTCTTGACAAGGGAATATCTAAGAAGTGCATGGGCTGGAAGCACTTCCAACACCACCATCAGCTGCTCACAGATGCTGAAGCGTCACAGCTGAAAGGGCAGCCCACATATTAAATGATATTTCCAAAATCTTTAAAAAAAAATCAAGATTTGAGTTCTTTCAATTTGTAGCTAATGAATTTCTAAGTGAGAAAAATGTGCTTCATTTTTGTCTTCATCCGCTTAACGATGTTACTTCCTGCTTAATGACATCAGTTCCAGATCTCAGTAGGCATCATAAATGCTATTTGGGTGTCTTTAAGAAACAAGTTTGACATCCTTATCTAAATATATATATATAACTGAAGGATCACTGACTGACTCACTGACTGACTCTTCAACGCCCAGACAAAACTGTTGGACTTAGAAGAATGAAATTTGGGGAGTATATTCCTTCTGTAATGTAGGCAACCAATAGTTGTCAATTATAATGGATCTGGGGTTCTGGACTGGGTGTTTCTGCCCATTCTGGCCAAGCCTACTACAAAGGATTCTGGTTTGGGCAAAGACCTCCTGGCTCATGTGTGACTGTTCAACTCCTAGGTCCCAGTTCCTGGATCCACCCTGAATGAGTACCTTCCCTCCATATATCTGTAGCCTATGTGTAGCAGGAAACATGCCCACTTTGGATTTGCAATTGGTGTGTTTTATGGATATTTGATTATTTCAGTCAAGTGCAATTCTTCACTAATAAAGTATAACAGAACCACAGGTGGTAGCAATGCATGTTCTTGAGAATAAGAGCACATTTGTTTCTTTAGCAGACATCATGCACTCAAGGAACTTTTCGGTGTGTTGCCAGGTCCGTTCGTATTTGCTAGCTTGCACAATGTGCCTCATCACCAATGCTGAGATGGTGAAATAGGAGCAAAGTCCATGGCTAATTAAAAGATGGGCAGCAGCTTGCTCTTAATGAGATTTGGCTTCAGCCAAATGAAGCTTGCCTGGTGTGTGGTTGCATCAGGCAGTTGAGGGAAGCAGACCTCCCCTTAGATGAAGGGAGCCTGGACAGATCAAATTGAAGTAAATCTTTTTTCTTCTTCTTAAAGTAATCCGCTCTATAAAAGAATGAGCTTTTGACAATTGTGTTCCTGAGTGTACACAGGGGGTCCTTGAGAGCTCTGTAGCCATGAGATGGGACCTTGAATGGAGCAAAAAAAAAAACCCCAAGGATTTAGCACTTACTAATGCAACTTTTTCTTCCTTTTCAAAAACAAAGTCTTCATCTGAATTCTAATATATGTACTTGGAAAATACACAAACAGGACTTGAAATGTGTGACTGTTTGCCTCCTGAGAAATCCTGATTATCTTAGTGTACATCATTCAGCTAGCCTCAAAATATTCAATATATTTCAGGTGAATCCTCAGCTTCACAACCACATCAAATATTGCTTTAGCTGAGTTTTGGTGGTAATTGAGAGACATCCAAATTTCCATGAGAGGTTTCTCCATTTTTATGAATAAGTATTCTGAACCTCCAAAGAAATCTCAAATATCACTTCAGGGAACACTGAGAGTTACTCCTAGGTTTTGGGTTGGATCCAAAGACCTGTGAGTGAAGGAAAATAGCCAATGGCAATATCATGCAAACATGCCATCCTTTGGAATATAGTTTTTTGTTCCAAATATCATACTTTCATTTGTGTAACATGTAGGGTAACATGGGCTGTGGGTGGGGTAACATGGGCACAAGCTGTTAAGACACTGTGCCTGTTAACCAGCAGGCCAGGGTTCAAGACCCAGGTCAGCCCCACAAGACAGGGTGAGCTCCTGTCCTTAGCCCAGCTCTGCAACACCAGCTGGATCCGATCGTATTGGCTCTGCCTTTCCATTGGACTATTTCAGTGGCGTGGAGAGGGGGGATTTGCTGCTTGGGTAACAGCCTATCCTCCATAACAATCTAACCCAGGCTTTCGTGCTTTGCATGCAGCGTATGCAGCGCCGAGCATGATACCATAGTCTTTTAAGACTGATGGAGGCCTGCTTTAGAGTAACATCTGAAACATATAAATGAACACCTTTTGGATCAGGTTTAACTCACTGAAAACATTCATGCGCATGAAGACTGACCCTTGATTAAAATCATGTGAGATTTTAATCAGGTAATTATGTAGTGGGCAGCCCAATTCTATCCCTGGCAGTGCCACCAGATGCAGTGGAACCATAATGGCTACCACTGAATCCAGCAATACTGCCCAAACTGATGGAGGTCTCCTTGGGAAAAAGGGACTTTTCCTCAGGGAAAGCCACAGGCCTCACAAAGGAACTTCTCAAATCTGTGCCAGTTATTTTGCTAGCAGAGATTTGGGAACCTCAAGGAGAATAGGATAGGGAGCAGAAGAACAGAATCCAGAATGCAAAAGGAACAGAATGCAAAAATCAGGTTTCTTTATATCCTTCCTATCAAAAGTTACGGCCAAAAAACTAAAAATCAAAAATATGCATTGAGCTCTATGAGAAAGCTTTACTTGTGAGTAGGCAAATGTGCCATAGTCTGCCAGAAAGGCCAGGCTGAGAGGAAACCAAGACCTTGTCCTCCTTTTGAGGTTCAGGCAACCGGTAATGTGCTGGCACTGGTGATCCTTACACTCCATGTGCCATAAATGTACCTTACAGCATGATTACAACGCCTATAGGTGTTGAGCCCATAGGATAAGGCTCAAAATGTATACATATTTGCATGTGAACAAAACAGCACCTAAAACATGTTTAGGATATACGGCCATGTGTCTTGGATCTTCTGTGTCTGCCTTCCAAGTGCAAGATGCAACATATTCCCCACTGGTACAACTATGCCAATTCTGAAACGTTGGTAAGGAAAGTGTCCTAAACATCTAATTGCAAGGACTATGGGGTAGGCAGAATGACAAGTCTTTCCATAAGATTCCCATGCAATTTTTTTTCCTCATGAGAGCCCATGATTCAACTTTTAAAAAGTTTTCTTCATATTAAAAAAAGGCTTTGTTGTTTTTTCACCCACCCTTAACATAATGGCTCTTGCTGAAATTTTACAGTGTTGAACTACAAAGTACATCAAGCAACTGGTGGGAGTTTTTTTTTAAAGCGTGGGTTTGGGGAAGATGCAAGTCCAGAGAGCCAAATTCATTATTTTTGCATGGAATGTTTCACTGCAAACACAAACAATGGGGGGTCTCAACTGAACTCTTTTGCCTCCCTGCTGTTTGTGTCTAAGATAGTGTGGCAATTACACAGCTTTGGTTGAAACAACCAGTTGGTCAGAGAAGTTCTCATATTTGGGATGAGAAGAAAAAAGCCAGGACTCTGATTTGCCAACAAGGAAAAGGCTCGTCTTCGTCATAATGAACTTAAGAAACCACTGTGCCGGGCACAGCCTTGGCTTCTCCATTCATGTTTGGCATGGGTTTGCTTTTCAAAAGAAAGCCATGGATCCAACTCTATCCCATGCAGCCTGAGTCCTAAATTAACGCATAACGATGCTGCAAAGAAGAGTTCTATGGTGAAGGAATCCACGGGAACATGCAGCTAATGAGACCAGGCAGTGGCTCTTGCCAGCATGCTTATGCGCCATTGGAAATGTGAAAGCCCAGACAGTATCACAGAGACTTTCTTAGCTGGAATGGCTGCTTGGTCTTCCACAAGCTTTGCACATCACTGGATATCTGTAAAAGGATGAGCATGACAGAATGCATTTTTTTTTCCTTTCTTCAATATGGATTCCAAGATTCTTCTCACATTAGCAAAGCCTCATCATGGATAAAACAGATTTTCAGTAGTTAATTCACAACACTAATAACAGCTAGTAAATTGCGGAAGGGCATAAATAGAAGGGCATAAATTCTTTTTTCTGAGACCTTGAAGGCCACTTTGTAGGAACGTGTGGATTCCCTGTGGTTTGTCAATCATGGGTTGGGAACCAAGATTCTAAAAAGAAATCTGGATGTCAGGATCAATAGTACATGCAACTTATACCTCTATCTAAAATAGTTTCATATATTCATTCTATGCAAGCGTCTTTACTTGTGTGGCTTCTTTACATGGGTGGCTTGTTAGCAGACAAGTCAATATGAACAAGTCATTGAAAGAAATCTTGCAAATACCGTCCTATGCAACAATAGCGTCTAACTGTGTCGGTCATTAGGAGATGTTCTTAACAACGATGTCAAGACATCACCAGAAAGAAAGCAAGGTTATCATACTTGAAATGATGGACGATCTCATTTTCATCATCAGGAGACCCCATTAGTGATATGCCATTTCCCAGTGTCATCAGAATGGATAGCAGCTGCTGTGCTTTATAGCAATCTTGGTCACCTGATGAACATTCTGCCTCACTTCTGTTGCAAGCACAGATTAAACCTGCAGCCCTTTTCTGTTTCTTGGAGGATCTATAAAATGGCAGGGTTAATACCCACCACATTTCTTAAATATGGAAATAATCCCCTATCTTTCAATCCCAAAAAGGTACCAAAAAAAGACACCAGAAAGCAGCACTTCCATCATTAATTTAGGAGAGTGATGTAAACATGCAATAGACAGGAGTTAAAAGATGCATCCATATACAGGTGAATTATATAATTCTACAAAACAAGGAAGACTTTCACCTTGACCCTGTTTGTAAGTTAAGTACCTGAAGGACTATTCTAGATAGAATTCTGAATTAGGATGATAATTGATTCTTCAAGGACAATCTGAACTAAAAGGTCTGCTCCTGGTTTTCTGCAAAGTTCAGAAGTGGCAAAGTTGAGGACATCAACTTTAATTTTGGTGATTTGGTGTGATGAAACTCATTATGTTGGTGCAGACTCCATTTTTTTTCTCCGCAGGTAAAGTAAGGTCAGAATCCTGTCATTCAAGGACACGTTAAAGCCTTGTATCCTGGAAAAAAAACATCAATATCCTCTTTTTTATTCTAAGTGGGCAGCATGTAGCCTTCTTGTAATTGATAAATTAAATAGAATAAATTATATGGAATAGTTTTCAATTTAATAAATAATAATTATAAATATTATAAATAATATATTTATAAATATTATAAATTAAAAAAATTAAAAATATAAATAATATATAATATAATGCTAACCTAGGCCAGCAGAATTCATTGGTCTTCCTGTTCCCAAAGTGTTATAGCAGGGTGACCATATTGAATGGAGGACAGAGTCCCTGTACTTTTAACCTGTACCTTTAGTTTAGGCAGGTATAGCTCAACATAAAAGGGTTTAAAAAGCAGCACCTGCCTAAATTTCCTCTTCTATGCAGTGCTTAAAGGTAGAGGCACTCTGTCCTCCATTCTATATGGGGAGGCAAATGCATGTTTCTGAACTGGCCTAACCCTACAATCCAGTGTAACTACAGGAGCACGTAAGAGACATTTACGTTGATGTAATTATGGCACCACCTAGTGAAACCCTGTGGGAAATTCATATTGCAATCCAGAGTAAATTCTTCCTACATCGACATAAGAGCTCCCCTAGTTACTCTGGACTGTGCCCTAACCCTTCCACAGGAGTGGTGCAGAAATGTCTTAACGGCACTTTTGTGACACCCCCAGGTTAGCACTGGACTTGTGATAGGGGTTATGCTAGCCTAACAGGGTGTTAGGATTGCAACCTTAGTGTTTAAATTAAGGACATGAAAGTAATATATATGAGTGATTTACCCCCAAACCCAGAGTAACTACAGGAGCACATAAGAAACTTTATGTGCACCCGTAGTTACTGCACCCCCTAGTGAAAACCTATGGGAAATTCATATTGGAATCCAGAGTAACTTGTTCTTACACCGGAGCAAGGACTCCCTGTAGTTACTCTGGATTTTGCCCCTAAGCTTTTATTTTGTCATGTCCAATTTTTTTCCTGGATGTACTCCATTTGAAGGGCCATATCTTCTTTTTGTTTATGGCACGTAGCCACCCTGTTATATGGCATATAGTGCTGTACTGCAGCCCTTAATGCTGACATTTCTTCATTTTCCCCAATGATCATATCAGAAATTAATAGCATGGCCATATTGATTATTCTCCTCCCACATCTCATACAGTCACAAAGAGGAAGAAAATTCCATTTCCCATCAACAAAGAATTTTTAAAAATTAAGTTTTTGAGAAGATTTTGTGTTCTCAAGCAACACGAAAGCAAAGGAGCATCTTCTGGACAAGATCAAGTGTTAAAAACAAATAATATTTGAAAATCTGATAAAAAATAGAATCTGATTAAATCTATTTAGAAAATCTAATTAAAATCAGATTTCAAAAGAAAATCAATTAGAATTTTCTCAAATAAATAATTATTGAGCAGAAATATATTGAAGCAAAAAAAGAAAATAATCTCTTTCCTACCAGAGCTTATTTGCTAGAAAAAAAGACTTCAAAGAGTCAGGAGGGATAGCTAATATTTTCTCACTTAAAACCAAAGGGGGATGGAGCGTGGGTTGATAAAGAAAGCAGTCAATCCTCATGTTTGTTCACTACACACTTCTCAAATGTTGACCCCTTACACCCTAAATCTACACTGTGAGTACACAATGCTCTTGAGCCAGGGTGGAGGTGCCATTCACCCCCTTTCCTTCTTCACCCAACAGGCTGATATGTAGTAAATATGCTCAGACACTTCACATTCTCTGAGTTATTAAAATGGGACCAGTGTTCACCTTGCTCTCCAATTCTGTCCGAAACTGCAAGATAATTAATACCAGGAATTCAACAGGCCTCTAAATCTAAATATCAATGATTTTGTATATTATATCCATAAGGAGGATTTTTTGGGAGGAGGGGGGTATTGTTTGCAGTTACTTCCAAAGCTATATCCAGATTTTCTTTTTTTCAAACAGCATCAGATCAGCTTTTTTAGATTATATCAAGAATAATAGTGCAATCCTATTCTACTCAGAAGTAAGTTCTATTGAATTCAATGAGCCTTACTCCCAGGAAAATGCTCTTACAATTGCAGCCTACGGGTGCAATCCAGAGTAACTACAGTGTGTCCTTGCTCTGGTGTAAGAACAATTTACTCTGGATTGCAGTATGAATTTCCCATAGGTTTTCATTAGGTGGTGCAGTAACTATAGGTGCACGTAATGTCTCTTATGTGCTCCTCTAATTACTCTGGATTGTAGGGTAAGACTGTAAATATGATATTGCCCTATGGAAAACAATGGTGCTGCCTGGGACAGATCCGGCGTTTGTGCTGGGGGAGGCATGAGTATGACCTTAGCTCCAGAGCCCAAGTCAATCAGGCAGGTTGTTAAAATAATACAAATTAAAGGGACTTCGTTAATAAAAAATAAAAATTAAATACATATTATTAAAGAAATACAAATTAAAGGTCCTGTATTTATTTATTTATTTATTTATTTATTTATTTATTTATTTATTTATTTCCTTCCTTCCTTCCTTCCTCCCTCCCTCCCTCCCTCCCTACTTCCCTTCCCTTCCCTCGGAGTGAGAGTTGATCTCAGTCAGGAATATGAGGGGCCAAGAATTTAATTTCTCCTTTTATGTGGTCCTGGTGTAGATAGCTTTTTTACGATTTTCAAAACAAAAACAAAGCAAAAACTGGTACACAGACCACAACACATGAAAAGTAAATAAAAGCGACCTAAGATAAATTTTCAGATTGCATTCAGAAAGAAAACTGCTGTTGGATGGTTTTTTAAAAAACCCACAATAGAGCTTCAGCTTCAATATCTAACACCAATTCACGAAGTGCGCAGGCCAGCAAAAGGATCAGGTTGAGCAAATCCGTCGTTCGCTCAAAGATACATTGTCTTATCAGTGGAGAACGAAGGTGCAGTTGGTAGTAGAACGAGGGCTCTACGCTTAAGCACTTTGTTATTGGTTATTAAGGCTGGAGTCCTGGTGATAAACCGACAACTACTGTACACCAGTTAAGGGCAAGTAAGCAAAATCCCTGACAGAAGTCTGTTGTATGATGATGAATAAGCCCGTTAAATTGCCATAAGGCGCAAGTCACAATGGAATCGTATTTGTCAGACATGCATTGTAACCCTGGGGTTATCGTAGTGGGCCAGCAGATACAGGAGGAGTACTTAACATTATCACCTCTAATCATTGCTCCTACGGGCTAAAAACTCTTCAGGGAGAGCTCCCACTTAGAGGTGGGTGCCTGTTACACTAGATGCTGTAGACAGTATTCATAGAGGAGAAAAAGAATGCTCCCAGCACACACACACACACACACACACACACAGAGAGAGAGAGAGAGAGAGAGAGAGAGAGAGAGAGAGAGAGAGAGAGAACTATATTCAGAATTTATCTGCATATAAATATATGCATGTCTTTACCCATATCCCCAAGGCTTGACGTTTTGAATAATAGAATACTGTAGATTACTACTTTATTAGTTTTTTTAAGCTTATGAAAAATTATCTCTTGCCTGATGAGAGGACATTTTATCTGAAATTATAGCAACTCCAACTACTCTCTGATATCTCATTTAGAACCTCAAGGAGCTTTCTATACATTTGCTCCTCCTAGAAACAAAAGAAATAGGCTCCACTGTATTCCTCCTATGGCAAATTCAATTACCAGTTCTGCCCCTGCCACTGGAAGGAAGGAAGACCCTGTCTTGTTCTAAAGTCTTCTGCTCATTCAGGTCAAACAGAATTGGTTTGCATAGATTTATATATACTTGATGTTCTTGATGAATGCATTATATTGAATGCATTAAGTTGCACAAGAATTATTTTCTTGCCCACTAAAATGTGTGTCCACCCAAGCAATAGTGATCACGTGCGTGGAAATGAAATGGGGATGCCCACCCGATAGTAGCATAAGTGCAGGGGGCAAAATGTTCAGTGATGTAGTTGCTGCAATGCGCTGAGTAAGTTGCCCATCCCTGCTCACTGTCAGAGCCATTCTAGGCAGTTTGTAGCAATGTAGGAGACACCATTTGGTTTGGTAACTGGTTGCACCTTGCTTTCCCTCCCCAATATGTCAAAGAAACTGGTCCAATTTTGTTTAAAGGTAGGAGAGAAAGGTGACCCACCAACCCTTTAAGAATGCTTTAATGGTAGTATATATTCATAATGGCTTATGGACTTTTTCTCCATAACTATTTCACCATAAATGATACATTAAATCTTGCAGGGAGCATGACGGGCAGTAGGTAAGAGCACAGCTGACCAATAGTTAGCATCCAGACCGGGCTTCCCATAATACTCTGAAATACAATCTTGAGATACGCTGAACAAGGAGAATGTACTTCACAAGAGAAATTTATGGTAAAAGAGAAGAAAGGCATGCTTTGGTGACGGGCACCAGTAAGAAAAATGTAACACGGTAGCATTAAATGTTCAGAGCTGAAGTTTAACCATGACCAAAGCATTCAGAGTTTAAAAAATAATAGTAGCAACATGATTCAAGTTCCGAGCCAAAAAAGGTTTAGAAACTTTTGGAGGAACTTGAAGCCCATAATGATTTATATCCTGTGAGTTGGAATGTAACTTTAAACATTGTCTTTTTTTCTTCCCCAATCTTGTCATCCATAGATAAATATAAATTAGAACAAACCCAAATAGATGGGTGGGTACAAAAAATCCACAAAACAAGTAACCATAATGGAAGACGCTGTCCCTCAAATCAATAGCAAAAACAGCACATTGCTCAGTTTAAATGACCGGTTGGGCTGAAATGAAATATTATTGGACAGGGATGCTCATCGAGTATGAAACAAACAAGTCAAAAAATAGTCAGAGTACAACCACATTAAACAAAACACTGACCAGACTTAAGTATAAACTGGCCGTCCTCTCATGTTTTTGGATTCCTTGATTATAGACTGCAAGGTTCAGTAATGTACCTTTAGAAAAGAACAGTCTTGTTCCCTTGATTTGCAAACACAGCATTGAGAAGGCACATCTGTAGACAGAAAGGTACTGATTTCCAATGGAAAGAAAAGGTATCATAGGATGGCACAAAGCATAATCAGCACATGGGATTCAATTCCACAGATAACTGATGATCGTAATTATCTATCTATCTATCCATCCATCCATCCGTCCGTCCGTCCGTCCGTCCGTCCGTCTGTGGATAGATAGATAGATAGATAGATAGATAGATAGATAGATAGATAGATAGATAGATAGATAGATCAGTCGATCTGTCTGTCCGTCCATCCATCCATCCATCCATCCATCCAATTGGTCCTGACTCCTGAGCAATTTGTCCACTATCTATCTATCTATCTATCTATCTATCTATCTATCTATCTATCTATCTATCTATCTATCGTATTTATATACCGCTTTTCAACTAACAAGTTCATAAAGCGGTTTACAAAGAAAATGGAAAAATAATAATAGCTAATTAAAAGCTAATGGGTCCCTGTCCCAAAAGGGCTCACAATCTAAAATGCAAAAAAGAACACCAGCAAAAGCCACTTGAACAGACACTGCTGGGTTGTGTAGGGCCAGTTACTTTCCCCCTGCTAAATAAAAGAGGAACACCCACTTGAAAGAGTGCCTCTTGCTCGGTTAGCAGGGAGCTTGGACTAATAAAACCTCCATTTTTCACAAGCTCCACAATACAAGCTGGAATTAATTCATTGCCTACCAAGTGTTGAGAACATTCAGATGAGGACCCATCATTGCTAGAAGGTGTTAGAGACTTCCATTTCTTCCCCTTCTATTTGCCATTAATTGATGGGATCAGAGGCCATGATCTTTTATTTTTAATGTTTAGTTTTAAGCCACACTTTGCACTTTCTTCTTTGACCCTCATCAAGTGGTTCTTTAACATGCTGCTGGAACCGAGCTTGTAGGATTTTGAGCATTACCTTTGCTAACATGTAAAATGAGTGCAATTGTGTTGTAATCGCAAGAATTTGAGCATTCTTTGGCACTGCCTTTCTTTGGGATTGGGCCACTTTTGATTTTTCCAAATTTGCTGGCAGATTGAATGTATTTCTTCAACACCATCATCTTTTAAGATTTTCAGGAGCTCAACTAGAATACCGTCACCTCCACTAGCTTTGTTGTTAGTGATACTTTCTAAGGCCCACTTGACTTCATGCTCCAAGATGTCTGGCTAAGTTCAGTGATCACACCATTGTGATTATCAGGTACATTAAGATCTTTCCTCTTGTGTATTCTTGCCACCTATTTTGAACCTTGTCTGCTTTTGTTAGATCCTTACCATTCTTGTCTCCTATCATGTCCATCTTTGCACAAAATGTTCCTTTGATATCTCCAATTTTCTTGATCTCTATCCTTCCCCTTTTGTTTTTAACGAGGTTTACTTCTGTAAATGAGGTTAACTCCCAAGTAAAGCGTGCTCAGCATTGCAACCTAAGTTGCACTCCTGTACACATTTAGTTTACCCAGGAGTAAATTTCACTGAATATACTCCTGCTAACTGGGCAAGAGGCACTCTTTCAAGAGGGTGTTCTTGTTTTTTTAGTAGGGGATGAGTAACTGGCCCAACACACAGCAGCAATGTCTGTTTAAGTGGCTTATGCTGGTGCTCTTTTGCTTTTTAAGATGGTGAGCTCTTTTAGGACAGGAACCCATTAGCCATTAAATTTTTTTTTCATTTTCTGCCCCGTTGGCAGACCACAACTCGATAAGAAACTTCAAAGAATCTCTGTCTCTAAACTTGGAGCCACCAGATGGCAGCGTTGCATCTGCCTCTTGGTACCTACTTGATGGGCTCCAGTTGGCATCCTTATTTGCCAAGGATGTAACATTGCATCTTCTAATTGCAGACTTTAAATAGTCTCCCCCTCCAAATAAGATGTAAACCAGAAATCTGAAACAGACACTGTAGTGCAGTGTTTTTTTCCTCTGCAAATACTGCTGTTGCCCTTCCAAAATATTATTCTGTTTTTATTCAGCCACTCAGAAAGTGGGCTGCAGTTCACCAAGACACCAGACTCATGATGCAAATGTCCAGTGTCATCTCTATAAGAAGATACAAGCCACAAGGAATGAGTGACAGTGACTTGGTTCTCTCATTCCTGGTCTTCCATGTGGCTAACAATCAGCACAATTCAGCGTAACTATGGGAGCTCTTACATCTACATAAGAAAAATTTACTCTGGATTGTTCTATGCATTTCCTATAGGTTTCCCATAGGTGGCACCGTAACTACATCGACGTAAATGTCTCTTATGTCGACGTAGTCTGGATTGTGCTGAACCAAAGAATAGAATCTGGTGCACTGGATAATCCTTTACTTTAGGTGGAAGACGATGGGTGCAGTACAGAATAACTACAGGGAGTCCTTGCTCCGATGTAAGAACAATTTACTCTGGATTGCAATATGAATTTCCCATAGGTTTTCACTAGGTGGTGCCATAATTACATCAACGTAAATGTCTCGTATGTGCTCCTGTAGTTACTCTGTATTGTAGGGAATGTTTCATGTACTTAGATCACCTTCTTGGATTTTCACTTACTTGGGGGATCAGGAGGTCTATCACTGAGTTATGGTCACTCCCCATGTGACAGATTCCCCCTCCCCTCTGGCTTGTGCTCTGTAATTCAGATATGCTGGCTGACTTTGAGAAACTAGTTCTCAAGAACTTGTTTCCTTCCAGTGAAGGGGCGGATGAGTCTCAGCAAAGAAGGAAGCACCGATTAAGGAGATAGTCTAATTACTCGGCTCATCATGGCAATAACAGTTAAAATGGTACGAGAAAAAGGAAGCATGCACTTTGATGCAGAAGTGCTCGCTCATTAATTTTACAGAGCCTACACTCTCAGACAATCCCTAATGCAGTCCTAGGAAAGGAGCCAAGTGAGATAAATGAGGTTGAATTTGGGGAGCATCTGAAAATCAGTTATTAGGGCAAGAATATCACAAGAAGGTTAAGAGGCTTGTTTGTGGGAGAAGAGAAGGATTATTTTGCCAGGTTTTTTGCTGTCTTCTGTTCTAGTTTCCATCTATGATCACTTTTAGATTAAACTGCAGAGACCCAACTTCAACCTATGACATGCAGAGCTGAAATCAGAATTAGGTAAGACAGCATGTTAAGATAGCATCCTCTTCCTCACTCTCAGCACTATTATTTCTCTGTTACATAGAAATACAAAATAAGAACATTGGAAGCTGCCTTCGGTCCACCGAGCTGCATATTGTCTCCAGTGATTGACAGCAGCAATCCAGAGTTCAAATGCTTCCAGTCCTACCTAGAGATGAATGAGATTGAAACTGGGCCTTTTTCCACATAGAGGTTGCACATCCTAAAGCCAAAAATTTTACATGCTCCATAATCTAAAACATTTTGAACCCTGATATGACACCACAAGTGACAACCGTGGTGGAATCATCACAAACAAAAAATGACACATGTACGACTGCATATTTTCATGGCCAGCAATGGTCCAGCAATATATGCAGGTGAAATTTCACCTGAATAGAGTTAAAATTAGTTTCATTCACAATTTTTTTTAAAAATAGTTTATAATCCACAAAGGGCAAAATCCAGAGCAGTTACAGGTCCACGCAGTTATGTCACCCTCTAATGTTATCTTATGGAAAGTCACCTTAACTGCTCTGGAGCAAAGGGCTTAAATTGACTTTAGGATATGGGCTAAAATTATTTTTTAAAAGTGTTGTATTTAGTGACCTTCAGATGAGGTGTAGGCTTAGGTTCCATCTAAAAGATCTTTCCTTATATATATATATATATATATATATATATATATATATATATATATATATATATATATATATATATATATATATATGGAAATATTCCAAATCCCCACCCAAACCTCCCCAAATCCAAAATCTAAAACACTTCTAGTCCCAAACATTTCAGATTACTTTTAAAGGGGGAAAAAGTTTTTCCTAGCAAAAAATACATTAATGGTTCCTTGTCTCAGAAGGGTGTACAATCTAGAGACATGCAGAAGAAGAAACAGCCACTAGAATAGATCCTATGTTGGGGCAAGGAGGGCTGGTTGATTCCCCCACCACACACACACACACACACACACACACACACACACAAAGAAAAGAGGAACAAAACTTGAAAAAACCACAATTAGCACAAGAGTGATGTATGTATTTCCTCTTCTCATTCATTGTATTGAAGTTGTTTGTATTCACGGTTGTAATTTTTTATTGTTGTTGTTAGCTACCATGAGTGCTTCAATTTCTGAACCATCCAGCTGGGATATAAATATTCTTAATCAATCCGTCATATGAATACAATACAATTCCCTTGTACAGCAATTTTGGATCCAGGAGATGGATAATTTTGGATCCTGAGATGATAGCCATTTTTCGGAAGACAACATAAAAGCGTAAGTCACCTTAGGAATGCAAATCCCAGGGTCAGACATACACAAAATGTCCTGTTTATGGAAAAGACACAAAAGATATGAAACCCTCTTATCTGTGTGTTCGTGTGTGTGTTAACACCCTTTAACCTAGTGCAAAGAGCTGAAGAAATGGGCGAGCTTTACGGCAGGGAAAAAGCTATATGAAGAAAATTACACTTTACTCATCTCCCTTATAAGAAGCCGTCGTTGTTCAGTGCAAGGAGATCCATTAATCATCTAACAATCAATCATTCATCCATTATTTCATTGAGACATTAAACTGTGATCCTTTCTGTGTGTCGCTGTTGATCATCCAGGTGGAAATTAAAAATCCCAGAGTGTTCTTCTAAAAGGCCAATGGGTCTATCACATCAATAGAGAAAATGGTTTTCATTGTCCACAGCTGTGCAGGAAGCGCAAAACGTAGCATATTTTGTTATGCTGCTGTTGTTTACCTAACCACTGGCATTTTGCTCATTAGTCTGATGAGGGGCACGGCAAGATACCCTGACTCTCAGCCCTGCTACCAGAAAATTGTAATCCATAATCATTTATATTTACAGACTTGGGACAGATCGCCTGCCAAAAAATTAAGACACACACCTGATATTCATTGGAAGGGATTATTCATCATCATGCAACAATCTGTCCCGTGTATCGGTCTCCATCCAAAAGGCAGCCAATAATAGACACAGCTGTACACCGCAAACAATGTCACATGTCAGAAAGAAAAGACGAACGCCCAAGCCGACAGCGGTTTCGGAGCAGTTCGGTTGCCAAGACTGATTGGGGGGGGCTAAAGGAAGATAATGAGCTGAACATGGGGCATTTGCATGTCACAATTTCTAGGGCAATTTGCTTTACTGTATGGAGCATTGCATGCACCAGGCTCACAATCAAAGTGGAAGATTCTCGACAATTATGAGCTATCATCCCTTTTAAACCTCTGGGAAAAGCAGTTTAAATATTAATTTGATAAGCAAATAGAAAACTATTGAGTCAATTCATTAGCTATATTGAAAACCTAAAAGCTTTTTAAGAAGCATCCCAGATTCAACTGGTCATCAGGCGTAATTTTTAAAATTCCTCCTAATTCATGTGCTAATTAACACTGCAGATGGAGATTACTATCTTCAATGATAGATCCTCTCCTAGGTGCAAGAGAATCATAGTGTTGGAAGGAAATTGTAGGTCGTCTAGTCCAACCCACAATGCTACAGCATCCCAAGATATGATTCTCTAGCTCCAGAACCCATAGTATGAGACAGGGCTAGGATCCAGCATTTATGTCAGATCCTGAACCTGAACCTGTTCCTGGGCAGCCCAAACCTGGTCCTGGGCTGCTTGCATTTGTGCCACCCACTCAGGTAGCCCCATTTGGGTTACTGCAGCTATCCCTTGGGTAAGGAGAAAAGTTTCCTCTTGCCTTATGGCAGTCCTCAGCCAGCTCCAAACCTGTATTGGATACAGGTCAGAGATTCCAGTTTACTTTGTTACACCACAAGATAGGACGGGGCTGCCCAGAACATAAGATGTCTCGGCAATCATAAAAGACAAGACACCTGTATCCTGTACCACCTTACACCTCATGGCTTGTCACCTACAATGGGTCTTTGCCCATGAATCTGTATGATGCCCTTTTAAAGACATCTAGGCCAGGTGGCATCAACACATCCTGTAGCAAGGAGTTCCACAGATTAATTACAGATTGTGTTAATCGCACACTTCTTGCTCAGTCTTGATCCCTGGCATTGTTCTTTCCACCAATTAAAATACTAATGTCATCCCCCACAACCCTTGACTCCAATCCTGCTGGCCAGGAGTGAAGGATAAGAGAAGTATGCTCCGTCCATCATGTTTGATACATCACTTGTGGTTGGGTTGGTGATTTATGCATCCAAAGCCCGGGGTATCCACTCTCAATTTTTCTGCAATTAACTAGGGTCAGCCTCGCAGGTTGACAAACGGTCCTCCTACAGCTCTTGCACGATTGCTATTATCCCATGGATATCTTTTAAATGAATTCATCCCTTTTCCGAATCTCCAGGTTTGGGCTGATAAATCAAGTGAGACCCGTGTGTGCCGGGAGCTGATTACAGGGTCATCCCTCAACGGAAATGTTTGACCAGAGTTTCACAACTTCATATTTTATCTAGCAGCTGGATGATGTATCGCCACTAATCCTAATGCAAAGCATCAGGAAATAAAGAGAAGGAAGCCGTGTTGATAATAAATCTCTGACAAGCAATGCTTGACCTTTTCATTTCCTACAAGGTATTTCATTGTAACGCCACAGACAAACAGAATTTTTCATCGGGTGCTTAATATGCATCGGAAAAGAACAATGGTTTATAAGGGGTGAGCCACAGTCCAGCTAAACTAGAACTGGATACCAATTGCTTTTAGATAAATAAATATTCAGGCATCCACCACTTTCTGATGGTTTGTTTTCAGATGATTCTGCTCTTTCAACACCTTGGCAATTATACCCAAGACTCATTCATTAAACACATACTCCGCTCTTTCAACCACCCTGCTGCTCTAAAGGCTAAAACTATCTTCCCTGAACCACTTTCTGATGGTTCGTTTTCTGACGATCCTGCTCTTTCAACACCTTACAATTATACCCAGGATTAATTCATTCAATACATACTCAACTCTTTCAACTTCTCTCTGCTGCTCTAAAGACTAAAATTGTCTTCCCTGATGTTGATTTGCAAGTGACATGGTGTTCAAACTGTTTTTGGCATTTCCTTATGTTTTTTCAGTAAATAACCATCATTCAAATGTATTAGATATTCATTGCCCACACATGCCTTTGTTCATTTTACTATAATTTCTTATGTAGTTTGGCTATGTATTAATAAAGATGTGTTATTTAGGCTTTTGCAAGTGATATTTATATCAATTTTGCATTTTTGCATTTACTGGATGAAGAAGACTGGTTTCCACTTTTCAACAGTTTTCACTTTTGGAAGGTGGTCATGACCTTAACCCATCCAATAAGGGGGTGCCTCTATGTATATCAGTGGCATCACCACAGTTTCGATCACAGGTGTGGGAGGCCAGCATGGCACCCCCACGATGGACCTCTCTGAATCCACTCTAGTTCTGCAGTCTCTTATAACTTTCCACCTCTTGCTAGCAGGATATTTGGCACCTTGTGTTAGTAGGGACCTCCCATTGCCTCCTGCCCTGCTTCACATTTCCAGCTGAATGAATTGACTGCACTTTCTTACTGAGCAGGGGCTGCCTGCCAAAAGTTTTTAAAAAAAAATTTAAACAAACTGTTTTATTTTAATGTCACAGATGATTAAATGCTTTAGTGTGACTGACAAGCTTTTGTAAATGTGTACAAATTAGATATACCAGGCTCTCAGCAAAGTAGATTTTCTAAACCGGTTTTGTGGGAGAGGCGAATAAGTAACTAATGATGCTAAAATACACTAACATGCCAGGAAATTAAACATCATGTCACACACACACACACACACACACACACACACACACACACACACACAGAGAGAGAGAGAGAGAGAGAGAGAGAGACTCCATAGGTCACAGAAGTAGGGTTGCCATATGTCCTGAAAAACAGGAACTATCCCGATTTTGGGGGATTGTGTTCACATACTGGCGAATGGGACAGAGGGTCCTGTCCTGATTTTGTCCTACATAAAAGACAAAAGTAAAGGGCCCAATACTATCCAGATTTCCAGCACTGATACAGCTGTCAGGCTGATGAGAGATAAACAAATTTTCATAGCTTTTAATTTTGCTCCAGTGGGCCCGGATGAGTCTCAAGCCACTTGTTTGAGAGGAAGCATGTTGAAGTTCTAAGGATTTTCATCAAAATAACCCCTTAATTAAGAATTTCTGAATTTGGGACAGTCTATGAGAATGTCATCATCACCAACTGTTCCTCATAGGGTAACTTGATAGGGTAACTGCCAATTGTCAGTAGGGCACCTGCCAATACCCAGACGTTCTTTAGCTCCTGCTCAAGATCTGACCATGACAGACTTTCCACCCCACCCCAAAGTAGCATCACGATGTAGCTTTGCTTTGAGAGGACCTTTTGGATAAAAAAAATGGCATCTCTCAGAAATGCACCATCATGGGCCAACGTCCTGTGTCCTCATAGTTTTACACCCATGCACCAAATAATTGATTGGGGTTCTCCCCCTTTCACATACAAAAATCCACGCACACAAATCCATTGAAATGTTCACCTTGGAAACCTTTCAAACCATCTCTAAAATAAATATCGAGGTCAATGCATCCTGACAACAATGCGTTGAGAGCGTGAGACTATTCTCACTGGTCCAAAGATTCCGGTCTTGAGCATTTGGCACATGAGTGCAAATTTTGTGCATCGTTCCCTGTTGTCTCACTTGTTCTGTTGATTTTGCTCATGCCATGCTGGGTTGAAGACAGTCTTTTAAATTCAACCTAGTGTGGCTTTAAGCTAGGGAAGGGCAAAAAAACTTCCAAAATTAAACCAAACTCAGATTGTTGGGTTTCACATTCACTGAAAGGAGATCAAATCAGTCATTCTTACAGGTGAGTAGGCAACAATATCAACCCTGATTGTTCATTGGAAGGACAGATACTGAGATGGGAAGACTAGATAATATCAATACTTGAAATTAAAGTCAAAAAGAGACAGCAGGGATGAAGTGATAACAGGGTGACCAGATGCCGAATCAAAATCACCGCCCTCCAAGTTCCCCAAAATTCCTGTAATCCAAGCCAAAATTCCTACCCAGTTAAAAAAATGTAGGACACCCCAAAAATATAGGACAAATGTAGGACATGTTAAAATAAAGCTAAAACACTCATATTGTACTCCTGTACTTACTTTTTCACAAATCTCATTGCAATAGACCAGTGGTTCTCAATCTTCCTAATGCTGTGACCCCTTTATAAGTTCCTCATGTTGTAGGGACCCCAACCATAAAATTATTTTCGTTGCTACTTTATAACTGTAATTTTGCTACTGTTATGAATCATAATGTAAATGTCCGATATGCAGGATGTATTTTCATTGTTACAAATGAAATGTGTGTTCTATGCACACATTGAACACAATGGGATTTATTTCAGAGTAGGCATGCATAGGATTGGGCTCTGAAGCTGCAATCCTATCCACATTTACATGGGAGTAAAGGGCCCCCCTGACTATAATGGGATTTATTTCTGAGTAAGCATGCATAGGATTGGGCCCTAAGGCTGTCAGTCAGCCCCAGTGCACGCACAGCTACAGCCAGAGGTCTGGCAAGCCTGACCTGGCCCCCTGCACCAGGGGTCTTTAGGCAACCCCCAGGAAAGCTCTAGGCGACCCCCCCAAAGGGGTCCCAACCCCCCACTTTGAGAAACGCTGCAATATACCAAACACCAACCAAAAAAGGCACATGTTTAAGTGATCCAGGCAGGCATACAGAGGCTTGATCTTTCAGCCTCCTTTCCTTTTCCCCCTTACACAATATAAGCTCCACTGACTATAATGCTTTTGAATGGACAGAGCTAGGCTTGGAGGCTTCAAACATAAGAAGCCAGGAGTTATCCCCACCATCCCTATGCTGTGAAGATTGCCAACTTTAAAACTGGCGCCTGCTCCTCTGCTTTGACAATAGCTAGATGTAAGGCCCCAAACCTGAACAACTCAAGACCTTGTTGTGAATTATATGCTTTTTTTGTACAAAGTAGATATTGATGAATCCATCTACAAAGTCATAGCAGCAGGGGAGGCTGGGGTTTCTCTGATCAGTTGGCAACCCTGTTTTTTTTAAAAAATTAATTCTTCCCACTCCTTTCCCTCCAAGCCAAACTCACTGCAAAGTTTCAAAGCAGCAGATGTTCCACTTGCAAGGCTCCCTCCGTCCTCTGCTTTCCTCTCCAGCAGCCTCAGTTCAGCTCCCTCCTTCCTTCCTTTGCACAGCAAGCAGACTTTCCTCCCTCCAGATCTTTTTCTCTGCAGGGACCGGGAGCCACTGCCCTGCACAGCCATTTTCATAACCATTTGGTGGCTGGAGCTACTGATGCCTCTGGGAAAGAGGATGCAAAATGGGAATCTGGCACTATACATTCTGGGAGATGTAGCACTTCCACCAATGGCTTGGAAAGGGGCTTTAGCATGGGTCAGAGGGGGAAAGACTACAATTCACTTCCCTCCCTCCCCCCTCCATTAACCAGCTGACTCAGAATCTCAGTGGGCGCTACAGCAGACCTAAATGGCATAAAATCCCAGTAAATGGCTGGAAAGGCCCCCCAAATTTCTGACAAAAAGACCTCTGCCCAGATTTCCAGTTCCAGGGTGTCGTTTCCAGTTCTATCATGGAAATTGCTGTCATCTGGCAACCCTGAGTCGTTAGATAATGTCACAAAACAATAAATGTTAATTTGGACAAGTTTTAGAAATGAATGGAAGATAGGGGGCCTGCCATCTATGGGTCCACAAAGAGTTGGATACAAATTAACAACAACAAAAGAAGCAATTTTGAATGCCATTTGGGGGGGGAAATAAAGAAGGGTTTAAATACAGTAAATAAGTCAGCAAATAAACAAAAAAATTAATATATCCCCCCTACACGGGGATCCATTCAGGGTGACCATATGACCGGAAAACCCGGATTTGTCTGGATTTTTAGCTTCCTGTCTGGGTGTCTTACATTTTGGCTTCATTTTTGAACTTTGCAACGGTGCACAGTACAACATCATGTCATATGTTGTAGGATTCATATTGAAGAGCAGAATCCAATGCAAAAATAAGTTTTAAGATATCTCCTTCCTATCAAAAGGTATGGCCAAAAAACAAATATAAATATAAAAACAAAAAAATACATTTTTGGCATTTTTTAAAAGTGGGTGGGAATTTTGGCTTTGGGGATAGGAATTTTGGTCTTAGGGTTCAGGAATTTTTGGTTTGTCATCTGGTCAGCCTGGATCCATTCTAAGTCTCTTCATATCCCTTGTGGATATGGAAGAGCAGATACCAGGAGCTCTATAAGTGCAATTCTCTGTGACCCTGCAGTCTCTTGATCACCTACTCCTGCAGCTCTTAGCGCACCCATTCCCATTACCTTTAGTTTTTTATGACAAAACAGCTGTGTTTCTTCTTTTACAGATGCTACAAGAGAAAAGTAACAGACACACAACTTGCGCACTAGTGGGACACAGTCAGACTGTTAACACAAAGGATGTGTACCATGGATACTGGAATTGTGAATATAAAAGGACACCTGTATTTATTTCTTGCATTTCCTTTAGTGCTGTCCTGTAGAAACTTTAAAAGTTGCATACATTGCGCAGAAGGAGTTATGGGGAGGGAGTCCATAACAAACCAGGAAAATCAGGCTTTGTCCACACAAGACTCCATCCTTCTTCACTGGCTTCTATTCACTCCAGCTGGCCTTCCAAGTTTTGCAAAATATGTTCCACCCATGTGCCAGCTGATGTTGTGGTGTTCTTTTTAATGAATGGTAATTGTACAATGAGTTGTCACTGCACTCTGCTGGCATTCTGGCCTCTATATTTAATTAAATCAAGATGACTTGGAGCATTTTTAATGTCAAAACCAACATTTACAAAAGGGGAACATTAACATGTCACTTAGCAAATGACAACGTTACAGGTGGCGACTTGCAGATCCAAAAGGTCTCCATGTAACAAGGGCTTTTCAGCCTGTAAAGACTCCGAGTTCACTGGAGACTTTTTTTTGACAGAATGTTATTAAAAATGCTTCCAGATGAACTAGGCATTTGCTTCAGACTTGATGTTTCTGGATTGGCTGTAATGAATCATTTGGTGGGAAGGTAGAATGGAGCACAATTTGACAAGTCTGCAACAACCACACCGAAGAAAGCCTTTCAATCATTTAACAAACAGCGAAATCCTATCTGAGCATTTTCTTGCTGGCCAAGTGATGCCAGTGTGGGCTATGCTGCATCCTGCAAGGAAGTTGAACAAGTGAAAAGTCTCCATGATCTAAAGGAAGTTTGACCCCTTGCCCCAGGGTAAGCCATAGACTTAGCAATGGGTCAACCTGTGAAACCACTTGCTCAAGTCCATGTTGATCTAGTTTGGCCAGATTGGTTCCATGAAGGAGAATAAGATAAGGGATCCACCAATGCTGCCAATCCTACTCCCCTCTTGGAATTGATCCTCCCACCCCTTTCCTGTTGTTGCCTCCCCACATTGTTACACCCTGTCCCCACCTTCTCCTACCCTTCTC
Organism: Cryptoblepharus egeriae; assembly: GCA_030015325.1. Lineage (NCBI taxonomy): Eukaryota > Metazoa > Chordata > Lepidosauria > Squamata > Scincidae > Cryptoblepharus > Cryptoblepharus egeriae. The sequence goes on along the minus strand of JAREYC010000010.1, from coordinate 28,220,707 downwards.
CAGTCCCTGCACAGCTCTATTGTATTGTATTTTTAATCATCTATCTATCTACAGTATTTATATAGCACTTTTCAACTGAAAAGTTCACAAAGCGGTTTACAAGAAAATGAAAAAATTAATAGCTAATTAATCGCTAATGGGTCCCTGTCCCAAAAGGGCTCACAATCTAAAGTGCAAAAAGAACACCAGCAGAAGCCACTAGAACAGACATTGCTGGGGTGTGTAGGACCCGTTAATCTCTCCCTGCTAAATAAAAGAGGAACACCCACTTGAAAGAGTGTCTCTTGCCCGGTAAGCAGGGGTAATATATTGATATTTTAATTGTATTTTATGTAATTGTATTTTATGTAATGAAATACATAATAGCTGTTTTGGGGTGTCCTTTGAGGAGAAAGGTGAAATACAGAAGCTAACAAACAAACAAACAAACAAACAAACAATAAATAAATAAATAAATAAATAAATAAAGGGCTTACTCCCTTTGAAGGGGTATAGGACTTTAAGCTAGGTTGCCTGAAACCTGGTGCCAGTAATAAACAGACCAGATTAATATACATGCCAACACTACTTACCAAGTATAACATACTATCAAGTGTATCAGTGGCATAGCTAGAGGGGAGACAGAGCAGCCAAGTCTTGGAGGGAGCCTCTCCCCTTTGGAGCCGTTCCAGGTTGGGTGGGAGCAAAATGGAGAAGTACAGCTGATATTGTATTACCTCCATTATGGATGGATATATAATGTGAGAATATTCTCATGTTATGTACCATGAATACCAATAAAATATACTCATGTATTATTCAAGAATGCCAAGATTTTCACAATTTTGAATACTAGTGCTGTCACCCTCTACCCCAAGGTGTTCTGAATCCTCTCCTAATACCACCAAGTGATGCAACTGGAATCTGCTGAGGGATGGAGCTCCACAGAAAAGGCTTGAATTTCAGGAAATAGAGCTGGAGCCCCGTTGTCCAGGGTAGACCCCAAGATTCCCCAATGGATTCAGATTAATTTTCCTACCCACCTTAAAAAAATGGAGGAAGCGGAGAAATAATGTCTTTTGTGGCAATTTCTTTTTTCAAAGCCACACAATGCAGACCCTTGGATCAAGACCAAGATGTTTTGGATCTAAGGATGTTAGATAAAATGCAACCCAACTTCTTTTGGGTGAAAAAATTGCAGGAGCTATCAGTTTGATTGGGGGAAAAACAGGGAGGAGTGTGGTTAAGGATATTCTGTTTACTATTTTCCTTACTTGCAAAGTTTCCACTCAAGTTTAGCATGAGAAGAATGAAACCAAATTAGACATCAAAATGAGCCACAGGAGGTAAAAATATGTTCAGTGGGTCATACTCTCAGGAAAGTTTCTTTAGGATTGCGGCCTATGTTTTATGGAGGATATTAAAATTTCTTGGTAGGATATGGGTGTATGAGAGATGTAAACATTTCTGTGCACCTGGTTGCCAGATGTCTTAGGTACACCACTTCTTTAAGGAAGCTGTAACTGCCCCCTACCACATGATACACCCTCTTGGTATGGCTACATCAATACTGGATAGTTGGAAAGGATTGGGTGTTAGGATTTAACACTTGTGCTGGGGAAGATGTCACACGACTGTTGAATCAAGACTGAAAAGATTGATGGGTTCTAGTATATGACCCCAGAAATTAAGCTGGTTGGAAAGGCCAAAACTGATATACCTGTTGATATACCCAACTGATATACATATTGATATATTCAATATGATCTGGCTTGCATCGCATTTAAGCAAACAAGTGGAAGACACGGAGGGGAAATCTGAATTGGTCTGCCAGTTTATTGACTGGAAAACCTCAAAAGATGCCAACAAAAGAGCTGAATATTAATATCTGGGTAAGGAGATCAAAACCAGTTGATGTTCCTGGCACTCACTTCCACTGTGTGGATGTTTATGCTTTTAAACTTACAGGGGGAAATTGAATTTTTTTAAAAAAATACATTTCTTTTTGAATCAAATATTTCCATGTGTTCTTAATTTTAGGTTTGCTGTCTTACAATCCAGCTTAATTGAGTTCAGCATTGAACATTTTTGATCAGAACATTTAATACAGCTAGTTTCTCCTTCTGCCAGGAATTGTATATGGATGTGAAACATGAATTCAGTTTAACTATCAGAATATGGCAACTATCAGTGCAAAGGCCATGCAATTTATATTGTCCTTTTACTCTTAGATTCTGGATGTACTTCCTTTCATCTTCCAAATGTGGTACATTCAGTAGTGTTGTGTCACAACGTACCATATATAAGGATTTGGCAGTTCAACAGTAGCCTAATTTCTAATTGAGTTGGGGACGGGAACACTTTGGGGTATTTCATGATTTCTAGATTCCTTGATTGCAAACTACTTGCAACATCTTCCCAGCTTACAACATCTCCAACCATGGTCTTGTTGTAGTTATTCAATACATAAATTTATAAGTACCTTGCATATTGTGATTCTTTGCTGGCCAACTCTTTTGGTTAGGAAAATTACTGATTAGTAGCTCAGGATGGTTGGCTGATGAAAACAAATGCTTATGCAATAATTGGTAATCTCTCTCTCTCTCTCTCTCTCTCTCTCTCTCTCTCTCTCTCTCACACACACACACACACACACACACACACACACACACACACACACACACACACACACAAACACAAGTACTATATTGTGTCATGGTGGGAATGTTCAGAATACGATATGATTGACACTTCTAAGACAGGTACCCAGCAGTGGTATCACAATGGTTTGCATCACCCAGTGTGAGTGAACAGCATATCAACCCTGGGATGCATCTCCCATGCAATGGGTGGTGCAACACACTAGGTGGTGGGCCTGGTGATGTACCATTGCTCTATCCCTGCTGGTCCTTTGGCTGAAACCTTTGACAGATCACAGATATTTCATTTGGCATGAAATTGTACATCGATTGATATACAAGAACAACAAGCATTTATAAACCAGCTTTCTAGCCATTGAATATATCCTCTGACTTTATCCAAGGCAGTTTACATTATGGTAATTATTCAAGAAAACCCCAAGGTTTAAAAAATTTTAAATTTTAAATAAAATAATAAATGATTTTTTTTAATAAATTTTAATAATAATTTTAATAAATTTTAACATTTTAATAAATGGTTAGTAGTAGTGTCACGCCCACCACCACATGCTCAGAACATCAACCAGCATGGCCTGTACCTCCTAAGCAATGCTTCTGGAACCAACACAGTAGCTGCAGTGGAGTATCCCAACTTGGGATTTGCTATAAATTATATATGTATTAATTTGAACAAATGTGGCTTCTAAATCCAAGTAGCTTTGCATCATGTTTTATTGGAGGTGCACAAGAAAAAGGAGTTGAATGGTAGCATTATACTCTTTGAGTCTTGTTCGGCTACTGCAACATCACTCTGCACTTCACAGAAATCTTCAGTTAAGAGAAACTTATAATGGTACCTGTCCAGTGGTGGGATTCAAATAAATTAAAAACTGGTTCTATGTCCTAATAACCTAAATTAAGAACAGGTTCTATGTCCCATTACTAACCGGTTCTCAGAACCAGGCGCTCATTAGCAAAGGATTCAATAGAACCTGTGAGAACCCCCTGAAACCCACCACTGTCCCTGCCTTCCTTTCCATCTAGCAGGAACACATTGTATCATGGAGCTTCATTTGCTACTTTATTGAAAATATTCTTTTGAGGGAAATTTTATATATATTTTTTGAGGGATGCTTACTGTTTTGATAGTATAGTTTGATGCCCCTCCCTTCAATTTAATCTTAGAACTATTTGGTCTGACAGACACAAATGTGGGGTCTCAAGTGTGTTAATTTGACAGGCCACCTTCATTAACTCCGTAATGCCACCTTATGTTTTATACACAGGTACGCTTCAAGAGTGCATTTTTTAATCTAATGTAATATTTATCAGATCTGAGATCTAAAGTGTACATATTCAATTTTTGATGCATAGTTTTACATGATTCATGAAATTCACCCACGATGTGAGCTCTCATTACAGTTTGTTTTTATAGATCATTGTTTCCCCTCCCTTTTTTCACAATTAGGGTACCATTGAACTGACAAACTTCATTCAACCACCTTTGAACGAAACCCTGTTTATCTTCCGAGCAAAATTACAGGGAGTTGACACCTGTAATCGTCATTTTTGGGGGTAAATATAACAAAAGAAATAGACTCAAGTTCCTGGAATACTGCTAAATTTATGATGAACCCAAATAGGTTACATTAGTTCAGCTTAGACAGAGAATTTTCTATATATATTTTAAATATGGCATGAGCTATTTTGAAATGGCATGACATCAGGTGACTCCATAAAGAAAAGAGGAGAAAAAAAAAACCAAGCTGTTAGTCTTTGGTGACTTTATTACTTTTGATCTGAAAAAATATGGAAAAAAACTGCCATCCTAATTAGAATGTGTTGTCAGCGTTGTACTCCTATGCACAAGAGATGATTTCAGGGGTGATTTCTGCGCTTGCTAATTGGTGCCACTCTACCGGCAGGCAAGCAACACTGAAATATTCTAGCACAGGCAACTAGATGCCAAGGCCATGTCACACTTCATGTTGAGAAGGCAGGGTTCAGAATCAGGTCTACCATGGGGCATCAATGTGGCTGTTTCTCCCATCTCAAACTTTGCAGTGGTCACTGGCAACTCTGGGCACATAGTGAAGCAATCACTCCCCCACTACATCTGTATACCCCAGCTGGGTGGACTTGGCACAACAGTTTGTTCCTGGGAATCAATCAACCCACAAAAATGCATATTAATTTTTACGAGGCAGGGTGGAAGGGAGGCAAAACATTATAAAAATGCTGTTTTTCTTTTGTGTAATGTGAAGACAAGGGCTGGTAAATATTAGCTTACAAGGAACAATAAGCTTTTGTGTCATGGCTAATTTGGCCGCTCTTTCTTCCAAGTACGTGGCATGTGAGTCACACCCAATTGTAGGGATCTAGATCTCTGCAACCTCTCCAAACATGGGTGAATAAGAATTAGACAAAAGCAGCTTTCAAAGATAGCCTGTCTTTTTCATTTCCTCTTACAGTAACATACCGAAACCAAAATACCAACAAGAGAGAAGCATACCTTTAAATCTCAGCCCCACAGATTTAAATTTACTCTTTCAAATAAAAATGCCTCTCCATTCCTATTATCTGTGGTGGGGATCTGCTCCAAGTTTCCCAGGAGAGACTGATTTCCAAGATTAATGAAATCCATGGGAGGGGGAGCACCAATAATTTGGAAGTGTTTTTTAGAAGCATTTGGTAGACCTTCTGATATGCAGGGAGGCTGCATGTGACCTCCAAGCATCTCCGAACAACACCTGGATGTGACTGGAAGGCATGTCTAGCCCACTTAAGGCCTCTAGTCATGGGATCAAAGTCAGTGTAACCAGATGCCCAAACCTCAAAAGGAGGACAAGGTCTTGGATTCCTCTCAGCCTGGCCTTTCTGGCAGACAATGGCACATTAGTCTACTCACAAGTAAAGCCATGATGTGCATTTTCACTTTCCCATAGAGCTCAATGCATATTTTTGATTTTTCGTTTTTTGGCCATAACACTTGATAGGAAGGAGATATTTCAAAACCAATTTTTGCATTGGATTCTGCTCTTCAATACAAATCCAACAACATATTACATGATTGCAAAGTTCCAAAATGAAGCCAAAATGGAGGATAATGAAGCCCTTTTGGAGGACACCTGGGCATAAGGCTGAAAAAAGGAGAAATACGGAAAAATCTGGTCATATGGTCACAAGGGTGACCAGATGCCAAACCCAAAATTCCTGAATCACAAGGCCAAAATTCCTAATCCCAGGACAAAAATCCTCCCTGCTTAAAAAAAATTGTCAAAAAATGTATTTTTTGTTTTTGTTTTTTGGTTTGTTGACCATAACTTTTGATAGGAAGGAGATATCTCAAAACTGATTTTTGCATTGGATTCTGTTCAATATGAATCCAGTGACATGTGGTATGATGGGGTACCGTGCACTATTGCGAAGTTTCAAAACAAAGCTAAACTGTAGGACACCCGGACAGAAGGCTAAAAATCCGGACAAATCCGGGTTTTTCCGGTCATATGGTCACCCTGATTGATCACCCACTCAGAGTCCACATACATTATATTCAAAACTTTGGATTATGAATCCTTAGATAAGGATGTATTTAAACTTTGTTGTTTATGATTCCTATGTTTCCATATAGGATATGAGAATATTAAAAATTGCTTTTTTCTCCCCTTTTTCTACAAAGCCGTGGTGCAGTACACTACCATTTGTGGAGAACAGTAACAGAATTGCCATGAATTTCCTGCAGGTTTCCTTGAAGAGTCTTTGATTTATGGTGCGTGACTCAACACTCAACACTGAAAAACTGCTCTCAAACATTAGATATTTTACAGACTTGAAACATCGCTGAATCTCTGGGGACTGTACTTCAATAGCATTTTTTCCCCCGACTTACTCTGCTGAATTAGCTGCAGTTTGCACACCACTTCTGGCGCCCTTGAAGGGGCCATCTGACCAAGGCATCATTCAATGAATCAAAGGGACCCTCAATACTCCATTAATGGTATCAATGGCTTTGATTCAGAAATCACGTGAATATTTTCCTCATTCTTCTACTTCTGCGGAAAACACATCAAAACCAAATCCAAGCAAATAATAGCCGGTGAGGCCTAAGGTAGTGTTTACAATGTGATAATTGACACAACCACTTGAAGGTGGGGGACGACGATGTTTAGGATGGCTGTGTTGTGTCTTTGTTCATACTGAGAGCAGGTGTTTTGCTTCAGTTTGCCAGTTCAATCACCCTTTTTCTGATGGCTTTGCCTTTTATATCTTTTATTATGCTAAACAAAAAATACATACCCTACAATCCAGAGTAATTACGGGAGCACATAAGAGACATTTACATCAATGTAGTGGCAGCACCACCTAATGAAAACCTATGGGAAATTCATATTGCAATCCAGAGTAAATTGTTCTTACGTCAGAGCAAGAGCTCCCCATAGTTACTCTGGATTCTGCCCGTATTTATGTTAATAGTTACATTCATTGATGTTAAAAAAAAAGAAACAAGAAAAAAATAAATAGTGTACTGGCGTCCCCCACTTTCTGATGGTTCATTTTCTGATAGTTCTGCTCTTTTAACACCTTTCAATTATACCCAGAACTCATTCATTCAACACATGCTCCACTCTTTCAACCTCTCTTTGCTTGTCGAAAGGCTAAAGTTGTCTTCCCTGGTGTTGATTTGCATGTGAGATGCCTGTGGCATTTTCTTTTGACTTTCTTCAGTAAGTAACCATCATTCAAATACATATGATATTCATTGCCCCCACGTGCCTTCATTCGTTTTAGTGTAATTTGTTATGTATTTTACTATGTGTTGATAAAGTTGTGTTATTTAGGCTTTTGCAAGTAATATTTATATCTTTTTTGTGTCCCTTTTGCATTTGCAAACTGAAAAAGACTGGGTTCCACTTTTCAAGTGTTTTCTTTTTTGGCTGGTGCTCTGGTCTCTAACCCATCCAATAACGGGGGAATGCCTGTCTACACTACCAAAATTATGCACATCCAGCATGTGACTTATATTTTATCATAAATCATATATCACATTTATTTATTTTTTCACTCATCCAGGATGAGTATGCATGCGCACAGCCTCTCTATCCCTGCCCACAGTGCTTTTTTTCAAGCAAAGGTTGCGCGCATGTGCACAGCCTCTGCTTCTCCGAGACCGTCCGGTCTCCTTTCAGATGTAGTGGGTCTGTGGCGGCGAAGGATCTCTCCGCAGACCGCTCGCCACAAGCGAGCAACAGTGGAGCCAGCCGCGTTTCTCTCTCCCTAGATGGCTGCAGGGACGGCCGCTATCGGCACGCGCCAGTCCCTGCAACTCTTTTAGTTGGCGCAAAGCACTACACTACCCCCCATCTCCGGACAAGCCCCCCCATGCCCGGACAGGCCAGACAAGTCCTCCAAATCCGGACCTGTCCGGGCAATTCCGGGCGTCTGGACGCCCTGCGTCAGACACTGCGCCTAGGTTTCTCTTCCAGGTAAAGGGGCTCATCAGACCCTCCCCCTGGAGCCAGATCAGCATCACAGGGAGGCTTCCTCACCCCCAAACCCTTGCTACCTAAGGCTGCACACCAATGGCGTATCCTGCCTATTCCGCATGACTCCTGCCAAAGTGACCAGGTTTAAAAAAATCCAATTGGATTTAACTCTCCCCCCTTGCGCAGCTCAGGGTAGGCGAAAAAGAATGCCACCCATGGCCAATCAGGTGGCATCCAAAAAATTCCTACCCTGCCCCGGAGGGAGGGTGGGGGACGCTTGCTGGAGCCCGACTGAGCTTCCCCGGGCAGAAAAAGCCCGGTAACAGTCAGGCTCCGCCCCCCAGGCCCTTCAGCAGCCAATGGCTGCAATGCATTTTGCCCAGGCTCTGCTGCAGTCTGCAGAAGGGTAAAGTGAGCAGGTGCTGCATGGTGCACCAGCTTCATTCTCTTAAATACTGACAAATCTTTTTCTTAATTAAAGTGTAAGGCACACTTAGTTCTGGCAAGTAATGGCTTGCTTTTGGTGGCTTTTCTTTTGGGGCTTGTCCTTCATCTATGCTTGAGATTGTGGCCAATGTTTGCAAACAGAATTTCCATGTCTGAACTCTTTGGAGCATCTTCTTCTTCAACATTATGAACCTTTGCCAGAGGTCAATACCTTCAAAGTTTCAATCAGTGGTATGCTTATTTGAGTCTTTGTGGAAGATGGAACCAATGGTCTGCAAAGGCTCAAGGTTCTGTGAACAGATGCTTGAAATGTGCAGAAGTTCAGCATGATTTCAGGTTGAAACTTAGGATTCTTGAACATCTCTAGGCAGATACTCCAGTCTTGGGACACTGACATCTAATTTTGCCTATTATATTGGTTCTCAAAATGGGGATCAGGACCCCTTGGGAAGGGTTGTGACAACATTTTTTTTTGGGGGGGGGGTCACAAAAAGCTGGGTGCCACCATCTTGGAATCTGGCATCATGCTCCACCAGCTTGGAATGGGGCACTCAGGCTGCTTTCCTGGGAATAAGTCTCATTGAAAACAATGAGACTTACTTCTGAGTAGACATGGAGAAGCTCTGGCATCACAGTGATGGAACTTCTTACTCTGACCATGACATCATTTCCGGGCAGGGTGACCATATAGATTGTAGTACAGAGTTCCTCTACCTTTAGCCATTGCATAGAAGAGGGAATTGAGACAGGTTTAGCTCATCCTAGAAAAATTTAAAAGCAGCACCTGTCTGAATTCCCTCTGCTGTGAAATATTTAGAGGTAGAGGCATCTCCAGTCTATATGGTCACCCTTTTTCAGTGGGTCCCAAACAGATTGTCATTCTTGGAAGGAGTCCTGGGCTGAAACATTTGAGAACCACTGGACTATGAGGTCTCTGATTTCATATCCTTGCCTTTTTCTCCTTTCCCAATGTGTTTGCACAGCAGTAACTTTGACAAGGATAGGCCAATAGCCTGAGTATGAAACTTGGTTCCCCACTGCAAGACCCTCATAGTTCCTGACCCCAAATACAATCTAATGGAATACAACAGATGCTTCATTGGAATACCTGCAGTTCAAGCTGAAAGATTTCAAGCCAGCCCCTCCTGGGTGCATCACATTTACACGCAAACAACAGCAAACAAAGGCAAAGAGAGAATGTGAGTGAAAATGAGAGGGAGCCGCTGCCAGTCTCCCACTAGTTCAAAGCCGAGAGGCACTTAAACAATTTCATAAATTATAATGAGACGTATCAGAGAGAAGAAAAGGAAATAAATGGTACAAAATCGAGTAATCTCTTCCCCACCGTTGTTCATTAAAACCTTCAAAATAAATCAAAACAACAACATGAAAAAAGGTTTGGAGATAATTAGAATTTTATAACCCCACCAAGCAGCGTGCCACCAGCCTATGTTCTATCGGGAGGCAGGCGAGAAGAAAACGAGACAACAAAATTGAAATGTGAAGGCAAGCCTGCAGCTTCCCACACTGTTTCAGGGACAAAATGGGATGACACCTGCAATGCAAGAAACTAGTGCATTGTAACATTGGCTTTCTATGATGTCCCATGCCATATGTGCAGTAGTATAGCTAAGGGAGGGAATGATATGAACTCCAGGTGCCACAAAATGCTGTGTAAGCGGACCTTCCTGCCTCCCTTTGGAATGATTCTGAGCAGTGACAGCTACATGCAGGATATGTGTGTGTTGCTGCTGCTGTCTAGTGGGGCTTCTTAAATAATGCACTGTGGCACCTGCAGGATGTAACATTTTGCTCACTCCCCCAGCTATGCTACTGCATATGTTCAGTGAAAACACAGAGAAAGTTGAAGCCTGTACCTGCCAAATCCAAACATCCACCCTGATGTTACAGCTGCCCCCATTTTCGTGCTTCCCAAAGAAGAGCTCACTTTAACGGTTGGGAGAAGTTGTAGGCACTTCCAAGGCTCTAGTGCCAAACTTTCCAGGGAACAACTAACAGTACAATCCTAAGCTTTTCCAATGCTGATAGAGCACACACTTAACTGGCCCAGGTTCTTGCAAAGGGACCTAAAGTGCTTTGTGACAGTTTGGGAATTGGTGGTGCTGCTCTATCAGTGTGACTCAAGGCCTGAATACATGCCAGAGCAGGCAAAGCCCCATATTCAGGAGTAAAGGGGTAGGGGAGCAAGTGGATCAAGCCCAAAAGGAGTCAGGATCAGTAGCACTGGCTCACACATATCTTATCCTCCTTCCTAAAACTGCACTCCTGCACTCAGATGCAGGAGAATTAGCAAGAGGATGTTGAAGGAGAACCATTGCAAAAACTTTCATTGAGGCATGGGGGCAAATTTACTTAAAGGACTTAAATTTCCCTACAGGATCCAATACAATTCAGGATCTGACTTATATGATGTGGGCCCATGTCATCAGCACAGAAAAATTTTAATAGGACTAGGATACCTGACCAGCAGTTTCAGAATTCCTGGTGGGAAACTGCCACTATCTTCATCCTTTCCATCTGTGCCACTGTTTTCTGAAGACTTTCTCCTAGCTGGAAGTACTGATGGAATGCTTCTCAGAAGGCTTTCTTGGACAAGATCTGGGAGCTTCAGTCCCTGTCAGAAAAAGGCTGCAGCTGGGATTATGGGAATACCTGTTGCCGTCTTTTCCCCCAACCCTCCCATCATAATTGCCATGCTGTCTTGTTCACATGCTTGGTCCAAACAAATGGTTTTAATTTAGAATTTGTCATCTGGCATCTTCCATACAATTGCACCATGTTCCAGTGCGATGTTTATCTGCTTTTTACAATTGGAACAATACTCTCCTCTGTACCAAACCAACAATACAGAAAAGCCTGCAGATTCTTGTAAGTTCCCAAACTTCTCAGGAACCTTATAATTAAACCTGATGCCTAACATCTGGCAATGCAACATTGACATCTTATTTATAGCTTTGTTTGGTGTGCTGTATACTCTTGGAAGTGCATTACGATAAGCTGTGGCTGGGAATTTGTTCTGCGTTTGCTTGTTTGGAAAGAATACGTGTTAATTATAAATAGACAGCTTCTTTTGAAATTAAAGCTCTGTGTGCATGTTTTTTTTCTCCACCACTACATTCTGCCATCAACGGTCCCAAAGCTGGGAGCACTGAGATCAAAAACAATGTGTGGAAAAAACCTCCTATGCTTGAAACCTCTGGTTACGAAGGAATGCCATTTCCTATTTCCCCCAAAGAAAATCTGCTTTTCGAAGAAAATGTGGTGATTTTTACGACTATTAAAGAAATCCGAGTCTATGTAACAATGTGGGATGCAATCCAAACTGCACCTAGGCTGGTGCAAGTCCTTGGGGAGGATGGAATAGGGACGTTCTGTGGTAGGGGAGGGCAGACCAGTGGAGAACTGGACCTGGGGGGGTGTAGGACTAGGATACCTAACCCACTCCCAAGCAGCCTGTTATTTATTATTTGCAACAACTTCATGCACTTGTGGATCTATTAATCCAACCCCATTAAAACAGTGTCCTAAATTCCCTGAAGGAAGGGACAAAAATAGAACAGCAATGACAACTACAAAAAGTTAACGTCTGTCTCTGCAAAGAAACAGATGAAACAATGGACAACATAATTAGTTGTTACAAAAAAGATTGCACAGACTACAAACAAAGGCGTGATGAGGTTGTACCAATCAAAGTACTTCAATACCAAATTCAGGACTCTAAACTATATTTTGGTTTAAAGATATGCTTGTAGCATTGCCACAAGCAATAAGATGATGATGAGAGCAATGAGATTATTGCAAGAGAGATACAGTGGCGTAGCTCATGATCATGTAGCTTGGTGCAAACTCAAACCTTTGCCTCGGAAGTGATGTCAAAACCAGAAATGATGTCAAGCCAGGCTTTTAAAAAATTAAATGGTGCGGCAGCGGGGGGCGGGGGGCACGACTTGCATTGCATTCTTCATTACATTACCTTTCCAATGATAAATAGTATGATGGTATTATTCTTCAAACATATCCCATTTTTCATAATTTAGATATTGGTGTCAAACTCAACTCGTTGCCCCCTAGCTTGCTGCCCTGTTCAACAGCTACCCCATGCACTCTATTAGCTATGCCCCGGGGAGAAACGTTCATAGCTGGCACAACTGCAACGTGCCCTAGATTGCGGCATCCTTCAAAATGCTGGAGTAAAGTTTTGCACCTGGATTCCCTGGAACCAGACACTGACCCTCCATGGGGAAACTCCCACTAAGCCATTTTAACATGCAGGTATTGAAAGCCACCCTTGCCCCCAGGTGGTGTCCTTGCCACCTCAAAGGCAGACATAGGAATCAGCCCACAGGCTGCTTGCCCGGCATACGAGGGCTCCGGCGTGCCCTGCAGGCATTTCCGCTGCTTCATGTTCACCAGAGATGGCTCATTATGTAGGCCTTGTTCTTTGGCGCTTGAAATGAATGCAGATGTCAAAGGAAGAAGAAAGTTTGAAGATCGGCTTTCTCATCTACACATACATTAGTGAGTCTTTGGGGGGTTACCTGGCTAATTGAATTCGCTCATAATTCCCTCGCACCGCGTTTCTGGAATGACCTGTCAGTCAAACGTTAAATAAAAGAGGTTGGTGGCAGCTGCACAAATTAAATACAAAGTTTTGCAATGGCGCTTTCCAGCAGAACACTCGAGATAAATCGCTATGCGAGAGAACAATGTTGCTACCTCTTACTTAAAATTTTAATATTTAACAGGCAAAGATCTGCTTCCCGTGTTCCTCCAACACACCGTATATCCTTAGGGGAACCCAAGATTCAGCTGTGAAACAAAAGAAGGATTTTGAAGCCCACCTCTCTAAAGGCAGGGAAATGGTGAACTTTTGTTACAAAAGGGCCCGTGGAGGCACCTCCTATAACACTGGTACAGAACATATTCAAATCCCATCGTCAGAAGAAAGGAGAAAAAAATAATTTATGGCCCATTCTAAAGTCGACAGAAGAACAATGAAAAATTCCCATTGACATTAACAGGCTTGTGATCAGGTTCTCTATAGAGCGTTAAATAAATAGATAATAGTACATGGTAACCTCATTATCTATGATTAATCTTTGTTTAACAGTGTTCACCAGTGGTGAATTACCTTAACACTTCAGAATTATTTCAAGAATCCCATGAGAGACAGACATTACTCTGAGAAATTTTTTTAAAGTCCATTGTGCTAAAGAATTCAGTTGCAAGGTGTACAGTGAGACTGTCGCTGTTAATATTTTTCTACATCGGGGATTCTTAGACATTTTTGGCTACCCCCAAAATGTGGAGGGCCAATACAGATTATCAATTATAAATTGGCAACATACCAGTAGGTCCTTCTCCATCTTCATAAGATGGAGAAGGCTGGTGCAGGTCTTTGGCATTTCAATGTTACTATTCTGGGAAACTGGGACAATGTTGGTCCTGGGAGGAAATCAAACATATATTGTTACCCAGGTGGCTCCTGCGTAGCCTAGAACTTTTATTCTTTGCCTAGTTTCTCTTAATAGTTCTCAACTTACCTGGGTCATGATGTCTCATTGCCACTCACCTGGGTGAATAGGTAGATGGGGGCAAGAGGGACACTCAGTGACACCTCTCTGTGCACATCATGATACCTAAGACAGTGATTTTCAACCATTTGCCATGGCACACTGGTGTGCTGCGGATAGTCCACAAGTGTGCCATGGGAATTTGGAGATTGACATTCATTAATAGGAAAATTGGAGTTTTTGAACAGTCTGGTGTGCCTTGTCAATGGTAAAAACAATTGATGGTGTGCCTTGACAATTTCAGTGCCTTGTTAAATGTGCCACAAGATAAAAAGGGTTGAAAATCAATGCCCTAAGGTGTCTCGACACACCCTCTTGGAATCCCCATTGTATACCATTACTCCACCTAGCTCAATATTTCCTCCATTGAGTAGCAGTGAGTCTCCATGTTTTCAAGCAGAGTTCCTGTCCTATGTTTTTCTACTTTCAGTTCCATGAGCCACCCTTAGAGAATTAATATTTTGAAGAGTAGGGTGCAAATGTTCCTCATTATCCCCACCATGTTGCGTCACCCAAAATGGTAAGAAACACTGGCAAATATGTTGTTAAGAGGGAAACGCTTGTAGCACACAAAGGTTACATTAAATTTATGCTTCTAGAAAGGTGATTACCTAGCATCTCAGTCTTGCAAGAGCATATATTTCATGATGTCCGCCCTAACTAAAGATTTCCATATTCCACTTTTTTTGTTCTACATAGTTCAGACTAAGCCTTCCCCATCAAATGGAAAACACAGTAGCTGTTCTTAAGCTTTTTACTGTAAAGGATGGGGAGGAGGCGGTGAGAGCACTGATGTTATAAAACTCTTCTTTTAATTAGATACTTGGAAAAGTGCTTAGATATATGAAAATTAAATAGATCTAATGAAGTGGAATGGAGTGCTAAGTTTTAATTAAACAAATTAGAAAATTGGCAGAAAAGATATTAAATGATCCTTTGAAATGGAAATGATCCACTTAGCTTTGCACTTCATGTTACGATTGCAGATGGTGGGCAAGATACCCCAAATGCACCCTCTACAAAATCTCCAGGGCCAAGTAGGCAAATATATATAATAACTTCCATTCATATCTCTAGAAAAATTAAGAAAAACTGAATTCACTTTGACACATCAGCCTTTTGTAGAACAAGAGCAGGGGAAGTTCAATTGATCAAGTTTGTAAGTCTGGGCCAAAGTTAGAGAAGCATCTGTGCAATTTAGAGTGCAGGCCATAAACCACTGAGATGCAATCCTAACCTATACTGCAACAGGCAGACTGAGTTGCCTGAGCTGTATCCAATTCAAGGTTGGTGAAGTCTACAGTGGAGTCTCTAACGCGGAGTCAGGGAATTTAATTTCGCTTGGAATTGTGCACAAGACAGTCCTATGGGGCTACTGAGATATGCACCCATGATTGCATAGGTGCAAATTCATGGGACTCATATAATATGGGTTGGGCCAGATTCAAAGGATCTGGCTTTTGCTTCCATGGCTGGTCCCACCCTAGACTGATCCGCAAGCCCACAGCCTCCCTATACTTTACCTCACCTCCATTATGCCCTCGCACCCTTTCCCCCCACCTTTACTAACCTGCTCAGGTCAGCACAAATAAACATGTTTGGGCACAGATCTGGCACTGCTGGGGCAATACATGTCCTCAAGGGAAGCAGTAAGGGAGCAGACCTCTCAACAGGGCTACTCAACTCTGCAGCAATATTTATCTAGCATACAGTAAAGTAGCTCAATATCAGGCCAATGCATCCAGCCTTCCTGCGCATGCTTTCTCTGTCCTTCCTCTATCCACAGTCTCTTCATCACCTGCTCCAGACTCCACTCACATCTGCACTACCCGGTGCAAGGGACACGATCCAGATGCAATACAATGGGGTTTCCAGTTAACACTTGCTCAGCCTGGCCTGGTGAACATGATGAGCTGGCAGTGCCATAAGACACGCTTATGGCACATTTCTGACATTTTGTGCACCAGCAGAGGGGCCAATGCCAGCTCAATAGAATTGGGCCCCAAGTCTCCCAGTGCATTTAATGATCTTTCAATATTCCTCCCATATATATAGAACTTCCAGAGTTGACCCCCTCTTCTATAATAAAAGTTCTTTATTAATAAAAGTACAGTATTGCATATTTTTCTGTATGTTGACACCTCCCTATGTTGATGGATTTCCTCCAGTCCTTTGGGTGGTTAACTTAGGGCAAAATCCAGAGTAACTACGGGGAGTCCTTGTTCTGGTGTAAGAACAATTGACTCTGGATTCCAATATGAATTTCCCATAGGTTTTCACTAGGTGGTGCAGTAACTATGGTGCATGTAAAGTCTCTTATGTGCTCCTGTAATTACTCTGGATTTGGGGGCATAAGAGGTTCTACTGGTTGTATTTATATACAGTGGTGCCTCACGTAATGAAGCTGGTGCACATCGCAGCACCGGCTCACTTTACCCTTCTGCAGACTGCAGCAGAGCCTGGGCAAAATGCATTGCAGCCATTGGCTGCTGAAGGGCCTGGGGGGTGGAGCCTGGCTGTTACTGGGCTTGTTCTGCCCGGGGAAGATCAGTCGGGCTCCAGCAAGCGTCCCCCACCCTCCCTCCCTGTAGTGCAGCTTAGGATTAGCTGGTCGCTTCGGGGCCGGGTAGGAAATTTTTGGATGCCACCTGATTGGCCATGGGTGGCATTCTTTTTCGCCTACCCTGAGCTGCGCAAGGGGAGAGAGTTAACAATAATTGGCTTCTAAACCTGGTCACTTTGGCAGGAGTCATGCGGAATAGGCAGGATAGGCCATTTTTGTGCAGCCTTAGGTAGCAAGGGTTTGGGGGTGAGGAAGCCTCCCTGTGATGCTGATCCACCTCCGGGGGGAAGGTCTGACGAGCCCCCTTACCTGGATGGGAAACCTAGGTGCAGTGTCTGTCCGGACAGTCGGCGGCTGCGCGTCCGGCTACCTTGACCTTCGACTTGGCAAAGACGGGCATCCTTGAACTCTGTTCAAGGAATGCCCTGAGCCAGGCTGGGAATCGCCCTTTACCAACTTTAACATCTGCATTGGGAACTATGTGGAGAGCCGCATCCCCTTAGATTGCACAGCTATTGTTTGAGCAGTCCATGTTTATTTTAATGTTTATTTTAATGTTAAATAGTTAATAAAAGTGGCCCTCAATCCAGCACTTGCATCCGGCTCTTTATTTGCATCTGTCTGGGATAAAGAGCTTAATTCGTTCCGGAGGCATGCTCTTTAAGTGAAATGCTCTTTAAGTGAAGCAGATTTTTCCATAGGGAATAATGGAAACTCAAGATGATTGGTTCCACAACCCCCAAAATATTCATATAAAAATATTAACTGGATGTAAAAATGATGACAAAACACTGGAATTGAATTCAAAACATGCATTTAATGTGCATGATCCTATGAAGTCTACTTAGGCTGCAATCCTAAAGACACTTTCCTGGGAGTAAGCCCCATTTAACATAATGGGGCTTACTTCTGAGTAGACATGGTTAGGAGGCTGCAATCAAAGACACTTTCCTGGGAGGCTTACCTGGGCTGCTGCTGGAGGTTCAAAGTGCCCAGTGGGGGCACTTGGGGGCAGTTAGGGGCAGCAGCGCTGGCCGGCAGCCCTTTTAGAGAGCCTCCGTGCGGAGCATCAGGGCTGCATAGCACACGTGCCCATAACGCACTTGCTTGATAAGTGAAGCAGAACTTGTTATGTGAAACAAGATTTCTTGGAAATTTTGCTTGTTATGTGAAATGCTTGTTAAGCGAGGTACCACTGTATATTCTTATATATAGGTTGTAGTAGATTATGATTTCTATTATTTCTTTGTTCTGGTTCTGCTAAACAGCCACCCCACCTGCTTCCAGGACAGAAAAGCAGCATGCATTCAAATCTAGCCTCTTTTGGGTATCCAGGCCAAATCAAGAATGAAATAAAACCGTTTGACTCTCTTCATAACAACTTGATCGAGGATGTCAAGCAAAGGTCACTCCGCAGAGGGAGTAGCTCCTGAGGCAAAAGAAAACCTTTATTGCTTTAGCAAAACCCCTCCAGGGCTGTTTTACAATATAAATGATACAAGTCTTTATGAAGGAACCAAATCCTGATCCACGTTCCAGCCTTTTCAGTCGCCGTCGATCTAGTTTTGAAGATTTCATAAAGCAAAGCAGGTGCTTCCAGCCGGCTTTAGGAAGCAAAGAAGGGACAGGTATCTTTGATGTGATCAGAAGCTTTTATTCTAGTGTTTCTTTTAAATTTTGGCATAGAAGAGCTCACTTGTAAATCAAATGGGTTCTTAGCCAAGACACTCATTGATCCACTGTATATTTCCCATTTTACCATAAGAAGCTGTCAAGAAGGATTAGAAACCCTCACCCCACCCCAGCAATTCTTATACAGTCCTCCTGCAAAATAATTCTGGTTGCAATCCTATACACACCTTCCTAGGAGAAAACCCCATTGACTACAATGGGATCACTTCTGAGTTGATGTACATAGGACTAAAGTCTCTGTCACTCTGCTTGTGCTACTGGATTGCCTCCCTATGCATTTTATAACAGAGGGCACAATCCAGAGTAACTACGGGGAGTCTTTGCTCCAACATAAGAACAATTTACTCTGGATTGCAATATGAATTTCCCATAGGTTTACACTAGGTGGTGCTGTACCTCCATCGACATAAATGTCTCTTACGTGCTCACGTAGTTACTCTGAGAAAGAGAGAGAGAATTTTCCTGGTTTGCTGCCGCCTTTTGTATATGCAAGTCTAACCTTGTTATACACTGATTTTTTTT
This sequence comes from Cryptoblepharus egeriae, assembly GCA_030015325.1. Classification (NCBI taxonomy): domain Eukaryota; kingdom Metazoa; phylum Chordata; class Lepidosauria; order Squamata; family Scincidae; genus Cryptoblepharus; species Cryptoblepharus egeriae. Next base: position 28,201,788 of record JAREYC010000010.1, on the reverse strand, counting down.
TATACACGGATTTGACTCAACACAGATGGCCACTGCAAATCACAGTTTAAAGAACTGCTTTTCTACTGTTGTAGAGAGGTAGTCATGCAAGCAAGCATTCCATTTTTCAGCCCCAGAATCAAACCCCTGCAGATATTGAGGCACTATGTTATTCTATTAAGCACAATGGAGGAAAACGAAATCTGGAAGTAGATTTTTCTACTATTTTTCTAGTTTTCTTTATGCATTGATTTTTTTTAATCCATAGGAGGTTCTGGGACAGAACACCTGTATTAAGCAGAAACAGACTGAAGAGGTGGATGATAAACTGCTATTTAAAATGGGCAGCCAGTGCCTTCCAAGAGTTTGAAAGTCTTTCCAAATATTTTATATCCATGTATGCATGTGCCTGTAATATGTAGCCAAAGCTCTGGAGTGTTGCACCTAAAAAAAGTAAGGATGCTATCCTATACTAGGGTGGATCCTTATCCTATACTAGGGGTGGATCCTTATCCATGATGGATCTATTCCTAGATTCTTTGCATATACCGTATTTCACATTATATAAATCATGTGGATTTCCTGCTCCACAGATCTCAAAAAAATGACTGGTGCCTTATGTCCAGAGCCATTCTGAGGATTGTGGAGGTCACCCTGCCCCCCTAGACTTTATGGGCCTCAAAATGGTATCCTATGGTCCTAGAAGCCAGGGCACTTTAGGTTTTTAGTGCATGGCCTCCATAAATTTCAGAAGAAGCTCAGGAGCCAGCTGCATTTTGCACAAGACCCTGCCTTTTGTGGTTTGGTCTGTATGGTTAAAGCACATCCCTGCAATTGTCCCATGTCCATCACTATCTCAGTGAAATTCATTCAGTAGTGGCCCCTCTTACTTCTACTGTGACAATCCTTTTTACACAACATATTTTTTTATGGTTTTTAACAGTTGTTTTTATTGATTAATGATTTTTATAATGAATATTTTAATGTTTTATTTGATATCACATTTTAATTGTTGTTGATGTTTTTATGGATTTGTTGATTCCATAAGCCACCTTGATTCTGTAAGCCACCCAGGGGAAAACGTGGGCTATAAATAAAAGTATATTATTATATTATTATTATATGTTACGTCTCTACAGAAATTTACATACAATGTATGTAAATTTATTCCTATTTTAAAAGTAAATTAATTCTTTTTTTCCAGCCCCCTCTTGCTAACAAAACTGTGCACCTCCAATTTGAAGAGTCAGACCTGGATAATATAGGCTCAAAATTCCCACACAGCCATGAAGATTGGTGATCAGTCAGCCTCACCTACCTCACAGGGTTGTCGGGAGGGCAAAAGGAGGAGAGGAACTATGTTTACCACCCTGAGCTCCTTGGAAGAATGACCACGGACTTAAATGAATTTACTTCCAAGTACATACAGGAAACCTTGACCTCTGACCGCTCAGCGTGGAGGCAAAAGACCCAGCATGGCGTTCTCCAACTGGAAGAGACACTTGTTCGGCAGGCTGAAGCAAAGAGACAGACCCGAAAGCAGCGAAACCTGGGGCCTGGGCAGGGGACAGAATTTATTTGTCCTCAGTGTGGAAGGGATGGACACTCTAGAATTGGCCTTTTTAGCCACACTAGATGCTGTTTAGGGACCTCCAATCAGAGCACGATACCATAGTCTTTCGAGACTGAAGGATGCCAATAATAATAAACATACAAAGGCAGAAGATCACACCATAAAAGTCACCCTTTCTCTGGGAATCCTGTTCATGTATTTTATTATTTTTCGAGCAGTTCCAAAATTGTAAGAAGGTAAGGCAGCCCAAATTTAAATGGAAATTCCTGTGTTAAGTAATTGGACATTTACTGAGCAAAGTAATGCCTAGAAGATGCTGGTCACCGCTCCCCTACCCACAAACCAATTCCTGTATCCACAAAAACCTATTTATAGGAGCCGAGTTCTAATAACCACAAGAATGTGCGATGCAGTAGAAAGGTCAGCAGACTATGCTAGAAGCTTTATTGATGTCTTGTCAATCAATCTTTTTATTTTGTTGTCTAATTTTTTTTAGGGGGGAAAAATGCATGTAAGCACTTTTTCCCTGTCTAATCGCAGATTTATTGAGCTCCTTGACAAATCAGCTTCAAGATATGATAAGCAATGACAGGCGATTATCAACTTTACAGTCTCGGGTCAACCTGGAAATCAACCTTGCCTATGAGCTTGGACTTTCTGGGGAATATCCAAAGCCCTTTCAAATATAATAACTTCCAATATACTTTCCCCTTGCTTGCCCTGCAACACGCTGGAGGGGCTCATTTACACAGAAGCTGCAGCAACACCGTCAGACAAATATATACAGTCAAATATATTGTCTTCCTGTAATTTAGTTAAAACAATAAAAAACACAGACTGACTCTGACGTGAGTGTCTGGAGAATCGATGCCAAGAGATCTTGAGATCAGCATGCATTATCCATTGGGCAAAATAAATGGAGACATCAGCCATCGATCCAAGCTTTACCTTGAGGTCCTCAGCTATCCATCCTCACACATACCCAAACAGCTGGCTGGGGTCGAATGGTATACAGCAAGAAATAGACATGTTAAAAAACTGAACCTCTTGGAAATCTGAATCACACACCCACAGAAGAGATAAACTCTGCCAAGGAGCTCTGTGTCGTTGTCCCATATGGTGAACTTCACAGGGCTACCATAGTTAGACCACAAGGACCTGAGTTTTAATTCAACTCAGCTGCCACTCATGACTTCTATCGGCCTCCCCTACCTCACATGGTTGTTGTGAAGATAAAAGGAACAGAAGCCATGTACCTTGTACCTTGCCCTAAGCACCTAGAGCTGCGATTTTCAACCAATCCTACAAGAGGTCCACAAGTATGCTGTGAGAGTTTGGCAAATTTAGTTTTTCATTAAATAAATATTTATTTATAGGGTAACAAAGGGATGTGGACCACCTGCCAACTGCATGGTGTGCCGTGCCAATTGCGTGCTGTGCCAGATGGTGTGCCTTTACAGTTTTAGTGCCTTGTCAATTTGCAATGAGATGAAAAAGGTTGAAAATCACTGACATAGAGGAAGGGCAGTACATACATATAAACATTTTTATTCCTATGGCAATCAAATCCCAAATTCTTTGTTCCTATGTGACACCAACATGGCCACCACTGTGGAGCCAATGTGTGGCACCAACATGGCTACCAATGGTGCCAACATGGCTACTGCTGTATCCAATGGACATAGGGAAGCAGCTAGAGGTCTTAAGGGAAAGGAGGCTTTAGTCCCCTTGGTTTATGAGACTTCTCAAGTCTGCACTGGTTATTTTGCTGGCTTGAGAGACTCTGTGCTGGGCCTTCTGACCCAACATGTTGTTCAAAATATGGCGAAGCAGAGCGCCACCAATCTAGGGTCTCCATATGTCTTGAAAAACAGGGAGAATCCTGATTTTTTGAGATTGTGTTCAAATACTGGCAAATGGGACAAAGGGTCCTATCCCGATTTTGTGGAAGAGAATTATGGCAATCTTACACCAATCCTACCCCCCATTATGGTTTAATTACTACCCTAAATTGGCCACATTGACTTGTAAGTAAATAAGATAAACTTTGTTTAAAAAGAGATATTTGTCAAGAAAATGCTCTTAAGAGACATAAGGTGCAGTCCTAACCTAGGCTAGCCTAACTCATCAGTCTTCCCATTTCTGTGGTCATTTAGGGAGGCAAGCACATGTCTGTACACTGGTCTAACTCTCCCTCAGAAGTGATGCAGAAGTGTCGTATGGCACTTTTGTGACACCCCCAAGACATCACAGGACTTATGCTGGGGTTTAGGCCAGCCTAACAGGAGGTTTGGCTTCATGTAGCCATATTGTCCAAATCCCAACTAGTTAATTTCCATTTCTCTTGGGTAAGATTACAAAAAACAAACAATAAACAACATATAACAGTTAGCTTGGTTGCAACATCACTAAATTTCCAGCCAAAATACAAACCCATTTAAGAATGATGAGTGTTTCCAGAACAATTCATCTATGTTTTAAATACTTAATTTCCAGTTAAATCCTTAACTCATGAGGACACCAGACATCTTACAGTTCAGTTCCAAGCACTGTAAATAAGCAAATTATATGATTGTGTAGGAAATATTAAATTCTTTATTGCTTGATTAATTTCAACCATACATAACTTCTGCATTACATTAACTATTGCAGATTCATGAATGGGTAAATAAAAAAATTTGATTTAATTAATGGCCTTAAAGAATTTTAGGAAGAGAATCAGATAGCCTGATTCCAGGAAGCAGTATTGAAAAGGGTAAGCTAAGGGCTAAACTGAACCCCATTTTGCTCCCAGAAGACAAACATTTTCTAGTAAAAAAGTGGTTCAGTAGCAAATTTGATCTGAACACTAGTTATAAGTAAAACATATAAGGGCTATGGGTGGCACAAGTGGTCAAGACACTGTGCCTGTTAACCAGCAGGCCAGGGTTCGAGACCTGGGTCCCCACAAGACAGGGTGAGCTCCTATCCTTAGCCCAGCTCTGTGACACAGCTGGAACCAATCGTATTGGCTCTGCTGTTCTACTGGATTATTTCAGTGGCATGGAGAGGGGGGATTTGCTGCTTGGGTAACAGCCTATCCTCCATATCAATCTACCCAGGCCTTCGTGCTTCTCATGCAGTATCGAGCATGATACCATAGTCTTTTAAGACTGATGGATGCCAAGTAGTGCCAAGTATCTAGGATTCTGTGCAGATACCAAGGGCCCTCTGCATTTTATACATAGTGGAAAGACAGATCTTTCCCCTTGCATACTGATATTGACACGAGAGGGACAATGGGGCAAGTGAGTGTAGGCGGAATTAATAGGTTTGGCAGATGAGGCTGTTTCTATTCTATGTCCTTAAGTTTAGTTCCAAGACAGAATGGGGACAAAAGCCTGCCAAAGTTCCACTAATTTTATCTATGGCTCCAAACAGTGACAATGGTTGAAGGCTTGGCTATAAAATCTGAGATGGAAAATGAGGCAGGAGATGGGATTAGAAGACAAGAAGCTGCTGCTTGTCTGAAAATCCAGAAAACATTGTGAGTTAATTAGACTTTTTAAGTATTCTCAGATGTTCCCTCTGACTACTTCTCATGTTATGTAGCTAGAAAAGTCAAACCTTTTCAAACAATCCCTTTTAAACAATGGTTTGTAATCTTTTTAAGAGACTTGGGATGTACCTGCTGACATCGTAAAACTGATGCAGATTGTAGAGGGGGCATATTTATAACAATATATTTACTTCTTTTTCAAAAGTCAAAATAATCTTGAAGTCATGACACAGGAATGAAATCAGGGAACACAATGATAATTTTGACTATTAAGCCTCAATAATGTGAATGATGTTCCACCCCAACTCACACTGAACCAGAATAGAGAAAAAGGTCCCATCTCATTTCAGGAGACATGGGACTTCCTAGACATAATTTCTTCTCTAATATGCAAACTGTACAGGGTCAGGGAGCAGATCTAGCTTTTGGGGTGAGATACTTTCCAAGAAAGATACCAGATGGTTCAGCAATTTCCAAGGTACAGCTGGGATGGGAAGACCTGGCCTGAAAAGCCACAATTAGGTAAGTGCAGGGTGACCATATGACCGGTAATTTCTGGATTTGTCCTCTTTTTTAGCCTTCTGTCTGGGTGTCCTCCAAAAGGGTTTCTTTGTCCTCCATTTTGGCTTCATTTTGGAACTTCGCAATGGTGTGCAGTACCTCATCATGTCATATGTTGTTGGGTTTATATTGAAGAGCAGAATTCAGTGCAAAAATTGGTTTTGAAATATCTCCTTTCTATCGAAAGATATGGCCAAAAAAACTAAAAATCTAAAATATCCATTGAGCTCTATGGGAAAGTGAAAGTACCCAATATCATGGCTTTACTCATGAGTAGGCAAGCATGCCATTATCCACCAGAAAGGCCAGGGTTTGTCCTACTTTTGAGGTTTGGGCATCTGGTCATCCTGGATAAGTGTAGATAGTCATTACCTAAATGCTCCAATGCGCCAATTCAGTATAAGACAGTTTCGTTGGTTCAATTGCATCACTAGATAGTATATGGGGAGGGGAGGCACATATCACTTTAGGAAACTCCCTTGTGGATGGACATACTACTGGCCAAAACCGAAAAACTTGGTATTTTTGACTAATACCATCATGTTATATATCATTTGATGGGTAATCTAACGCAGAATGCAACAAAACAAACTATGCTGAATTATCTGTACTCTATCAAACATTATGGCCCAACAATTAGAAAAATAAAACACAACTACCTTGTATAACAAAAAGTTCATTTCTTAACTTAAAACTGATCAATGAGAACGATAGTTCTGAGGGTGAGTGAGGTGTTGTTATGACAAAGCAGGGAATCAGTAAGTTGATAATACATTTCTCAGTTTCATATATCACAGCTAATATTAGAACTATGGGCAAAATCCATAGCAGTTACGGGTCCACGCAGTTATGTCACCCTCTAGTGTTATCTTATGGAAAGTCATCTTAAGTGCTCTGGAGCAAGGGGCTTAAACTTTAGGATATAGGCCTATTATTCAGTTATGTGAATGTCATCAAGTCATCAAGTATCTGTTATCAGATAGCTGATCATTCCGTATGTGGCTCCATGGCTGCTACTGCAATACATGAGCTTGTCAGCCAGGTGAATATTGGTCAGGTGTAAGCCAAGCTTACCATACCCTAACACCAACCCTGAATTTATCCGGATAAAGGACACAACTGATTTCCAGGACAAGCACTTTGGTGTTCTGACTTGAGCTACATATGGACAGGATTGCCCCTCTCTTCCCCTGTCTAACATTTCAGGCTTTGTAGAAGTTAAATTTGCTTTCTTCCAGCCACTCCCCACAACTTTTCCAAAGATAGAACATGACAAATGTGCTGAACATGTGGATACAAAGGAAATTATTCTGCTCACTCCATGACCACATGAAAACAGTTAGAATTTCCTTCCATCACTCTTGGGGGACTTTTTTTTAAGTGATCTGGATGACAGTGACAGGAAAAGCAGATAATTAAGTAAATAGCGGGTCTGGATTCATTGCATCCAGTGGGCCTCAGAACAATGTTTCCCCCTCTCATTTCACAATTTGGTGATAAACCCAACTATTTATTTATTCCAACAGCTTAGTAATTATAATTCAGGCCAACTCAATTCAGTGGTTAAATACAACGGGGTTATTTGCTGAAACTGTAATGCCCACAATATTCTTAGCGTACATATGCTAAGAATAGTCTGTCATACAGATGGATCATATCTTTATTCCAGCATGTCTGGAAACACTTAACAACCAGAAGATGGAACTATAAGGAGAACCAGGTAATCCGTACCAGCCAAAAACTTAATGGGGGACGGAGGTGACGTTCCAAATGCTCTTTATTCATTCATTCACCTCTGCCTCTCTTTCTCCTACTTCCTAGATTCAAAGAAAGGAACAGACCAGAAGAGTGGAGGACAAGAGAGAAGCAGCCTAGAGTGCATCTCTACATCTTATTGCAATCCACTTCTCTGTTCCTTTTCAGATCCAAGGAGTAGGAGAAGGAGAAGATGGGGATTGAAGACAAATGCAGGTGTCCTGCCTTAACTGGCATTAAGAAGGCAGTGTTGTTGTGATACATTTAGAAGTATAGAAGCAATGACGCCCTACAGTCACTCATACAACACGATTTGTTGAGGACCCTTTCTTGACTACAAGTTTACAAGATGGACCATCTTCTCACTTTATGAGAAGCACTTTCATCCTTGCAAAAATACACTGCATAAATATTAGTATTGTAGAGTCACAGGCTGAGCTGAACTGTCCTGGAAAATGGATATCCCCCATCCCAGCACAACTCATCCGTCTTTCCATTCCTGTGGTGACGTAGGGAGGCATGAGGATATCTATGCACTGGTCTGACCTTCCTCCAGGAGTGGCACACTTGTGTCTTATGGTACTTTTGTGATATCCCCACCTCAACATAGAACTTGGGCCACGGCTTAGGCCAGACTAACTGGAGGTTAGGATTGAAGCCATAGTTGGGTTTTAACCCTGACTTTCAAGACACAAGACACACTGGTCCCCCCTTTCTCACTATTCAAAATACTCCCAAGTAGAGTCACCTGCTAGAAAAGTAACTTTCAATCACTATGCTATGGCACATTAGTGTGCCATGGATGATCTGTGTGCCACGAAAACTTGGGGAGTGCCATTTATTAAAAGGACAATGGGGGATTTAAGCACCAGTATAGGTGCCTTGTCAATAAAAAAATTGATGGTATAAAAAATAAAAGCCTTGACAAATTTAGTGCCTTGTCAGTGTGCCATGAGATGAAAAAAAACTGAAAATTTCAGTGCTAGAGAATCCCTTTGGAATCCATGTAGAATGACAACAAAGATAACAGAATTACAGTTGACTCTTCCATAATCTAGTAGGACCAAGCCATCAATAGAAGCTATTGGTATGACAAAGACAAGGCAGCCTTCTGCTATTGAGGACTCAATACAAGTAGTTACAGTAAAGATCCCAAACTTCAGAAAACCATTTGTGCTTGAGTAGCACAAAGCCACTCAGCCAACTGGTCGTGTAGCACAAACATTCCTTTTCCTACTGCATTTGTTTTCTTGGTTAACGGACAACAAAGCACATTAGCTCAGGGCAAAGCCACAAACCCGTAATGACAGGGTGCCGTACGGAAATATGGAAGACGCTTACAGGAAAAGTGACACAGCATGCCCAAATTATCTGGTTACACTTGGAATGTTATCATCCAGCCCCCCATCTTTCCCCCCACCCCGCATGGCACAAGGGAGTTATAAACCCCAGCTTTTTCCTGCGGCATGAATCTGACACTGCATTTAGTGCCTACCCAAAGAATAAACCCAACACCAAAGCAGAATCAGGCCCTGAGGCCTCAGTAGCAAAAGCTTGAACATCCATCATCTTCTGACAGTTGGGCTTTTTTTTAAGGTCTTCCTTGTTATGCAATTTAACTGTGAATAGATCAGATCAAGACTGAGTTGCTGAACCTGCTGAAGCTTCTTTTTTTCTCGAGTCGTTGCAAGTTAGCATAACGATTACATTTTTTTAAGTTGAGTTAAATGTGACAAAGGAAGAAGGGCCAAGATCATGGATGAATCACTGCAGAAAGTTAGACTACTGAAGTTGGTTTTCTCAAGCAGTTGGACAGCTACTACATACTTATTTTAAAAAATACATCTCAATCATCATGCATTTGCAATTAGACTAGTCCAAAATGGAGTTCTTATAGAAATTTAACACCACTTTTGCTATTTCATGGGGTAAGATTGTCTTTCTATTTGAACCATTCCTGTGTCTAGGTTAATATTTGGCATGCTGTAGGTCAGAACTTCCTAGGCTGCAATCCTAAACACACTTTCATGGGAGTAAAACACATTAAACACAATGGGGTTTACTTCTGAATAGATATGGTTAGAATTGTGCTCCTAATTATTTAACACTGCAACCCACAATGTGTTAGCCTGGAAACATCCTTTAAGCCAGTGCTGATCCACAACTTATTTTTAGCACTGCAACTTTAATTTGAGCAGCACAACTTTTTATTTTTAGCACAGCCAGTTCTAGTGGCGACCCACCAAAAATTGGCTTACAGCCCATGTGTGGTCACAACCCACAATTTTGGAACTCCAGTTTATTCCTGGTCACATATTGGGATGAAGGGGAAAGGAGGATTCAAGGAGTGGCTAACAATGGTGAACCTGACCCTGGTATCAATCAGCCCAAGACCAAAATCTGATGCCCCCCAGCAGCAAAACTGCTCCCTCCGCCCTGGCTTGCAGCAACCCATGCCTCCCTTCTGAAGGCCCAGGACAGCTCCTTCCCTCCAGACCCAAGCAATCCTCTTTTTCAAGGTTGCTCCTCTGTAATTTAAAGAGGAAAACGAGCATTACAATCCTAAAGACTCTTTCCTGAGAGTATGACTCATTGGACACAATGGGTCTTCCTTTCTGTAGACATGGTTAGGATTGTGTTCTAACTGGCACACCTCATCCCAGCAGGATCTTTTCTAGTGGCTTTCTGCTGGCATTTGTTTTACCTTTTTTGTCTCTTTTTTGGATTGTTAACCCTTTTTGGGACAAGAAGCCAAAACTCCCCATCTATGACATTTGATTCCAGGAACCTTTCTTTTGAAACTCATTTTCGACTCTCATTCATTATTTACCATAATAACATGGCAGGCAATGAATCTAAATGAATCAAATTCCCTTTCAAGTGTCTTAAAATGATTTAGTTTTAGCTCAGAGGCAATTCAGAAGTGATAACCACATGAGGAAAGGAAGGGGTCTCCATCCCTGCCTGAAACTTGAAACCAAAGATGAACACTTTGTAAACTTTTTCAGGAAAGCTGAAAAAGTTAGGCAATCCTAACTTAGTCCACCACAAATCATAGGTCTTCCAGTTCCCTTGGTGATGTAGGGAGGCAAGTGCATGTCTGTACACTGCCCTAACCTTCCCCTAGGAATGGCCCAGAAGTGTCTTGTGGCACTTCTGTGATACCCCCAGGCCAGCACAGAACTTATGCTGGGGCTTAGTCTAGCCTAACTGGAGATTAGGATTGCAGCTTTAATTGCCTGCCACACTGCCATGGTAAGCAGGCTGCCATTAACTGCTACTTTAAAAAATGTTGATCTTATAATTTAAAGAGCCAACAGCATTTGTGTTGAGGCAAAATTGCATATAAATAAAACACATATAATTAGGTTATACCCAGGGCTTTTTTCTGGGGGTACTCAGCACCAGCACCATTTTGCCCACCAGAATAGACGTGCCTAAGAATTTTCATGGTGAGTACTGACAACATTTTAACCCAGAAAATAAATAGTGGTTACACCTGTATATATGAGATATCCCATTTCATTTAAGAAAAATACAAGTAAAAAAAAACTGGGTTCTAAAATCACAACCCACTTCATCAGTGGTGTCATTTGCAAAGAACAGGAATTAATATTAAAAACTCCAGCTGAGAAAATTCATGCCTGACTTTAAATCCCTTTTAAAAAGATATTTAGTGTATTTAATTTAAGGAATGTTAAAAACGCACACTCGGGAGATAACTATATAGTCTAAGAATCTTCCATCATAATATTAAATCTCTCTTAGAGATTCACAGGTTGGTTAAATAGTTTTCATAAATTAAAGTAATGACAGTGTAATAATTTAGGGGCTCTGAACCAATACTAAAGTGGCTAAAAATAAAACACTCCATCTGGCCATTTCAATTAAAGTAAATCCTGTTATATTGCAATAAAAAAGCATTTGGAATTAATATGGTAAAATATGTGCCGAGGAACCTTTTCAGTTTTGATTGACTGAGCCCGACTTAACGGCTCTTGCCACCCTAGGGAAGTTACATGGGATTACCTAGTCCTATGGAGACTGCTTCTTTCAATAGGTATTTTTAAAAGTCATGATCCTTCTTTCCACTGGATATTCTCTGTAAACATTTGGGGAAACATTCGCTCAGCTTGACCACAGATGACCAGGACTGAATCTCACAGTATGGCCACTAGAAACAGCTTTATACGGAAAATCAGTGTTTCAGCTGTACTGGATCATCCACTGGATTTTTCCTAAGGCTGGTCCTAAAAGATTTTCACTAACAAATTTTAAGCTTTGATTGGAGAGGTTTCTATAGGCTTTTGTATCTGCTAGCATGTTTAGTGGGCACAGGATGCAATCTTAATCTAGGCTGGCACAATTCCCATTCCCATGAGGATCTAGGGAGGCAAGCAGTGTCTGTACACTAGCCTAACCCTCCCCCAGGAGTGGCACAGAAATGTCTTACAGCACTATTGTGAAACCCCCATGTCATCAAGGCCTTATGCCCGAGCTTAGGCTGGCCTAACTGAAGCTTAGGATTGCAGCCATAGCTTTCCTTCTTTGGCCTCAGGCAGAGGATGAAAAGGAATTCAACTTCCTACCCTGTTTTTTCTCTCCACTTACTTCTCTTGCATTGAATGAGGGTTGTATTTGTCACCCTTGGTTGGAATGGGTATCTTGCATTTGCATGGTTTTAGACTAAGGGCTGGGCTAAGGATGGAAGGTCACCTGGTCTCAAACTGCCAACCAGCTGATCATCAGGCTTTCCCCCAAATCCAGAGTAACTACGGGAGCATGTAAGAGACTTTACGTTCACCTGTAGTTACTGCACCACCTAGTGAAAACCTATGGGAAATTCCTATTGGAATCCAGAGTAAATTATTCTTACACTGGAGCAAGGACTCCCCATAGTCACTCTGGGAGTTTGAGGGTTCTGCGCAGTATCTTAGCTGTTCCTCCCAATGCGCTTTTCTGGATCGAGTGTTCTGATGTCCTTCCTGGAATCTGTTGGAGCCATTCTTCCAGCTTGGGTGTCACAGCCCCTAGTGCTCCAATCACTGTTGGGATCACATTCACCTTCACTTGCCACAGCCTTTCTAATTCCGCCTTCAAACCCTGATACTTTTCCACCTTTTCATGCTCTTTTTTCCTGATGTTGCTGTCGTTTGGTATTGCTACATCTATCACCAGGGCTGTCTTCTGGGCCTTCTCTACCACCACAATGTCTGGCTGGTTAGCCAGTACCTTCTTGTCTGTCTGGATATGGAAGTCCCACAGGATCTTAGCCCTGTCATTCTCCACAACCTTCAGAGGGGTCTCCCATCTGGTCTTGGGAGGGGTTAGTCTATAGGTTGAGCAGATGTTTCTATACACGATGCCGGCTACTTGGTTGTGCCGTTCAATATATGCTGTTCCTGCCTGCATCTTACACCCTGCCACGATGTGTTGGATTGTTTCTGACGTTTCTCTGCACAGCCTGCACTTTGGGTCTTCTCTTGTATGGTCAATCCCCGCTTCTATGGATCTGGTACTTAGTGCCTGTATATATTTTGCAATATATATATAACTAAAAACACCTACAAGGGCGATGGAGGCAAAAGTTGTGTGTTTTTTTTAGGAGGTAGCTGTGAACTTCATTTAACGTGCAATCCTGCTGCAAGTCTTGTCCATTTCATTCAAATTTAAATACACCTTCAAATGGAATTTACTATGTTTTGAATATGGGTGTCTGTCAGATGCAAGTGCCCATAGTTAGCATTTAAAAAAAACATTTCTTGAGCTGTTTTCCTCTGAGTTCCCTTGCAAAAGGCTGAATCATGGTGATCCAATTTAATCTTTCATTTTCTGCAACGTTCTGTCTTTACATCTGCATCTTGATCCAATTTTGGTTTCTCCATTCCAGTTGGCAAACAACCATGACTTTCATAAAGGCTCCCTATGCACCAGCTCCCATATGTCTGAGACCTTGAACAAACAGAAAACCTTTTGATGTTCTCGCAAGCTTCAAAACCACTTTGTCAGTTCTTGTGATACGTGAGCCGCACTGGAGAGACGCACAGTCATTATGGGTTTGAGGAAGCGCCTTCTGTTCCTTTCGCTTGGTGTAACCTTACCAGAGAACAAATTTACTGTAATCTTTCTGTTAAAAGGTGGCTACTGTGCTACAGGGTGGAAAGAACTGAAGGTCAGAGGGGTAAGTCAGGGATCCGAGCAAATGGCCGTAAATTTGCAAAGACAGAAGAATTTATCAGACTGAATTTATCACACATAGGGCAAAATCCAGAGTAACTACAGGAGCACATAGGAGACATTAAGTGCACCTGATGTTACTGCACTACCTAGTGAAAACCTATGGGAAATTCATATTGCAATCCAGAGTAACTTGTTCTTACTCCGGAGCAAGATCTCCCCGTAGTTACTCTGGATTTCACCCATAGACTACATGTCCAACCTTGTTGTACACAGATTTTTCTATACACGGATTTGACTCATCTCCAATGGTCCCTGCAAATTACAGTTTTAAAAACTGCTTTTTTACCGAGTAGAGATATAGTCATGCAAGCAATCATTCCATTCTTCAGCTGAACAAGGCAAAGCCAGAGGGTCCTTTGCATTTCTAATTCTAATGCATTTATAATTCTAATTCTAATAACTCTTCTAATGCAGAGTTCCTGGAATGACCTTCTCAGACTTGTGCCTACTATGCAACTCGGGCTGATCCATGGAGTCCTATCAGCAAGGTTGGGGTTTTTGACCAGCTAAAGGGAGAAAACTACACCATGATTACACCTACAGCTTGTAGTAAATCTACAGGTGTAGGTTTATGAGTAGACTCACAGCACAGTCCTGCTACACTGGTGCTGGTTAGAAATGGGCTGTCACTCCAGTAAGAATAGAATTCAATAGAATGGAACACAAATGAACAATACTAATCAGCAGGAGGTTGTAAGGGGTTCCATTACACAGTCTGCAATCCTAACCATATTTTTCTGGGAGTAAATAATACTGAACACAATGGGACTTACTTCTGAGTAGACATACTTAGGGTTGCACTGTAAGTGTGGTCATGCTGTTATTTTTAATATTCTGAATTCAAACATTCCAGCTCAGAAGTCAAAGCGGAAAGCAAATATGAATCCTTCTCCAACCTACTCCTTTCCAACACCCCATATTCCCACCAAGACAAGTCTTCCCACCTGTTCTCCCACAAGGAGCTCATTCTGCCCAGCAGCTCTGACAACTGTGATGGGTGCTATGTGACCCACCAGAAATGGGCAAATAACCTACCTAGTGGGTTCTAGCCCATAGGCTAACTCCAGAAAGAAAGAAAGAAAGAAAGAAAGAAAGAAAGAAAGAAAGAAAGAAAGAAAGAAAGAAAGAAAGAAAGAAAGAAAGAAAGAAAGAAAGAAAATGTTAATTTTCCCTATAATCCAGAGTAACTACGGGAAGATGTAAGAGGCACTTACTCTATGCATTCCCCATAGGTGGCACCGTAACTACAGTTACTGTAGTTACTGTAAGTTCCTGTAGTTACTCTGGATTGTAGCCTTAGTTTGCAATCCTAAACATAAATTCTTGAGAGTAGGCACCATAGAATACAATAACACTTACTTCTGAGTAGACCTGCTTAGGCAGAGGTTTATATACCTGTTAGGCAGAGGTTTATATACATGCAATATATGAGGTTTGTTCTGGCCCTGCCTATTCATCCTTATGTATTTGGAAGCTGCCATTCAAACCTCTTGGTTTTTGGCAGTGTTACAATGAAACAGAGATTATGTGGTACCATATGTCAGGCTTTTGAAGCAAAGAGTTATTGTTCTAAAATGTTTGTTTTTCCCGTCTGGAGAGGAGCGATGGAGACACACATGGTCTCTCTCTCTCTCTTTCACATGCATGCATGCATGCGCGCGCGCGCACACACACACACACATACACGCACGTGCATACATGCTAGTACAATAAGGACAGAAGAGCTTGTTACCCCTGCTATTTCAAGAAGTTCTTCCAACCTGCTTTTCCAAATACTGTACACTATCCCAAGTATTGCTTGTTCTAATTCAGAAATGTGACAACAAAAAAAGTTTTGTATTTTCCTCCAAGTCGGGGTGGGAAAAGTACGATGGTTGGTAATGATTTTTTAATGTAAATGGATGTTTATTGCATGTCCTCCAGCTTTTGAGTGCTGGTGGTTTGTGACAAACATCTCACAAAAGGCTCTTTAAAGGATGGCATATGCGCTGGTGCTAAAATGCATGGAATGGGATGTCACCGCAAATGGAAAATAAAAGATGACAATAGCATCCTGCTAATGTTTCTAAATTATTACTTTGTAGAATATTTACCGGTACATCCCGGACAGGAGATCCCCATTGTTCTGCAAGTACATGCCATCAATGGACTAATCTTTGCTATGTTCTACATTTTCTTCCCTTTTGTTTGAATGATGTCTCCTCGGGGTTAGGTTGTCCGACTGAAACATCACTGTGATGCAGAAGGGAGAGACAACTGAAACATACTGAGAAAGTAGGCTTTGCCATTTAAGGTCAGCCATGGGCCAAAACTCATATGGTGGAAATGTAAGTGGCTTAACTACCCTACACTGTGGGAATACTTGACTGATTTTCTTAGCACTTGGATTAGAGATGAACACATTTCCACCATTCTGTTTCTTAATGGTTTCAGAATTTGCTTGGCACTCTATTCCATTCTTCTTCAATTCTGCTTTAACTAGGATAATTTCTATGATCCCCTCTGGAACAGAAGCCAATGCAATTTGCTGCAGCTCTCAATTGTATTCTCCACACCCTCTATTTTATCAACGTATACATGCACACTTACCCTACAATCTAGAGTAACTACGGGAAGATGTAAGAGGCACTTACTCTGGATTATTCTATGCATTACTCATAGGTTTCCCATAGGTGGCACAGTAACTATGTCGGTGTAAAAGGTCCCATAGTTACTCTGGATTGTAGCCTTTGAGAACATTACTTAAAAAAATACTCACACCCTAGAATCTTGATTCAGATTGTAGTCCTAGCCCCCAGTTAGGCCACAATAAGCCCCAGTGCAAGTCCCATTCTGGCCGGGGAGTGTCACAAATGTGCCACTTCTGCGCCACTCCTAGGGGAAGGTTAGGCCAGTGCAAAACCATGCACTTGCCTCCCTACATCATCATGGGAATAGGAGGACCAGTACGTTGTGCCCAGTGATGGGATTCAAAGAAATTAACAACCGGTTCTATGCCCATCTGGCAGCCACTTTTAAATGGCTATTTTTAAACTTTATATGTCCTATCTCTTGTTAACAACCGGTTCTATAGAGTAGGTGCGAATCTGCTGGAGCCCACCACTGGTTGTGCCAGCCTACGTTAAGACTGCACACTTAATTGTGATTCCTTTTGTGATTCCTATAGTAATTCCTTTTATGTTGTGTTTTACAGAGCATCAGTTAAACTCTACACAAAATAATTTCAATAAGTATGTCTGCTTGTGTGTGTTTGTATGTGTGTTAATTATGTATTGACAAACATTCAGGAAACAAAACTATTACAACAGTCTTTGCAATAAATGGGGCAGAGGTTGGGGGGGCAGTTTTATTGTTTTACTTTATATTATTGTTTTAAACAAATGTATTTTAGTCTGTTTTAATTGTTCTTAGCTTTTTAAATCTAATTGTATTTTAATTATGTTTTAATCTCTATATTCATTTTAATGGTGTTTTATTATGATCAATGTTAGCCGCCTTGAACTCCCTCTTACAGGTGAGGAAAGGCAGGATATAAATTAAACAAACAAACAAACAAACAAACAAACAAACATACATACATACATACATACATACATACATACATACATACATACATACATAAGGACACTGAGCACTAAAGAAACAATTTGCATAGCTACAAATTCTGGCAAAATAAGAATATTTTCCCAGATGCAAAATCATATATTTTTCCAGATATTATACCAGAATACTGTATTTACGTACTCAAATCTAACGCTCACCTTTTTCAGCCAAATTCAGTTTTCAAAATCAGGGTGTGCATTAGATGGCTAATTAGATTTGAATAAATACAGTATTTTGATTGTAAGTACAGTACATGCACTAGATTCAATGGTGCATTAGATTTGGGTAAATGCTGTATTTTATCAGATGCCACACTTCTTTTTCCCTATGTAAGCTCAGAGGTAGAGAACATTATACTCAGAAAGTGCCAGGTTCAATCCCTGGCAAAATCTGTAAGTTTGGCAGAATTGAGGAAGACTCTGAAGGGGTCCTAGAACAGCCTGCAACACTTCTTTGGACAACATTGACATCTAATCCACATAGACCTGTGGTCTGATTTTGGCTAAGACCATTTCATATATTCATTCATCTGGAGGATTTCACTCAAAAATCAATATGGGAAGACTCTTCTGATACTATTCCTGCTCATTAATAAAAGAGTAAAATGAAGCACCTGTTTGACATCAGTGTTTTGAAATATGGAGAATGGAACGTATTCAGTTTATAGCTCTTGAAATTTTAATATCATGCAGAATGTCCATACTATTAGAATGTCTGGCCAGAGGGAACTCCGAAGCCCCAGAAGAAGAAAGAGACATAAACTCCATGATGTAACGTTGCCCAACGAAAGCATACAATAAATTCTACATGCTTATTGATCCCTATCCATTGGCATCACCTGAGCCATTGATATAGCCATTGGCTCAATCTAAGCAAGGCAGTGGATGACATAAACATTTCAAGGGACCTTGATAAATCCTCCTCTCACCCTATCAAGAATGCTGTAATAAAATCTGCTGATCATAAATGAAACAAATTTAGTTGTGAAATTATAACAGAGCATGGCATGTAATAATCTGACACAATTCGGTCACAATAAGAGGTCTTATAGACAGGTAAGGCTGCAATCCTAAACATATGTTCCTGGGAGTAAGTTCCTGGGAGTAATGGGCCTTACTTCTGAGTAGACAGGCATAGGATTGCACCACAAGTCTCTGAAGCTGCAATCCTAACTCCCATTTACCCCAAATCCAGAGTAATTACGGGAGCACGTAAGAGACTTTACATGCACCCGTAGTTACTGCACCACCTAATGAAAACCTATGAGAAATTCATATTGGAATCCAGAGTAAGCTGTTCTTGCACCGGAGCAAGGACTCCCCGTAGTTACTCTGGATTTTTTAGGCTGGCATTAAGTCCTGGCAGAAGTCCTGTGCTGGTCTGGAGTTGTCACAACTGCACCACTCCTGGTGGTGGGAGGTAAGCTCATGCATAGACATGCACTATCCTCCCCACACCACCACTGGGAGACAGGTGAGAAGTTCTGGCCTAAATTCATTAGGATTGCACCCTTTGTGAGATATCCTGTTTTTATAAAAGGCAACAAATATTTTGAGGATGAGAGGTATGGACCAGACCCAGTATGCAACAGAAATACCCCATGGCATCAGAAGAGCATGAAATAGTTCGTTTTAAAATTTATTTTGGGTTTAAATTATTAAATTTGGGTTTAAATTATTATTAAGTTTAAATTATTTTAGCCATAGTCCATAAAAAGTGAAATCTGAAAAGATACAGATAAACCTGATACATAACCCATTTATGCCTGACACACCCGTGTACATATTTGATCCCTATTGCATATATATATATGTATATATATATATATATGTGTGTGTGTGTGTGTGTGTGTGTGTGTGTGTGTGTGTGTTGGGTACAAAAAGTTTTAAAATGTATAGAAAAGCATCAGATAATTTTTTGACCATCAATCCTCCTCCTTTACTGCTGCTATGATGTGGTCAAGTCAGCCACTGGAACATTTCAACCTGGATAGAACAGTGTGCTTTTTAACCATTATTATAACAATTGCTCATGTTCTTGTTTAATTTCATTTTCATATTAATTATAAGCAATCTGGGGCATCTGGTGGGCCACTGTGGTAGACAGGAAGCTGGATGAGATGGGCCTTTGACCTGATCCAGTAGGGCTCTTCTGATTTTCTTATAAGTCAGATACTCTATGTGTATGACACATTGTCAGATCTACCTAAGGAACAATACCATTGAAGATAAACAAAGGCAAAAGTGGAACGGCAATGAATACCAATAAGCAGAACAATTTTGCATCAGTTCTACATGCTCTCTATCAGTTTTATCAATATGTGCTCTCTGAGTGAATGAGATAAAAATTTCCTAAATTAAAAAAAAATTAAATACTTATAGTCCACAAATATGAACACTAATTTTTTTTAATTGAATTTTATCTGATGGTCCACAAATATGAACACTAGGCAGACACCAACACCAACACCAGTAAGACAAAAATAAAGTTGAAGGAGTCAAAGACAATTTCTCTTTTTCCCCCCTCTTATACAAGCATCATATTTTTCCTCTCACTTTTGTTCTGTTCCAAAAGGTTGCTCTTGAATTTCATCATAAATGACTGGGAGGCTCTTCTGTTAAAAGAACAGCTTTTATCCACATTGAGATACATATTGTTTTGGCTCAGGAACATCAAAGTGCCAATGTCTTTCGATATTTTATGTCTAAGAAAAAGAAAAGCAGCCCTTGCTTTATTAACATTGGTAATGTTGATTCTTGTAATGAAAAATGCACAAAAGCCATATTTTTTATGAATAGGTAATACGGAACAGCAATGAATAAGAGCGCATTAATGTTCCTTCAGTGGCTTGCTGGGATAATGTAATGGAGGGATCTGAACTGATATTATGTCACAAGTAAAAGGAGGTCGGTGGTTTTTCTCCATTCCCAGCCCCTTTTAATGGACATTTTTATTGACCTCTGGAAACTACCACATAGTTCAAGGGCAGCTGAAAACATCTGCTTGTCACGGTCTATCACTAAAACAGTAGGGGTCTCGCCTGGCCAAAAGGACTTCACAAGGTCTCAGATAATGTGATCTGATCGCACCATGTGCAGGCATTACCTGAGGCAGTTGTATGAATTATAGTCCAGGCAGAGACAGCGGGAAGAAGCAGTGAGCCAAACGCTAGCCTTTTTGGGGTCTAGGATTCAGAATCTCTGAAATATTCATTGATTTTTAGTGCTGTGTCACAACTATACTGTTTTTCCAAGAACAGTTTTTGCCAGTGCACATTATTTCAGGTAACTAAACTGATGCAAAATTGTTCTATCTTTTTGTTTGCATTAACCTTCCACTTTTGCCTTTGTTCACCTTCAAAGGTGTTGTCCTATAGATAGATCTAACAATATACAGGCTGACCAGATGACAGGAATTTCCCTGACAGAACTGGAAATGAGGCCCTGGAACCGGACATCCGGGTAGACTTCTGCTTCCTGGGGACTAAAGTACTCCAGACATGCTCCAAAATGGCTGTGGCCAGCATTCAGCTTCCTGTCTGTCATAGTGGCCTACCAGATGTCCCAGGAAACATACAAGACGAGACCTTCAAACTCATCCCCTCCGTTCCACCTGGTATCCTGAGGTAGTCAACTATAATCAAGAAGTTGCACATATTCATCATGGCATGTAACCTGTGATGGACTTTTCCTCCAGCAATTTGTCCCATTCCTTTTAAAGGCATCTAGGCCAGATGCCATCACCATAGGACTTCTTGCCTATGCTTCTGGTTAACAATAGCTTGAAAAGAACAAATTTAAATCCGCTCGGTTCTCATTATCTGCTAGGGTAGAGTTCTTAGGAAACTGAATGGATACTGAGCCTGTGAACAAAATGGGGTTATGTTCCATGGGACTCCCTTCACCATATACTTTATGAACACAAACAATGCAACCCTAAGCATGTCTACTCAGAAGTAAGTCCCATTGTGTTCAATAGGACATACTTCCAGGAAAGTGTGGTTAGGATTGGGGCCAAAATTTAATTAACTTGAAGGCTATAGGGCTGGGTGAAAGTGAGGGCTCATCAACATCTTGAACATCTAATACTTAATCCTCAGTGCTGTATATCCCTCAATGCATTGAATGTTGTGTCATTGTGATTTCTCCATGCCAACTATCTCTTAACTCTTGCAGACTGTGGTCAAACATCAAGGCCTTGAGATAAGCAGGGTAGAAGAGGTTGCCTCATCCAATCTCTTGGGCTTCCCAAGTTTTGTTCCAGCCCCAGAGCAGGACTTTCAGAGACTTCTCATTGACCTCTCATTATCACTAGGTTGAGAAGGTTCTGCTGGTGAGAAGGTTCCCGAGATAGTGGGGCAAATCCATTCATTTGATGTGGAAAAGAGGCCCAACTTTCATCATGCACTGGCACAGTATTGGCAAATAACAAGAATGAAAAGAAGGTGGCAATGCAGGGAATGAGAAATAGGAGGCAATTCTGCCATTCATAGATACGCAAATTTGGAGATAGCAAGTTTGAATGCTGAACATCTGTCTGCATTTCTAAACCTTACAGAATCAGATCTGCTGGGATCCTGAACCATGCTGTTCATCACATATTTCAGTAAGAGAGGAATCTGATAACAGTCACTGAATTGTTAAAACCCATTTTGACCATTAATCTCCATGATCACCAGTTCACGTTTCCAGAAACCTGGATTGCTTTGCATCCCTTTCTCCATGAAAGTATTCTGTTGACGGCCAAACTCATTCAGTCACATATTCCATATACATCTCTTTCTCTCTTTTTTTCCTAAGGTATAAAGTACCAAGCATGCATTATACATGTGGGTCAAGTTTGATTGCAGAGGAAGGAGGCAATAATGCAGGACTAATTATTTTCTTGACCTGATGGGGTAATATTTTATTTAACTCTGTGCTAGGAAGCTAAACTGGCTGGCAGGGAAAAGAGAAGAAAGAATGAGCAGGCAGTCTAATCTCAAAGGAGTAGCATGAGTTTATGGTGCACTTTTGATTTTGCATATACCAGATGATTGAGAGCATTCTAAACCATTATTTATTCAGTATGTTTTTATTTGGACTTCAAACGCAAACGTTCCATTTTCCTTCTTTTTAAAATATTATTTCATTTCCCACCTCTTTGCCTAATGTATTACAATTGCATGCATATATAGATATATAGATATAGATATATATCCATCCATTCCCAAACCATTTACTGTCTGGAGGGTAAGTAGAGTGACACAGCTCATAATGTGCAAATAAATGTGAAATAAGCTATTCAGCTCAAGTGGAATGAATTACTGTCACTGGTAAAATAAGGCAAGGGGGAATGGCTGCCTTGGGAACAGAAAGAGACTCTCTAGCAGGTATAGCTATTGAGCGCCTGGGATAACACTTACAGTGATTTATCAAAGACCACTTGAAAGCACTTCTGAGGCATTAAATAGGCATAAAAAAAGAGTTTTGCGGCAACAGGATGATGCCAGAATGGACTGATTAGTAGGACTGGAGACCTGGTTTGAGAAGGCAACCAGCAAATTAGAAAATCAAACATAGGCAGGGTGGCCAAATGTCCTAACCATAAAAGTGGACTAGCAACCCAAAAATGTAGGACAGCAAAGAAAAACGTAGGATATGACAAAATAAAAGCTAAAAACACTAATGTATTGATTTCATAGGGTTAATTTAAACACTTAATCTTGCTTCACATAACAAGTTCTGCTTCACTTAACAAGCAAGTGCGCTATGGGCACGCATGCCATGCAGCCCTGATGCTCCTAAATGGGCTGCCGGCCAGCGCTGTTGCCCATAACTGCCCCCAAGTGCCCCCACAGCAGCAGCCCAGGTAGGCCTCCCAAGAAAGTTTCTTTGATTCCATCTTCCTAACCATGCCTACTCAGAAGTAAGCCCCATTGTGTTAAATGGGTCTTACTCCCAGGAAAGTATCTTTAGGATTGCAACCTAAGTAGACTTCATAGGATCATGCACACTGAATGCATGTTTTGAATTCAAATACAGAGTTTTGTCATCATTTTAACATCTAGTTAATATTTTATATGAATATCTTTTGGGTTCTGGAACCAATCATCTGAGTTTCCATTGTTTCCTGTGGGAAAATCAGCTTCACATAAAGAACATTTCACATAACAAGCATGTTTCCAGAACGAATTAAACTTGTTATGTGAGGCACCACTCTACCTTGGTTTACGAGCATAATTCATTCAGGAAGCATGCTAGTAATCCAAAACGCTTGTTTAGCAGCAAATTTTCCCATAAAAAATAATGGAAACGCAGACAATTTGTTTCACAACCATAAATATTCATAAAAAATGATTACCATACTGTGGGGAGTATAATTCAAAATAATAAAGAAAATACAAAATAGAAAGAAAAATAAAACAAATTAACTTGCACTTTGTCTCTCAGGTCTCTCAGGCTGCTATCTGCCCCCTTTACACATGAGTGAGCCCCCTGGTTATAGTAGGGCTTACTTTAGACTGGACATGCAAGACTGTGGTGAGATTGCCTGGGAAGATTACCAGATACAATATGGAGCCAATGGGCACATACATGGGTGAAAGCCTGTATGTGAACAGGCACCCCAGGTACCCTCCCTTGGACACTGATCTCTTCCCGGATTCTGTGGAAGTATGGTCTATAAAGGACTTAGTGGAGTTGCGCAGCTGTGGGAGGGGAGGCGAGAGGTGAAGGAGGGGGATCACGGTGGGTCCTTCTCCATGTTGGTATGCTAAAGGAGGAGTTAAGATTCTCCCACGCTCAACACGAGGATATTGGGGGAGGGCGGATGAGGCGGGAGATTTGAGTGGTGAGGAGGCGCCAAGAGAGCAGTTGGGGCCTTTGCCTTGGCAGAGGGAGACGAAGTCTAGAGGCTAGAAGGACTGTCATTGGCTGCGGGGAATCCTGAAACAGAAAAGGAATAATGCTAAAGACCTGCTAATCCCTTCCCAGAGAGAGGATGAAAAGACTTTGTTATTCGTTGTACTTACCTGTTGATTCACTTGATTAATCCTGTTGGTCCTGGAGAGCCTATGTGCTCCACTTGAAGTTTTGTACACCTGTAACCAAGAAGTGCCTTAAGTAACTGTTACGCTTCTGAACCTCTATCTGCAGTAAAGTAATCTTATGTTTATGACTTACTTGTGAGAGACTCTTCCTTCATATCTTTATGATGAGGAGTATGGATGATGATGATGAGTATACATGCATAGTGTGGTCTCTCAGAAGAGGCTGAGCAGGTGCTGGCGTAGCACTGAAACCAGTCATATCCCAACCGGGACTATTTATTTTCACTTGTATTGCAAGACAAAATTTATTAGAAATGAGGGCTGTGGGTGGCGCAAGTGGCTAAGACACTGTGCCTGTTAACCAGTAGGCCAGGGTTCGATACCCAGGTCGGCCCCACAAGACAGGGTGAGCTCCTGTCCTTAGCCCAGCTCTGCGACACCAGCTGGATCCAATCGTATTGGCTCTGCCTTTCCATTGGACTAATTCAGTGGCATGGAGAGGGGGGATTTGCTGCTTGGGTAACAGCCTATCCTCC
The DNA here is from genome assembly GCA_030015325.1 of Cryptoblepharus egeriae. Taxonomy (NCBI): domain Eukaryota; kingdom Metazoa; phylum Chordata; class Lepidosauria; order Squamata; family Scincidae; genus Cryptoblepharus; species Cryptoblepharus egeriae. The sequence continues at coordinate 28,176,973 of JAREYC010000010.1, read as the reverse complement.
ATAACAATCCAACCCAGGCTTTTGTGCTTTGCATGCAGAGTATGCAGCGCCGAGCACGATACCATAGTCTTTCAAGACTGACGGAGGCCTGCTTATTTTTGAGCTTGCAAAACACTCAATCCAAAATACTCTCAATCTAAGGTTTTAGCATATATAATTTATAACATATAATTTATTAAATGGATACAGCTGCAATCTTAATCCCCAGTTAGGCCCGCCTATGCCCCAGCATAAATCCTGTGCTGACTTGGTAGTGTCACCAAAACATTTCCATGCCACTCCTGGGGGAAAGTTAGGCCAGCCTTGAGTTAAGACGTTATTTTGAGTGTCCAGATCTACTGAATTGAAAGAGCCACCGCAATAACACGACTGAAGGAAACCACATTCATTCCCTCCAAAATCCCCAACCACATGTGGTGATATTCAGTTTTCACATGCAAAAAGTGTAGTCAATTTTTGAAAAGCCATGGTTAAATATAGAAAAGGTACTGGAAATCTGTGAAGTTCCTTATTTATACATGGAGCTTTGAAAATGTGAGCATAGATACGTAAGACCACTAAATATACACTATAACTGGAAATATTTATCAGTACATATATTAAAATATGATTTAGATTTTCAGGATTTTCAATTGGGCGCAAATCTCGATACTTTCCTGAAGTTTCCACTAAGTTCTACTGATGTTCCACCGAAACAGATCAAATTTCTGAGTAGACAAACCAAAACATTCACATTTTCACTCAAATTTGCAAGTTCATTCAGTTAAAAAAAACTCCAGTGTTTTTGAGTGCCACAAATGAACATCATCCTCACCAGATTTTCATACGCAATCCTTCTGGATTGTCAAATCCCACATAGCATCATCATGACCTATTTTAAAGCCTGTGAACCACATGTGAGAACATTTCCGTACTTGTATTCCTAATTGCAAAGCATCTAGACCTTGCATCCCATTCTGTGTTACAATTGTGCAACAGATTGTAAAAGATTGCCAAGCAATGGGGAAGATGCTGTGGATACACCAGGGTGACCATATATAATGGAGGACAGAGTGACAGTTCCTTTAACCATTGCATAAAAAAGGGAATTTAGGCAGGTGCTGCTTTTAAAATCCTTCTATATTGAGCTACAACTGCCTAAATTCCCTCTTCTATGCAATGGTTAAAGGCAGAGGTGGGCTTCAGCAGATTCTCACCTACTCTATCGAACCTGTTGTTATAGGACTTACGTCTATAGGACATATAGAACATATGTTGTTATAGGACCTATGTCTATAGGACGTAGAACCTGTTGTTAATTTATTTGAATCCCACCACTGGTTAACGGCATAAGCACTCTGTCCTCCATTCTATATGGTCACCCTGATCGGATACACACAACAGATTTGTGTAACGAATAAACATCTAGGGCCTTTAGTGAGAGTGGTCTCTGCAAAGAATAATCTATACATTAAAAATTATGTTTTTGTTTTTGTTTTGTTTTTTTGGAAGTGTAGGAAAAATTGAGAGCCCCAAGGAATTTGGAGCAGGCATTTTATAGAAAAATCTTCTCTAGGGTCTAGGAGGGTCTGGAATTTGGAGATTCTTCTGTGGGGTTTTCCAATGCATATCTTCAGTCCAATATCATCAGGCAACTAAGCTGATTGTCACATTTTGCAGAAATAAACCAGAGCGAAGCGGCACGGGAAAGACTTTGGAGCAAGCAGTGCTCTCAATATGAATCGCAGCCTTTTTAATATCAGAGCATTAGTGGCATTAGCCAACTTTTCCAGATAATCCTGCAGTTGTTATTCCAACTAAGTCGAAAGATCTGCCTGAGACCATCACAACTGGGGTCACATCTCAAAGCTTACTCAGCTGTGGCGTGAAGCCTGGTTGGTACGTCATCACAAAGATCATTTTTAATGGGCTCGGGAGCCATGCGATACTGTTTATAATCAACCCTCCAATTCAGCTGTTTGCCTGCTCCTCCCCAATGCCGCTTCCCTTGAAGAGAATTTCTACACAATCATTACAAATTGATTGCAAAAGAGCTAACAATCATGATTAAATCATTAAATTCTTGTCTACGCTTCAGAGAGCGGAGAGAAAATTAACTTCCCACCAACCTAATTTTTTTCCTGAACATGAAATAATGATTTTCTGCCCGTCTAATTACAAAGCCAACATCTGATCAAGCCAGCATCCAGAGGGGATTATCACGTGCGCGAGTATTAGACCTCATTACCAGCTTGAGTGCAAAATTATTACATCTTGTAATTGGATGGTGAGATTTATATACAGATCGGGCCGGTTTCTGTAAGATTGCAATTACAAGCTTCGTTGGTTAGCTACTTATCACTCAGCACAGAAGAGAGGAAAATAAGCAACAGAAAAAGCATTTCATTAACCCATAACCCTATCAAGGGAGAACCACTGTAACATCCATGTCTGCATTAGGGAGAACAGCTAAATTCACAGATGAAACAATTTATTATACGCCCTGCAAATGGGATTTCATTTTGTTTAACCCCTAATGAACTATTTGGGTAAACTGTATAAGCAAACCATCCATTTTATAGACAACTAGGTTCAATATAGTAATTATAAAGGGTAACTGACTGAAATAAATACTCATCTTCTTAGGGGCAAGGTTATTAGGTATACAATTGCATGTAGATCTGAGCAGCCACAATAGGCAAGAATTGGGCTTTGGCTCTCGACGGAAACTGCAAATACTGCTGCATAAAATTAGAAGAATGGGATCCTGGGAAATCGTGGCACGAGAAAAAACACACATAAAAAAATGTCAACTACAAAAGCAAGCCACACTCCACAGAATCTGATCAGCTAAATGCTTATTTCAGTTGCCTTTTAAAAAATTAAGCACTTAGGATTGGTACACAAAAGGAACCATCGCAACGTGGTGAAATATTTTTTTTCTAAAAGACTTTTTATCCCATCTAAACTGCCAAAAATAGTGGAGGTGTTTATCTAATTTATTGAATTGTAAATGCCTTTGGTCTCCAAGAGAAAGGTGGGAAAGAAAGAAAGAAAGAAAGAAAGAAAGAAAGAAAGAAAGAAAGAAAGAAAGAAAGAAAGAAAGAAAGAAAGAAAGAAAGAAAGAAAGAAAGAAAGAAAAAGTAAGTAAGTAAGTAAGTAAGTAAGTAAGTAAGTAAGTAAATAAATAAATAAATAAATAAATAAATAAATAAATAATGTTTTATTATCTTGTCTTTGTCCAAGATTGGCATTCTGGATCTAAGATCTGTAGGAAAAGAAAATGGCATATCACTGAATTGGCATATCACCCGAACTAGCTCTCTAGTTAAGAAAGTTCACTAAAAGAAGTCAGCTTAAGACTGTGGTTAAGTGGGTAACTATGTGGTTATAATAACAGAAAGAAAGAAAGAAAGAAAGAAAGAAAGAAAGAAAGAAAGAAAGAAAGAAAGAAAGAACGAACGAACGAACGAACGAACGAACGAACGAACGAACGAACGAACCAAGGATATAAAAAAGTTTAAGCCTGGGAAAATATGACACAAAGAAATAGGTGGGAAGGTAGCAGCATTCCATGCACCTTGGCATATAGTCATGTTGGCTCCATGACCACGGAAGTGTCTTCGGACAACACTGGTTCTAAAGCCTTAGAAACAGGGATGAGTACCGCACCCAACAGTCAGTAATGGCTAGCAAGGCAACTTGTGGCCTTTTTAATCAGCGTATTTAGCAAATCATCAATAAGTTTGCTGATTGTGTTTGTTTGCTTTATTCATTCATTCATTCATTTGTTACAGGGTGATTCCTTTTTACTATTTAACAGAGATCTGGAATAAACAAGAATCTTTCTAAACACAGAAAGATTCTGATCCCAGAGGGAAAATTGTGTGGCTAGATACCTTTGGCAAAATGGTAATTACTTCAAGGCACCATAACCTGTTGTATAAAGCAGCTCCTTCCACTCACCATCAGAGTCATTTGAGGCAGTGATGGCAATGTGTAGATGCTGTTTGGTTTGAAGGGTTCTTGCATTTTCGAGTGCTTGTGAGTGCTTACACTCAGTTGACATCCACTGAGTGAGAGGGACCATTTACACATAGGTTGAAATCCTGAGCCTGTCTTCTCAAAAGTAAGTCCCATTATATTTTATGGGGCTTACTCCCAAGAAACTGTGTTTAGGATTGCAGTCATAGTGTTGTAGTTCCTACAGTACTTATTTTTCCCCTTCTCTAGCCAGCCAAAAGCCATTAGAAACAATGCTGTATGACTCAGGATGACCAGATATCATAAGCACGGAAGATGACACGGTCCCCCCAAAATGTAGGGAACCCAAGAAAAATATAGGACATGACAAAATAGAAGCTAAAAATACCCTTGTATATTGCTTTCATGTGGTTAATTTAAATACTATATTACTTATTATTAACACCATATTACTTTATATTACATGTAACACTATATATGTTATATCACATATAACATATAACACATATAACATATAACACATATAGCACATAATATGTATAACACTATATTACTTTAATAATTATTAAATTTAAAGCTATTACGTATAATTTATTAATTACAAGAAAGCTACATGCTGCCTACTTGAAGGCAGCATGAATATTGAGAACAATGAATATTTGTTCTATATTACTTTAATAATTATTAAATTTAAAGCTATTACGTATAATTTATTAATTACAAGAAAGCTACATGCTGCCTACTCGAAGGGAAAACGAGAACCATGAATATTTTTTTCCAGGCTAAAAAAGAGGACATGTCCTGGAAAAAGAGGACATAAATGGAGCAGTTAATATTGAAAAATCAGTCTATGCATTTCAGAATCCATACTGATTACGGAGAAGAGAACAACACCACAGTTTGCTTGAAAACCACATACCAACTATTGGTAAACGGACTCACGTTTCCACAAGCCCATTTTCAAGTGGTGGTTAATAAATTGAGTTGTAAGTGCCATTGTCCAGATTCTGCCCAAACAATTCTCAAGTCAGGGAAGAGCTCCGTATTCAGCTGCTACTGAGTCTGGCAGCTGCTAAGGGACAAGTAATTAATTCTCAGCCATCCACTAAAACCAACAATTTAAAGGAACCAAATAGAGCCACTTTGGGATTAGTTGAAAATGGAATATTCAGTGTGTTTTTAAGTACCCCTCTGGAACTTTTTAAATTAAACCCCAGTTCTAACAAATCATTGGGCAATTGAGGATGACACAACAAGATGCATCTTAGGAAGAAGCTTGATTTTCCTTGGCTTGATCCACTCTCTGCACATCAGATCTTGGCAATCCTGCTGTTTGCAAAGGAGCCTTGAGGTTTTTCACAGTGGCTGTCACGTGGTTCTCAAAGAAGATGATGGAGGTGGGGAGGGAGAAGAAGGGGCCCTCTCAGCATCATGGCGATTAAATACCATTACAACTTTCCTCCTTCTGCATACTACAGTAGGCAATCAATATAGGCTTACATTTTATGAGACAAGGAGTTAACTTGTTCAATTATGGCCCAGACAGCTCTATTCTTTTGTAACAACTAATCTGGATAGTGAAATCGATGCTGACAGACCCCAATGCATGCCAGCTAATTTCATATTATCCGCAGCCAATCAGGTGGCGAGAAGTAATAGAGTAGCTGTTACAGTTCATTACTGGAGAGGTGGGATCAATATCGGTACAATAAGAGGATTGGCAATGCATCTGCTGTGTAACCAACCCCAAAGGGACAGAAGTCCCAACAGCAAACGGAGAACACTTTCATTTGCATAGGCAGGGAAAACAAAACACATACACACAAAAAACCCAACCAAAAAAACCAGAGAAAAGGTCTCCACTCTCTGACCTACAATTAAAGATAAAAACGTCCCAGAATGGGAGGCCGGATCAACAAAACCTCACTTGGCTATCTCTGCGATAAAACGCAAAAGAGGGGGCAAAGTTGAATGAAATGTTAATAGGAGATAAAGAGCCACGTGTGCACCCTGGGAAGGAGTTGGGGGGAGAACACAACAAGGAGATAACACACGCTCCTGTAAATGAACAGGAAACAAACCATTCTTTGGAAAGAACTGACATCATGCACATGGCAGGCCTGATAAAATATGTAGGAGATCAAAGTGCTCTCTAATAAAGTCCAGATGAATATGTATGGACTGGATATAAATGAACACATGGGGCATGTTTAGCTAGGCTGTGGTCTTGGACAACCAACCCACGCACACGAGCACACATACACAAACACACACACACACACAGATTCAGTTGCTGCTTCTGCTAGCCTATGTTCGTGCACAACCAACATTTATTTCACCATGGGCAAAATCCAGAGTAACTATGGGGAGTCTTTGCTCTGGTGTAAGAACAACTTACTCTGGATTCAAATATGAATTTCCCATAGGTTTTCACTAGGTGGTGCAGTAACTATGGGTGCACTGAACATAAAGTCTCTTATGTGCTCCTGTAGTTACTCTGTATTTGGGGGCATGTCTGGCAAGATTGTGTTGAGCAGAATGAGGTCTTTCGTGAAATCTACCCCACCCCCCGCCCCCAATTTGGGATCATATTCATGAGCTACATAGAAAGGTGCATTGGGGAAATTGGGGGGTTCAAAGGAAAATTTCAGGTTAGAGCCAAAATCCACTACTTGTTCTGGAGTGCCATGCAGCAGATACAGATTTAGAGCAGTCTTAAATTGTGAGTTGGGGCTCACAAGGTGGGCCATGATCCAATTTCAGGTGGGTTCCCATTCATTTCAATATTTTATTTTTAATATATTAGACTTGCTGCTACCATAATTGCATTTGGAAAAAAATTACAGATCTGCACTTTTAACAGACTACTATATATTGTTAGTGCTTTTAACGATGATAGTCAATGGGACGTACTCCTGGGTACAAGTAGGATTGCAGTCAAGAATGTTAAAAATTTTCCTGCTTGATGATGTCACTTCTGGTCATGACTTCACTTCCAGTGAGACCTGACAGATTTTCATTTTTAAAAGTGGGTCCCAGTGCTAAATGATTAACATAGTCTGATCATAACCATGTTTCATTGGTTTGTAGTGCTTCCTCCCACTATTACCGGTAATGCATGGTATTACAACCAAAACATACTAGAATCTCAAAACTAGGTATTGTCCTATTGAGTCCAATGGGACCTACTTCCACATAAGAGTTTCAACAACCTAAGCTGAAATCCTAATCTTCAGTTTTATTTTATTTGTCTATTTATTGATTTATACCCCACCTTTCTTCCCAAAAGTGAACTCAAGGTGGCTTACAACATTTAAAACAGACAATAATAAACATAGAATTCAAAAATGGATAAAAATTATTAAAACATGAAGATAATATACATAAGAACTCTATTTATTTTTATTGAAGAGGGCTAGGCAACAATACAAACCCAGCCCAAGCCAGAGCAAGACAAGAGATGTCCTTCACCCAAAATACTGGGCTTTGCAGATCCTGGACTGGACCACATCCTCCAGTTTGGCCGGCATAAGCCTCAGCATTAGTCCTGTGCTGACCTGGGGATGTCACAAAAATGTCATAAGACACTTTTGTGCCACTTCAAGTGTGGGGGTGGTGGTTAGGCCAGTGCACAGGCATACACTAACCTCCCCACACCACCAAGAGAAGACATGTAAGGTGAGTTAGGCTGGCTTTAATTGGTTTGGATTTCACTCTTACACCTTACTGAGCTCAGGTTCCAAAATTAGCATGTGAGATGCATTTCCTATAGTCTCCACAAGCACACTGCAAGAGGTAGCCATCTACTCAGCACTGCACCAAGAACTGTACCTTCCTGAAATTCCCTAACAATTCTCACATTCTTCATATATCTGGTCTAGCCAGTAGTGGCTGCAGTGGAAAGTGGAAATTTGGCTCTGCTGTGATTGAACACAGACTTCTCCCATTTGTTGGACAGGTTAGGGACCAGAGCACTATCCAAAAATGAAATCCGTTGAGAAGTGGAACCCAACTTTTTAAATTTATAAATGTTGCTTCCAATGCTTTTTTTAGCTAGCAAATTGCAAATGTCTTTTTATCTTGCCGGATTCTCATTAACTTCTTCAGGAATTGGATCAGACCAACATGGGGGAGGGCAATTTTGGCCATTAGAATAGCAGAGAGAGGTTGAAAGAGCAAAACATGCATTGAATGAATGACTTCTGGGTATAATTGAAATGTGTTGAAAAAGTGGATTGTCAGAAATCCGTCAGAAAGAGGGGGGAACCTGTATATGAGGAGGAGATAGAGTTCAGTGGAGAAGGACATACCCCACCTGCATATCTCTGGCATAGACACTAATGTAGTTGTTTGGCTGGGGGGAGAAAGAGGTACATGGTCCTGCGTTCTAGTCTTCCAGGTCACTTGGGGAGTACTACTTCTTTTGCAGGAAGTTCTGAGGAGACCAGACCTCCAGAACCCTCCACTGGCAGCACATAGCACCCCCCTCCAAGCCTCAGAAGGCTTCAGAAAGCTTCATTTTTAATGAAAAATTTTCTGGTCACATCTGGGAGTTATAGTGATGTCCTCCTGACTGAATTTCAGACCCGTGAGGAACTGCACTAGTACCAGTGTAGCTCCTGTCCTCCATCACTTGGTGGTCCGAGTGGACCATTGGATGGACAGTCATGGAGAATATAGGGAAAGGTCTGTAGGTAGCTCAGGATTGGGCTGTGATCCTGTAAAGAGAAAAAGTGGTGGAGGAGAAGGTAGATGGCAGCAGTCGTACTGATACCACCAGCAGTAGATCCCCTGCATGTGCTAGAGGTAGCTGTTTGGTCAGTCTCATGGACAGCATAGGCCAAAACACAAATGTCCAATGATTCAACAAAACTTTTTTTACCTTGTCTAAAGGGCAAGTTTCAAATACTAAAAATCAAAGCCCCTGGAAATTTGGCTCTGCTGTGATTTAATGCACATTTTTTCTCCTAGAAAAATCAATGTCGGATGAATGAATACATGCTCTCTGTTTTAAACACAGTCTAATAATATTCAGGTTTCAGCCAAGATTCTAACTCATTAGAGTTTTATTAGCATCATAAATTTGGTGACACATCCTTAGTTTTCTCACCTAAAATATATGGTTTTTTCTTTATCCTTTTCTCCTTCCTTGTCTTTGTAACATATTATTCAGTAGATCCAGCATTGGAAGGCCATTTATGGTTTCTTTTGCTTAGCAGACCTGGTTCCAACTTCTACTGGGATACAAGGATGTCACTAGGCTTCATGTTACCCAGTGCAGGAGGCAAGCATGTTCTCCATGTACAGTAGGTAGGGCAACAAGCTGGATGATGGGCACTGCCCTGCCTCCGCTGGTTTTTTGGCCATACATTTTGATAGAATAAAGATATTTCAAAGTGGTTTGTTTCATTGCATTCAGCTGTAAATTAAGAATCCAATGGTATATAACATGATTATGATTTTAGCCATTTTGGTCACCACCCTCAAAAGTGCCACCTTTGTAACATCTTATTGCGGTGGTTCTCAAACTTTCAGACTGGGACCCAGAGTCACAATCTATCCAGAACTTAACCAGAAGTTATGTCATGCTTGGAAGTTGCATCAAATTAAAATAAATAATTGTAAATACATTAAAGGAAATCAAGAGAAAAACCTTAAACTCCCTCCCCACCCAAAAAATCCAATAATATTTTCAGGCTTACCCATTCCCCAGTTCAATTCAAGCTCTCATATTCAAACCAGTTTATTGTTGAGATTAAATCAGTTTTAAATCCAGAATATTTATTTGTTTGTTTGTTTGTTCTAAACTGATATTTAAAAAAAATTAAAACATCCTTAAACCTCCCCCCAAAAAAGCATTAAAACCCTACCGGGACGAGGACAGGAAATGAGGCTGGAAGAAATGGGAAGAGGTGTATAGAGTGTCACCTGGCATTATAAGTTTAAAAAGAATTAATTCACCTTACTCCGGCTGAAACCTGTTTTATACTCTAGGGGGTGGGTAGCCTTGTGGAGCGTTTGCTGAGCCCAGGTGCATAGGATCAGGACCAGTGGTAGGCTGAGGCCGGTTCGGTCCAGTTCTTGGGGACTGGATGTTCCAATCTCCCTGCTGCTAGCAATCTGGTAGCGGCAGGGGGGCCCCCAAAACCGTCCGGACCGGTTCGCCGTGGCGCAGCAGCAGCCTCATGGCAATTTTTACATTTTCAAATTTGCCGCTCCTAGCGGCAGCCCGGGGAAGCACCCCACAAGCCTCAGCGCAGTTCTTTCCCCAGCCACTGAGGTTTGTGGAGTGCTTCACCAGGCTGCCGCTAGGAGCGGCAAGTTTAAAAATTTAAAAATGCCCAGCTGGCTGCTGCAGCCTGAGAGATCAATCCTATGCTGACTACTCAGAAGTAAGTCCCATGACAGTCAATGGGGCTTACTCCCAGGATAGTATGGAGAGGACTGCAGCCTCAGAGCCCTATCCTATGCAGGTCTACTCAGAAGTAAGCCCCATGACAGTCAATGGGGCTTACTCCCAGGACAGTGTGGAGAGGACTGCAGCCTTAGAGCCCCATCCTATGCAGGTCTACTCAGAAGTAAGCCCTAGGACACTGCAGCCTGAGAGATCAATTCTATGCTGACTACTCAGAAGTAAGTCCCATGACAGTCAATGGGACATACTCCCAGGAAAGTGTGGCTGGCACTGCAGCCTGAGAGGTAAATCCTATGCTGACTACTCCGAAGTAAATCCCATGACAGTCAATGGGACTTACTCCCAGGAAAGGGAGGTTAGGGTTGCTGGGGGGCAGTAACAAAAACTTAGATTTTTTTTAATTTTTTTAATTTTTTAAAAAAAATTTCCCCTTTAAATTATCCCCAGCCTCGCCCCCTGACCCCGGCCTGGCCCCTCCTGGGGAACTGGTTGTTGGACCAGGCTGGGCCCATCACTGATCAGGACCACTCTGGAAGTCTTGCATTCCCCTGATCTTTCACACCAGCCAAAGCATGCTTGCTTACTCGCTAGTAAATGCAGCTGTGAATTTTGCTCTCACTTTCCCTACAGCACAAAGAGTAAAACTTGGAGGAAGTACTTCCTTCTGGAGTGATTTGGAGGTGTTGCTTTCATTGGATAAGGACAATTCTAGTGTCATTGGATTCCTCACAACTTGCCCTTTCCCAATGGACTATGGCACCTTCACCTACTCACGAATAAAGCCGCAATAAGTGTCACTTTCATTTTCCAAAGAGTTCCATGTGTATTTTTAGGTTTTTGACCATAACATATGATAGGAAGGAGCTATTTCAAAATAGATTTTGTATTGGATTCTACTCCTTAATACGTATCCAACAATATACAACATGACAGAGTTTTGTGCACCATCTGAAGTGACATTTTTGGGGTGTCAAAGCCCATGAGTGCACATCACCCACCTGGGTGCATCTCCTGGTGCAACCCTCTATGACACTTATTTGAAATTCTAGCACAAAAATTTTATTTTAGGTGATGTGGTGGTCTTGCAGCATAATAAATAAATAAATAAATAAATAAATAAATAAATAAATAAATAAATAAATAAGCAAGCCAACCTAAAGTATAAAGGTCTCCCTGCTATAATTGGTTTCAGTGGCCTTGGAAAAGTCCCAGAAACAATAGCTCCAAGCCATAATGGATGGAGGTGCATTTTCCATTAGGGATATAGGATACTTACTAGGGTTGCAGAGGCAATCTTCTAAAATTCTGATCATAAAAGGCCACCATCTGTGATGAATGAGCTACCCCTGCCTTACGTCTAGTTTGTGCCATGTGCTATTTCACTTCACAATTCACTAGGGCACCTTTGGGCATGATGGGCATAATGCACTGAAGAACACTGGGAGAGCAAGTGGCACCCAGGCCAGGAAGAGTTGGGTGCCAGAAGAAGACACGAGTGCATGCTTCTACTCTCACAGATGGCAACATTCATATTAAGCAAGGTACAGGACCTCTCATGGTCATGTGCAGGGATCACCCAAATCCCCAAATGGAAATGGACAATTTAGAACATTCCACATGAAATCTCAAAATTATTCCACCCCCATTATTTTCAGGAGCAATGAAAATGGACACATGTGTGAGTGTCTTTGGATTGTTGCAAATGTGTCTTTGGATTGTTGCAAATGTGAACAAGGTTTAAGAGAAACAAGGAAGTGGACAGACCTAGGGAGACCATATAGAATGGAGGACAGACTGCCTCTACCTTTAACCATTATATACTGGTAGAAGAGGGAATTGAGGCAGGTTTAGCTCATCACAGAAGGGTTTAAAAAGCAGCACCTGCCAAAATTCCCTCTTCTATGCAATAGTTAAAGGTAGGGCACTCTGCTCTCCATTGTATATGGTTACCCTGCCCAGACCTGTTTGCTTTCTTTACATTGAAACCTCTCACACTTGTCCTTCTATGACATCAGAGCAGTTCAGCCAATCAGTGCCACAAAATCCTAACCAAATTTCCAGCACTGGCATAAAGACAATGCAACTCAAGGGGTAAAAGAACAAACTAACAGCACATGTGCCCACTGGCATAGTTATGCCAGTGCTGGAAAGTTGGTTAGGATTGTACATATTCCTCTCTCTCTGTCTCTCTGTCTCTCTCTCTGTCTCTCTCTCTCTCTCTCTCACACACACACACACACACAGAGAGAGAGAGAGAGAGAGAGAGAGAGAGCGCACAAAGTAAGGCAATAAAACAATATAGGCTTTTAAAATTCTAGTATGCAGCAACTCTTTAGTAGTCAAGATAGCTTTTTATTTAGCATAAGCCATAATTGTCTTTATAGAGGATGAATCTCACCACCACAATGACGGATGGATTTGTATAATTACATTCTGCCTTGCCCATTCCTAAACCCTCAAAGTAGGTTTTCTGCTGCTAACTATGGGTGCTGAACATAAATATTTCTAACAGGCTACTATTGTAGTTAATAGCTACTAAATCCTCAGAAGTATTTATTAAGAGACACTGGGCAATTCGTGTTTAATTACTTCATAAAAGAAACAGAAAAAAAAGTCAGAGAGGAAGAGTTCGATGTGATACTAAAAGGAGGAAGTGACAACTAATCACAATTAAGAGGAAGTCCCAGGCTATTTAAATGCTACAATCCAATTATATCAGGTGAAATGAATTACTCCTTTAATGCTGACTTTATATGAAGATACCTCCTTATTGCTCTCATTAATAATCATCAGACATCATTTTAGTCCATATTGGCAGCAATAACATTTCTATTAGTATCATAGCAGAGCAGGGCTGACAATTAAAATAAAAAATAAATCAAGGCCAGAACTGAATAAATGTAATTATGGTTCAGAAAAGAGCTTTTATGACTATTTGATTAGTCAACTGAACAGTACTTATCTTTTAAATCTTAAACTTCAGCTAAATGTAATTTTCAGCATACCATTATGGTTGTCACTGGGAAACGGAGATATGGGCAACAGATGGTCCTGCAGGGTCATCAAGCAGGCAAAGAAGGTGTCAGAAGTTGTTGTTGGGAAGGGTCGAAGAATGGGCCAAGTGGTGGAAGAGGAATGTTATAAATATATAGGATTGCAGCATATCACTTTTTATTTCTTGTCCTTACTTTTATATTATGTTTTTCTTCCATTATAGAACTTCAAGCAGTATACAATGGGCTGTTCTTTGGTGGTGTGTCTTGGGGAGGAGCAATGGATATAAATGCCATGCGTGGTACACTGAGGGTGCAATCCTAATCAATTTAGGTCAGCACAACTCACCAATCTCTCCAGTCCCCTGGTGGTGTGGGGAGACTGGTGCATATCTGTAAACTGGCCTAACCCACCAGGAGTAGTGCAGAAGTGCCTTATGGTGCTTTTGTGACACCACCAGGCCAGCATGGGGCTTATGCAAGGATTTGTGCCAGCCTAATCAAACATTAGTGGGACTTGGGTGGTGGTGATGCTGTAACCTCAGGGTGATGTCAAGAACGAAACTGACAATGACTGGAAGAGGAGCCTGCAGCCTTCTTTAAAGAGAAGGAGAGGATTGCTGTACTCAGATCAGTGGGGAAATGCACCAAACCTAGCTGCAATCCTGCAACCATTCTCGACTACATCTAAGAGCAGCCCTCCTCTCCTCCACTTTGAGCAGCCCTGAAAGTAATGTTTGGAGGATGTGAGGGTACTTCCCAGACACCATCAGTGGCTTCCAGTCACATCCTGAAGACAATAGGCTGTGCCGTTGGTTCTCTGAGGCTCAATGTGAATTTGATTACCTCTGGAATTTAGTAGCTATATAATGGAATGGTTTCCCTATGAATACCAAGGGTTCACTGTATGTCCAGTTGCCAAGATGGTCTTCTATTCAGGCACTGGCCAGATCCAGATTCCTTTAGCTCCACTAAAGTGACTGTATCATGTATTCTTATACCACAGGCCTCCACCTGCAAAATCTCTATACTTTCTATACTAGCCTGATTAGGCTCCTGCAACTAGTTTTTTGAGAACTGAAAAGACAAAGACAGACAGACAGACAGACAGACAGACAGACAGACAGACAGACAGACTGACTGACTGACTGATTGATTGATTGATTGATTGATTGATTGATTGATTGATTGATTGATTTGTTTATTGGCCAAGTATGATCTCCATACCTGGAATTTGGCTTCGGCAACAGCTGCGTACATACAAACACCAACTCGTAAATAACAAACAATACATACAGAACAATACATACAAAACGCGCAATCCTAAGAAATTTAGGCTGATCTAACTAACCTGGCCTATCTTTCCGTGATGTTGTGGGGAGGTTGCCATATGCCTTTGCACTGACCTCACCCCCCACCCCCACCCCCACCCCTAAAAAAATTGGGACAGAAGTGTCTTACAACGCTTTTGTGACACCGTCTAGGTAAGCACAAGACTTTTGCTAAGGCTGATGCTGGCCTAACTGGAGGTGAGGATTGCAGCCAAAATGATACATCATGATCCTTAGGCTGCAATCCTAAAGACACTTTCCTATGAGTAAGACCCATTGAACACATGGGGCTCACTTTTGAGTAGACCCGGTTAGGATTGTGCTCCTAGTTTCAGCCTCAGAGTCCACTGAAAATTATTAAAGTCCTTGACTTCCTCCATGGCAGGTCATATCCATCTTGTTCCCAAGAAAGTGTACAAAGTGCTAAGCAAGAGATACTCCAGAAAGCATGGAGAAGTTTGACAGCAGAAAGCGACTTATTTTCATGAGGCTTACCTAACTCATAAATATGGAAGGGTGCCAAGTAAAATCATGCTCAAAGGGGTTTTTGGAAAGTTATAAAACAAAATATTTGATCAAATATGCATCATTATCAAGTTTTCACCAGGAAAGCACTGAAATTCTACTTTCAGCTTTGGCTGTTTGATGCAGAAAATTGGTGAGAGGCTCATTTGCACAACAAAACACCGAAAAACTATTCTTTTCAAAAAATGGGAGAAAGGTAGCTTGATAAGAGCTACTATATTTCTTCAATTCCTTTCTATAACCTAGTCTGAAAATGTGCATTTTAAAACTTCTTCTAAAATACTTCAAAAGTTTTGTACTTTTTAAGATGACATAGTTGAGAATTGAATCCCCACTGAAAATGTATATTTCTAATATACAACTTTTAGAAACAATGCCACCTGTGCCTTAGAAATATCATTTCAGTCAAGTTCCAATCCACTTGGGAACAGCCATAACAAAAGCTTCACCTGGGCCTGAAAGTACATTATCTTTATTTTTTCCCTCTCCTTTTTAAAAAAAATTCCCAACAAAATGTTATTTCACAAGAAATATACCCAGAACTATACTGCTCTACTTCTATTTTGTGTCTGGACTCCACACTGAAATGTAAAACAGAGATGCAGATATACTCCTTATTACCCCCAGATACTGAAAATAAAATATTGGGAAGATTAATATGAATATTTCTGACATCTAAGCCACTCAAGGGGAAGGGAAGCTTGAAATGGGTTTCAACAGTTTGAATTGTCATACGCAGTGGGACCAGTTGAACTGCATTCCAGCTGACCCTCTTAAATGTTAGGGGGGAGGAAGAGGATGGGCCAGACCTAGAATGGGAACAGGATTGACAGCATTGATTGATTTGATCTGTATGCTGCCTTTATCCCTAAAAGGGCACTCAAGGAGGCTTACACTTACACTGTATCCTGTTCCCCCTTCTGAACTGTATACAATGTGGGCTATTGTATGAGCCAAGCTGGTTGGAATTTGGATGTTAGGCTGCAATCATAACCTTGTTAGGTCAGCCTAAGGTTAAGTCCCCTGTTTGCCTGGAAGTGTCATGAAAGTACCGTTAAGACACTTCTGCATCACTCCTGGGGGAGGGTTAGCCAGTGCACAGACATGCACTTGCCTCCCTACGTCACCGGGAAGATGGATGAGTTGTGCCAGCCTAGGTTAGGGCAGTGAGGAGCAGTTATGGCAGTGAGGAGCGCCCTAGCTGGGTTGCCCCAACTATTCTGAATCCAGAGCAGAAAGTTATGCTGCATCCAGAGAGTCATGGACTCCTATCTGCTCCAGAGAATGCTAAGTAAGCACCAAGTCAGTGACACCTGGGGAGGGCTTGCTCCTGAGGAGACCTCCCTCAGATCACACTGAACAAGGAACAGCTGTGGTGCTACCTTATGAGGAGTCTCTGATGAGACTACCAGTATAGTCTCCAGTGAATACAAGGGGTTTCTTGGAGTGGCTTCTTGGAGTGGCCTGCTGTATCCTCAGGTTAGTGGGCGCCGTTGTTGTGCCATATCCTGAGGCTGAGAGACAGGGTTGCAGATAGGCTGGCCATGAACTCAGATTTTTGGTCAACACTGCCATTCTTACTCTGCCTTATTATGGACCCCTATTGGTCTACTCATTATCATACCTGCTCCTGATGTAGTATAGGAGCTGAAAGAGGGCATTTCTGCCCTGGAAACAGGCTCTGGATACAGAGTAACTGCTCTGCCCTAGGCAATGCTAACATGCCCTCAACATTCCTCTCCTGAACTGCCTTGGCTGCCCTAGCAAGAGCAGCCCAGGCCCACCTGTCTTGGGGCAGCCTATGTTGCCTTAGGCTGCCCCAAGCCGTTTCCAGAATAACTTGGGTGGCCCATCTTGCAATTGGGTCAGCCCAGTGATAGATAGGGTAACCCAAGTGCACTTCTGGATTGTACCCTTAGTCTCAATGACTATAACAAAGAAGAAGAAAAATATAAGAGGGCGAAGATTACACAGTTCATTGCAACTTTTAGGATTTTATGTTTTAATTAAAGCTGGCTGCTTCAGACATAGGGTCACGACCATATTCACACCAGCAGGGAGACCCCCGGATCAATGGATTTAGTTATTTGTGGATCATATCTGCAGGGCCCCATTGCAATCCCTCCCAGTACATGTCCTCTTCATATTACAACAATGTCAAATAATTTCATAGTTAGTAGTGGAAGAAAATAGTGCTGTAAAATAAAAACACATAACAGCACTTTTTGTATTTCTCATTTTGTTAAAAAAAATAAAAATGAAGAAAACCTGAAAAATATTTTATTTGTTATTTAATGGAGGATGCATGAGTAATGCAAATGGTTGCATCTACTGACACTGTCAGCACAATCCTAACTCCCATTTTGGCCAGCAGAAGTCCTGGCAGAAGTCATGTGCTGGTCTGGGGGTGTTGCAAAACTGCCATGGGACTATGCCAATGCACAGACATGCGCCAGCCTCTCCACACCACAGCGGGCCCAGGGAAATGGGTGAGTTTTGCTGGTTTGAAATGGTTAGGATTCTGCCCTATGTCACTTATATCATTTACATAGTACACATTAATGCAGTTATAATTTATAATTATAATGTAAATTTTGAATAAAAATGTAAAGCACAGGTTTCCCACTTCCAATTTTGATCCATGATCAATAAAAACATTTTCTCCCTTCTCTTCTTATGTGTTAGTAGTTGCAACTTAAGTATCCACAATTCCACCCTCCCTTATACACATTATTTCACACACAAGTGTGTGGCCTGGATTAAGCACTTAAATGCTTAAAACTTAAAACCAAAAAATATAAAACTAAATTCTGGATTTCCATGGCTGGTAATGAAGGAAATGAAAGCAGCTGAGAGTCAGGGCAAGTGGGGGGGGGGGCAATGTAAAATGAATAGATAAACAGCAAAAGGAGAAAACTTTTGATACTGTGTATGGTTTTGCCTCACCCCTAATAAGCGTAATGCCCTGAAATGTATGCAGCACTCAAATGCCTCCAAATGGCATTATAATAATGTTTAAAACTTATAAATGTGCTTTTTTCTTACTGTGATGCTTGATTGCCTTGGGTTTTTTTTAACACTGTAATAAATGTCATCTAAATTGGTCATTTAGGCTCTCACCAGCTCCTATCCTTTGGAACATTGTAGATTGTTTTGAAAATTTTCTCACGCTTTGAATATATTTAAAATGTACAGTTTGTTTAAATCTTTCCATCTTTGGCAGCCAGCTCTTTCCAAAAGCCACCGAGAAAAGGAGTTTACAAGAAAACCAAATGGGTAATCATTATTCCCTATCAGCAATGAGCTGTGACGTATGTAAATTGCATAATAAATTAGGTATTTGGAGATAAATGAATTTACAATAAACAATTACTGGGCGAAAAGCCTCACTTCTCCATCTCCATGGGCGCAAGATCTGGTAAAAATCAGCCACAGGTAGTTAAGTGATTATAAACTGTAAAAATAAATCAACCCCATATAATTGCTCCAAGGAAAAAATTGCCAACATATTTAACATTTCAACAGTGCACCCTTTCCCATATCCATTTGGCATTATCTAATTACCTTCACATTTCATTTCCATCAGTGATGTGACCTGTATTTTCCTTTTTATAACTGTCAGGGAGGGAAGCAGGGAGGTGGAGTGTGCAAACCGTGGGTGATAAATCAACCTCACCATTAGGACTGAAATAGCTCATCGCGGCACTCCTAAATCCAGGATTTATAAAGATGTCTAGGCCGTATAGCACACTGGTGGACACCATAATAAATTCATGAGCACACTGCCAAGGCAAGCTAGTTCATTATGTGGCGGGCTGCCGGCCATTAATCTAGCCGAGAGAGATTCCCGGGAAAGTGAGACTGCTTGGGAAATTTATGCAGACTTAAAGTTACCCATTTCATTATGGATTTAATCTGCTCTTTCTGCCAGAGTGCATGAAAGGTTTTTACAGTTTAGATCAAGTGCTTGTAACTCCCCATTTGATATTATTTCTTCAACAATAATGTCCTAATTTCTTCCTCAAAAAAAGGCTCGCCGCTGAATGCCTTCATGCTTGCCTTCCCCGAATATTACACTCGATAAAATATTTATACAATCAATTGACAAAGGGCAATTTTCCCCCTTAAAATGTTCTATTAACATGTAAATTTTCATATGATCTTTATCTTGTATGCAAAGTGAGGTTCCACTAGGCCTCCCCATACACAGGCACACGCAGAATAGCTTTCTGGCCTTTATAACCCTTTGTTGAAGGGGGGAGATAGCGTATCCAAAACATTATTTTATTATAGACACCTGGGAAGTTCCAGATTTAAAACACTATACCCAGAAATGAATCATGTCTCATAAAGTAATGTGGCACTCTCTTTGATGGCTGGCAGTGCAATTGGGGGCATGTCTACTCAGAAACAAGAGTGTAATCCTAACCTAGGCAGGCCTAATTCATTGGTCTCCCCATTCCAGTGGTGATGCAGGAAGGCAAGCGCATGTCTGTGCACTGACCTAACCTTCCCCCTGGAATGGCGCAGAAGTGTTTTATGGCACTTTTGTGACACCCCCAGATCAGCACAGGACATATGCCAGAACTTAAGATGGCCTAACTGGAGTTTAGGATTGCCGCCTATGTCCAATTGAGTTCAAAGGACCTTAATTCTGAATCCTAAGATGCCTGGATGGCTAGGACTGTCGTGATGCCGAAATGGATGCTGCGGCATCTCTTTGGGAGACTGGGACATAATCCCATTTCCCTGAGTAGCCCCATTGTGGTGCTGTAGACTGTAATCCTAAAGACATTTTCTTGGAATAGGAATACAGGACATGATTGGTATATATAACTTATATATATAGACACCCTCTGAATGCCAGTTACAGGAGAAGGCACCTAGATTTAGGTAGCTAGTTGTCTTGTATGCCACCTGAAACATCTGGTGGACCACTGTGAGTTACTGGAAGCTGGACTAGTTGGGCCTGTGGCCTGATCCAGTGGGGATCTTTTTATTTTCTTAAGGGTATTTAGAGGTGAGGTTGGGGAAGCTCTGAACAAATACTGTAATATTCATTAAAGGCAGAGGTTCACTTTGCCATGGTGGCCCACCAGATGCTTCAGAAAAACAAGTAAGCAGAAGACAATGGCCAAGCCCTCTTCTTCCATTGCTCTCCCTACCATGGGAATCCATAAACATTTCAAATAGTAGTCATCAGCAGACCTACCTCTGTGGATGTTTAAAATGAATTCTAATCCCTTTAAAAGCCATCTAAGCCAGTGGCCATCACCAAATTGTGTGGCAGTGGCAATTCCACAGGTTAGGTATAAGTTCGGTGAAGAACCACTTCAGTAAATGACATAGTTGAAGATACGTTTAAATTCTGACTGGTTGGACAATCTCACTTTCTTTTTTAAAAATACATTGCTTTGTTTTTGACCTCAACATAACTTACAAGCTATTCTGAATACATGTTCAGGTAAAAAGAAAAAGGGGGGTGTATGTATTGTATTAAACTGCTCTTGTTCTCCAGTGTGGAACTGGAGCCTAAGGGGCCACTTGAGGAGTGAGTGCCTGATACGTTTCAAAGGAAGCTCTGTTTTGTCTTCTATGGTTAAAGACCGTGAGAGTTATGACAAACGAATAGGCATTAAATGCTCCCTGCCAATTTTTCCTAACCAGAGGGCAAAAAAGACACATCCACTTAAGCTAAAAGAGGTGCCTCCTGGCTGCTGGCAGAAGTAACTGTTCTGTCCGCTGAAGTTAAACTACAATGGCATCACTAGAACAAAACTCCAGTTTGTGCCAGGAGTCTGGTCCTTGGGTTATTTGGAGGTATGCTATCTACAAATGGGACATATGTCCAAAATATGCAGAGCAACATGGTGAAAAGTCAGACTTCAAGAGCGTAACGTGGACATTCAGCACTGAGTCATCATCATTGGCATCCTTCAGTCTCGAAAGACAATGATATCGTGCTCTGAGTAATTCAAAATAAAAAGCAAGAACACCTCAATACACAAACACAAAAGCAAACAGCCCAGATGCCAACACTGTCTTAAGACACTGTGCCTGTAAACCAGCAGGCAAGGATTCGAGACCCGGGTTGGTCCCCACAAGACAGGGTGCGCTCCTGTCCTTAGCCCAGCTCTGCGATGCAGCTGGAACCAATTGTATCGGCTCTGCCGTTCCATAGGACTATTTTAGTGGCGTGGAGAGGGGGGATTTGCTGCTTGGGTAACAGTCTATCCTCCATATCAATCTACCCAGGACTTTGTGCTTTGCAAGCAGCATCAAGCACAATATCATAGTCTTTCAAGACTGATGGATGCTGAGATGTGAGGTGAGGTGACTTTGTGAGGTGGTTTCCCAAGAAATGTCTTTAGTTTTATTTCCTTTAAAATTTTCTGGTGCTTCACCTTGGGAAAGGAACCTGAAATTTCTGGGCCTGTCATTCAGATATGCAGAATGCCCTATAACAAAATTCACCTCTCTTATAGAAATTCAGTTAGCTGCTTTCAGTGTTTTCAAACATTTTGCTTTGGAATAAACTTTTTTTTAAAAAAATTGTTTTAAATTTTTATACTAATTCAATCTCTGGTATGGGCAATTTTAATAAATATTTAAATGAGGACTATTTTAAGCAAGTTCATTATTTCCCAGCCCACAGGTCCACATTTTGATCACATTTGATCACTCTTAAATATATGCAACATTGGGCAGAAATTACATCATGAAAGGAACTCAGCAGAGGAGTTACCCTACAATCCAGAGTAACTATGGGAAGATGTAAGAGGCACTTACTCTGGTTTGCTCTATGCATTTCCCATAGGTTTCCCATAGGTGACACTGAAACTATGTCAGTGTAAAAGGTCCCGTAGTTACTCTGGATTGTAGACTAAGAGGACAATCCTAACTATGTCTACTCAAAAGTAAGCCCCATTGTGTTTAATGGGTCTGTCATGGGTCTGCCTTCTCCTTCCTCCCCCCCCCCCCCTTGTCATCTGGGGTTTGTTCTTCCAGGATGACAGAGATCTGGGTCTCATCTTCGTCTTCCCCCTGAGTAGACACGCGTGGACACCAATCAGATAAGTCTCAAACAAGTTTACTTTCCTTCTTTTCTCCTTCTCCCTCCTGCTCTTCTTTTACTGACAAGTTTCTCTCTTTCAACAGGTTACATGTACAACAAGTGTTCCCACAACAGAACCCCACCACCACAAGCAGGTAAGTATGTCCCTTTTTAACTTATAGTCCATCTCCCTTTGAGACGCAACTCACTCTCCTCTTTTCTCTACTTTACAGGTACGATCTTCTTCCTCCCGGCCTCTTGCTCCTTCCTCTTTGACAGCTCGATCCGCTTTTAACTCAGGGGTGGGTTTCTGGAGCTCGGGTCTCAACCCGAGGTGCCACTCCTGTTCCTTGAGGGTCAGGGTCTCCAAAGCCAGGTTTGCGGGGTTCTCCCTCCAGGCCTTATAGGTGCTCCTCTCTCTCCACGGCACCTCTTCCCGCCAAAGGACCTCCTCCACCTCACCCTCCCTCTCTCTTATATCCTTGACTCCCCCGCCCATCTCTTCCCGCCAGGTTCCCACCAATGAGGGTACACCCCCGTGTGCGTACAACGGGTAGATGGCCCCACCGTTGTTCCCCTCCCTCTTGGTCCTCCTCGTCCTCTGGTCTGCCACAAGTCCACCATGTCTTGCATAGACCAGACCTCCACCGAATCAGGTAAGTCCTTTATATCCGGGGGGGGGGGGTGTAATTTGGCCTCTTCCACACCCGGAGGCTCTCTCCCATGTATATCCCCATAGGTTGTAGCGCTGGTAAGCATCCCAGTCCACGTGACAGGGTCTTACTCCAAGGAAAGTGTCTTTAGGATTGCAGCCTAAATCTTAAGTCAGAAGCCCAAAGTTGCATTCAACTCATCAATCACATCTGGGAGGTCAATGCTTAGGATTTCTGACCAAGTGATACTTCTTGCAAATATGTGAGTAGCCCTGCATTAGATTCTTGACCGTTCTTAACCCAGCTGCAGTAACAGAACAATCCTATGCTTGTCTGCTCAGAAATAACTTCCCTGCAGTGAGATGAACTCAACACCACAAACTGTGGTAGAAGGCTCAAAAGCATATTTTTCTGCTGTTGAAAAAGTCCTCTACTAGCCTCAGAGCCTCTAAGGGTGTAATCCTAACCTAGGCAAGTACAATTCACTGGTTTTTCCCATTCCCATGGTGATGTAGGGATGCAAGTTCATTTTCTATCACTGGCCTAACCTTCCCCCAGGAATGGTGCAGATGTGTCTTACTGCACTTTTGTGACATCCCCAGGTAAGCATGGGACTTATGCCAAGGCTTAGCCCAGCCTAACTGGAGGTTAGGATTTCAGCCTTACTGGTGTTTGTGTCCAGGAATCCTTCCAATCCATAAATAAGTGGTGATGAACTTTGTGAGTTACTTCTGGTGGTACTCTGAAATAGGTGGGCCACGTAGAGTGGTGCAACAAAGGGCTAACATGGAAAAATACTGGACTAGAATACAAATCTAGGTAGGTGTCATGCTTCCATGTTCATCTGCAATGTTGTAACTAGGGTAGAGTCAGACAGCCACATGCCAAGTGGGAGTGCATGACTATTCCCAGGCTCTACTCTAATTATGGAGGGATCACTGGCTGCTTCTCATGTCCCTTCTTCTCTGGAGGCTGGGGGTCTCCAGGAATAGGGCATGTGAAGGCACCACAACATGTGTCCGCTCCTCTGGGGAGAACCTGGAAATGATGTCATGATCAGTGATGGGATTCAAAGAAATTAATAACCGGTTCTATGCCCACCTGGCAGCCACTTTTAAATGGCTATTTTTAAACTTTATATGTCCTGTCTCTCATTAACAACCTATTCTATAGAGTAGGTGCAAACCTGCTGGAGCCCACCACTGGTCATGATGTGACAATGATGTGTCATCACTGCTCCATGAACCAGGGCCATCCATTACAGTTTTGCTCATCCGTCTTTTCATGTCCAACAGTTCTTCTTTATGAATACTAGTCTTTATGAATACTACCATACTAGTCTAAACCTAGCATTTAGGTGGATCCATGCTGAATTTCTGTTGCCTTATTTTTTTACTGAATGTGTAATCGGTATGCTATATTTTCACCATTTCAAGAAGATAAAATGCGACATTGTCATGATACCCAAACTATGTGCTATGGTGACCTGGAGCATCACAATAAACTCACAGGCGTGCTAACGTATATTTTAAATTTTCCTGGAAAACACAGTTATAGAATTGTAGGAAGCTGTGAAAAAAAAATCAAAGCAGTTGGTTCAGACAAATTGTCTTCCAAGTAATTGTTCATGACAATTAACTATAGGGGCAAATTCTTAACATTTTATTTTAATTCATGGTAGGAATTATAAAATAGGATGTAAAGTTATCACCCAGACCAGCAACAAGCATATTCAAAGTCCCTCAAAAATTTCATTATAAGGTTGATGTTGCCCCCAGATTTGAGAATCTTATTTTATCTGTGTGGATTTTCACACATCTTCACAGTGCCTGTAATATGGAAAAATCAGCTTTGGGGAAAATTAATCTAACCGCAAACTGAAATTTTCCTAAATTTGATAGTTTTGTGCCTAACCATATTCAGAAAATTCTCCTTGAATTATTATCATGATCTAAATTTCTTTTCTACAGCAAAATTTCCCCATATATTGTATTAATATTCCACAATTCTCCAATATTTTGAACCATTTAAAACAAAATAATTTAAAAGCCACAAATGATCAAAAAGCGAAGCAAAGTACAATGATTGTCATATTATTACTATTATTTTTTCTCTATCTTTCTCTTCTTCCTAAATCACAACACACATTGCCAAGAACTAACAATATGTGAAAAATGCCTTGTCCCCTCAGGTTTGCCTGCTTGCGCTTTTTATAAATAAATAATTAAAACAATGGCGAATGCTGTGTGTGCCGTGCCCCCAATTCCCGCAGCACCACGGCTCCTTAAACTGAATCATTTGCCTCAGCTTGTGTATTGCAAAACCCATTCTCCAAAAGATTATGGGCCTTTAAGTGCCATCCAGGCCTGAAATGTGGCTCTAGGGCTTTGGGAATGGTTTTGAATTCACAATTGCAAGTGAATATTCTCTTCTGGCCGCATTAAAAACAACCCGTTCTTCGGCAATTGTGGTGCAAAGGAACAGGAGGGGAGGAAGAGAAAGAGGAGGAGGAGAGGCGAATCTAGCAAGAGAGAATGGAACTTAGCAAGAACATGTTTGGTATGCAAACATGAATTCTTTATAGGCTAAAATGCATTTGTGAATTAAGAAGACGATGCATATTTATATGTAATTCTGCTTAAAATCTACCCAAAGCAAATGAACGCCAAGAGCGCCTTTAAAAGTTGAGGGAACCATTTTCAGGAGCACACGGGGGGAAAGCACCACCATCTGAAGAACCATCTCATGGGAATATCTGCAGACTCCCTTTGCTCTCCACAATAAAGCAGAAATAGGCTAAACTGAAAATTATCAACACCTCATTACATGTAAAGCCATCCACATATAATGCCATCAAGACCAAGCACGATTCCCTGGGAGAAGCTCTTTCAAGCCTCAAAGTTGATGGCCAACTTGAGGTCACAGCCAGTTTTTGAAGGCCTACCCAAGAAAATGAGAACTATACAATGCTCAGGGTTTTGAAGACAAGGAAAGCAAGGAAAATTCCTTGACCTGAATCACAAATTTGTCCTCTTCAAGGAGGAAAGATGGATGTTTATGGCTGAACTTATTGGCCCTGCCTCTAGGTCAGCGTTTCTCAAAATGGGGGTCAGGACCCCTTTGGGGGTCACCTAGAGCTTTCCTGGGGGTCGCCTAAAGACACCTGGTGCAGGGGGCCAGGTCAGGCTTCCCAGACCTCCGGTTGTAGCTGCGCATGCACTGGGGCTGACTGACAGCCTCAGGGCCCAATCCTATGCATGCCTACTCTGAAATAAATCCCATTATATTGGGGGGGCCTTTACTCCCATGTAAATGTGGATAGGATTGCAGCCTCAGGGCCCAATCCTATGCATGCCTACTCAGAAATAAATCCCATTGTGTTCAGTGTGTGCATATAACACCCATTTCATTTGTAGCATTGAAAATACATCCTGCATATTGAATATTTACATTACGATTCATAACAGTAGCAAAATTACAGTTATAAAGTAGCAAGGAAAATAATTTTATGGTTGGGGGTCCCCACAACATGAGGAACTTATAAATGGGTCACAGCATTAGGAAGATTGAGAACCACTGCTCTAGGTACTCGATGGTCCTATTTGCGTAGAGCCCATAAAAGTATATAGGCTCCATGCCTATATATGAAAGTATATAGGCTACATACATGATCTTGTATCCTGGAAAATGGAAGGATATAATCTCACCTACTTTGGAAATTTCCTTTTTCTCCGCTATGTCAAAAATTTTGAGTCCCCTAGATTTGGGATGCAGTATAAAGGAATGGGGACCAATGCTTCTCCACAACAACAGAGTGAGGTCTAAATTGTCCCGATTTGCAACTGGATGGTCAGGGAGGATGGTTACAGAATAATATTGATGTCTGTAAGATTTCTCATTTATCTTACAGGTACCCTCAATTATACTGTTGTTTTTGAGACAGAAAACTGGAGGAGGGGAATTCCAGTGCCTTTGAACATCTAATTTTTCCTCAGACTTCTAGTTTAGGCTTCTGCAAAATCTCTTAAACTTGCTGAAGAATCTAACCAGGTAGTCTTTTAATTAACACCAAGTGTAATATTTTAATTACACTATTGATTCCATTATTGACTAATTTATTGACCTTTAGCAGATTGACAGCCAAATCCTGAGCTCTTTCTGCCCGCCCTCCACCAAGGCTGGGAGTTGCAAATGTGCCATAAAGCATGTTTGTGGGTCCAGAGTCTCCTTGTTGGGCCTGGTGGCATGACACAGAGACATTGTATTCTATGGCAATAAAAGGATTGCCAGAGCATCGAGCAGGCAACTGTGGGACTTCTCCCTCACCTGGAGAAATGGAATGAAAGTCCCCTTAATCTGAAGAACTGCTAATGGCTGCTATGGTATTGTGAGTGCAACTATTAATTAGCTATTAATTTTTTTTTCATTTTCTTGTAAACCGCTTTGTGAACGTTTTAGTTGTAAAGCGGTATATAAATACTGTAGAATATAGATCGAAACAGGCCACCATAGCAGCCATTTCGGTATTATGGCAGTCCTCGTGGTCCAGGCAGTTTAGCATTGGGCTGTGAGGTTACAATCCTAACTTCCAGTTAGGTTGGCATTAGCCCCAGTGTAAGCCCTGTGTAGTAAGGCACTTCTATTCCACGCCTGGAGGGGTTAGGCCAGTGCACAGGTTTATGCCGACCAACATCCCCATACCATCACCGGAAGATATGCCAGGTGAGTTAGGCCAGCCTAAATTGGTTAGAATACCACAAAGTTTCCCCTTTTTTAAAGCAGAACCATCTCTAGCCTAAAGCAAAAGGTACTCTACAGTGAGTATTTCTTGAAGAAAATGTCCAACACATTTTCAGCTTTTGGCTTTTTTAGAAGCTATGGAAAATGTTTTGATGCACCCAAAACAACCAACCAAACAAAAAACCATTACTTAGAGCTGTCTACTCAAAAGTAAATCATAAATGGCAATTCATCAATTCACTGATCTTCTGGATGAGGAATTTCAAGGACCCATAGGGTACGTCAAAACAAAGTTTGAAAATAACTGTTTTGTGGCTTTAGAAAAGAAAACAATTCCTAAGTATAATAGTCATGGATTTTCATTCATATTTTGTTCCTGTTTCTGTAATTCTTTGGCACTATTTGCTATGCTCAGCTCAGGATCCTGTTCTCTGCTTAAGAATTACTTAAGAATTACTTAAGAATTATAGTATACACTTTTCTCTTAAAAGAAAAAAATCTGAACATACATGGTTCAGGACCAGGGTGCAGGCATGGCTTTACATCCAATCCAGAATCCACTGCAGATACCTTCTCTACAGAAACCAGGGATGCCCCTGTTCTGGCTGCAATCCTAAAGACACTTTCCTAGGATTAAGACCCATTGAATACAATGGAGCTTACAATGGGCACAAAGGATTGTGTCATTGTGTGTGTCACTCTTGCAAACAAAATAATTCTTTCTTTGGGAACACAGTAAGTGATATTTTTATGCCTTTAAAAGCATTAGGAGGCCAGGGAAGCCCTCTTGTCATAAAAACTTCAATTAGTTTTACTGCAGAAGCCTTCTGAAGATAGGGGCACACATTTCTCTCCACACCAGAGGGTTCAGGTGGCCTCCTCCATCCATGGTTAAATGAAACTATGGCTATAGTAACCATGAATAAGGGTGCCACCTGTATTTAGAGATGTGTTCCCCACATGCACTTGCCAAAGTGTTGAGGTCACAGGTGGGCCTAGGCCGGTTCGGGCTGGATCGCCCAAACTGGTTGTTAATTTTGGCCCGCCACTAGCGATCCATTTGCTAGCGGCGGGTCAAAACCCGGGTGAACCGGTTCGCCCGGGGGACCCACCACTGCGCTTGTGTCAAGGTCGGCGCAGGCGAAGTGGCATCCTGAACAGGACGTGACTGTTCAGGATGCGTCTGTGCCTAGATTGATGCAGGCGCAGACGCATCCTGAAGAGGACGCAAGCGCGGTTGCGTCCTGTTCAGGACTCATCTGCGCCTGTGCCAACCTTGGCGCAAGCGCAGACACATCCTGAACAGGATGCAACTGCGCATGCACCACCCTTGGCGCATGTGCAGTACACCAGGGTTGGGGCCGCCCCTCTCCCCGCCCCTCTCCCTGCCCACCCGCAGCACAGCCTCCAGGCTCGCCCCAACCCCAGCCCCTGACCCCAGCCCCGCCCCCTGACCCCCACCTGGCCCGCCTACATCCGGTGAACCGGTTGTTAGGCCGGGCCAGGCCCACCCCTAGTTGAGGTCCTCTAGGAACCCTGTTCCACATTGTGTCACTAATACCAAGTGTTGATAAGAATCTTCTTTATATAAAAAACTGAAAAGTCACTGTCTCACTTACTGATTCACTCATTAGTGGCCAGCCAAAACTGTGAAATTTAGGGAGGGTGTTCCTTCCATGATGGAGGCACCCACTAAGACTGGTTTTTGGAAATTCCAACTGGAAGGCGGTGAAAAGGGGCACAACACATTTTCCTCCATATACACATATACATTGAAGAATCTGTGACTGAGGGGCGCTGTACCCCAGCCCCTGGACCTAAATGTGTGAAACTTGGGGAGGGTGTTCCTTCTGTGACATCAACACCCACCAAGAATTGATGTTGAGAAATTTAACCCTTAAGAGGCTGAAAAGGGGTGTAATGTGTTTTTGTCCTAAAAATTAACATTGAAGACTGACTGATCAACATCCATCTGATGCACTGGGAGGGAGGATGCATAGAAGGTGATGGTCCACATGGGATATGGTACATATGGGGCAAGGTGCGCATGGGAGATGATGTGCATGGGGAACGATGCACAAGGGGAGGTGGTATACATAGGGAAATAGTGCACATGGGGGATATTGTACGAGGATGTTGTGCATGGTGATGATGCTCATGGGAGGATGGTGCACATGTGGAGAATGTGCACATGGGGTTATTGCGGAGGGGTGTTAATGCACATTGGGGATTGTACACAGGGGGATGATGTGTATGGGGATGTTGCATATGGTGTACATGGGGATAGTGCACATGGGGGACAGTGAGCATGGGGGGATGGTGCACATGGGGGATGGTGCACATGGGGGACAGTGAGCATGAAGGGACAGTGTGAATGGGTGGCAGGATGGTGCGCACGGTGGGACGGTGGGGGATGATGTGCAGTGGGAAGATGGCGTACAGGGGGGGAATTTTACTACTGCAAGACAAGTATGTATCACTAGTATAAAATAATTATCTTCAATACTAATTAGTCTCTCATTCTGTGTATGATTTTGATACAAGTGCCTAGATCATTCTTGATTCTGCTTTTTCTCTTTTTTAATGTGTTTTTATCAATTGTGATGAATGCTATCAAACCAAGATGCCACCTGGCGGCACACAAATGCCTTAGGGTGCAATCCAGAGTAACTACGTGGAGTCCTTGCTCCAGTGTAAGAACAATTTACTCTGGATTGCAATATCAATTTCCCATAGGTTTTCACTAGGTGGTGCAGTAATTTTGGGTGCATGTAATGTTTCTTACGTGCTCCCATAGTTACTCTGGATTGTAGGGTGAGTTGTTCTACGGAGTTAAAAAATAAGACACAGAATACATCCAGAGTGGAGAGGTTCTATATAAAATAAGGCAACTGCTAACTGTAACCAACAGGACACTTTAACATTTCAGTCACTGTTGTGGTCTTTTAATATTGATTAGAGGAAATATATCCTGATAGCTTCAGTCAATACAAGTATTAATCATCAGTGCCTGACGGGTTTAGTGCGAGCTTAATGTTTCTGTCTTTAATTGAGTTATGCTTTCCCTTTTCTAAAACGATGAACAGGGGACTGAAAATCACTCTCGCCTTGACAAAAATGCTGCCTCCTTTAAAAAAATGGGAAAAAAACTTTACATACATTTAACATAATTGGGTGGCTTTGTTTCATCAGTACCTGACTGGAGCGGCTCAACCTTTTGCTGGAGTTTGCATGAGAAGTTTTTAATTAAATTTGCCTATCAAAGAAAAAAGAATATGTGCTCCCACCAGCATTCGGAACAGACAGTAAATGTGTCTTAGGGAGAGCCATCTTTCTCAGCAATGATCAGTGTATTAGCAAAAGAAGAAAAAGAAACAGCCCCTTCCCCATATTCATTTCCGTATCCAAGTTCTGCCCATGTCTCTCTGGTGTTCCGGCTGCCTGCCTGCCCATCTTTATAAAAGCTTGCCTGTTTATACCATTCTGCTTTTTGCAAGGGTTGCTTGCAACCACTGCCTGTAAGGACAAAAAAGTAATATAATGGATCTTATGGACTTTTACGGGGTGTGTGAAGAACCTTTTAGGGGGTGCGTGAAGGGGGAGATTTAGATTGCTAAATCCACAGAACGTGGATGTAGGGTTACAGGAGGGGGGTTGGTTTGTTAATATCGATGAGTGGTTTTTTAAAATCCAGAAATTTTCTTTTGTCCCTTTCCCTTCAGTCAGGGAAGCAGCCTCACAATGGGGCTACTCATTTCAGCAGCAACTTTCACCCTCTTTCCCCAAGTAAGGGAAGTAGCTCCACAATAGGGCCACTTGATTCAACACTTTCGTTGCTGTTGAACCAAGATCCTCCATGTAACATGGAAGGCCCTGCATGGTCCTATCAGAAGGCCCTACAAAGTCCAAGTTGACCTCCACCAGTCCTGCCCCACTCCCTCCCCTGCCATTTTTCTTCCCCACTCTCTATCCATCTCCATCACCGGAGAACACGTCCTCCCCTTGACACTGCCATTCACACCTCCACCATCTAGTGGTCTGGGCAACTGTCAAGTAGCAGAGCACCAGCACTGAATAGGCACTAGCATAGCATCAACTAGCATTGACATTTTGCTGGCTCTGGGGACTACAAACGTGCTTATGGCACTCAGTGGTGGTGGTGCACCACTGGTAGGACCTTAGGATTGGGCTGTGAGTCTCCCTTGAAATTTGCACCAGATATTGCTTCCAAATTTGGATCCAAAATTCTTCAGTTCAGGTTTAGTTCATATCCAATACCTGAAAACATTCAAAGATTTATTAGTGACTAGCAGAATGAACTTGCCATTGTGGAGTAAAATTTCCAGAATATTTGTGGGCTCCAGGAACTGCTGAACTCTGGCGGACACTGGTAGGGCATTGGCATGGGTACTAGCATAGGCACTGGATGGCGAGGACCAGCAGGCACTGGGCACCAACAGGCACCAGGCACTGAAGGGTGGGCACCAGAACAGTGGGCACCAGAAGGGACCAGGTATCCCTACCAGGCACCACTGGGCAGTGGGCAGCCACCACCAGGTAATGGACACCAGTGGGCACTGGGCATCCTTAATGGGCACCACCAGGCAACATTGAGCAGCGGGCACCACCATGTAGTGGGCAGTAGGCACCACCAGACACCAGTGGGCAGTGGGCACTGATATCCCTACTAAGCACCAGGCACTGGGCACCACCAGGCATGAACATGAAGTGGGCGGCGGACACCACTGGGCATCATTATGCAGTGGGCAGCAGGCACCACTGGGCAGCAGGCATGAAATTTGGGATAGTGTATTCCTTCTGTGATGTAAGGACCCACTAAGAATTGATTTGGTGCCCAGTGGTGTAATGGGGAGGTGGTGCTTGGGGATGTTGGTGCACAGGGGGAGATGGTGCACAGCGGGATGGCTCACCAGTGCCCACAGCTTGCCACCTGCTGTCAAGATGGCTCACCGGTGCCCACTGCTTGCCACCTGCTTGCCACCTGCAGCCCTGCCAAGGCTCACAAACTGAAATTTAACTGCTGCAACAGCGGGTAAATTTCCCTAGCTTTAGATAGACAGACCAACAGACAACAGTTTAAAATGTACTTTACTTGAAGGTGATAAAAAGAGTTAAGAAACAGATCACACACCAGTGGTGACATATTTCTATCTGAGCTGATCCACCAACCAGGAATGGATTAGAACATGGCTATAATTTTGGTTTATTTGATCATCATTTCATTGTATACCCATTTAATTTCACACACATTTGCTCAGTGCTTTAAAAGAAGGTGACCCATTGCTTGGGACAGTTTGAGACACACATTTTCATTAGCAAATCAATTCATTAGCAAAAGGTATAGAGCCCTGGAAATCAATGGGGCACTGGATGCTCAGAGGATCTTGAATCCATTTTTGGCAAACCGCCTTGTTTCCTTTTGATTTACTTGACGAGGTTATGCACTGTGTCTCTTGGATGCATTAGCCTTCAAGCCAGGCTAGAGGAGGACTAGTAAATCAAAACATTACATGTTCCTGTGGATAATTTACACATAGGTGGGAGAAACAGCAATGAACATGCCTTGTGTTTAAGCCAGGCTAAATCACCAAAGCCATTTTAAAAAGATGCTTTGAGCAGCTTTGGTGAGCCTCCAGGATTTTACAGAAGCTGCCCAGTACCCCAGGTATGTTAAAATACTCCTGGGTGTCTGCAGTATAACCACCAACACAGTACTGTTGGGACACCCACCCTTCACACACTCCACCCAGTGGTGGGCACCAGCAGGTTCGCACCTACTCTATAGTACCGGTTCTTAACAAGAGATAGTACATATAAAGTTTAAAAATAGCCATTTAAAAGTGGCTGCCAGATGGACAGAGAACCGCTTCTTAATTTCTTTGAAGCCCATCACTGACTCCACCCCTGTCAAAGTTTACCAGTGGTTCTCAGACTCCTTAAGAACCACTGATCTATGCTGAATATCCTAAAAATAGCTAAGAAAAATGAGAAAAAATTTTTATTTACCTAATTTTATTTAAAGGAAACTCAAAAAAAAAAAAAAATGAGTGGAGTACTCACAATTCCCTGGGAAGTAATTCCCATTGAACTCAGTGAGGATTACTTCTGAGTAAACATGCATAGGACCTGAATGCAGAACATGTACCCATCTGGAATTTGCAAGTAATATGAATTTCTACCACAAGTGGTTTCTAGATTGTTATACAATCCCCAGGATTAGTGAGGACCTTGGGAGGAAAGAAAAAAACATACAAACCCATCATATTCTAAGAAGCAATATTCAAATGTCACAAGCAGAGAGAGAATATTTAAATCTTTAATTAATCTTCCTTCCCTCCTACCTTTCTCTTCTGTCATTTAAACAATAAATGCAATAAAGTACATACATTTACATTACGGCCTCTTTACTGCATTATCATCAGATGCCAGGCATTTAAAGATTTATAGAGAAATGTTGTTAGGCTGGTAATTATGACAGGATTTTATGTAGAGCGTGTGGTAAAGCTAAATATAGCAGCTTTATATTGAAAGAGGGATTGAAACATTGTGGAGAATTAAAAGAAAAAAAATAATGCAGACTTCAACTAAAGAAAGGCCAATTAAAAACCCAAACTATTGACGTCATTCCACCACATCTTTATAACCACATCTTATTAATATCCTACCTGTCTTTCATAATAGACCCTAAGGCAGAAGAAGTTTCTAGGAGGTCTCCCGGCTAGACATTAAGCCAAGTTATTCCTACTCAGGTTCTGCATGGATTCTGCACCTCCCAGCAATAGGTCAGGTGCTGCTCCCTTAAGAAGGGTAGAGACTAGTGGTGGGATTCAAATAAAATAACAACAGGTTCTATGTCCTAACAACCTAAATTAACAACAGGTTCTATGTCCACAGAACAGGTTCTATGACCTATTAGTAACCAGTTCTCAGAACCAGGCGCTCATTAGCAAAGGGTCCTGTAGAACCTGTGAGAACCCCCTGAAGCCCACCACTGGGACCTAACCAGGTACACATTAGTGGATGTGCTCCTAAATGGATTTGATCTTTAACCAGCCTAAACTACATGGCACCAAGTAACTTCAAGGAATTTCCAACTCCAACTGAACCTACCAAATACTTGACCTACTGAAGTCCTCCATTCAGATCCACTTCTTAGAGACATCTATTTGGTGGGTCCTCTAAACATTTTGCAATGTTTTCCTCAGAAACCTATTGTATTTACTTGAATCAAATGCGCCATTGAATCTAATGCACACCCTATACTTATAATCAAAATACCACCGTCGACTCTAATGCACACCCTGATTTGAAGACTAAGAGCACAATCCTAACCATGTCTACTTGAAAGTAAGCACCATTGTGTTCCATGAATCATACTCCCTGGAAACTGTCTTTAGGATTGTAGCTTTAATTTGGTTGAGAAAGGTGAGCATTATATTGAAGTAAATACAGTAATTGTTTCCCTCCTTGCCCATTTTGAAATTGGGACCATTTACTTTTTACACAATGCCTATTTAAACAGCTTGTATTGTAATTGGTCTCCTCTGAATTGGCTGGGTGCAGGGTGCAGGGTTTGTGCAGGGTACTTTGTGCAGGGTGACCACACAAAATGGAGAACAGGGTGCCTCTACCTTTCACCATTGCATAAAAGAGAGAACTGAAGCAGGTTTAGCTCATCATCATGCTACTTTGACTGCAATCCTAAAGATACTTTCCTGGGAGTAAGACCCATTGAACACAATGGAGCTTACTTTTGAAGAGACGTGGTTAGGATTGTGCTCTTTGTGTATTGTAAAATGGTTTTTTAAATAATTTTTATGCGTTCATTTTGAAAATAATATTGATTGCGGTCATGGTGTATAATTTACAGAGCAGGTGGAATTATAAATCCATGAATTTCTAAATCAATTAAAATAGTATCAAATCATTTTTCCCCCATCTCAGCACTTTTGCTGAAGTTGAGTGGTCTTGTGGCCTTTCGGTGCTGGGGTTGAAATCAGAGGAGACCAGATATTGAAGTCAACATCTGCAAAGCCAATGCTATCCTTACAGGTGTCCCTCATTATCCACTAGGATTCTGTTTCAGAACCTCCCATGGATGAAAAAATATGTGGATTAAAAAACAATGTAAAAATAGATTTAATCCTTACTTCCAGTTTTCTTGCTCCTCCATTGTCCCAATGGAATAAAGTAGCACCTCGTCTGCAGGGGTTTGAGTCTGTGACTGAAGAATTGAATGACTGGTTGCATAACTACCTCTCTACAACAGTAAAAAAGCAGTTTTTAACCCTGGTCAGGAACCATGAAGAAAACCACCTCAGAAATACCATGGGGTCAAAATTGATCCGATTGAAAAACACCATAGATACCAAAGGGTTAATTTGAACCCATTGTAAAAACCGTTTTTTCTTCAAATAATATTGTACTTTAAACATTTTATAAAAATATATTGATAAACATAGGCATATTTGTCTTACAGTGCAATCCTAAGCATGTCTATTCTGAAGTCCCATTGTGTTCTTACTCCCAGGAAAGAGTGGTTAGGATTGCAGCCTTAGACAGTCCAAATAATTTACACACAGACGTTTCCACTTAACCATTAGGTTGAAGAGCTCTGCTTGCTGTCACATTTACAGCCCAATCTTTCCAAACTTTCCTGGGAGTCTTTTCACACTTTCCCACACTTTCCTGGCAGTAAGCCCCATTGACTTAGTGGGACTTACATTAAGTAGACATGCATAGGATTGGGCTCATAAATTTTACACAAGTGTTTTCCCATGCATTTTCCAATGTAAAATGCATGACAGTACAACCCTTCATGAGTGAGTTTCTGATTATATAACATAATTGTAGGTCAGGTGTGTCACTATGGGGATTGGCTGTGCAGTCCACACCAGGTGAGGTGCCATGTGCGTCTCTGTGAGGTGTGGCTGGTGCAGTCCACACCAGTGGACTGGAAGGCTGGAAGGGGTGCTGGAAGGGGTGACATACAGTCACATTGTTAGAAGGGCCTAACTGAGCAATACGAGAAAGTTCAGGATGCAAGGTCACTTTAAAAAAAGGCGTCAAGAGGAGTGGGGTCAAATCTGACCCCATGGTACCCGGCCAGGGTTAAAACTATGATTTGCTGTGGTCATTTGTGTTGAATCAAATCTGTGTATAAAAAAATCAGTGTATGTCAAAGTTGGATCTGTACATGCTCTAAAGAGAAAGGTGACCTCAGCAAATATCCCATCCCCCTAAACATTTTTGTATTTTTGGAGAGGGAACTGAAAAATTATTACATCCAGTTTTTCCATTATAAAAGGTTGTGATGCTAGTTTGCCTCCTCGTGTGCCCTCTGGATCGAATGAAAGTGTGAATTAAATAACTAGAAACAACAGGCTGCCAGACTACACTGAAGAATAGATAGCTGGTGACAGTTGGCAGCTAAACATCAGTGCGGAATTCCTGGCTCTCAAAATATATGGCAATGTAACATTAACACCTGACTTACCATTAGTCCATGTATTTGCCATAAGCTAAATAAAATAAATAACTTCAATTTTAAAGGGAAGTGGATTTTATGGGGGTGGGTGGAGAGGTGGTGATATTTTGCTGTCCTGGATGTTTGGGATCCTGGGTGGCCCTTGGGATCAGATTTGAAATTGTCCACATGCTCCCAAACCAGAACCAGCAAAGCATGCTGCTTTCTTCATCCTGGTGTAGATACAATTTAAACAGCTTGTATTCTTGATATTCTTCACACTTGATATTCTTCACACTGACCTTGATATTCTTCACACTGACCTCTGCTATAAAGGTGACAAAAAGACGTTGTAAGTTCTTGAGTAGTTCTCGGGCTCCACTGGCTTGCCAGTCCAGACCACTAATCACCGTCCCATTAAGGCAACATCAAGACATATCAATTCATCACTTGATTTCAGAGGCCCAATTAAAATATAAAATACAGCTGCCATAACGAGACTACTTTTGCATAAAAATGTGGCGGTTTTCCCCCCCTCCTTTTCCTGTCTCCTCTCAAGGCTCTTTTACACCTCTCCGGAGGACTCGCTGGGCAGCGAGGAGGTCAAACAAAGGAATAAATGGAGACTATCCCAAAGTCCAGGGGAAAAAAGGGGAAAGAAAAGCTGTTGGCATTTGACATAATTTATAATGCCAAAGAGCTAGAAACAGGAAAAGGTTGATGTAGTAATAACATTAGGAGGAACTGTAGCCCATACAAGCCACCGTTCTATAACGGTGCCAATCAATAGCTCTTTTATTAGTAGAAGCAATCAATGTACAGGAGACAGACCTAGCCAATTAAGCTTATCGACTGGCCAAGCAGTTGCAGGAAACGCTCTTTCCGCGGCTTTGTTTTTCTTTAGGCGAGTGTGAAATGAGGGCCACTTTTTTATCACTGGATTCTCACCAAGCCATCTCCAGGAGTTCTTGGAGAAAGGAAATGCTGAAAGAAAGCAGACAAGGGCTATCTTCCAACCCTTTAACCCGGGGTCAACAGAGGGAGGCACACCAAAAGGTCCTTCACAAACACAAGGGTGGGAAGTTGTGCAAAGTCGTATACAAGAAGACATTCTATTTTTCCCCTAGAATTCCTAGCGTACTCAAGAGGTATGTTCCATTCAATGGGACTTGCTTTCGGAGATGTATGCCTACAATTGCAGCCTTAGCATAGTGACACTTCATTGATATTGTGCTTATTTGCCATTATATGATTGATTTTTTAAAAAAAACATAGTATGTGGTTTGATCAGGACTGGATTAGGACTGCAGCTTGAGGGAGAGGATTACTGTAATCCCATTGATTTTCCAAACTTACTTGACCATGACAACTTTCCCAGTTCAGTTGAATGCCACTATCTTGGATCTCATGAAATTGTACAAGAGCCAAAATAATGGCACTCCTCATTATGGCTGCAATCTTGATGTGCACTTAGGCCAGCCTTTCTGGCACTTTGGCCAGCTTAATGTCAGATAGGCCAACCTAGCTGCTCCAGAAAAAGGCCTGGGCTAGCATAGGTCCACTTAGGATGGCCCAAAACAGATGGACCTGCACCAGCCTTGCAGTGCTAGCCTCGTTAGCTCAGGAGGTGTGTGTTAAGGGCATGTGGGGCATGGCCTAGAATGGTGCAGTTAGGCTATATCCCAAGCCATCCCCATGTGACACTTAGTTGGTTCTCAGCAGCAGTTAGGCCAGCCTTAAAGGCCCTTAGCACTGTGGTTTTGGCTTACGAGTCAGCTCAGGATATGGCCTACGTAGGCCAGCTCAGCTGGACCATTCTCTCTGGCCTAAAGTCAGGTTTGCATCCTCAGCTTTATAATTATTTACCAAGTATTAAATGAGAGTCCACTATATTAAAACAAAAGTTGAACATCTGTGATGAAAATGGGGACAGGGGACATTCACATTTTCTTATTTTGAGAAAACTCTTGGAAGTACCTAACTTTAAACAAAGGTTTTTTTAGAAGCTGGACATGGATGTTGTCTGGTTCAATAAATAAGAAAAGAAAAACACCAACAAGCTAAAGACTGACAGTTTTTGAGTGTAGCAATGATGAGCACCAACACTTTAGATTAAACCCTTGGGGAGCTCAGAAAACATGTGACTTTTGAAAGTCATGTCCACAAAATGCAAGGAGAGGAGAGGGGAAGTAGCTCAATATCTTATGCACTCCAATTTCATCTGCTCTATGAAATGCTCAAGGAGTATTTGCGTTCCTGTCTTTCCTTCTCATGGAAAATATTTTATTTTTGTCTATGTGTTTCATGAGGTTGAATCACAGGGGCTGAAATTGATCCTGGCTCCAGTTCACACCTATGTTATGCATAGGTCTTTTTGAGGGGGTACACATTGGTATGGAGTACTGGAACCTCTGTGGTCCCCAACAAGACATGCCTATGGTTACAAAAAACATCTTCATGGTGAGTACCCCCACCTTTAAAAAATCTTCATGGTGAGTAACCCCCACCTTTATAACATCTTCATGGTGAGTAAACCCCACCTTTATAACAACTTCATGGTGAGTACCCCCACCTTTATTTCGAGAAAAAAACACTCCGCTGGTATACAATTGTTTCTTGGAGCCCAGCACAGGGTGACCAGATGTCCAAACCTCAAAAGGAGGACAAGGTCTTGGATTCCTCTCAGCCTGGCCTTTACGGCAGACAATGGCACGTTTACCTTCTCACAAGTAAAGCAGCGATATTGGGCAATTTCACTGTCCTATAGAGCTCAATGCATTTTTTTTTTATTTTGATAGGCAGGAGATAATACAATACCGATTTTTGCATTGGATTCTTCTCTTTGATACAAATCCAAAGACATGATGGGGTACTGCACACATTACAAAGTTCCAAAATGAAGCCAAAATGGATAAAATGAAGCCCTTTTGGAGGTCACCCAGATAGAAAGCTAAAAAGGGGGACAAATCCAGAAATTTCTGGCCATATGATCACCTGGCAGGTTTTGGACAAATTTTAATATGTGGGATTCTTGTTGGGCTAATTAATTGATAAACCCAATCACATAATTTTGAACTTTGTACTGGCGCTTGCTTCAAAATTCTTTCTACTCCTATGTGCAGGGTGATTTTATGTTCTCTTTTTTCTATAACATCCTTTTTCCCCCTGTGTTCTGGAAAAAAAATCTTTTTCCTTGGGAACAAGCAGCATGTACCCTTCTTGCAATTAATACAATATGACTGCAATCCTAACCACACTTTCCTGGGAGTAAGGCCCACTGAATTCAATTGAATTTACCTCTGAGTAGACACGAATAGGATTGCGCAAACAGTGTTTAACCACATGAAAGAAATATTTATGAGTGTTTTTTAGCTTTTAGTTTTTCATGTCCTACTTTTTTCTTTGGTGTCCTACTTTTATGACTGGCTTTTTCCTCTTTTGCAGTTATGACATCTGGTTATCCTGTCTAAGAGAGAAGGAAGCAAACCACCACCTATTCCCTTTCTAGGCATTCCCACCCTGTCTGAAATCTACAGGCTATCAGTTGACAACCTGAGCTTCTCTATGCCAAGGGGTCGAGAATGCTGGACTCCACCACTTCCTCCAAACCGGAAAGCTTTTGACATTGGCTTTGCAATCCAAGCCCAAGGGATCGTCAGCCAGACAGCTTCTAGGGGGAAGTACAGGCTGACTCACTGATGTCTGCTTACATCAGGATCTACCCCAAAATCCCTACCCTTGCTCTGAAATATCGAATAGATAGTAAACAAAAAAAGTTGGGCAATAAATTATTCGTGCGGTTTGCAATCTCTTCCCCTTTAGTCCCAGTCCCTTTTTCAGTTGTTTCAGTTTCCGTTCTTCATGTCAACCGCATCACTTTCTACACCTGTGGTATCCAAACATTTTTGAGGCTGCTGCTGCAGGATTTATAAATGCCAAGGAATGTGGCTATCATGTAGATTGGGCAACTGTGATCCCCCCAAGTAGCAACTTGTTTAACCCTCAAAGCCTAACCCACTTCATCAATTTTGTAACCCAAGAAAAATTGGTTTAGGGCCACTGGAGGATCCTGTACCCACAGTTTGGAAACCGTTCTATATCATATTCTTTGGTGAGGAAAACTGCAAGGGGCCAAATATGATAACTTCATTGGCATGAGAAATTTCTCAGTCTATCAACCGCTACCACTCCCCCCTCCAAAGACAGATTTTTGCAAGTGATGTCTGTCTTTTTTGTTTGCCATTTTGCATTTACAAGCTGAAAAAGCCTGGGTTCCACTTTTCAATTTTCACTTTTGGATGGTGCTGCAGTCCCTAACCCATCCAATAAGTAGGGGATACCTGTATTATAATTTTTAAACCCACATGGGTATCAGAATGTATCCAAATCTATGATTCAAGAATTAGCTTATAAATCTCCACAACAGAAAGGCACAGAGAATCAGTCGTAGGCTGGTTCCTATTCGATTGAAATCTCTATTGAAACTGAGATATCCAAATTTGGGGGTTTGGATAACTCCGCTGCCTTTGGCATGCTGGAACAGATGTGCATCCTTGGTTATTAAATGGACTCTTTATTTTCCCATTTCAATTTTGCATGCAAGATTCGGATCCCGCATCATCCCATTCAGCAGTGAAGAGGAGACATTGTGTTAAGCTTAATTATCAAAGGCCAAAACACAGCAAGCAA
Organism: Cryptoblepharus egeriae; assembly: GCA_030015325.1. Taxonomy (NCBI): domain Eukaryota; kingdom Metazoa; phylum Chordata; class Lepidosauria; order Squamata; family Scincidae; genus Cryptoblepharus; species Cryptoblepharus egeriae. Next base: position 28,135,123 of record JAREYC010000010.1, on the reverse strand, counting down.
TCAATCATTTGGTGACATGTTCTTGCTTTCGCTGGTTGGAGAAAAAAATTGTTCGTGGCTCTTGTTTAAAAAAGAAAAAAGAAAAAAGAAGGGAAGTGTCAGAATGGAAAAAAAGCAAGCCCCCCTTTTCTTTCCTTTAACAGCATATCAAAATATCAAGACTGTTGGGAGATGAGTGGGGAAAGTTCATTTGTTTTCTCTGAAACCAAATCCAACTTTTTCTTTCTTTCTTTCTCTCTTTCGTTCTTTTTTTGGTCTGCCAGGATGGAAGCCATTTTAGATGTCGTTCATTGTAAACATAATCCTCCTGCCAGAGTTTGCATTATAATTAAGGCGGATTTGAATAGTGAGAGAACTGTCATTTTTTTCCCTAAAAAGCTTTACTTAAGAGGAGCTACATTTAAGTGCCAGTTAAATGATCCACCAACTGCATGTCTGTGGAACATGTCTGACATCCAGTGGAAATTTGGGATGGTTCGATTGGCTGTGTACCCAAATGCGCTCATATGGAAAGAGGGACCCTAATCAGATATCTTGCTACAGTAGGGTAACTACTATCTCGTAGGCAGGACTATGATGCTGACCTCTAACACTGTGATTTTAAAACTTTTTCATCTCAGGACACATCAACAAGGTGCTAAAATTGGCAAGGCACACCATCAGTTTTTTAACCATTGACAAGGCATACCATGCGCTGCTGGAGGGCTCACATCCCTGAATGGCACTTATAAATAGCCAACTCCAAATTTTCACAGCACATATGCAGACCATACATAGCACGTTGGTTGAAAATCACGGCTCTAACAGCTAACCCCTTGTTATTGGTCCTCAGCATTTGGCATTAGGAAGTATTCTGGGATGTGGAGGTGCCATTTAATGGCAGCCATTATCTAATAACCTGCTTATTCAAGTCATCCTTGTGGTGAGGTGTCCAGAAAGTGGTGTCCAAAACTATTCCAAATGGGGTCGGACCAGTGCAGAATAGAGGAGAACTATTACTTCTTGTAAAATGTACTAATCTATGATAATGCAGCCTCGACTGCATGAGTCTTTTGTGCAGCTGAATCACACTAGTGGCTCATCTTCACGAGTGGAACATTCTCATCACTTCAGATTCACCATTTTCCATCTGAGTTGGTTCAAGTATTCACAAATGACAGTTATCAAGTGCATAGCAAATGTTGGCCCCAATATTAAAAAAATAATTAAATTGGATGTGAATGCAATGGTTCCAAGGAGAAACTGCTGAGAATTTTCAGATAAAGTTAAATAACTTTCTATAAGACAAATGAAATTTCTCAGGGTGCTTCTAAACACCCTGATTTACAGTCAACTGAGTCCACATTCAGGAATTAATTTAAGATTTCATTGTTATATTTCCATAGTGGCATCTGCTTAATTTTGGCCAATATCCTAAAGTCAAATTAAGCCCTTTGCAATGGAGCAGGTAAGGTGACTTTCCATAAGATAACACTTATGACATAACTGCATGGGTGACATAACTGCATGGACCCGTAACTGCTCTGGATTTTGTCCTAAATCTGCTCCAAGATACAGCTGGAGTAGCCCCAGGTCTCCAATCACCTGAGCCCATAGAAGTTTTCAGCTGATGCCTAGAAATGCCAAAATTATCTCACACAACCTGATGACGTTCTTGCGCATAACAGCCACCAATGAATGAATCCAAGCACTTATATGAATCCAAGCACTTGCAGAAAACTGAGCTGATTAACTGATCAAACCCTGGAGTCCTTGGCACTGGTTCTTCATACATTCAGGTCAAGGTCCTTCTCATCACCTCCTACCTCATCGTTTTCATTGGAGACACCAAGGAGTTAAACTGGGACTTTCTACATTCAAAATAATACTTGAATAATAATAATACTTGATTTATATCCCGCTTTTCTCCCAGAGGGACTCAAGGTGGCTTACAAAAATAAAAATAGCAACAATAAAATCAATACATAAAAAATTGAATAAAATCCAATCTAATGTTAAAACAGTTAAAAAACAGACAACTAAAAACATCTATGTTAAAACAATGATTAAAAACACTAATTAAAAACCATATTAAAAGAGTATGCAGCAGGGTGGCCAGACTAAAAGCCCAGTTGATTAAAAACTCAGAAGGCTGTTTGAGGGAGGGAGCCGTCTTCAAGAAGGATGGAATTCCATAAGTACTATAGGCAAAGTTGAAACATTTATCCAGGTCTTTGCAAGCATTCCTTTTGCTTTTTTGTCTCCAAAATGGCAGCATTTATTGTGACTTAATTGTACACAGAAACATCCCATAATTAAAACCTCACAGTATAAAGCTTTCTGCATTCCCTTTCAGCATCCCACTGATAGCTAAGCACAATATGGGGAGTCTCCCCAGTATTGACTTCAGCGTGGGATACAAATTATTTTGTCTGTCGAATCATCGGCATTCCAGTGATGCTACATTGAGTGGTTTCCTGGTTAAGCCTTGATATGTTTTTCCTTACAGCCTCCGACATGTCGAGAAACATAAAACTTGTAACCACTGATTAACAAATATACCCACTTTGGGTTTCTCTTTCTGTGGCAATCCAGGATGACATGTCCCGTGTGTTTGGATAGTGCTGAATTTCACATTATAATCTACAGTAAACTGAGACGCTTGTCAATTAACATTGTTTTTGTTGGAAAAAAATCTTGTTTGCTGAGGCTCTGTTTTGTCATCACTGAGTACAAGGGAAACCGATAGCACAGTATTATGGCTCCATGAACCATTCCGAAGTGCGCATTAACTTCCTCTATGATAATCTACACGCATCTGCAAAAACAAATCACTAACCACACTGGAAGAAAAAAATATTCATGTCTGTATTGGTGGAAATCTGATTCCATTCTCCCAGCACCCATTCACTGTGTTATTTGGAATTATTCAGTCTAAATGCTAAGCCTGGGAGGAAAGAACAATCTCTGCATCGCTATCATTTTTTTTTCATTTACTAGCTGAACTGTTGTTGTGGGAGTAAAATTTAAAGGAATATTTGTGGGTCCTGGCATGGCTGGATTCATCCCAACCAGACACCATCAAATAGCACCAGGTACTGGGCATCCCTATTCGGCACCAGGCATGGAGCACCCGGCACTGGTGCTAGGCATCACTAGGCACAGCAACAAGGTAATGTGCATCCCTACTGGGCACTGACCACTGGGCACTACCAGGCAGCAGTCGGCACCAGGGCCACCACGTAATGGGCACCTGGCACCACTGAGCATCCCTACTGGGCACTGAGCACTGGACACCAGCAGGCACTGACCAGCAGTGGGCAGCACCCAGCACCAGTGGGTAACACCAGGTAGCAGGAACCACTGGGCATCAAATTTTTAATGGTTCTAAACCACGAGGTACTCACAATGCAATCCCAAACATGTCTACTCAGAAGTAAGTCCCATTGTGTTCAATAGTACTTACTCCCAGGAAAGTGTGGTTAGGATTGCAGCCTTAATCAGTTCAGAAGGAATCTGTTCCCCAAATTTCATCCTCCTAGGTCCAGGCGTTTGGGCTGGGAATTGCTCAGTCAGTCTTAAGTACTGTTAGGTGTAGGACATTCTAAGTCATTGTTAAGTATAGAGAGGAAAACATGTTACACCTTTTTTTACCCCATAGGGTGAAATCTAAGCTGCTATTTGGTTTCTGATTGATGTTCAGTCAGACTGGCTATCATTTGTTATGTTGCCAGTATTTAGAGGAAAGGTTTCCAAAGTATGCATTGTATACTATATACAGTATACATTGTATTTGTATGCATTGTATTTCCAAAGTACACTTACAGGGAAGCTATGGGATTTACTTGGTGGTTCCTCTTACCTGTTCCTCAGGCACTGTCATCTTGGATCTCAAGAGATATTACAAGATCCAGGTGGAATTGGCTGTAGGGCTGTCATGACCCAGGTAAGTTTGGGAAATACTGTTAGATGACAGATGGCTTTAATGTTTAAATTCTGAGATGTCTTATACGTTATGTATGAATGTGTTGTTCTTTTGAAAGTGAACTTTTGGTTGATCTTATGGAATTTTGTTTTTGGTTTTGCTGGATGTTATTGACTTTGGTGAATGGGTGTTTTATTTATAACAATAAATTAAAAATATTTATTTATAAGAGTGAATAATTTCCTCCAAATTTCTCAACCCGCTCTTCTGCCAGAAAGAGGAAAACAGTCTACTTATGTCCTTCTTGGCTATCTTATGACTGTCGAGATACTTGTCTTCACATAACACATGCGATACAACACATGCCTTGTAAGAGTTCTTCTCCCTACAATCCAGAGTAACTACAGGAGCACTTAAGAGATATTGCGTGCACCCGTAGTTACTGCACTACCTAGTGAAAACCTATGGCAAATTCATATTGCAATCCAGAGCAAATTGTTCTTACACCGGAGCAAGGACTCCCCGTAGTTACTCTGGATTGCACCCTCTGTCTTCCTTCAGTACCACATCTCTGTTGGAACTCAGCACCCATCCTGGTCTCAAAATGATCAATTTATTGTTTGCCAACTAGAGGGTCTGCGAGGATGGAGAGGTACAGCTAAGCTATTTTAAGAAGTAAATAAATAGTGGTTACGATTCTTTTTACTGCCTTCTGTAAATCATATGAATTACCTGCTTCTTATGAGAGTATAAAAATGTGCTACTTTGTGCACCTCCAAAGGCAAATGTACCTTCATTGCAGTTTTATGAGCTCGAGGAAAAGGAACATGATGCCAAATCATCATGGTAGATTTGTACAGAACAACTAGACAGGGGATGCTATAAATCCCCAGACAAGCTTAAACACTCAACTATTCAAGATACAATAACTGGATTTTTTTTAAGTCAGCCTCTCCACTTTTTTGGTCAGGCACAGTGGAAATCTCATATTTTCTCAGAAACTTTGATTTACGTTTAATGGATCTACTACCTACTAAAAAAGACCTTGTATTAGCAAATGGGTACAGATCCAGTCCATTACCTTAGGACAACTGAAAAACTCAAGGGTTTTGTGAACTAATGCAATAAAACATCATTAAACACCAGAGCGTGACAAGAGAGACAGAAGGTTTGAGTTGAAAGTCAGGAGAAGTGTTTGGGGCGCAGCAAAAAACGGACCCTCGATACGCGGCACTACATCTGGCTTCCATTTGCAGGAGGTCGTCGGAGGACCTCGATGTCTGTGATGTAAATGAAGAACAGAGCCCTCAACAATTTAACTGTCATCAGCACAAATGCTTTAACCGGCATTGTAAAAGCAAAGCTTGGGGCCTCTTTTTTAAATCTCCATAAGCTCCTGGTCTGAATTAGAAGCAAGGCCATATTACCTGAAGATGAAAGAACACAGGTCAATTCACTTAAAATCAGAGCATTACCACTACTAAGAAATGATGAGTAGCAATTGTACAGGAATATATATATATATATATATATATATATATATATATATATATATATATATATATATATATATATATATATATATATATATAAAGGCTATTCTGGATAGCAATGGACCAAACTTTCCAAAGGCTTTATATATATATAAATATAAGGCTATTCTGGATAGCAATGGACCAAACTTTCCAAAGGCTTTATATATATATATATATATACATACATACATTCCAAAGTAAATTTTTAAATATATATATACTTTCCAAACTTTTCAAAGGCTTTATGTATATATAAAGCCTTTGGAAAGTTTGGTCCATTGCTATCCAGAATAGCCTTATTTATTCTAAGCATTTATGACACAGGAAAATTAAACTTATACAAATTCACAAATACCAGTCATAAATCACATACAACATTGCATTCCTTTACAAATTTGACTAGTCACCATATTCACAGAACTGAATTATGGTCACAAATCTATTTTAAGATATCTGGGTCAAGGACAAGCTCCAAGAAGCGTTACGATCATAACAACGTAAGAAGAGTCTGCTGGACTGAGCCTCAAAGTTTGGCTAATCCAGTACCCTGTTTTCTTGAGTGAATCACCAATAGCTTCTGGGAAGTGCAAACTGGAGACGAACAGTGCAATCCTAAGCATCTCTACTCAGAAGTAAGTGCTATTGCATTCAATGGAGCCTAACTCCCAGGAAAGTGTTTTTCGGACTGAAGTCTCGTTTTTATTTCCCTTCAATGGAGCATGCAAGACAATCTCAAGGGGTGATCTTATCTCTGTAGGGGGAATCTCAGTAGTCTCAGGGCTGGCTTCACATTTCAAGGGTGGCTCCACGTGCTCTCAAGGATCGGCAATGGGTCCTTTGTAACTGATAACCAGCATTTTAAATTCTGTTTGGAATGAACCGGAACTCAGTGCAGCTGATACGATAACTGCTAACACAGTCTTAGAATTGAACACTGACTTTACACGTTAGTTGCACCAGTTTGTATAAACTGAAGTTTCCAAACTGATCATAGTGGGCAGAATCACATACCAGTAGATCACCTTATGGGCATTCAGTCTTGGTGTAATCCACTGCAACATTGACCTTGGCCGGGCTAACGGTTGACAAGCTTAAACTCAAATTCTTCCTATCTCCTTCTTCATAAATCCTATTGCTCACCCTGGAGCCCTTTTCTTTTTTGCCAGAAAGCCATCACTTGCAATACATCCTCCTATTTATATGCCCTTCTGCCTTACACATGGCCCTCTCCCCCTTCAAATAATCCCGAAAATTCATCGTAAGCTTTCAAAACAATTTATGCAAACGAACATGGAGCGTAGCTATTTGTATTGGCAGTGCAGTCAACTTAACAACTTACAACAAGGAACAGATGGTCGCGGCTCTGGGACCTGCTACAAAAGAAACAGTAGGAGAAAGCCCATCAGAAGGTTCCCCCTCCACTCCCCACTCAATTTGGGGAAGATTACAGTGTGGTTCTTGTTTACTCCTTTGATTAAACTGTTTTTCTACATACTCACAGACCTTTACTTTCCCATTTGATGGAACACATTTACAAGGAGTTTAACATCTTCTGATGGCCTGCCATGTACAGAAGTTTTCTTCCCTGTCCTGTCCTAACTTGGTCTGCCAGTTCCAACATTGAGCAATGGAGGGAACAGAAACCAACAAAGCTTTTGGTGTTGCACAAGGGTTTGAACAAAATAGAGATGTTTTTATAAGAGGCAGTGCCCCTAATCCTGGTTTGGAACTAGATTGGTGTTGACACTTGGAATCACTTGGCTGGATTGGATAGAAAAACATGAGCACAACTGGGCCAACTGGTAAAGACCCAGGCAGGCTAACATTCAATGACTTATAACAGCCAGCAGCTACCCATGATGGAGATAACTATCAGTTAACTAACTACCGTATATTTAGGGCAGCCTAACTCATCTGGTATATCTTCTAACTCATCTGGTATATCTAACTCATCTGGTATATCTTGGGAGGTCAGGATATGCCTGTGCACCGGCCTAACCTCCAGAAGAACAGCAGAAGTTCCTTACAGCATTTTTGTGACACCTCCAGGTCAGCAAAAAACTTATGTCGGGGCTTATGCTAGCCTAACTGAAGATTAGGATTGCATCCTTAAACCATTAAATTTGAGTAGATCTATTGGGACTGATGCAGCCCTATCCTGGAGAAAGTGAAGCTTCTTCAAAATAGCTCAGACCCAAAACTTGCACTACAAAAAGTGCAGGCTAACCCAGACTACACATTCCAGTGCAAGTTAGGATTGCATTGCCCTATTACCAACCTATTGGTTCCCTGCTTCGTCAAAACACTTCCTAATTAGTTCTTGGAACAATCATTGATCAATTTTGAATTAAAGAAATCCACTTTTTGTTACATAAAGCAATTGTTTTTATTTTCTCGTTATTTGGCTATAACCAGGATGACCATATGACCTGATTTTTCCACATTTGTCCTCTTTTTTAGCCTTCTGTCTGGATGTCCTCCAAAAGGGCTTCATTGTCCTCCATCTTGGCTTCATTTTGGAACTTTGCAATGGTGTGCAGTACCCCATCATGTCATATGTCATTGGAGTCATATTGAAGAGCAGAATCCAATGCAAAAATCAGTTCTGAAATATCTCCTTCCTTATGGCCAAACATTATGGCCAAAAAACTAAAAATCAAAAAATATGCATTGAGCTCCATGGGAAAGTGAAAGTGCCCAATATCGCAACTTTACTTGTGAGTAGGCAAATGTGCCATTGTGCAACAGAACGAGGGGAATTGGAAGACCTTTTGAGGTTTGGACATCGGTCACCTTGGGCAAGACACTCACTCTCAGCCTCACATACATCACAGGGTTGTGAGGATAGCAGAACGGGAGGAACTAAAGTTTTGTAAATTGCCTTGGGCATATGAATTGGAATGGGAAAGGCGGGTTAAAAATAAATAAAATAACAAATGACTTTGGGTGCAATCCAGAGTAACTACGGGGAGTCCTTGCTCCGGTGTAAGAACAATTTGCTCTGGATTGCAATATGAATTTCCCATAGGTTTTCACAGGTGCAGTAACTACAGGTGCACGTAATGTCTCTTGCGTGCTTCCGTAGTTACTCTGGATTGTAGGGTTACACAAATTTTGAATATATTAATGTTTTGTTTTCATTGCAGGAGAAAAACAACTCTTAAAGGCAAACTGAATAGATTTGTGTGTGTTTTCATTACCTCTTTTTTTAAGGCAGGGCGAAACACTGCACTCCCCAAGTGCATTCAAAAATGCAAACTGAAAATTTCCCAAGTGTTGAGGTTATTAATTATTTCCCTTTATATTTTATTTTTTAAATGTTGCTTCTTCAGTAGCACAGCAGCTGACCAAGCTGAAGAACTATTTTCTTTCTACACTCTCATTCATGTTCACAAGCAACTGATCCCAAATTCCACTCTCTGTGTTTTTCCTTCCGTTTCACCATTTTTCAAGTGTCCAGCACTTACCGGGAGAGAGGATGTCTGCTGTCAGGCATGATCAGCCAGGAGGAGAAAATGTTGTTTGCAATCACAAAAACCTTATTGTTGGGAAATACAATTCCAATGTTGAAAAAATATCTTCAAACCTTTCAAATACAAACCTTTTTTTAAAAAAACCAGAAATTAATACATCAATTTTTGTGTACATCAGTACAGCAATACCCAACAATAAATATTTACATTCAATCTAAGGATGTCCTGTTCTACATTGCAAATTGAATACTGAGGGGTTAAGTAAATGTGTCTTGATATTTAACAACTCCGTCAAACAGGTCGGCCAGATTTGCAAGAATCAAGGAATCAAGAAGGATGGATAACCACTGGATAAGTACACATACTATAAAATGTGGCCATAATACAACCTTCCAACAATACAAATCATCAGGCTTGGACTCAAAGATTTTTGCAACTTTTAGTTGATTTTTTTTTCAAATTAGCAAATTTTAATAGTGGTACTTTGTGGTTCACAAGAATACAGGCAGAATGCAGGCATTTCACAGAATACAAAGGATTCTGTGGTTGGAGCTGTAGTCTTATACACACTAGGAGCAAGTCTTACTTCCTAGGAGTAAGTCTCAGTAAACATAATGGGACTTACTTTTGAGTCGACATGGTTAAGATTGTGCTGTCAGATTACTATCATCTATAAATATAAAAAACTGAAAAGTCACTGACTGACTCACTCACTCACTCACAAACGCCCAGCCAAAACCACTGGGCCTAGAAGCGTGAAATTTGGTGTGGGTGTTCCTTCCATGATGGAAATTCCAACCAGAAGGGGCTGAAAAGGGGCGCAATGTGTTTTCCTCCCTATAATTTACATTGAAGAATTCCTGACTGAGGAATGCTCTGCCCCAACCCCTGGTCCTAGAAGCATGAAATTTGGGGAGGGTCTTCCTTCTGTGACATCAACATCCACCAAGAACTTGAGAAATTTAACCCTTAAGGGGCTGAAAAGGTTGCAACATGTTTTTCTCCTATACTTAACATGGAAGAATGATTGATTGATATCCAGCCAATTTGGTGCCCAGAGCCTGATGCAAGGGAGGGATGGTGCACCTGGAGGGGGTTGATGCACATGAAGGGTTGATGCACATGGGGGGCGTTGCACAATGGAGGTGATGCACAATGAGAGGATAGCATAAGGGGGGTGTTTTACTCCCACAACACGAGTACATTTCACTTGTATGGAATATTTATGTATTATACAGTGAAATCCTAAGCACATCTACTCAGAAATCAGTCCCATTGTGTTCAATGGTACTTACTCCCAGGAAAGTGTGGTTTGGATTGCAGCCTAAATATCTTAAGTAAGCAAGAGCACAATCCTAACCGTGTCTAATTAAAAGTAAGCCCCATTGTGTTCAATGGGTCTTCCTCCCAGGAATGTATCTTTAGGTTTGTGGCCCAAGTCACTTTAATTGTGAATGGATTAGAGACCATCCCCTGTCCAATAATTTGAAGCAATAGTATAAATCTGGGATGTCACATCCACTCATGTGAAAACTAATTTCAACTTTTCATTGTACCAAGCATATTATAAATACAAGTAGTGGTTGTGTGGGAACAAAATTCTGTGAAAATGGCAGAAAATAAATCTCTGCCTGTTGTTCTACGCGCCACATCCTGTGCCAAAGCAGTGAGCAATTCTGCTGCAGTAATGAAAGATAAAGTGAGACTTGGAAAATTAATGATCTTGCCTCATTAAAGATCCACCATGCTGGACTCTTCTAACTAATCTTGTTAAGTATATACATTAAAGATACAACAAGACATGCAGATCAGCAAGATAATGGCCGACCATCAACGGTTATTAGCAGAATAGGAGAACCCAAAGACTTTTCTCTCAACCTAGGAAATGCCTTTTTTTCCCAAGGCATCAAAGCTTCCTCTGCAATGATGTCATGGCTTAAATAAGATGTGTTCCTTTTAAACAACAGAGTATGCAAAGAGGGGCTGTGGGTGGCACAAGTGGCTAAGACACTGTGCCTGTTAACCAGCAGGCCAGGGTTCGAGACCCGGGTTGGCCCCACAAGACAAGGTGAGCTCCTGTCCTTAGCCCAGCTCTGCGAAGCCAGCTGGATCCAATCGTATTGGCTCTGCCTTTCCATTGGACTAATTCAGTGGCGTGGAGAGGGGAGATTTGCTGCTTGGGTAACAGCATATCCTCCATAACAATCCAACCCAGGCTTTCATGCTTCGCATGCAGCGTATGCAGCACAGAGCACGATACCATAGTCTTCCATGACTGACGGAGGCCTGTATGCAAATACGCTAATTTAATTCTTCCTGTGTCCTTCCTGTCCTTGCATCTGGTACTCAGTACCACTTTCTATGCAGGAAGCAGCCAGACAAAATCAGGTGCAGCTATGAACACTAATGGAGCGAAACCACACTCTACATTGCTCTTATACTTGTTGTGACCATACCCTTAACGGTAAATATCACTGTACTTAAAATTATAATTGCTTACTATTTAAAAAAAATTCCACCACCTTTCCTCTAGTGACAAAATGCTGCTTTTAAAAGTTTTGGACCAACAACACAGAAAAACTGATGCAATTGGTTCATTGAGAAACTCATTGATAAATCAAAACTACTTCTCTACTAAAGATGATTTTTTTTTCCTTTCATTTCTGTAAATTATAATTTCCATTTCATATTTTTTTAAAAAGTATTCTCTTATACATACAATGCATCTTTAATCATGCCCAGTTCAGTAAATATTAATTATATTGTTATCAGTAATATAAAGGAAATGCAATCTCATTCTGCGGGGTCTTTCGTGATAACTTCACTAAAGGCATATTTGCAATCCTATTACAAGAAGTTACAATTCTAGCAACAGATTCCCCCGTAATAATTCAGAAACAGGACCACTTTTATATGACTATATCTTGCTGAACTAATGAGATTGTTCATTTCATAACTTCAATTCCATTTTTTATTATTTCATCTATAAAAAAAATCCTAGAAAGTCCTTATCCATGTTATGAAAAAGAGAAGAAAAAGAAGAATAACCACACACAGACCAAACCTTTGTGAAATTCATTAAATAAGCATAAAAAATTCATTAAACAAGCGAATTGCATTCAAGGCAGCTGTGATGCAAATGCCCTTTAAGCAATGTAAAAAACTCCATATTGGTTTAACCTTTCATGTTCTGTTATTTCCATGTGGAGATATATATATATATATATCTTTATTCAAGAAATGAAAATTAAGTGCTGATCCCTTGATCTCCAGACAGAGTGAGGCAGATTGGCCAATATAAACAGAGTCGGCTGATCACCAAACATTGTGGTCCGTTCTACCTCTTACTAGGCTTAATTCTCACAAACAGCAGATGAGGCAGTAAGCCTATGTATGGACCATGCTACTTGAGGTTGGGTGGATGTGAGAGCGATCTGGCTGTGACATCTGTCACCCCATTGATCGCCAGGGTTGATTCGGCTGATCTGGCTGGCTAAGCGGGTGTCCCCTTCCTCCCTCACCGCTCCATGTGCGTCCCTCCCGAAGCTGTGCACTCGGTGGAAGAGGATGATCATCCCAGATAGAAGGAGTGTACCGTTCTTGGGTCAAGGGTATACGGTAGCTGCGCTCCCCTGCTAGAACCTCCAAACTTGAGGTTGGGTCTCATGCTCTTTCATGTTCCACCATAAAAGGGAACTGCAACAAGCATTGAAAATCAGCTCATCTATTAGCATTATGGTTGTTGTTGCAGTCAGCCATGATGCTCTGCACATGATGCTCTGCAAAGAATAAGAGAACAGGGCAACTCATTGAGCCACTTACAGTCTAGATCAGGGACTTCCAAACATGCTGGATCCAGTCTCTGGAATATTCATTCCAGTCTATCCCACTGAATGTGGGTTGTCTGGAGAAGGAAAACTCCCACTTCCAAACCTCCACTGCCTTGTGGCTATTGCCCATCTATGGGAAAGGATTCAGGAGTCAACCTTAAGGCACAATCTGGAGCCGGAGTCCCAGAAGCAGCTCGTGACTGTGTACAATCACGTTCTGGTAACTCCTGCGACACAGCTGGAACGAATTATATCAGCTCTGCTGTTCCATTGGACTATTTCAGTGTCATGGAGAGAGGGGATTTGCTGCTTGGGTCACAGTCTAGCCTCCATATTAATCTACCCAGGCCATCGTGCTCTGGAGAGGACACTCAGAGCATGATACCATGGTCTTTTGAGACTGAAGGACGCCAATGCAAAGCCTTACTGTTCCACTGCAAAGCAACATATTCTCACACCACATGAATATAGAACCTCATGCCAGGGAGCCTCTGACCCAGGAAATTGGGGCAAAGAGCCCTGTGGGTCAATTGGCAGTAAAAGTGGTTCCCTGGCATGAGATTCTATTATCCCATAACATGAAAAACTGAGTGCTGTGTGCCAGAACAGGAAAGATTCACCACCATCACATCATATCTCGAATGATTATTCCAGTGGATCATGGGCTGGAGTTTAGAGATCCCCTCTAGATAGATAGAACAGAAGAAGAGAAGAGAAACTAGGTGGGTAAGAAAATGCAAATATATATTCTTCCTCCTTCTGTGCTCCTGGCCTTCCTCCAGCAGGAAGGACGTATCAGCTTCACACTGAGAAACACCTGAGACGAAGGTCTACCTACTTGGAAGGAGGCTCTGTTCTCCATGACAGAGAACAGTCATTACTTGCCAGTATTTGTGCAAGTGTTCACATGTGAATATTCACATGTTCCATTCAGTGCAGATACAATCTGGACACAGGCTGTTACCCTGAGTTCCCCTAGGTAGAGCCCCTGAGATCCCCTGAGATCTACACCTAGGTAGAGCCAGGATGGTGTAGTGGTTAGGACGCTGGTCTGAAATCTGGAAAATTCAAGTTTGAATCCCTGCTTGGCCAAACATTTCTGGGGGACTGTTGCGGGTTTGCCTCCCTCTCCTCTCTGTTCCTCCGCTGACAGTGACTTGCTATTTGTGTCCCATCATCATCTTCCTCCCCCAAGGTATACATACTGACAGAAGACCCGACTCAGGTATGTTTCACAACTTATGTTTACTTGGCTTACACTTGGTGGTTACAATGGCTCTTGCTTATAACTGTTTCTCAACTTCCCCAGCAGGTTTCCCTCTCCCATAACGCAACATTCAAGTCTGGTCACAACGTTACCAGGTAAGTAACAGTCTCTTTAAAGTCCAACATGTTCAAGGAGATTCGCTCTCTAACTCTTCTCTCTTTTCTCATGAAGGGATCCCTGGACGTCTCGTTCTGCTTCAGGAGGGGTGTCCACTGGCAGCCCGGCTGTCAACCGCTTGCTTTCCTTGGCAGCCCTTGCCGCTCTCCTCTCCACTTGTTAGTCCACGATCCTCGGTCTCCTTCCTTTCTTTCAGCTATAGTGTCTCTTAGCTGTGGAGCTACAAGACGGACTTGGTTGAGGGGGTTCTCCCTGTAAGCCTCGTAGGTGCTCGGCTCCTTCCAAGGGAGGTCCTCTCTCCACAGCGTCTCCCACCAAATGCCCTCCAAATCCCACACATCCCTAGATCCTCCCCCATCTCTTCCTGCCAAACTCCTGCCAATGATTGCACCCCTCTGTGTGCATACCATTTTGGAGAGGGGCCAACTGTTATACCTCACCTCGCTGGGCCACCCCTCCCCCCCATCTTCCAAAACTCCTTCATGTCCTCCATCCTCCACACCTCCACTGAGTCAGGGAACAATTTGATATCCAAGGGTAGGTAGTTTGGGTGATCCCAGACTCTCAGGCTTTCTCCCATGTGGACGCCCATGGGATCCATGTTGTAGTTCTGATACACATCCCAGTCTATGTCACAGGGACCTTTGGCCAATTACTCACACCCATCCTCCCCTACCTCACAGGGTTGTTGTGAAGACAGCAGGAAGGGAGGAACTGATTTTTTTTTTCAAACTAAATTTGTATAAATTCTTGTTTCTTAGCCATCTTGGCTGTCTTTTGGAGTACAAATCCAATAAATCCAAGAATTTGTATAAATTCTTGATTGTTAGTGGCCCTTCGAAGTACAAATCCAATAAATAAATAAAATAAACACAGATAAAGGCAAATCCAATACATAGATAAAATAAAATAAAGCATTGGAAGTCACTGTGTGCATTTGCTTTGGCATGGAAAAGGTAGGGTGTAAATCCCTTAAATAAATCAAATAAAAATATTGTCATTTATAGGAAACATTCTGTTTTGGAGCACAGAATAATGTGTTAACAGACCTGTAGTCTCTCAAAGCCACAACACAATCCTCACCTGTGTTTTGGATGGCACCAGTCCCATTCTGAGGTGGGGTTATCAGAAACGTTCCATAAGGCACTCCTGCACATCTCCTGGGTGGGTTAGACCAGTGCACAGACATGCGCTGGCCTCTTATGCCATCCTGGGAATGGGGAGACAGGTGAATTGCACTGCTCTAAGGGCACAATCCAGAGTAACTACGGGGAGTCCCTGCTCCGGTGTAAGAACAATTTGCTCTGGATTGCAATATGAATTTCCCATAGGTTTTCACTAGGTGGTGCAGTAACTACGGGTGCACGTAAAGTCTCTTACGTGCTCCCGTAGTTACTCTGGATTGTAGGGTAAGTTTATTAGGATTGCACCTCCAGTCAGTGAAAATGATAGCAGCACATGTTGGCATATTGACAAACCTGTCTGTGTCCTCACCAGTAACGTCTCTGTAAAATCTGCTTCCACACACTGATTAAGCCTGAATCAGTATCCAAAGACATTATTTCCCATTATTAAGTTGATGTAAGCCTCCCTTGATACATCAGTCTGGCAACGAGCCCTGAGGGTGCCTCCAAGATCCTTAAAGACAGACCATGGAGAATACCTTCTTCACCCATGGCAAGATCTTAGAAATAGCTTTGTTTGTGCTTACATATATGCATGTGCATATGTACACAAAACCTGCATGCCCTTCCCTCAGTAAAAGCAGAAATACATTTATGTTTTATTGATAGTTCCCATATTAAATTTGCCTTCACACAGTGAGCAGACACCGGAAACAACAGGGCAGAAGCTTTGGGTTCCAAAATCTGCATGTGGCTTTTTCTTCATGTAGGACAGAGAAAAGCATTGCCTCTCCAAAGGGTGCCAACAGTCCAGAATTTAGCCAAGAGGGTACAATCTTTGCTTTCGCGATTAAGTCCTGCTTGAAAAGACAGCAGTTTTGTAATTTTTTAAGATTTACCATATCTCAATACATTCCCCCAAATCCAGAGTAACTATGGAGCATGTAAGAGACTAGCAGCACAATCCAGAGCAACTAATCTGTCCACATAAGAGCCCTTGGGTTGCCCTATCTATCACTAGGGTGGAGCAACTGCAAGATGCTCCAGCCCAGTTACTCTGGAAGAGGCTTAGGGCAGAGCAAGGCAACATAGGGTGCCCTAAGAGAGGTGGACCTGCACTGCCCTAACTGGGGCAGCCTAAGCAGCTCAGGAGAGCAAGTTGAGGGCATGTTTAGCATTGTCTAGGGCAGAGCAGTTACTCTGTATCCAAAGCCTGTTTCAAGGCAGAAATGTCCTCTTCCAGTTCCTCAGAGATATACCACCTCAGGAGCAGGTATAGTAATGAGTAGACCAATAGGGGTCCATGATAAGGCCTGACTAAGAATGGTAGTGTTGACCAAAAATCTGAGTTCTTGGCCAGCCTAGCTGCAATCCCTGCCTCTCAACCTCAGGATATGGAACAGACTACGGCTGCCCACAAACCTCAGGATACAGTAGGCCACTCCAAGAAGCCCCTTGTATTCACTGTAGAATGTACTGGCATCTCATCAGGGACTCCTTATAAGGCAGGCACCCAGTGGCGTCACCAGACTGGTGTGGCTGGTGTGGGCCGCATTGGGTGATGCGCTCCGTATAGGGTGATGCGCCGAAGGAGTTTGACTCCTTTGGCAGGCCCCAGGCGTCAGCATGCCCAAGGTGGAGCAGCAGCCAGAAGCTGCCACTTGTCTGCGGAGCTGGCCTGAATGGCCAGCTGAGGTGCACTGCGCAGAAACAGACTGAGCATGCCGAACAGCTTCAGCAGAGACTTCCTTAGAATGGAGGAAGTCCACACCTCAGCACGGCCATTCGGCCTCACTCAGGAGGCGGAGTGGCAGCCGAATGGCTTCAGAAAAAGTACTGCACAGGCACCAATTCTGACACCTGCACAGTCTCCTCTGAAGCCAAAAGGCTTCAGAAAAGTACTGCACAGGTATCAGAGATGGTGCCTGCGCAGTACTCTTTCTGAAGCCAATTGGCTTCAGAAACAGCTGCGCAGGCGCCAACTTTGGTGACTGCGCAGTCCAGGTGGGGAGGTGTACGCATCCCAGGGGTGACGCATAGACTTCTGCACCGGGTGATGCGCAGAGTTGTGTCACCACTGTAGGCACCACAGCTGTTCATTGTTCAGTGTGATCTGAGGTGTGTCTCCTCAGGAGCAAGTCCTCCCCCGTGTCAATTACTTAGCATGCTCTGGAGCAGTTAGTGCAGCCCAGGCTTCCTGACTCTCTGGATGCAGCATAACTTTCTGCTCTGGATACAGAATAGTTAGGAGAGAGCAGCTAGGGCAGAGCCGGCTGAACTTCCTGTGGATTGTGCCCTTAATGTGCACCCGTAGTTACTGCACCACCTAGTGAAAACCTATGGGAAATTCATATTGGAATCCAGAGTAAGGGTGCAATCCAGAGTAACTATGGGGAGTCCTTGCTCCAACGTAAGAACAATTTACTCTGAATTGCAATATGAATTTCCCATAGGTTTTCACTAGGAGGTACAGTAACTATGGGTGCACGTAATGTCTCTTACATTCTCCCGTAGTTACTCTGGATTGTAGGGTAAGTTGTTCTTACATCGGAGCAAGGACTCCCCGTAGTTACTCTGGATTTTGTCCATCATAGTTCATCAGATGTCAATGAAGCTGAAATGTGAGGAATGGTTTGTTTTTTCTGCATAATGACTTTGTATTTCTCATCTGGGCATTTTCAGGCATCCATGTTCGATTCAAGCTGCATCTACCCTCATAATTGGACACATTACTTCTAGGGTTTGGAAGTGGCATATGTCTCAAAAAATTGCAACTCTACCACTTTCTACACTAAGGGCAAAATCCAGAGTAACTATGGGGAGTCCTTACTCTGGATTCCAATCCATAGTAATTTCAATCCATAGAATTTCCCATAAGTTTTCACTAGGTGGTGCAGTAACTATGGGTGCACGTAAAATCTCTTACATGCTCGCGTAGTTACTCTGGATTTGGGGGTAAGCTTTTACAGTGGTCACAGAATCCTACCCATCAAAAGACAAAATGTATGGAAGCAATTTTCCACCAGCATGCAATCGTACACTGATGTTTGCAGGTGTGCCATGTGAATTTGGAGCATTGTGGTGCTGCCAAAACACTGCCACTTAGTCGGGAAGAGCCTCCAAAGTCTGGATGTAATATCATAAAAGGTAACGGCCATAAGATGACTACAGAGGTCAGTATGCCATGAGAAGAAAAATAGTGAAAATCTTTAGTCTGGAAACGAATGCTGAGTCAGGAGCCTGAATTCAAAAGGATACTACTTTTTTCACCCATAAGAAATTGAACTAAATTGTACACTCAGAAGTCATGGTTTTCCAATGTCACCAAACATTGGATCATATTTTATGGCTTCAGCAAAAGGATGGTTTCCCAAAACCTCATAACCATTTTATTCCATATAACTGGTCAGTGTGGGAAGCTAAAATGTACTTTTGTGATATCTGACTCTCCAGGCGCTCAGTGGGAGTTTTTGCTCTGGTTATGTTCTATTTTTCTCATTGCTGCATACTACTAGTTAAAAATACCGCACAACATTAAAACAAACCCGTATGCATACGTAACATAAACATAAAAATACTGCCACTGGGTAGAAAGTACTCAGCCAGGCAACATTCATTACAATTATATTGGGCAGCGAATTAAGAAATACTGTATGCTATTTAAAGTACAAAGAAAGAGGTTACAATGTAGCCACTAAATGCACAAAGAGGGGGAAAAAACCAACATCACAGCAATTCCTTAATTTCATTTCTTTCCTTGTTTGATTCTTGATGTACCATATGATGTCGCAAACACTATGAAAATATCATTATAAGATCATAATTACAAGGTTTGTTGGATTAAAGAGCAGATCCCACTTATTTACATGTAAATGTGTACACTGGTAATTGAAGCGTCATAAGCTTCTCTTTCTCTGTTCTCAACTCCAGGAAAATATTTATCTACCAATAGTTGAAAGACTAACATGACAATGGACTGGATTCATAAGAGGAAGTTACTATTTATTTGAGTCATGAACTCTTCTCTCCAACCCCAGACAGATAAACTTCAAAAACTGGTTTATGAAATATAATATTACACATTGGTAATATATGGGAAGTTACAAATTGACAGTGCAATCCTAATCCCCAATAAGACCAGCACAAGTCCCTTGTACTGGTCTGGTAATGTCACAAAAGTGCTTTAATGCACTTTCCTTGTTCCTCAGTCACTTTGAATCTGCATATAATGCCAAAAAAGAAAGACATCATAATGAGCAACATTGTAAAGGCACCTCTTAAGCGCATGAGTCAATAAATGCATAATGAGTCATAAATGCAAAAAATGTGACAGTAACTTCATCTGTGAGAAGTTACAATACAGAACTTATTAGGGCAAAAATGCTGATATCAGGCATGCAATCTGCATAATTGCTATTAATTTAGAAGATTTGGGGTGCAATCCTAAGAAATTTAGGCTGGCCTAACTCTACTGGCCTTTCAGTGATGGTATAGGGAAGTTGGCATATGCCTGTGCAATGGCCTAACTCCCTCAGGAGTGGGGCAGAACTGTCTTACTGCACTTTTGTGATTCACCCAGTTCAGTACAGGACTTATGCTTGGGCTTAGGCCAGCCTAAATGGAGATTAGGATTGCAGCCCTGGTTAAATAAATTGCCCAAGCATCTCCTTGCAATACTGCAAGTTTAGCCCACCCTTAATAGGCTGACTCAAACGAAAGCCCCATTGTGTTCAACTTTCTTACTCCCAGGAAAGTGTTCTGAGGATTGCAGCTTGGGTCTCCCCTTCCCCATAGTAACACAACAGTAGTCCCAAATCCCAATACTTGCACTGGATTCAGTGCAGGTGATAACCGCCTGTCTGCGCCAGCTCAAGTTAGGATTGCGCTGTCCCTAATTGTTTCCCTTGATTAACCTTTTTAAAATGCAGTCCCATTTCTGCATTTGATACAGTTTTTTATTGCTCAGAATAACATTTGGCTATTTGATTCATAAATCTTTATAAAGATTGTGGCACAGAGCTGCACCTGTTTTTCATCAGGCTATAGTAGTTGCTACAGATCCCATAGTCAAATTTAAATTTCCTTTTTCTAGTCTCCTCTGTTTTGCATCCATTTTTCTTTTTATAGCTTGGTGACAATTATTTCCTCTTCTGTCTAAATATAACAGTTGCAGTTTTCTTGTGGCCAGGCATTTTATAACACCCACCAATACAGAAAAGACACTATCTGTGGTATTGGCATCTCCTGTTACCAGTTGAGTAGTACATTAAATTCTGTGTTATTTATGGGTGAAGAGGTTATACCAATGTTCACAAACATAGGAACAGGCAGCCACATGACAAAGGAACCTCACCAAAAAAAGCAGTGATTGCCAAGAAGCTGTAGAAACTTACAGAAACAAGTGAACTTTAAAATGAGAACTACTAATTAATTTGTATCCAATGATGAAATTTATACCCCAATACACTGTAACTCCCTGCACAGCAATGTACTGGAAGTGGCACCACCATGGTATCCACTATATCCTATTATTGTCAAATAGTTTTGGCAAGTTGAGATACCTTGTGATAAGGGAACATTTGTTCCCTTGCCCCAGGGAAAGCTCATGCTGGCTCAGTGGGTCTATCACCAGTGATAATTTCTGGCACAACATCCAGCCTCTGGAAGAGGTAAGAAGTTGGTGAGTGCCATGGCTGTTGCATCCTACCACTTCTTGGACCTTCTCTTGGATTCCTGGAGGATCTACTTTAGGCTTTGAACAAAACTGGATCACAAACTGGAGGCCGTCCACTTGGGGGAGTGGGAGGGGAAGGGGAAAAGATATTTTGCCACCATCCTAACTCAATGTATGTTCTACAATCAATGCACCAGCCCTGTATTTGCCATCTCTCAATATCTCTGTCCACCAAATCACTTATTTTTCTCATTTGTGTGTTATCAAAATATATAGAATATAAATATAAACATAAGTAATTCATCTAAGGGGCCCTGTTGGTTGTGCCGCCATGGAGAGAGGTTAGGGGAATGGCGCCAGAAACAGGGCCTTCTCGGTGGTGGCACCTGCATTATGGAACTCCCTTCCCTTTGAATTAAGATCAGCCTTCTCTCTTTTAACCTTCTGGCAGGGCCTAAAGACCTTTTTATTTAAAAAAGGTTTCAAGGCCATGTTTTTAATCTGTCTTCATCCATCTCTGATCTGGTTTTACTGCTGTTTACTTGTATTTTTTATTTTGCTTTAATTATATTTTATTGTTTTAGCTTTATTTTATTGTCATTGTTATATTGTTTGTTAGTCACCTTGGGTGTCCTTCGGAGAAAAAGGCAGAATACAAATCAAACCAAATAATAAATAAATAAATTTTAATCATGTCTGGACAGTTAACAGTAAGTCGGAAACAGACCAGAAATGCAATCTTTTTTTCCTCCTAACTGAAATCTACAAATCCAGTTTCCTTATTGAAACACAGAATTCAAGAGTAAAAGTGACACATAGGGTACAGAGTAACTATGGGGAGTCCTTGCTCCAGTGTAAGAACAATTTACTCTGGATTTCAAAATGAATTTCCCATAGGTTTTCACTAAGTGGTGCAGTAACTACGGGTGCATATAATGTCTCTTACATGCTCCCAAAGTTACTCTGGATTGTAGGGATATACTCAAAGGTGTAATGTACAACAGTTGTAACTCCATATCATCTTTGGTGTGTCTGAAGCTACTATCCCACAAAACTCTCTCTCTCTCTCTCTCTCTCTCTCTCTCTCTCTCTCTCATCACTATAGTATATTTAAATGGATGATCAATAGAATATTGTCCCATAAAACATTTGGTTTGAAATCCAATTTTAAGTGCATTACAGTTTCCCGTGTACCAAATGAGAGATCTTCATCATATACTCTCATCAAAAATGAAAGAAATACTGCTTGGATGAATTGTCATATTTATTTATGAGTCTATAAAAACACATTGTGAAAGTCTTGGCACATTTTTGGGGATACCAGCTTGAACTTTGAGGAAAAGTTAAAAGCCTGAAAGGAAACCGAGCCTTGATTTATTATTAGAATGTTTTTAATTGCAGTTGCGATGAGTCACAGGTAGAAAAGAGGTTCTTTCCTTAATGGCCACATTTTTCGCAGGGGTTTCTCCTGCTTTAAAAATGATATACCTCTAAGATTTTTCTTTTATTGATTTGGCAAGATTTACTGTAGATTAGTGCAGCTTGTGTGTGGAAGCACAAGTGGTCCCAATATCCTAAGAAGAGAGGCCTGGAGGTGATGGTACATAAGGGTCCATCTCAGATGTAACCAGCATGCTCCACAGAAAACATAAGGTTTTTTCAAGACTGGCATTGGTTGAAAGGAAATCTTCTGATCTCTCAATGGAATAAGCTGTGGATACTGTTTGTCTTCCTTTCTTGGAGTTGCTGCAGCTGTATTTGCTGGATGAATGTATTTATTCCACTTATGCGCTATTTTTTCATGCACAGTGTAAGGCCCTTATCCTAAAGTGAAATTAAGCCCCTTGCTCCAGAGCAGTTAAGATGACTTTCCATAAGATAACACTAGAGGGTGACGTAACTGCGTGGACCCGTAACTGCTATGGATTTTGCCCTAAGTAATCCCCTATCCATGCAATTTCTGGGTTCAAAACCAAATAGCTTCCTCAGCTGAACTTCATCATCAACTTTAAGATCTGGGTTTTATACATCACACTTATGAACAGCAGAATATGTCCCAGTCACCCCCCACAAAAATTGATAATTTTGCAACATGTTGATGATGTGTTGGTGTCAACAGTATTATTTCCTATGATGGTGTGGGGAGGCTGGTGCATGCCTGTGCACTGGCCTAACCCCTCCCCCCAAGAATGGGACAGAGCATGTGCTGGCATCCCCATACCACCACGGGACATTTTGCAGGTGAGTTATGCCAGCCTAAATTGGTTAGGATTGCATCCTGACTGTGATAATAGCTACACAGTTACTGTATTTCCTGGCTTATAAGACGCACTTTTTTCTCCCCAAAGGGGGGGGGGAAATGTCTGTGCGTCTTATAGAGTGATAGGGCCAATCTGGAACACCTTAACCCATCATGTCATATGTCGTTAGATTCGTATTGAAGAGCAGAATCCAATGCAAAAATCAGTTTTGAGATATCTCCTTCCTATCAAAACGTATGGCCAAAAAACCAAAAAACAAAAGTATAAAACAAAAAAATTACATTTTTGGCAATTTTTTTAAAGTGGGTGGGAATATTGGCTTGGGGGATAGGGATTTTGCCCTGGGGAGATAGGAATTTTGGCCTTGGGGTTCAGGAATTTTGGGTTTGGTATATGGTCACCCTGGAACAGTTACAATCCTAAGCAGCCTTCTCTGGCTTGGAGACTTGCTCCAAAGTAGATACGCACAAGACCTGGTCCCTACTTCTGCATGCCTCTGCATCCCTCACTCTTCCCTATCTATCTAGATCCCCTTACCTTTCCCTCCCCAATCTGGTCCCCCCACCCCCAAAAGAACCCCTCCCCAACTTACCTGCCTTCCTGGACCATTTGCAATGTGCAAAATGTTGTTGTCTGATCAGTTGCAATGAGATTTGTGCAAAAGTCACAAATCACTGACACTAGAGATGATGAGTTTTGGGGGTTTCCAGAAAATTAGAAGAGTGCTGAAGCTTAAAGTCTTTCCTCATTCGTTAATGACAGTGATAATGGTTCTTAATACCACTGGTTGAAATATTATTCTGCTATATTTTATTAAATATATTAGTACACCCTTTGGTTCAGAATATTTTTTTCTTGTTTTGCTCCTCTAAACTTTGGTGCGTCTTATGGTCCGGTGAGTGTAATAATATTAATATAATAGTTATCATATTAATAATAAGTAATCCAGGAAATACGGATTCTCTCCCTTCCCTAACATCTGGCTGAACTTTAACATTGTGTTGTGACATTGATGTTATACATGTCCCGCTGCCTGGTGGTGCTCAGTTTCCAGTGATGCTTGGTACCTGGTGCCTGGCACAGGTGCCCAGTGCTCAGCAGGAATGAATGCCCACTCGTGACCAAAGTGCTGCCCACTGGTGCCCTGTGGTGCTCGGAGTCCACTGCCTGGTAGGGATGCCTGGTGCCTGTTGGTGACCACTGCCTCATGGTGCCCGGTTATGCCCGGCTGCCTAATGGTGCCCACTGCTCAGTAGAAATGCAAAGTGGTTGGTATGGATGCCCAATGTCCACTACTGCCTGCCACTGCCCCCTAGTACCCTCC
This sequence comes from Cryptoblepharus egeriae, assembly GCA_030015325.1. Classification (NCBI taxonomy): domain Eukaryota; kingdom Metazoa; phylum Chordata; class Lepidosauria; order Squamata; family Scincidae; genus Cryptoblepharus; species Cryptoblepharus egeriae. The sequence continues at coordinate 28,110,614 of JAREYC010000010.1, read as the reverse complement.
GGTGTCTGCTGCCTTTTGGTGCCCAGAAATGCCCAGTGCCCACTGGTGACCTCCACCCAGTGCCTGGTGCCCAGCCGTGCCTGGGACACACACAGATATTCTTGAAATTTTACTCCTGCAATGACAGTTTAATTCTGCTGGTTATAAATAAACAAGACACCACTGAGGATCTTGAGACTCAGTAGGAGCAAAATAGACTCCAGCAGTTTTCCAACTCTCCAGGAAGTGCAGCTTTTCTTAAAAAGCAAATGATCTTGAGTGATTCCCACTCCTTTTTCCAATTTGATTGCCTAATGTCACCTCTCCCCAACAATGCCCTGAATTTCTCCTTGACTGACAAGTCACCATACATTATTCCCCCCTATTAAATCAAGTGAGGTGTCATATTCTATACCATGATCTACCTTCTTGGGAAAGTGAGGGGCTCTGTGTTTCTGCTTCTCTGCTCCTTCAAACAATTAAAACACTTTATCACCTTCCTGGTGTGCACCTTCTTGACATCCCATCTATTCTTGGGGTTCTTTTTCCTGAATTTCTGAACATGTAAATCACCAGTTTGGCAATAGCAGTTTTGAGAGGAAATCCCATAATCTGGCTGGTTCTGCAAATAAACCGGCATATACTTCAGTTTGTCAAAACAATTAGTGTTCATTTTGAGTTTATTCGGTTAGATCTGCAACCACTGATCAGTATAAATTATGTATTAGGCTTGCCCAGATGTACTTGTTTATTCATGCGTGGACTCGAAGAATTTCCATCTTCTCCATGCAAAAAAAAATATACACACAAAAATACAAAAGCTCAGGCTTAAATTTAGTAAACGACTTTGGTCTCAGCAGTAATTTTTACCCCCGATTGTACTCTTAAATTTGAGACCATTTGAATCTGCTCTTACATGTCTTGCAATAGGGTTTCTCCATCCTCCTTTTCAAGAGAATAGCACTTTACCTGATTGATTCAAACCACCCATTGTTTTATTCCTCCCCCCTTTGAAAAGATGCAATTAAAAGACCTGCCTGTTAGCACTCTGAGAATTATCTTCTCGGTGAAAAAAGTCACTCCAAAAATTATCTACTCACTGAAAAATTCACTGCCCAAAGTAATCAGTGTTGATATTAGCAAGAAGATGAAAGATTACACTGGAAGCTCCCATGTTTTTTAAAAGATAGATTCCTAACAGCAATTATTCCTTGTGGGGTTTGGTCTTACGGATACAATTTTCCAGCACAGACAGACAGATAGGAATGTAGTAGTGGTACAACAACAACAGTAGCAGTTGTTGTTGTTGAAAATGGGATTTCAGTAATCAGGTAGCACTCTGCAAAAGGCTGTCCAATTAACAATTAAATCCAAATTCACCGACACAATCTTAAGATGTCTAGAAAACCAACACTATTTCTCCATGAAATTCAGCCTGGCCTAAGAGTCTATTTATGTAAGGTTTATGATGCCAATGTTTACAACTCACTCAAAGAAAGAGGTTTCAGGATTCCTTGCAGCCGGTTTTCTAGCCTGCTAAGTGAAACGAAAGAGATTCAGCACAAGAAGAGGTGGAACAGGAAAGCAACCAAATACAGCACTTTCGACGGCCTTGAAAAGGTACAAAAATTATATATATTTAAATACGGTATATATAATTTCTCCATCACACACACTGAGGAAGAAGCAAGCCGGTAAAATAGGAAGAATGGTCATATGGCTTTCTCATAATACAATGTGCAGGGTTGCGATAAGTAATTTAAAATGACCACATGCTACAGACTACTGCAAAAGTATATACATAGATTTTGGGAGGGATAAATTGCTAACAGGCCATAGAGAGAGGACCTGATTACAGGAGGGCATCTGATAAAGCTCTTTTCAACTGCTGGACACCTTACAGGTAATTAAATCTTCTTAAATTTTCTAAATAACACATGGATCTCTAAATTGCAACATTGATTTCTGCCTCCTTCCATAACCATAGAGCAGTAGCTTTAGTTTCAGGTTACTTGTTTGCTTTCAAGAAACGGAGGGAGGGGAAATAAATTAATAACCTGTGTTTAAAAAAATGAAAACAACAACTGCCTTTGATGTAACATAGAGTATAACTACGTTATGTTAGGGTTGAGCTGAGAACACTACACTCAGTGGTGGGCTCCAGCAGGTTCGCACCTACTCTATAGAACCGGTTCTTAACAAGAGATAGGACATATAAAGTTTAAAAATAGCCATTTAAAAGTGGCTGCCAGATGGACAGAGAACCGGTTCTTAAATTTTTTGAAGCCCATCACTGACTACACTCCAGCAGTAATCATAACAGTTAAGTTTTGTGTTAAGAACTCATGAGTAATATATACTGTGCATATACAGTATATATATACCAGTAATCTGTATATTATGGATGCTCTCAACTCACATTTCTTAAATCTTCTGACATATATATGCATTCATAAAAATTGCTGAGCCAAGTGATTTAGAACATGTAATTTTATTTCACTATAATTAATGTGCTCTCCTCACTAGGGATTTATTTTCAATTAAATAATTAGCCTTAATGCCACCCAAGGGTGTTTTAATGACATTTGTATACATTTGTCTCTGTTAACAATAACTCAACCTGATCAAGCGACTATTTTTGTGGGGGAAACCTGTATTTCCTTTTTCTTTACATTTCCAAATTTTAAAGAAATAATTGAAAATATCACCTATTCTTTTAAGCCAGATATGTGGTTTCATTTCCACCTTTTTAAAAAGGAGTTCAACTCTGGAAAAACAAATGGGACCATGCTATGCAGATATGTAAGCTGCATTAATTGCAAGGAAACCATTGCAGGTCATCTATTTCTGATTCTAATTATATAGAATTAAATTTTTAAAAATATGTATACGCAATGGAAGTGATGTCACCACTATTATTTTAACATAATCTTATCTTTAAAATTCTGCCTTGGTTTATCAGTGAGTCTCTCATTATACATCTGATTCAGTGTGAAAAGCAAATTTATATATTATATTTATTTATTATACATTTCTGGAAAAAAAATCAATTGCTTCAGTTTAGTCTGCAAGCCCAAGTTATGTGCACCTTTGTCCAGGGCCTTCACACACATTCCCAGCAACCACACCAGGTTTGCCACCAGGTGTAAGCTCAACAAAAGTTCATGGCTCCTCTACTCACAAATGTGGCTGCCTGAGCAATGGATGTGTTCCGCAGCAGTTGTGGCATTCACACTCAGTGTTTTGCAGTAAGATTTAACTGTTTTTTTTAATAAAAATAAGAAATACAACTTTAGAAATATATCTTAAAATACTTATGTGAAAAAGGCCTAACAGTGCAAAACTGATGATGCCTACTCACAAGAAAGTCTCATTGAGTTTGATTATGAATAACTCTCAGAGTGTATAGGATTGAGTGTAAGTCCTCTTAAATTAAATTGGGGTTGTGCTTTTAGCTAGATGCATATGCACACCACTGATATTTTTTCCAAAGAATGTTACCTTCATGAGCACCAAATGTTCTGCGTGGTTTTTTTTAATATGACATACCCTACAATCCAGAGTAACTACGGGAGCACATAAGAGACATTATGTGCACCCGTAGTTACTGCACCACCTAATGAAACCCTATGGGAAATTCATATTGCAATCCAGAGCAAATTGTTCTTACACCAGAGCAAGGACTCCCCGTAGTTACTCTGGATTGCGCCCATAGACACCTTGCAAACATTCTTATGAATTAAAAGGAGAAGCAGTGGTACATTGGTGTGACAAGTGGGGATATCTGCACTGGATACCACTTGACAGGGGCACCAAGTGTGGACTTATATGTATTCTACTGATGATGCATTTACTGCTGAGGCATCATGATGATGATGATGTATTGTTGCCTGCCTGTTTTTTAAACTGGGTTTTATTGGGTTTTTTTACTGTCTTTGTATAGTTTAATTGCATTTTAATTGCATTTATTGTTATCTAGTTTTAATGGTATTTTATTGCTGTTTTTAAATGTTGTTAGCCACCTTGTGTTTCCATTTGTTAAGGAAGAAAGGCAGGATACAAATCTAATAAATAATTACAATAAATTTTATACCATTGTCAAGGGTGCAATTTTGCCCCAGTTTCAGGTGACCTAAAAAAGAAGTAAATGCTTCAGTTTTCAATTTTTTCCCCATAACGTTGGTTTAACATTCACAGATTCAGGCAGAAAATCACTTGGTGGAATAGGGATGATTTCTTCCTCATCTGCTCCTCTCTGTGTAGCCTGCTGAATAAATTCAATCGATGGGCTGGGCAGGGTTGGCTTCCCACCCCATGATCTCCCCTTCTCTGTATGTATGGGAGTGCAATTTTAGTGAGCACTATTTTCCCAACATATGCCACTGAAGGGGAGGACAGTCATTACATTGACAGCTCAATCCTAAGATTGTCCTGGGTGCAAGGTGTGCTGGTTCAACCAACAGAGAGGCTGAAGGGGGTGAGGGGAGTGCAGGAGGGTGCATTTGAGGGTTGGTGTGGGTAGTCTTGGAGAGCATGGACAGGGAGCAAGAAATGAGGCTGGGACTTGGTGATATGCTGGATCCCAACCTGGTCCCGAAGCAGGAAGGAAAGGCTGCTCTATTCTCCACTACCTCCTAAGGTTGTTCAGATCCAAGTAGACCCATCAGGACTGCTACAGCCCTACAGCCCAAGGTAAGCAGTGGTGGGCAGCAGCAGGTTCGCACCTACACTATAGAACCGGTTCTTAACAAGAGATAGTACATATAAAGTTTAAAAATAGCCATTTAAAAGTGGCTGCCAGATGGACAGAGAACCGGTTCTTAATTTCTTTGAAGCCCATCACTGAAGGTAAGGTAAAGTTTTCCCTTGCTCCTGATAGTGCGGCGGTAGCCCAACCAAGCGTTGGATGCATGTCAGCCTACCTGCTCCAGGACGAGTTTGAATGGTGCTCTAAGCCTCATTGCCATGACTCAAAAATCAGGTAACTGCATGTGCATCAGGCTACATATACTCTTATGAACATGCAGCTTTAAATCCCATTTAATACAATATGGCGAACATCCATGTCAACCTGATACAAGATTGGTACCAAAGAAGTACAGGCATCCCTTACTGGACAGGTTAGGAACCGGAGCACCATCCAAAAGTGAAAACCACTGAGAAATAAAACCCAGTCTTTTTCAGCTTGCAAATGCAGAATGGTCACTACAAAAAATAAAAATATCATTTTCAAAAGCCTAAATAACACATAGCCAAAATAAATGACAAATTACAGTAAAATGAACAAAGGCATGTGTGGACAATGGATATCTTATATATTTGAATGATGGTTATTTATTGAAGAAAGTCATAAGGAAATGCGAAGAAGAGTTTGATCACCAATTTTAGCCTTTAGACCAGCAGAGAGGGGTTGAAAGAGTGAAGCATGTGTTGAATGAATGAGTCCTGGGTATAACTGAAAGGTTTTGAAAGAAGAAAACTGACAGAAAATGAACCATCAGAAAGTGAGGGATGCCTCTAAGTCAAATAACCTTCTCTATTGTGTATGCTTGGTCAGTGCCTAGCAATAGTGGCCAAGGCTTTTTAGAGTAGGGCTCAGCACCATAGACCCTGAGCCTAAACCAATCCTTTTTGGATAGGGAAAGAACAAAATCCTAACCATGTCTACTCCAAAGTAAGCTCCATTGTGTTCAATGGATCTTACTCCCAGGAAAGTGTGCTTAGGATTGCAGCCAGAGTCTCCTAACCCCCTAGTTGCAAATATAAGAGTAAAGGGAAGCTGCTGGCTGCAGGAGCTGGGTTTGCTTGCTGAGTCTCAGTTACTACTCAAGACTGTTCTCCTGCAAAACCCATAATGATTTATTGTAATGTCACCAAGTAGCTGGCATATTCCAAAAGAAATATGGCCCCTTGCATATGAGTGAGCCCAGTAGTGGGCTTCAAGGGGTTCTCACGGGTTCTATAGAACCTTTGCTTATGAGCGCCTGGTTCTGAGAACTGTTACTAATGGGACATAGATCCTGTTGTTGATATAGGATATTAGGACATAGAACCTGTTGTTAATTTATTTGAATCCCACCACTGAGTGAGCCCCACTGATTATAGTAGGGCTTACTTTACATGCAAGGCTAGGTTTCTCAGGCTCCTTTCCATTGCCCCTCTTGCATAGGAGTAGCCCCACTGACTGTAATTGGCTAACTTCAAAGTAGATGTGCATAGGCTGCTCTCTCAGGAGAGGCTGAGCGTGTGCCAAAACCATCCATATACTGGCTGGAACTTTTTTGCTTGTTTATCAAGACATCACTTCTATATCAAAATTTATTAGAAATGTTTGCTTATCTTGCAAAACACTCTCAGTCCAAGCTTTTACTGTATGCACAGGCAGACCCAAAAGTGAGAGGGCAAAAACCCTAGAAGAATTGCACAAAGTTGAGAAAGTTTCCAAGAGAGTTGGAGAGCAAGAGGGAAAGGGGGGAGGCTTGGAAACAGAAGAGATTTCTACCTGACTGAGCTTATTCCATCCCCTGCAGAAACAGGTTGACTCTGTTTATTCCCCTTTCTGGAGAGAGAAGGGGGGTCTGTTTCTCTCTCCTCTAATCTGGATCTAAACTGGTTGATCAGATTTCCAGCTTCACTTGCAGCTCTCTAGCGCCACCCTTAGAGAATGTGGGCAACTGCAGCTCCCTTGAAATTTAGATTATTTTTTTTAATGTCACTACTCTGGTCATTTGTCTTTTTTTTAAATGTCACTCAACATCATATTAGGAGACAGGAGGGAAGTCTCCTTTGGCTGCATTTGGAGCTGCTCTAGGAGAAATTAGAAAGGCTGAGGTCACCAGAAAAGCCTGATCCACTTTTAGGCTTTTGCAACCTGTTGCAAGGAAGCTAAATTTGCTACCTATGCTTGTTTATTATACACAGGTCAATTTCAAGAGCTTCCAGCTTGCTGGGAAGGGTAAGGTAAACATATATCTGAAAAAAAGTGGACAAGACCCTCCCAAAATGTAGGACACTCAAGAAAAATGTAGGACACGACAAAATAAAAATGAAAACACTCATATATATTACTTTCATGTGCTTAATTTCAATACTGTTACATATTATTAAATTTGAAATTCTTCCATGTAATTTATTGCATATAATTTATTAATTACAAGAAGGTTACGTGCTGTCAATTTACAAGGAAAAATAGGACAATGAAGTTTTTTTTCCAGGACACTAAAATCCAGGACATGTACTGGGGAGGGGAAGAGGACATAGGTTCACCCTTAGGGCAGAGGAGTTGGGTTGGGTCAGGATCATTTAGGGGCTTGGAAGCAGAAGGCTGAAGGGGGAATCTGCTTAGACGTAGAAGCACAATCCTAACCATGTCTACTCAAAAGTAAGCCCCATTGTGTTCAATGGTTCTTACTCCCAGGAAAGTGTCTTTAGGATTGCAGCCATAGAGCACAATCCTAACCATGCCTGCTCAAAAGTAAGCACCATAGTGTTCAATGGGTCTTACTCCCAGGAATGTGTGGTTAGGATTGCAACCTATGGCAGCCTATGGCTGCAATTCTAAAGACACTTTCCTGGGAGTAAATACTATTGAACACAATGGGACTTACTTCTGAGTAGACATGTTTAGGATTGCACTGATAGGCTGCAATCCTAAAGACACCCGGGAGTAAGATCCAGAGAACACAATGAGCTTACTTCTGAGTAGACATGGTTAGGATTGTGCTCATAAGGATGTTCTTAAGGCTGGAATACATCTGTAGTAACACACTCCAAATTATCATTTTTATTTATTTCTATAAATAATTTCCTTAGTACTGTATATACGTAGTATATACTTAGGCTGCAATCCTAAAGACACTTTCCTGGGAGTAAGACCTACTGAACATATTGGGACTTACTTTTGAGTAGACATAGTTAGGCTTGTGCTCTTTGTAAATGTATTGGATGGATGGATGGGGGGAGAGAGAGAGAGAGATTCTGGAATAACTCCTGGATTCATTTGGCGCGTAGACTCTGGAATAACTACTGGTTTTCTAACATATATCCACACAAAGAGGATACTCCAGGTTAACACCAGGCTTTATTTCATACACAAGGAAGAATCAGGAATAACTCCTAATTTTGGTTGAACAGTAAAAAAAAGAAGAAGAGCCTAAGGGATATTATAATGACCACTTATCTTCTTGTATACAAACACACATTGCAGAAGAACAAGCTTTCTGCTACCCGGAGTAATGAGAAAGAGCTGCTACTACAGCTCTCCAGACACCCTTTCCCTGCCAAGAGCTGGCAAGGCGTGGAGCTGCTCGCTGGTTGAACAGGGGCCTCCCTTCCCATTTGTTAATTGAGGCAATTACGCACCGGTGTTAATGGGCTGGGGGTCTCTGGGCAGCCATCAATCATTCTCTCATTGATCTGTCAACGCCTTTTCTCCCCCTTCAACCCCCCCTTTCCTTTCCACCAATTCCTGCTGGGACTATTTGGGGGTCTACTGGAGCCATTTATTGGGGGGGGGGGAGATAGGGTCAGTTTTTGGATCAAGGATCACCCTTTGGAGGATACTCAGGAGGGATGCATGTGTGTGTAGACCAGAGGGTGGTCTTCTACTGTCCTTACTCCAGGAGGGGATCTTCTCTCTTTCATTCCTCTTCCCACCCCCACCCCCACCCCCCCAAAAAAGCATGTCAAGTCCTTCTCATCTGAAACCTTTCAGCCACTTTGGTTTTAATTAGAGAGCAAGGATTTCCTTGCTTGGAGGGACTGCAAAATGGAAAGCTAGGAAAGGGCTACACTGGGTTTAGAGACACCCAGGACTCAATCCTATCTATAAGCTCCATTGTGTTCAGTGGATCTTACTCCCAGGAAAGTGTATTTAGGATTGCAGCCCCAGTGTGTTAAGTGAGTGGATTAAGTGAGTGGGTGATAATTTGAGTATTTTCAGACATTTTTTTAAAAGTCTTTCAAATTTGCAGATCGATCCTAAGCAGATTTACTCAGGAGTAAAATCCATTATAAACACTTACTCCCAGGAAAGTGTGGATAGGATTGAAGTTAATTAACAAAAACAAAACAAAAGAGGCAGAAATGCAGGTAGAGGCATTCCATGTAAATGAGGAGTATCTCTTCTGGGAATGCTTCTTTTGCTGTGACTTGCGCATTCCTCATTTCAAAGGAAAGCCCCCCCCCCTTTTAAAAACAGCATTTCTCTTTATGTTAACTGTGTTTGATGGGATTGATGGGCTCAGGTGGTCTGAGAAGTCTTGGATGGTGGAAAGGATGCACACAGGGGGTGGGTGGTAGAAGACATCAGAGGCTGGAGCTGCACATGTTCACTTAAAAGGGCATCCCTCTGCATCCAGGAGGACTGATTCATTCCCACGGGGTCCCCTTTCTGTGTGAACCTGAAGCCACAACCTCGACATCCTCATAGCTTTCCACTTCTCCTCTCCAATCTGTCCGCCTTTCAAGAGCCACAGACCTCTTGGTGGACTTATAAGTGCAATCCTATTTGTGTCTATTCAGAAGTGAGTTCAATGGGGCTTACTCCCAGGAAAGTCCTTTTAGGATTGCAGCCCCACACAGGGCTGATCTTTTGGGATTTCTCATAGGATCGCTTCCCTGCCAGGAAATACATCTCCTAAAATGAGATAAAGGCTGCAATCCTAAACACACTTTCCTGGGAGTGAAACCCATTGAAAACAATGGGGCTTACTTCTGAGTAGACACTTTTAGGATTGCACTCATAGTGATAAAATGGAGAAGCAGTGGAAAGGCACTCCTGATGGGAGCTCCAAAGAAACTGTCTCTTCCTGCAGTGACATTTGTCTCCCCTCCTCAAAATAAAAAAGTCAGATTGTTGCCAGTTTAAATGTGCATTGGTCAAACAGAAAGGTGCCTCCGAGCCAGATATAAATGCGCATCAGATGGAAAGGTGCGCACTTTGAGAAGGAAATGCGTCTCACAGCCAGCTTAGCTGCGCATCGTTCAGACATGAAATGTGTCTTTCTTGTCTGATGCAAGTTAAATGCGCATCAAACAGAAAAATGTATGGCAGACAAGTTAAATGTGCATCAGATGGAAAGGTGTCCCATAGGTTAAAGGCGCATCAGATGGAAAAATGTATAGGCAGCCAAATTAAACGCGCACCGTTAAGATGGGAAGCCAGGTTAAAAGCGCACCATACCTAGGATTGCCATATGTCCCCCAAAACAGGGACAGTCCTGTTTGGGGGGGGGGGCTGTGTTCACATACTGGCAAGTGTGACGGAGAATCCTGTCCCGATTTTGTGGAAGAGAATTATGGCAACCCTAGCCAGACCTGCAAGGAGTGTGGCCACCAAGTTAAACGCGCATCTTTCAAGTGGTCCATGGATTGATCCAGAGGATCAGGAAAGTGCTCGTGTCCTGGGGAGGAGGGGGTCCTCCTCTAGAAGCCCACTCTCCAATTTGCAATTAAAAAAAATCTGTTCAGATGTTCAACTCCCAGGATACCTTCTCCCCCTCCTTTTTTTTACACTATGAGTCCCTTTCTTTTGTTTGTTTGGTTGATAGTTTTGTTTGTTTGCTTGCTTTTCTTTTAGAAAGGGGGAGGAGGAAACAGCAGTGAGCATCTCAAAGAACATGGAGCATTAAATTTGGTGACACTAAATCACAGGTTTACTGCACAGCCAATGGTCCCTGCCCCAAGTTGCTTCCAGTCTAAGGAGTTGAAGGCTCGGAGTGAAGAAGGGTTCCAAATGCCTTCCCAGGACACCATAACCCCCACCCAGGAGCAAGGAGAGTGTATAATGGGTAGGAGTATAATGTGTATAAGGTGTGTCTATAATGGGGAAATGTTTGCTGGTGGATCAATACGACTACAAGCTGGAAACGGATGGGATGAAAGCTTGTTACATACCAAGAATTCAGTATGTGCTGGTGGGGTGGACCTGAGGATGAGAACTATCTGAAGTTGTGATGATGGGAAAAGAATTGTCCTTAGGGACATTGCAGTGGGTAAGCCCCACATCTCATGCACTTGGAGGGGGGAGTTGAAAAAAAGAAATTCTTGGGTTTCAACTGGCCCTACATTGTGTGTGGAGAGGACTGACATCCTAATCAAACCTACCTACCTGGAAGTAATTTCTATTTAACACCATGGGACTTACTTCCGAGTAGACATGCACAGGATTGCACTGTGTGTTGTGCTGTGTTACACTCCCTTTTGTCTGAACCATATGTGTGTGCGTTTGTTTGTGTGTGTGTTGTGTTGTTACATTCCTTTTTTTCTGAACCGTGTGTGTGTTGTGCTACACTCTTATTTTTTATCCGCTTGAACCAAGTTTCCAAAGATCAATTAAAAACAAACTGGATAAAAGAGGAGGAAATTGAGAGATGGGAGCTTTTAAGGGAGTCCTCTGTGTGGGGTGGGAAACCATGGATCTCAGCCAGAAAAGAAGTGTCCTTGCTGTTGGGGTCCATTCCTTGCCAGTGGAGGAAATGTGAATACCACTACTCCTTGTTTCCCAAGTCAGTGTTGGATTGGGAAAGTGAAAGAGAGTCTGCAATCCTAACCACACTTCCCAGAAAGAGAGAGAGGCTGCAATCCTCACCACACTTTCCAGAAAGAGAGAGAGGCTGCAATCCTCACCACACTTTCCTGAGAGTAAATACCATTGAAAACAATAAGACTTACTTCTGAGTAGACATGCTTAGGAAGATGGCACTGAGAGATAGATTGAAATGAAAAAGAGAGAGATTTACAGGGGATGTTGTGGGGATCAAATAAATTAAAGACCCCCCCCCAACCAGGATCAGGTCTACCCTGGCGCATCCCATTAAATCCCCCCAAGAAGTGTTGGGGGCCCTCTAAAGCTGTTCAGAGATGATTGGCAAAGATTTCGGGATTACTCTTGACGTCACTGGGCTCCCCTCCCGGCAAAAGGGCCAGCCAGGCAGGATCCAAGCATCCTTGGCACTCCCAGCCAGCCTTGGCATCTCTCCCACGCACCCCCAACCAGTTTCTCCCAACCCCCCTCCCTCCTCCAGTCTCTCTCTATCGAGGATCTTTCCTCCCCAGCGCTCTATCTGTCTCTCCATCTCTCCATCTCTCTATAAATTATTGCCACCTCTCTCCATTTCTTTTTTTTTCTTTCCCCATCATGAAGAAGAGGAGGGGCTGGGTGGGGGGGTGGCTTTCAGCTTGCGATCCTTCCTAATCAACGCGTGTAAAAGGTGGGGGGGGCAGAGAGAATAATAAATAAAAATAATAAAACAATAATAATAATCCTACCCAGGCAAGGTGGGGCTGGGGGAGTGAAAAAGGTGGATCAGGAAGGAGGGAAGATTCAGTGGCAGAGGAATTGGGGAGGGGTGGAAGGAAAGGAAAGAAAGAAGAAAGAAAGGGGGGGTTACCCCAATCTTGCCTCTGATTCCGACCCCCCAAAAAGTCTGGAGATCAGCGATGTCCTTCTCTCAGTTTGGATATCCTTACAGTACGACTTCCCAGGTAAGTCTAATCATCCATCACTTGGCGGGGGGATGATGACACTTTCAAGTGTCCTTCAGTTCCATGGGTCTTTTTTTCCTCCCCTTTAAATGCCCCCCCCCAGAACATTTGGTTAGATCTTGAGACAATATTGATCTGTATATGCTATGAGTTAGAGATGTTACTTCTGTGTTTGTGTGTGTGTTGTGCCCAGCACTATGCATGTCTACTCAGGAGTAAGTCTCACTAAAAAATATGGTGCTTACTTCTAGGAAAATGGGCATAGGATTGCACCCGGAGAGCCCAATCCTTTATACGTCTACCTAAAACTTGGAGCACAATCCTAACCAAGTCTACTCAAAAGTAAGCCCCATTGTGTTGAATGGGTCTTACACCCAGGAAAAAATGTTTAGGATTGCAGCTTTAGTCCTACTAAACGGGGCTTACTCCCAGGTAAGAGTGGATAGGATTGGGATCCTAGTTACTACATTGATTCCGAGGTGGTGGACACCCAGGTGCTGGAGGATTGGGTCCACTTAAGGATCCCATTTAAGGATTCTCACTGACTCCCCCCCCAAGTCAGCATGCATTGTATTACAATTCTCATTGATTATTATCAGTGATTATCACTATCAATGATTATCATTATTATTTATATCAGTAATTATCATTCTTATCATTATCACACTAATATCAGTGATTATCACTATCCACACTTTCCTGGAATTGAGCCCCATTGATTCCATTGCGTCTTACTTCTGAGTAGACATGCATAGGATTGGACTTCTTTCTCTTTATGTTGCGATTCCCAGTGTTCACCCAGGGCTTACTTTTGAGTAAGCGTGGATTTAGGACTGCAGCCTCAGAGTAAGGGATGGAGAGGTGTGGGTGGAGAAGGGGAGACCAGAAAGAGCCTCGAAGTTCAACTCATTTGCAAGTGCTTTATTGATTTCCAGGTTAAAGACAGTGGGGGGTGGTGTGCGTGTGCGTGTGTGTGTGGGGGGGGGGATGGCTTTTCTTAGGAGGGATCTGGTGTTGGTGGATCCTCATTAAGATCTGAATCCATCACCCTTTGCTGGTTTCATTTTTCCCCCAGCCCCCTTTTCCCAACTCATATGAACTAGATGAGAAGCAAAAAAGTTTGTTTGGCAAGAAAAAGCATGAACCTTCTTGGCTAGGTTTATTGCAACTGACTTTTACATAGGTCTACTCGTAAGTAAGTCACCTTGGACTCAGTAGGAAAGTACGCACCAAGGGACTGGCCTCTTAGTAGGACAATCCTAACAATGTCTACTCAAAAGTAAGCCCCATTGTGTTCAATGGGTCTTACTCCCAGGAAAGTGTCTTTAGGATTTTAGCCGAAATGTAAACTGGGCTTTCGGATACGATCCAGTTTGCTGGAGTCCAGTTGCCGCCCCTGGACTGGTTTGCACTGGGTTGCCCTTGTGCATTTGGGAATCAAAAATATAAATCTATTTCTACTGATCACCCAAATCTGAATGTATAATAAACCTACATATCACACGTTTGTGTGTGTGTCCTATATTGCTGCAAATATAACTTTACACCTGATAGCAGCTACACCTGAGCTCTTTGCCATCCTTCTTTTCTCCCTCCCAGCATAATCCTATCCACACTTTTCTGAGAATAATCCTCACTGACTATAACGGGACTTACTTCTGAGTCGTAAGGCAGAGGATTGGGCTCTCTCCTCCTTTCTAGCCCAGTCCCAACCACGGTTTCCTAGAAGTAAGCTCCATTCAACATCATGAATCTTACTTTTGAGTAGGCGGGTATGGGATCGAGCTCTCCCCTCCCAATCCCATCCACACTTTCCTGGGAGTAAGCCTCATTTTATATAATGGGACTTACTTCTGAGTAGACAGGCAAAGGATTGGGCTTCCCAATCCCAACCAGAGTTTCCTGGGAGTAAACCCATTAATGATGAGATCTTGGTTATCCTTTTCTCTTCCCCACCCCCCAGCTCACTCCTAGCCACACATTCCTGGGAGTAAGCCCCACTGACTATCATGGGACTTACTTCTGAATAGACAGGCATAGGATTGGGCTCTCCATCCTCAAACCTGACATTTCCTTTCACACTCTGCTCCCTAACTTGGACCATCCTGGCCAGTTCTACGGACTCTATCCCAGTGCCCACCTTCCCTATCCCACTCTCCCCTCCTCAAGCAGCACCAGTATCCCTTCTACTCCCTCACCATCCTTTTTATTGACTTTATTCTTCTTTTTGGGGAGGGGGATTGCCTTTCAAAGATTTGCGGGTGGCCAAGATGGTAAACCTCTGATTCCCCTAGAAATGGGGCCAAATCCAGAACTTTTTAGGAAAAATCCTGCTTGCTTTAGGAGGGGTCCCACTCTTGGCAAGTGGCATAGAGTGGGTGCGTAGCTAGTGGCATAGCTAAAGTGGGGTCGGAGCAGTTAGTCTTGGAGGGAGCCTCAATTTGGGAGTCATTCCAGGCAAGGGGGGTTAGAATTTGCCATTGCACGATCAAAGTACTCCCTCCAAAGCTGTCTGTTGCGCCCCCTCTAGCTATGCCACTCCATGAGGTGCTCTGGGGAGAGGTTGGTCCTTGGACTTGCAGCCTCTTTCTGGAACCCGCACCCAGCCAGAACCCCCTAGATTAACCCCTGCCTTGCTGTTCTCCCTCCCTGCTTTCTCATCTCTTTCTCTTTCTGTCTCCTTCTATCTCTCTTTCTTTCTCTATGTCTGTATAAAACAACACAGTTTTTCGTCTCAGCCAGCTCCAGCACCACCTGCTGCGACTCCGTGTCGGATGTCACGTCTGGATCCTCTCAACCTGCCCCCCTCTGCTGCCCCCCCTACGAGAACAGGCTGCTGGCTGGCTCCAGGTCGGACCTCAATGCTGCGCTGGGCATGTACGGCTCCCCCTACGCAGCCACTACTCAAGGCTACCCCAACTACCTCCCCTACTCCGCAGACCCCTCCACCCTCTACACCACACTGGTGAGTAGCGCTAGAGCAGACCTGGCCTCCTCCTACTACTACTAAGGTGGGCAGGGAGCGCCAGGAAGAATTTTCCTGTCATTTTCTGCAATCCACACTTTCCTAGGAGTAAGCCTCATTGACTATAATGGAACTACTCCCAGTACTACTCCTAGTAAACCAGTAATTACTTCCAGTAACCCTCCCAGGAAAATAATGGGAGTAAGTAATTAGTGGGTTTGCATAGGATTGAGCTCTTAAGTTGCATCCACACTTTCCTAGGAGTAAGCCTCATTGACTATAATGGAACTACTCCCAGGACAGTACCAGTACTATTCCCAGTAAACTAGTAACTACTTCCAGTAAACCTTCCAGGAAAGTAATTGGAGTAAGTAATGGGACATTCTTCTGAGTAGGTTTGTATAGGATTGGGCTCTTAGGTGGTAAACCTCTCCATGCTTTCCTAGGAGTAAGCCTCGCAGGAAAGTAATGGGAGTAAGTAATGAGTAGGTTTGCATAGGATTGGGCTTTTAGGCTGCATCCAGACTTTCCTAGAAATAAGCCTCATTGACTATAATGGAACTATTTCTGAGTTAATTTACATAGGATTAGGCTGTTAGGCTGTAATTCTCACAACACTTTCCTGGGAGGAAGCCTCATTCACTATAAAGGAACTGCTTCTGAGTAGGTTTGCCTAGGATTGAGCTCTTAGGCTGGAATCCTCTCCACGCTTTCCTGGGAGTAGGCCTCATTCACTATAATGAGATTTACGTCTGAGTAAATAGGATAGGGAAGGATAGGATGCAGCATAGGATGGGGCTGCAGTCTTTCCTGGGAGTAAGCCTCACTGACTATAATAGGACTTTTTTCCGAGTAGGTTTGCATAGGATTGGGCTCTTAGTAGGGATCCGGATCTATTGCCTTCTTGGAAAGGGCAGAAAGGCCAGAGAGTAATGCACAGCCCACCAGTGTAGCATGCTTACTTGGAAGTAAGTCCCACTTTGTATCTTCTCTAGCTATGCAACTGCCTTATTTAATAGATCTGGGAAAGATGCTCTACTCAATGGTGTAGTTGTAGTTGACTTTACAAGCATAGGATTGATCTCGTATCCATTACCTGGAAGTAAGATTACCTAGAAGCCTCATTAAATTCAGTGGAAATTACTTAGAAGAAAAGAATATGCAATAGTATACTATCACAGAGCACAATGTCTACTCCAAAGTAAGCCCCATTGTGTTCAATGGCTCTTACTCCCAGGAAAGTGTCTTTAGGATTGCAGCAACAGTTGTGTATAAATTGTTTAGGACAGAAGTAGTTTGTGCACCTCCTCTTGTAAGGGCTTCAGAGACAGGAAACTTCCCTGTATGTTGTACTCGATGCAGCAATTAATACTGAGTTTCAGTAATATTGAATATAATGGGACTTACTTCTGAGTAGACATGCTTAGGAGAGCACTATAAGACTGCAATCCTAAACACATTTTCCTGGGAGTAAGACACAAAAGGGCTCACTTTTGAGCAGACATGGTTAGGATTGTGCTCTATGTCCCATTATAGTCCATAAGGTTTACTCCCAAGTAAGTGTGGATACAACTGATCTCGAAAACTGCAATCCTATACACGCATTCACTACGGAGTAAATTCCATTCAACTCGGGGGGGTTCCTTCTGAGCCGGCACGCATAGGATTACCCTGTTAAAAAAAAGTAAGAGGGGAAAAGGGAGAAGCTAATAGGACAAGATTAATTACAAATGTAGTGACACTAAAGTACAACATATGCAAAGAGGCTTAGGCTGCAATCCTAAAGACACTTTCCTGGGAGTAAGACCAATTGAACACAGTGGAACTTATTTTTGAGTAGACATGGTTAGGCTTGTGCTCTTACTCTATAGCAAGTGGGTATGGAATGATAGAGTATTGTATGCAACATACTGCAGTATAGACAGGGCAGACTATAGAGTACCGTATGCAATTATACAAACCTATAGTATCTTCAGGATAGTTAAAATAATATGTATATTATTTATTATGATTTATTTTATTTATTTATTTATTTAAATTTATTTATTTAAAAGGATCTTGTCTTTCTGTCCAGAATACTCTGTGATCAAAAACACCATACACAGATTTCAGTTAAAAGTAGTGGGGCAGAGACCTAATCCTAGTGCTTGAGATCAGGAGGATGGATCTTAGTCACACTCTCTCCAGATCCTTTGAATTCTTTGGGATTTTAGGATTTAAATCAGTGGTGGGATTAAATCAGGCAATTAGGCAAATAAATTAACAAGGTTCTATGTCCCAATAGTAACCAGTTCTCAGAACCAGATGCTCATTAGCAAAGGGTTCTATAGAACCTTTGAGGACTCCCTGAAGCCCACCACTGATTTAAATGTAAATATTTAATAAGAAGAAGAATAAGAAGAATAGATTATTGTTTAATTTTAAACCAGTCAATGATTTAGGCTACAATCCAGAGTAACTACGGGACCGTTTACACCGATGTAGTTAGGGTGCCACCTATCCTATGGGAAACCTATGGATTGCATCCAGCAATCCAGAGTAAGTCCCTCTTACGTCTTCCCGTAGTTACTCTGGATTGTAGGGTTAGTTCTTGTTATTGTTAATGTACACGTGACTGTTTCATGCCTTATGAATAAAATCATCTATCATCATCATCATCCTAGGACCTAATCCTGGATGGTGCCTGATTAGTGATTGGTGTCAAATCCAGCTAAAGAACTGGATGCGGTGACTTGAAATTTAATAATAATAATATTAATAATGATGATAATAATGGACTATAGTGGGACTGAGTTCTGAGTAGACCCACATAGGATGGGGCTCTGAGAGTTTACTCAGAAGTAAGAGCCATCCTTGGGTCTAGTCAGTGGAGGAGAGGGGAAGGGGGTCTACTCTGGGAAAGCTTCTCTCCCCATCTGTCTCTCCCAGCCCCCAGTGTGCTAAGCAGGCTTTTCCATCCCTTTTCCAGAACTCCCAGTACGAGATCAAAGAGGGCTCCTCTGCTTTCCATGCAGGGCTTGCGCAGCCCGCTGCCTACTACGCCTACGACCACTCCCTGGGGCAGTATCAGTACGACAGGTAACAACAACAACAACAGCAGCCCTTTGATCAGCAGCAGCAGCAGCAGAAGCAACAGCTTCCCCGCCCCACTGCCTCCATCAAGCCTCTGCTGTGCTGTGCTCACACAAATATATGTAGGGATGTGTGCATGTGTACATGTGTGTGTATATAAAATATAAGTATATGTAAACATAAGTATGTATGTGCATATATGTGAGTATATGCACATATGTATGTACTTATGGGTATATGTGTATATGTGTATATATATGTGTGTGTGTGTTTATATATATATGAGTGTGCGTGTGTGTAGACAGACAGACAGACAGGGGGATGCAAAGATAGGTATAGTTACGAAGTAAGAATTAATTAAGAATTTAGAATGTGTAAATGAGTTAAGAGTTAAGAATGTGTAAATGCTGAAGGCTGGCAATTTGAGCACTTGAGAGATTGTACTTGATTGCAGTTTGTATGTCATACTTATTGTGATGCTTTTTTCATAATAAAAACTGTATGCCTACTTTTGCACCCCTCTATGTACAAGTACATGCATGTATGTGTAATTTGAACATAATCCTAACCATGTCTATGCAAAAGTAAGCTGCATTATCCCTACAATCCAGAGTAACTACGGGAGCACGTAAGAGACATTACATGTACCCTTAGTTACTGCACTATCTAGTGAAAATCTATGGGAAATTTATATTGCGATCCAGAGCAAATTGTTCTTACATCGGAGAAAGGACTCCATGCAGTTACTCTGGATTGTGCTGTATGTCTTATTCCCAGGGGGTCTTATTCCCAGGAAAGCACCTTTAGGATTTCAGCCTAAGCATGTGGGAAAATAGGGTATAAAACATAACTATGTTGTTGCTTTTATGTGGTCAATTCAAACACCATTTTGCTTATTACTAATGCATATAACTTACTACATTTAATTTATGAACTGCAAGAATGTCTGCTCATAAGGAAAAGGAGGGCAATGAATTTCAAGGACATGTCCTGGGAAAAGGGGACATAGGGTCACCTTGGCCTATACATACATATATGCATGCACACATACATACTTATAATATACACACACCTGAAATGTGTCTGTATTAAAATATGTGTGAAATATACATGTGTGTATGTATAGGTTTAAAACATAAATATAGTATACGCACAAATCCCTGTATCATCCAAGGGGAGAAGGACATCATCACCAATATGACCCTCACTCAGGACCCTGCTTGATTCACCAACTCTCAGAGACTCCAGAAAGTCTCAACTCAAGAAAGTGTTCTCTCTCTCTCTCTCTCTCTCTCTCTCTCTCTCTCTCTCTCTCTCTCACACACACACACACACGCACACACACACGCACACACACACACACAGGGCAGCAGGGCTCCATATTCAAGGGAATTTCAGCAGGTGCATTTTTCTCATCTCACAGATGAGAAGTTGCATCTGCTGAAATTCCCCACTACACAACTGTAAAATGTGCAAGAACCCTGAGGTTGAAAGATTGGACACTCCTGCTCTAAATAAATGTTAATTATATAAGAATATTCAAAAGAATCTCTCTAAAATAATCCCTAGCCCCTAAAAAAGACATATTTTTCCTCTCCTTCTTTAGGGATGTGGAAGAGTAAGATAACTCAGAGACCAGTCCTAAGCAGGTTCATTCACAGAAGTAAACCCCCACTTACCTCACTGAGACTTGGGGTGCAATCCTAACTGCACTTTCCTTGGAGTAAGTACTATTGATCACAATAGAACTTACTTCTGAATGGACATGTTTAGGATTTCAGTGTTAGGCTGCAGTCCTATACACACTTTCCTGGGAGTAAGTTAGGAGTAGGTTCAAATGAACATAAGAGGGCTTACTTCTGAGTAGAAATGCATAGGTGTGTGTATTAGTTCTGTTTAGGTCTGCTTTTAACGAACATACACATACACAGGGGTATTCAATCAAACCCCTATTTGAACGTGAGGTCCTCAATTGGACAATACCCATATAAGATTTGATGTGTTTCTGGTGTTAACCTGGAGTATCCTCTTTGTGTGGATATATATTAGAAAATCAGTGGTTATTCTGGAGTCTACATGCCAAATGAATCCAGAAGTTATTCCAGAATCCATCCTTCCTTCCTTCCTTCCTCTTGGTTGATTTCTTTTTCTATTTGTTGTTTATTTGTTTATGCTGGGTAAACAGATCAATCATACTTAGAGCAATAGTCTCTCTAACTGGTCTGTATCTCCTTGCCAGATATGGAACAGTGGATTTTAGCAGCTCAGCTAGAAGAAAAAATGCCACCAGAGAGACAACCAGCACTCTCAAAACGTGGTTATATGAGCACCGGAAAAATCCTTACCCCACCAAAGGGGAGAAGATCATGCTGGCCATCATCACCAAGATGACCCTCACCCAGGTCTCCACCTGGTTTGCCAACGCCAGGAGGAGGCTCAAGAAGGAGAACAAGATGACCTGGTCCCCCAAAAACAAGGCTGGAGAAGAGAGAAGAGAGGATGGAAGGCGGAATGGGGAAGACTGTGCCAGTGATAATGAAGACAAAGGTAGGCAAGGAAAGGCAACACTATTTTATCATAATTTTGCATCTGGGCTTGAAAGCTGATGGATCAGACAAAAATTCAGCTTAATCCAATGTTCAGCATCCTTAAATGATCAGTTCTGGATGCCTCCAAGAGGCCTAAAAGCAGGCATGAAAACAATAGACTTCTCCAGTTGTTTGACCTGAAGAGGCTGATATTCAGAGGTAGACTGCCTCTGTTTAGAGCCACCTATTCTATTAGCCATCAACCCATATGGAAGCAGTGGATTTCTTACATTCATAATAAATTAAATGCTTGAGCATATGTATGTGTGTGATCAGTCATGGACATGATCAGGGATGGGCAAAACATTTGGCAGGAGGGCCACATCGTGCCTCTGACATTGTGTCTGAGCTAAAGGTGGGAGAAGAATTAATTTACATTTCAATTTTTTAAATAAATTTACATAAATGAATACATTAGAGACAAAACAGACTCTATGAATTTTACTGAGTTGTTTATAACATGGGTGTCCAACGTTTTTGGCAGGAAGACCACATTATCGCTCTGACACCGCGATGGAGCTGGAATCTAACATGCACTTTTTCCAGCTGAATTTAGTCTCCAAAATTGGGGTATGCCTTAGATTCAATGGTGCATTAGATTCAAGAAAATATGGTATTTGATTATAAGTATAGGTCAATATTTAACAGTTTAATATATTGTAATAAAAAATGTAACATAACCATAAAAATTATAACATAAAATGGTAATAAAAATATAACTGTTGCATAAAGTATTGCAATTAGGCAAAAATCAAAATATTATATGCAGTAGAAAATTAAATTTTGCAGCTATATGCCAGTATATGCAGCTATATGCCAGTATATGCAGCTATATGCCTTACAAATTGCCAGTATACATTTTTTATAAAAAATCTCAAACCTTTTAAATATACGGTGTGCTTTAGATTTGATGGTGCATTAGATCAGAGTAGATGTGGTTATTTTCCCTATTATGGTGGTAACTTGGGTAAAGAGCGACTTGGGTAAAGAGCAAAATTTTCTCAGAAATTTTGACTTGCGTAAAGAGCACTTCTGAAAAAGTTTGGAACAGGCTTCCATGGCAAGGGAACCCACATGGGGGATGAGGGGACGAGCTTGAGCTACAGTGGGGCCCTTGGCAAAGTTTGGAATAGGCTTCAAGGCCAGGTAACTCATGGGGGGGCTGGGGGGAGCAGCCTGAGCCAGGATTGTATGTGGGATCTGTGTGTGGCAGCTTAGAAGGTGTACCTTATCAATGTTCTAGGGCTGCTCCCCATCATCAGCTTGGGAAAGTTAGTTGCACCTAAAGACAAAGATTCCATTGAGCCAATGGATAGCAGTGACTCCATTAGTGATAGTGAAAGAGTACAATCCTAACCATGTCTACTCAGACGTAAGCCCCATTGTGTCTAATGGGTCTTACTCCTAGGAAAATGTCTTTAGGATTGCAGCCAAAGTCACCCCCCTCTCTGTAACCCTCACATCAGCCATGAAAGTTTTCAAAGGTACAGTACAGTTCACTACTGTACAGTATTTTATTACAGTGTTGTGTGTTACTGTATATTACAGTGTTTTATACTGTGTTATCTTACAGTGTTTTGTAATCATTTTTATAAACAGTTAATATTTTTATATGAATACTCTTTGGGTTGTGGAACCAATCGTCTGAGTTTCCATTATTTCCTATGGGAAAATCAGCATCACGTAAAGAGCATTTTACATAACAAGCATGCCTCTGGAACGAATTATGTTTGTTACATGAGGCGCCACTGTACTTGACTCATACCTTTCTTTCTTGATTTTATTTTCAAACAGATCCCAAGAGCTGCCAAGATGAAAAGGAGTTAAGGCTCAGTGATGTAGAAGATTTGGATGAAGAAGAAGCTGAAATCAAGGCAGAAGCTTGTCCAAAACACCAGCACCATGAAAGGCCCATCATCAGTGGTTCCTTGGCTGGATCTGAGAAGAGCAACTGTAGCTTGATCTCACCTGGACATTTCCATGCCTTCCCCTGTGCCAAGAGTGACTTGGCAACTGCGGGAGACTTTCTCAATCATAAGGGGGCCACCATCGTGGGTAGCCTTGGAACCCAAGGCCAATCCTACAGAGCCCCAGAGAAGCCAAGAATCTGGTCTTTGGCCCACACTGCAGGGGCAAATGTGATTGTAGATCCAGCTGGCAGTCTTGCTCAAAGGACAGACAATCCTGACTGTTTGGTGGTCAGGGGAAGGCTCCCTGGGGCTGGAGGACAATGCAATGATGGAAGACCTCTTGGGGGCAACCTGGTGAGAACCCAGCCTGTTCACGACAAGACCTTGGAGGAGTTGTCGGTGCAGCCAGCAAAGCTGTTTAGGAATTCCACTTTCAACCTGCAGTCCATTTCTCTGAACTGTGCTTCCTACCCAGTGCTGGGGGAGACTTGTCAGTATTCGGCAGGAGCTGAAGGTAGCTGCTCTCTTGAGATCTTTCCCTTCCCCATCCCACCCAGAAGCCCACCCAGAAGTATCACTCAGTTGGTCAAATGATGCTCATATGCTTCAGAAGCGACAGCATCCTTGGCTAGGGCCCCTTAGCTCGCAGCCATTTATAATGCAGCCGGTCATTGAAAATCAACTTGGACCTTTCAGTTTTGGAACTGGGAAGGAACCAGCAGGCTTTCGTAGGCTCCAAAAGTAGCATAAGGGCACAATCCTAACCCTGTCTACTCAAAAGTAAGCCCTATTGTGTTCAGTGGGTCTTTCTCCCAGGAAAGTGTCTTTAGGATTACAGCCGTCAGGTGCTGGGAAACCTCTGAAAATGGGTGGATTCATACAATCATTTTGGGAGTGTGCGATGATGTAGGACCTCCTTCCTCACCTTTGTGCATACTTGTGGAAATGCCCTAGATCAGTGTTTTTCTAGCAGTGGTAAGGGAAACACCAATGGTACTTGATGTGGTATCTGGTAACACTCATGGGATTCCTACACCCCTGACACCCAGCTGCGAGATCAAGAACACCATGCAACAAACAGCAGTAGGGGTTCAGCTTTGCAGAGCTCCAAAACATGCTTTTCTGCACTTGTAAAAGCCCCATCACCACACTGAGCATCTTACTGGTATTTAGTGCTTCACATATGGCCTCCCAATCCAGAAATAACTTGTAATGATGTCATTACCAGATACTTCCAGTGGTACTATGAATTGGTGTCCATGTGAAGTGGTATAGTAGAGGGCAAACACTGAGCATCACTACCATTTCAATGGCATAGCTAGACTATACTAAATTGGATTACCTCCCCTCGCCCCCCCCCAATTTTTTTTTTTAAAGATACAGGCATCCTTGCTTATTATACAGGTTAGGGACTGGAGCACCATCCAAAACCACTGAAAACCTTTGAAAAGTGGAACTCAACCTTTTTTAGCTTATAAATGTTGCTTCCAATATTTTTTTAAGCTAGCAAATTGCAAATGCCCCTTTTATCTGACAAATTCCAGCTGCCACACAAAGATTTCTGCAAATGGATTTTCTTTAATTCCTTTGGAAATTGAACTGGACCATGAGCTACAATATGGGAAGGGCAATTTTAGCCTTCAGAACAGCAGAGAGAGGTTGAAAGAGTGGAACATTCATTGAATAGATAAATATTGAAAGGTGTTGAAAGAGAGGATCGTCAGAAAAAGAAAGGGTCAGAAAGTGGGGGATATGTGTACAGAAGTTAAAACATGTCATAATTGCTATGATCTCATCCTAATGTATCTTTTCAATGCTGCTTTTTAACATGCAAGTCAATGAGGTTTTAAGTCTTTGAACAATATCCTAACCATGTCTACTCATAAGTAAGCCCCATTTATTCAATGGGTCGTACTCCCTGGAAAGTATCTTTAGGATTGCAGCCTTAGTTTTAAAACTAAGGGCACAATCCAGTGGGGGCTTCTCAGGGGGTTCTCACAGGTTCTATAGAACCCTTTGCTGATGAGCACCTGGTTCAGAGAAATGGGATATAGAACCTGTTGTTCTATGGATATAGAACCTGTTGTTAATTTAGGTTATTAGGACATAGAAGCTGTTGTTAATTTATTTGAATCCTACCACTGGCACAATCCTAACCAATTTTACAGCTCCGGGCAGCAGGGAGGACAATGCAATTCCGAGGGAAGGGAACAAGCTTTGTCTTACCTTGAGGAGGCCTCTATGACTGGCCCTCCAATTGTAGGATGCAGTATATGACCACTGACACAGTTGCACCTGCTCTGGAAAATTGGTTAGGATTGTGCCTTTATATGTAAATAGATAGGTATGTGGATTTGGAGTTAAAATAATTATTTACAGACCCCATTCCTCCAGATTTAGACTGTGTGGCCCAAGAATTAAGCTTTCCAAGATGACAGTAAGATTTGGCCTAGGGGCAAGAAATCTCATATTTCCCACATAAGAAAAACCCCACCGGATCAGGCCAAAAGCCCTAACAAGGATTCTGTATCTCACAGTGGACAACCCCAGGTGCGTCAGGGAGCAAACAAGATAACAAGATATTTGCATCCTGTGGCCACTCCCTTGCCTCTGGCATTCTAAGGTAGTCTGAAAACATCAGGTTGCACATCCCCATTATGGCTTGTAATAGGTGATGGAGATTTCCTTTGAATCATTCCTATAAGGGCTGCCTCATGTCCCGAAAATCCTGATTTGGGGGGACTGTGTTCACATACTGGCAAATGGGACAGAAGGTCCTGTCCTGATTTTGTGGAAGAGGATTATGGCAATCCTACCTATAACCTTTGGAGAATATTGTTACTGCACTGAAACGTATGAAAAAATCTTGAGGACGTGGGCTCTGTGTGGAGAGATACTCAGATCTGATTACTCATCTTTTGAAGTCAAAACATGTTCATTGTGTAGAGTTCTGCATTTAATTTAAAAAGTGCTTGCTTTCATTGTTGCATTGACTACTATTCACCAGTGATTTGGCTATGAGTTGCACATTGCTGCTATAGCATGGCTGTTGCTTTGCTTTGATTTATTCCCACAGTGTAGATGTAGTATAGATGGCAAGCTCAGGATTCTTCCCCGTGCAAACATTACCTAGCTCTCAGTTGTAGGGAGAAAATCAAGCAATCTGACCTGCTTTGGATGTTCATTCATTCAGCCTGGTAACATCTTAAGTGCACCCCCTAAGAAATGGGATCACTAGGGTTTGTGTCACCTGGTGCAGGAGACAATGCACCTCCCCATGATGGACCTTAGCCCATGCAGTGGATATGGCAAGACATGTTCTCACACGTTTTTTGGCTATAACTTTTGATAGACTAGAGATATCTCCACACAGTTTGTTTGACTGAATTCTGCATGAAATTACACATTGATTGATATATAACATTACGGTATTATTCCTAAAAATAGCCATTTTAATGATATTATTCCTAAAAAATTTGGTCTATAGTCGTGTCACCCTCCCTGTGTTTGTCTTCTGGTGTGACCCACACCTTCTTAGTGACATCACCACTACCCCTAAGCTTAATAATATTCTTTAGTGCAAAAATCCTCCCAAAGGGAATTCCCATTGAAAGAACCATTTACATTCCACATGCTGACTAACAGTATGCTGATTTATTCATGCTATGTATAGATGTGGCTAGACCAGCCACCACCCATAGGAATGAGAACAAGATAGGCATTCATCCAGAGTCATTGTGAGTAGGCTCTACTTGGAGCAGTGCTCATAAAACTAGGGTTTATGATTTCCGAGGTCCTGATCCTTACACACTTATGGTATTTATTTTTCACTCAATTCCTTTTTTCCTTTTTGAATCCAGAGAAGGTAAGACTTATGGAGTGGAGGAGGACTTATGGAGGAGGACTTATCCTACTTATGGTAGGATAGGGCATTTGAGGCACTCTAACCTTTTCCACCCATTCCCATTTTTTGAAACAAGAGAGGAGGATAAATTGTGAAGGCAGGCAGATGGATGGAAGTGAACTCACCGTGCCATTCCTCTGATCAGGCTCACTGTAGCATTGATTATTTCATTTTATCTCTCACCATGCGCTAGCAGTTTTGTCTTGATGCCCAGTTGAAGCACTGGGAGTGACTGTCATAGGGAATAAAAAAGTGAATTTTTTCACACTGAGAAACTAGTTGTTTTCTAGGTCCTTTCTGTCAGAAGTTGGATGGGTTTGTCAGGGGATGAAAAGTTATTTGACAACGAAGATCCCGCAAAACTATTTCAGTTTTTCTTCCGTCTAAACAGGACTGGGAAGAAGTATAAGACCTGCTCAAGGATCTCTCGATCTGAGCGACATTTGTCTCAGCCAACAGAAAGATAAGCTGAGAACAGCTTTCAGGCCGGTACTGAAGAGGTGAGAAAGGTAAGTTTTTTTCTCCTCCAAACTTCTTATGAAAGAGTGAAATATAAATATATCACTTTTCAGTGGCTAATTTTCCAAAGGCACCATTGTTTCTGTTTGTTGGGCACAGTTGTTTTTTATTACCCACTAAGATTCCATTCCAGACCCTCCTGTGAATAAAAAAAAATCGGTAAGTAAAAAAGTAGATGAAAAATAGTTTTAAAGATCTACTTCCAGGTTTCATGTTCCTAATGGAATAAGGTTGTGCTTCAATATCTGCAGGGTTTGATTCTGAAACTCCCTGCTGATACCCATAAAAGCAGTTTCAAAAAAAGATGAAAAGTATTGTTTAAAAAACAGCTCTTCTTACTGTTGTAGAGAGACAGTCAGCAAATTCAAAGAACTCCCTGCCTTTGCCATGAATCAGATGATTGCTTGCAGGGGCTGCCTATCGACAACAGTAGAAAAGCAATTTTTAAAACTGATTACCGGTATTTATTTAATTGTAGAAGGCCTCTGTTAGTCTTGAAAGACTATGGTATTGTGCTCAGTGCTACATACGCTGCATGCGAAGCACGAAAGCCTGGGTTAGATTGCTATGGAGGATAGGCTGTTACCCAAGCAGCAAATCCCCCCTCTCCACACCACTGAATTAGTCCAATGGAAAAGCAGAGCCGATACGATTGGATCCAGCTGGTGTCGCAGAGCTAGGCTAAGGACAGGAGCTCACCCTGTCTTGTGGGGCCAACCTGGGTCTCGAACCCTGGCCTGCTTGTTAACAGGCACAGTGTCTTAACCATTCGCGCCACCCACAGCCTTTAATTAGCTTAAGGCAAATACCATGGACTAATGGTAAATCAGATGTTCATGTTCAGTCCACCCAGCCAAGAACAGAGTAGTCTATATTGGGGAAAAAATCAGACACTGGGCCGGTGTAAGCTCTTGATGGACGCTGAGACACAATATGATGAATATTTTTTGAGGGACACCACAATCACACTGACGGGTAGATAAAAAACCCCACAGTGAGTCCTGGCACACACCATGTTGGATATGGTTCCTGTTCAGAGTTGACCAATGCTGGCGAGGTAGGTCCAAATATGGCACCTTTTGTGTAGGGTCATCTATGTAGTTGCCTGTATCTGGGTGTTCATCAGCCCATTTAGCTTTCCATTGTGCATTGATGTTAAATTTGTGAGATAGCTGTTGTGTGAGTGCCAGAGAGGGCTTCCTGGATTTAAACTTGCCAACCAATAGATGAGGAAGATCAGCGTGCACTGGTAGGAGTGGGTTGCTCATAATTTTGTTTTTTATTCCTTCGCTACGGCTGCAATCCTAAGTAGTTTCCTGGGAGTAAGATCCATTGAACACAATGGGGCTTACTTCTGAGTAGACATGGATAGGATTGCACCCTAAAGCATCTTGCCTTCACACAGCTGGTGGTTCTATGTGGCTCAAAATGGGGAGCCATCAAGAAGGAGTAGATTTTATACAACCGCTTATGATCCTCATGGTTTCGTTTAGACTAGCATTGATCGTACTAGTGCGGCCATAGAGGTCACATTGATAGCATCAATCTTACTAGTGTGGACCCTGTATTAAGCCATATAGGGCACAGCATTCTGCTGCAGAAAACTGTGATTTATTTGTGTTGTGTTAAATCTGTGTATTTAAAAAAATCAGTGTATAACAAGGTTAGTCCCATATTCTGCACTCAGTAATGCAATAATGTGTAGCGATGAGCTGTTTCTAAGCAAATGGATTGAGAGGATCATGGATGGGTGTGAATCTTGACACACACCTTCTGCACCTGCCTTGAGTGCTTGAACTTCTTTATCTCTTTCAGGCTAATCAAGTCTAATGCATTGGTGAAAACTTCTCAAGAAGGTTTGGCCTCTCCAGGCTTTCACTGGAAGACACTCGTCATGCCCGATGTGATGTTCTCTCTATCTCCTTCTTTTCCGTCTCTGCACTCTTCAAAGCATGACTTTCTGCTTTGTTCTCCTGATGGTGGTGCAAAAAAGATATCCTTAAGTATGCACAACTTTCAAAAGACACCACCACCATCTCCGCTGGGAAGCAGCTGTAGGGATTTGCCTGTACCACATTTTATGAACATATTCCATGAACTGAATCATCATAAGTTTGCCATCAGAATGGAATACCGGAATGAATACATCTCTAGCAAGTCTTAATATATGCATTCCAGGAGTGCTTGAATTCTGTTGAAGACCTATATTGTCCTTTGTAAAATGCAAACTATCAATGTGGTTACTTAAACAATGACCCTTTCTTTCTTTCTTTCTTTCTTTCTTTCTTTCTTTCTTTCTTTCTTTCTTTCTTTCTTTCTTTCTTTCTTTCTTTCTTTCTTTCTTTCTTTCTTTGTGGGAATGGGTGCTTATTTTCTGATCCTTGTTATTTAAAAAACACAAATATTTGTTTTCGCCCTCTTCATTTTTTAAAAAAAATGAGATGTATTTGTCAGCCATGTTGTCTTATATTTTGAAGGGAATTCTTTGGTGGTGCAAATTGCAGGTTTTTTCAGTCCTTGTACAAAGATATCACGGAAAGTATTTTTCAAAGTCTCTAATTAAAAACCAAACTGATCAACGTTGTCCAAATGGAGGTGTGAACTTGAAGGAATTTATGCATAGCATAGGTAGTCGTGCTGCAGTGATTCAGTGCCTGTCAAATTCCAGGCTGGGGTTCAAGATGTGGGGGCTGCAAGATGGAGTGAGCTCCCATCCCTTGCTCAAGCCCTGTCAACCTAGTGGTTTGAAAGCATGGATATGCAAGATAAATAGGTACCACCTAAATAGGAAAGTAAAAGCGTTCCATGTGCTTTGGCGTTTAGTCATGTGGGCCTCATGACCACGGGAAGCATCTTTGGACAACGCAGGCTCAATGGCTTAAGAAATGGTGATGAGCACAGCTCTCTAGCGTTGGTCATGTCTAGCAGGTTACCCTGTGGGAGATGCCTTTACCTTTACCTAGAGACAGGCCTACACAATTTGGCCTCGGCTTGGTGTCTTCCCCCTTCTTGGGGTCCATGTCTGGCTCACAGAGCGGGGCACATGACACTTCCTTCCGGAACAGAATAATCACGCTCTGAAACAGGCAAAGTAGGCCATAGTTAGTGGGTCATCACTAATTCAGTTAAAAGAGCAACAAGGACGAGACAGAAAGGAGACACTCCCCGCTGCATTCTATGGCTTTAATTGAAATTGTCACCAAACATTTTCTGGGCAGACTAATAACCCAAACCAAGGCCAAAAAAAGAGACTGTGGCTTTGTCGTCCCCCTCCCCACCTTTGGAAGCTGCGGCCATAATTTAACGACTGTGCTAATTAAGAGGTCATCTATAGATCAACCCAATACCAGCTTTTCCCCAAGTTCACCGAGTTCAACGTTTTACATTAAGTCTTTTGTGATCAATACAGCCCAATGGATTTAATAAATCTGCTTTAATAAATCAGTGGAATCAATCCAGAATATCGAGTAGAGGTTGTTGTGTTGATTGGAGGTAAGAAATGGTCCATGGAGGTGGGTGGACGAAGTGGTGGATGAAGCTGTGGCATTTGTTGCAAGAAGAACACTATTACTGGTACAGATCACAACCCACAGATGCTATTAGGGGATGGCACATACATAAAATAGGGCACAATCCTAACAGATTTAGGTCATAACTCATGTGGCATTATTTACCATGGTGGTGTGGGGAGACTGGTGCATGCCTATGCACTGGCTTAACCCTCCAGGAGACGGGCAGAAGTGCCTTTATGGCACTTTTGTGATATCCCCACTCGAGAATGGGACTTATGCAGAGGAAGCCATGTGCTGGCTGGTGAACAGAAAAGCCCCCAGAGGTGATCTTGGCAGGTACATATATAACTTCAGAATCATGTCAGCACACAGAATAACACTGTAACATTAGTTTGGTACAACACCACTAAAAGGTTGCTTACCCCTGTGGTCAGTGATGGATGCCCACATGCGAACCTGCTCTAGGATGAAAATAGATGTGCACCAGATACTTTGTTGGAATGAACACTATTTTGTTGGAAGCCTCATGGATTTCAATGAGATGTGAAGACATGAGACTTAATCCCTACAGCAGATCCCAGTTACTCAAAGGACACAAGGGCCCAATCCAATCCAGCTACTGCTGGATCCCCAGAGGCAGGAGCTCTCCTCAGGGAAGGGATAAAACCCCACTACAGCTTCTTGAATGTGTACCAACCATTTATTTATCCCCGTTGGCACAGTTTACTTAATGGATGAGGAAAATGTGCCTTATGGCACATTTGCAACATCTAAAGCTGCACTGAGGATTGGGATATTAGAGAAAAATAATGGGGTGAATAATAATATATGATGCCCACAAGATAAACTATGAGCACAATCCTAACAATATCTACTCAAAAGTAAGCCCCATTGTGTTCAATGCATCTTACTCCCAGGAAAGTGTCTTTAGGAATGCAGTCTAAGAGCAAAATCCAGAGTAACTACTGGGAGTCCTTGCTCCGGTGTAAGAACAACTTACTCTGGATTCCAATATGAATTTCCCATAGATTTTCACCAGGTGGTACAGTAACTACAGGTGCACGTAAAGTCTCTTACATGCTCCCGTAGTTACTCTGGATTTGGGGGCCTGTCAGGATAATAATCCCAATTATTCTTATATCTGTTCATTTGGTAAAGTTCTTTGATACTGTTCCCATGTGCAAACCATGTACCAGTGGTGCAGCTAGAGGGGCAGCAGAGCAGTCAGTCTTGGAAGGAAGTGTGCAAATGGTCTGTCCCCTTTGGAGCCATTCCAGATGTGGGGATCCAAACGGAGCCATACAGAGTCCCCTAACCCTAAACCTATGACACTGCCATATACAGAGTTTCAAAACATGTACATGCTTTTATTGCCTCTCTCACATTGGTGAAGAATAAGTTCACAACTTTGTGGTTATCCTTTGGTTTCGCTTCACGTATGGATACATCATGCTACACTTGCTGAGTTTCCATTGCATGTGCAGTTCAACCTGGCTACAGACTCTTTTTTTTGGAAAAAGATTTTCTCAAACTTCATTCCTTCACCCCTATCCACTTTTGGCAGTGTGGAACAATGAGTCTTGCCTTGTTTTTTCAGATGTCTGACTTGCTTCTATGGCTGTGTGCCAAGCACAAGGAGCCCTGGGAAATATAAATTGCCCAGTGCTACTGTCCGATACATATTTCCCATTTTTTTCCGCATCTGGCACACATCCAAAGCATTACAAGAGAGGGACAGAGGAACAGAGATCTATCCCCATCCTCCTACCTAATGGCAGAACAGCATACTACGGAGGAAAGCAGGCAGGTGGATGGCCTCCCTGTGAGCAAAACAGGTCAAGAGCTTATAAGGGTGATTTTTCAAGTGCGTGCGAGTGACAACTGAGTGATGTTCCTGCACATATGTGCACCCCACTTTTAAATCCAGCACCGTCCAGACCCCTTTGCCCCTTCATATGTGTGGATGTTTCTGACATTTTCCTGCCCATCTGTCAGCCTGTGCTTTTCTTGCTGCCTTCTTGAGTAAGCCCAGGAGATCAAGGAAGAAGCCGCACAAGCTGGTGGAGTGACCTGCTGCTTAGAGGGAAAGAAATTAAGCTGTGAAAAAGATAAACATTATTTCAAGTCGGATTTGAAGGATTAGCGCTTGTAATAAAGAGTATTAGGCCCATTCAGGGGGCTTTTGCAAGGCAGCCTCCTTGGCTTCCCCTCCTCTTCCCTTTCCAGGGGAGACTCCAGGTACATCACAGAATCCAAACCAGTCATGCCATTGCTGTTCACACATTCTTCAGCAAGGGGTTGAAAAGATCCCCATGTAGTGCCAAAGGATTTTGGTCAGCCAAAATAAAGGCCAATATTATTCACTGGACCAAACATGTTTATACTTCCTGATAGGTCCATAAGGGAATCTTTTCAGTTGGGTGAAATCAGATTAATACAGATGTCTCCACTCATTCAACAGGTTAGGACAGAGATTTAGGGCAAAATCCAGAGTAATTACAGGGAGTCCTTGCTCTGGTGTAAGAACAACTTGCTCTGGATTCCAATATGAATTTCCCATAGGTTTTCACTAGGTGGTACAGTAACTTCAGGTACACGTAATGTGCTTTATGTTCTCCTGTAGTTACTCTGGATTTGGGGGTTGGTCTGTTCTGTGGATGCATGTGTGTTTTTTTGGGGGGGGGATTTTGGCAGGTGGGGGTGTGTTTTGGGTGTTGTAGTGTGGGCGTTGGGTCTGGTCCTTGGGTGAATTTCGCTGTGATTTTCATCTGTGACTTTCGCTGAATGTGTGCACTTTGTGTATACGTACAATGACAATAAAGAATTTATTATTTATTTTTATTATTTTAAACCTTTTTCATCTCACAGCACACTGAAATGGTGCAAAACTCCCCACAGTCCCATGACACATCTGCAACCACCCATAGTACACCAAGATGACACGGCACAATGGTTGAAAATCACTAGGTTAGGGATTGGAGCAGTATTGAAACGTGTAAGTTGTTGAAAAGCAGAACCTAGTGTTTTTTCAGTTTACAACTGTTGCTTCCAATGCTTTTTTAGCTAGCAAAGTAAAAAACTTCTTTTATCTTTCAAATTCCTGCTATTACACTTAAGATTTCTGCAAATGGACTCTCATTAACACTTTTGGGAATGGGAATAAACTCAGAGCTCCTTTCTTTCTTTCTTTTTCTTTCTTTCTTTCTTTCTTTCTTTCTTTCTTTCTTTCTTTCTTTCTTTCTTTCTTTCTTCCTTCCTTCCTTCCTTCCTTCCTTCCTTCCTTTCTTTCTTCCTTTCTTTCTTTCTTTCTTTCTTTCTTTCTTCCTTCCTTCCTTCCTTCCTTCCTTTCTTTCTTTCTTTCTTTCTTTCTTTCTTTCTTTCTTTCTTTCTTTCTTTCTTTCTTTCTTTCTTTCTACCTCCCTCGCCTTTCTCACGCCAAAGCAGAAACAAAGGTGGCTTAAAAAGATAAAAAAATATAAAGGATTAAACAAGTTAAAAATATCAGCAAGGTATAACCACATGTTTTAAAAAATCAATATGGTAATAAACATTGAACTTAACAATTATAAGAAAGAAAAATAATTAAAAAGCATTAGGTTTTTCATTAAAAACATTACTTTTATCATTTAAGAAATGCTCTCTCTCTCACACACACACACATTTTAAAAAAAGCATTACCATGTTATGTGCAAACCAACACTACGGGGAGGGCAATGTTAGCCTTAGAACAGTTAAGAGAGACTGAAAGAGCCAAGCATGAGTTATAGCTATAATTGAAATATGTTAAAAGAGCAGATCATAGGGAAAAAAACTGTTAGAAGTTGGGGGAGACCTATAACTACCAGCTTGGGGCAGTTGATCTCGAGGACTAAGTTCTGAGGAATTTCCTTTCAAAGGACCAATTCTGCAATGTACTCCAAGTACATGGTTTTGTTGGCAGACGTGCACAAATGATTTTTTTTCAACAGGTTCCTTTGTTAAGTATTAACTGAAGCAAATGCACTTATTAAAACTGTTTTTATTACTTACAATTCAACCATAACCTTTGCTGACACAGCCAGGCCCAAAGGTCTGAACTGTATCCAGCATAGGATAAGAAGAGGCTGGAAGCAGAGGCATATCTAGAGTATGGCAAGTGGGGAATAACTGTCCTGGGCACCACTTATCTGTCCATGCACCACTTATATGTCTAAGTTCCCATATTCTCTTGATGTTGTGTTTCTGTATCATCACCAATGGTGTGTTTTTGCATCATTTTATGGGACCTCCAAAAAGAGGTAAATGCCTGAAGAAAAGTTCAAGATGTTTTCCTATAGCTGAAACAGAGGTTTTGCAATGCCAAATACAGTGGTGCCTCACATAAAGAGCTTAATTTGTTCCGGAGGCATGCTCTTTAAGTGAAACACTCTTTAAGTGAAGCAGATTTTTCCATAGGAAATAATGGAAACTCAGATGATTGGTTCCACAACCTCCCAAATATTCATATAAAAATATTAACTGGATGTAAAAATGATGACAAAACACTGGAACTGAATTCAAAACATGCATTCAATGCGCATGATCCTATGCAGTCTACTTAGGCTGCAATTCTAAAGACACTTTCCTGGGAGTAAACCCCATTTAACATAATGGGGCTTACTTCTGGGTAGACATGGTTAAGAGGCTGCAATCAAAAACACTTTCCTGGGAGTACGCCCCATTTAACACAATGGGGCTTACTTCTCACTAGACATAGTTAGGAGACTGCAATCAAATAAATTTCCTGAGAGGCTTACCTGGGCTGCGGCTGGAGGTTCAAGGTGGTTGGTGGGGGCACTTGGGGGCAGTTAGGGGCAGCTACCTTTGGCACCCCAAGGCAACTGCACCCAAGTTGGGGGCAGTTAGAGGCAGCAGCGCTGGCTGGCAGCCCTTATAAAGAGCCTCCACACAGAGCGTCAGGGCTGTATAAGTGCTCTTTAAGTTAAGCGGAACTTGTTATGTCAAGCAAGATTTCTTGGAAATTTTTGCTTGTTAAGTGAAATGCTTGTTAAGCGAGGCACTTGTTAAGCGAGGTACCACTGTAAATTCATTTGGGGTGCAATCCTGAAGTGCACTTGGGCCAGCCTATCTAGCACTGGGCTGGGATAACTTGAGATTTGCCAGCCTGGCTGCAACAGAAAAGGCTTGGGCCAGCTTATAAGTCAACTTGTGGCACTGCAATTCAGATGGACCTGGGCCAGCCTAGCAGTGTGATCTGAGGCAGGTCTCCTCAGGAGCAAGCCTTCCTCAGGGTCCACCTCCTTGGTGTTGGCAACCTCAGCAGCCTGTGGATTTGGCCCAACTTTCTGCTCTGGATAGGGCCAGCCCAGCTGGGCTGTACTCACTGGCCTTACTTCAGGATTACAGGGAATCTTACTTAGTGGGATGAACAGGGCAGGCTTCCCATGATCTCCCCTTCTCTGTTTGAGCAGGGATGCTTGCCTTGGGTGCCATTTCCACATTTCCACTGGCAGGAGGTATCCTCAGGGTCCGAAGATATTTATCCCCTTACCCGTGTAAGCCCAACCTGCCCTATGAGACTACTCAGAGTTCCAACAGCTGTTAGTGGCAAGAAGTCCAAGCAACCCTATGTAAGGTTTTTGTAATTTGGGATCAATAATCCATTTTTGTCCTATTTGGCTGGAGAACCTAATGGTAGGAAGAATGACCCGATCCATCTTGGACCTGGTGAGGTTATTCCCAACTTCCATGGTACCCTATAAAACACATTTGAGTGCTACTATCTGGTATTGATGGAACCCTATTGTGTTGGGGCTGAGATCCTTTGTGTTAGGAGTATTAATTCAAAAATCGCTGATTATAGGACACACTTAAAATGCAGCTGGTGTGGTTTTAAGAGCTGAGAACTGAATTAAGGTGACCTATTGGGTGTCTTTTAAGATTTTTATTTATTTTTCCCCCTCCAGTTCTCCTTTTATTAAAGGTCAAGTGAGCCTCACTGCAGATTATCCAGCTATCTCAGACCTCTCCGCAATCTGTCATTCCCGCAAGATATGTATCGCAAATCTCTCAAAATATAATCTTTTGGAATCATATTCTGAATACTGTTTTGATTAAAAACCATCACAAGGACTGAGGCGGAACTAATATGAAAAGGACTGTAGCATGGGGAGCTCTTTCTGATTTAATAACCAAAATAAACTAATGGGTTCATCCAGGCTGGGCTTTTAAAAAGAAGAAAAGAAAAAGAAAAATGCACACCTTTTCAAGGCAATAATTAACATTGGTTGGCTGATCTTTATAATGGTCCAGGTTTTGTTTCCAAAAGTAAAATAAACTTTGTCTACTTCCTTTGTACTCCTTCCTCCTTTCTGCTCTCAACCCCAATTTGTTTGCTCTTGAAGCACCATATTTACTTGAATGGTCCAGGATGAACGGTGAACGGTCACCTTTTTCAGCCAAACATAGGGTGAAATCCAGAGTAACTACAGAGAGTCCTTCCTCTGAAGTAAGAACAAGTTACTCTGGATTGCAGTATGAATTTCCCATAGGTTTTCACAAGATGATGCAGTAACTACTGTGCACATAATGTCTCTTATGTGCTCCTGTGGTTACCCTGGATTGTGCCTACAGTCTCCAAAATTGGGGTGTGCATTGTATTTGATGGTGCATTAGATTTGAGTAAATCCAATATTTTGATTAAAGGTATAGGGCGGTATTTCGTTTAACAGTTTTCTATATTGTAATAAAAATGTAACCCACTGTTATATAAAGTAGTGCTATTAGGTAAACATAGAGCAAAATCCAGAGTAACTATGGGGAGTCCTCCCTACATCACTGCAGGAATGTGAAGACCAATGAGTTGTGCCAGCCTAGGTTAGGATTGCACACTAAGGGCAAAATCCAGAGTAACTATGGGGAATCCTTGTTCCAGTGTAAGAACAACTTACTCTGGATTCCAATATGAATTTCCCATAGGTTTTCACTAGGTGGTGCAGTAACTATGGGTGCATGTAAAGTCTCTTATGTTTGGGGGATTTGGGGGATAATAACATAAACTCATTTCATATTATTATTGTCATTTAACTCGTTGTATGCAGTACAATTAAATTTTTGCACCTACTTCTTTGCAGTTGCACATTACAATACCCAGAAAAACATTTTTTAAAATCTCAAGACTTTTAAAATTTGGGTGTGCATTAGATTTGATGGCACAATGGATTCAAGCAAATGCAGGTAATAAACTGAGATATATTATTTTTTCCTCTCGGAATAAACAAAACTTTCAAGGGCTGATCATCTTAGCTGTTCAGTCCCAAAGGATCATGTGAGTATTACATATGCCCTGTTATCTAGTTTTTGATGCAATAAGTGTGTTCTTGTTATCACAAGAACAGTCGCTCACTAGTTAACGTGCTTGTCAATGATAAGTCACCTATCTAGGAAGCTCCAATTGTCAATGAAATAAAATGAAATGCCATCTCTGTAATACCAAACCCTTGACTGAAGTGGATTTTTGAACTACCTTCAGGTATTCAATTATAGATTCATAAACAAACCCTGCTACTTATTATTAAATGGAAAGGCCAAGTTTAATATTTTTCCTGAAAAACTAAACCTTTAATAAGCTAATCCCATCAGTCTGAAGTGCATACATTTTAACAAATTTGGAAGGACACAAAGAATAATTATAACATATAATTTTTTGTACCTTTTCTTTGCCATCAAAACCCCGCTATAATCTATCTACAAGCTTTAACCTGTGTGTCCAATGCTGTACCTCATTCAGCCAATAGAGAGGGTGAATAATGAAATAGAATCTTAATAGTGAAAAAGAACAAGCTGAAGAGGCTAAGATATTGAAGAAAGAGGGGGGCAAAAAGGCGGTTGAGGGGAGCAGATGGGGAGAGCCATTGAGGGGATTGGTGGCAAGAGGGTAGTTGAGATGTTGGAATGGGGGATGGTTTTTGACAGATGAATGTGATTTTATTTATTTATTTATTTATTTATTCATTCATTCATTCATTCATTCATTTATTTATTTAAAGGATTTTTATCTGCCTTTCTCTGCCATGCGGACCCAAGATGGCTATTATTATTTATTATGTTATCATAAGAAAATGATAAAAACAAACACACACACAAATGAAAAAGCATTTAAAATTTAAAATTAAAAACATTAATACTACCTGATTTAAGCCCTGGAGTAAGAGAGCATAATCCTAACCATGTCTACTCAAAAGTAAAACCAATGGGTCTTACTCTCAGGAAAGTGTCTTTAGGATTGCAGCCTAAGAAAGTCTTCTATATTGTACCTCCAGAACCCCAGCTGCGGGCTGTTACTAGTACTATCACTCCAGATGAGGCAGTGTCTTTGAGCTCTGATGGAAGCTATCGGTAATTCTAAAGTTGAAGGACCTAAGAAAACTTTCCCTGATGATCTCCAAAGCCATGCAAAGACAATAGCAATGGAGGTGTTCTTCTAATCTTCTGTTGCCCTTTCATTATAGGTATTTTGATTTTATTTATCTCTAGCTTCCCTTTCTCGGGAAAACGGTGCAACATCAGTGCTGGTTGCATTCTCAAGGAAGCATTTTTTGCTTGATGATGTCAATTCTGGCCATGACATCATTTCCAGGTAAATGACATCATTTCTGGCAGGTCCTGGACAGACTGGAATTCTACAAAGTTGGTCCTTGTGCTAAAAAGTTTGAGAACCATTGTGATAGACTTGGGTATCCAAATTTTTTGGGAGGAGGATGAGAAAATAAATTTACATAAATGAATATATTAGAGATGGAACTTATAATTGGAATTAATTCAAATCAGTTGATAAACACTTTAAAACACATAGAAGGGGATGATCTTCAAACCAGTTCATAAGCACTTTCATACACAGAAAGAGGAGGTGTCTGTAGCCTCCCCAGACCTCAGAATGCCCTTAGGATGTGCAGATTGCAGATGTCCCCTTGCTGGAGTGCTATAGGCAATGGTGGGATTCAAATAAATTAACAACAGGTTCTATGTCCCAGTAGTAACTGGTTCTAAGAACCAGGTGCTCATGAGCAAAGAGTTCTATAGAACCTGTGAGAACCCCCTGAAGCCCACCACTGGATAGGCTTGCTTAAGGTATGGAGGGAGAGGTTTTGCCAAGGGTCACACTGAGACATATCTGGCCCCCAGGCCATGGTTTGAACATCCCTGCGCTAGATAATCATCCAGGTTTTGAACTTGCTGAGCTGTCATCAAGAGCATCCCTATGAAGAGTACACAACAATAGACCCAAAGTTATGTCAGCACAGATGATGTTCACAGGACAAGCAACTGTGAGAAAAAGTCACAGACTTCTCACCAAATGCCATTGTAAGATATCATTATTTTGCTTGTTGAGATATGGAAAAATAAGAGGGAATCTTATCTTCCCACATGTCAAGAGCACTGGATATTGTGTTGCTGCCATCAGAGGGAAACAAACAATCTCAGATTAGATAAAAATGTACAAATATGTGGGTTGTTGCTCTTCATTGTTCTCCAATTAGCAGACATGCAGACACTTCCCTCCGAAGATTATTTCCACCCGCTGATCACTTCCCCGGCTCCCACTTTCCATCCCATGAGGCCTGTTCAGAGGAATTTGGTAGATGCCAATTGGGTTAAAAAAGTTTCTTTTTTAAACACACATCGACACAAAGTGTTTGTGCTAATGGTGTTCAAACGTGGATTAGGACATCCTATTTGCACACTTCATTACAACTGGACAAAGAAAGCTAGAGGAGAAGAATGTGTGCCTGGCATTGTTTGGGCTGATGTCTAGCCTTTTTGGAGTTTCTGGGACAGCTGATGCCACCCTGTCCTTCTCCAATGAGAGCTGCTAATGAATATTTGTTCAAAATAATTGGAACATCCAGTCTGCTTTGTACATGGCAGACTAGCAGGTTCATCCAATCAACCCCCTCTCCTAGGAACCCTTGTGCCCTTTAAGTGACCCAGGGTGCCCGTGGGTTGAAACCCGAGGGTACTCGAGCACAACTGATCAGCAAATTTCAGTGGTCTTCATGACCTACATATCCAGGCTCAAACTGGGAAATAAAAAAGGAAAAGAATGCCTATTGATATCTTAAGTAAAAGGGGCTAAAACCTGCTATAACATTTCTCTTTGCAATAAAAACTCTATTTCCAGAGCCCCAGGAATGAATACCTTTATGTACCTTTGTACATAAACTGACAACAACAAATGTAACAGTCTAAGGAGAAGGACATTGTACATATAGTGATTGCGATTTGAAGAATGCACATTCTCAATTTGGAAAAGAAATACTTTGGATACAAAGAATATTACCAAAAATGTTACCTCTGTCTTAATCCTAAGATGCACTTTTACAGTATTATCGTTTGACTTCCAGGGATTTTGGATAACTTTTTACTCAATATCAGTTCTGCAAACAACAAATCTCACTTTTAGATGGACTTGTATTGAGGTCTCACATTCATTTACCAGGTTGTACCAGAAGCTCAGCCTAACTTGCAACTAGGGATGAGTAAGGAAAAAAAAATGGTTCACTATTTCATTTCCTTTCATAGTTTAATCCCCATTTCTTCTGTTATTCATTGATCAGGTTTGCTTTGGATGCACCATTTTCATGGCAACAATGAAAATACGCGCCATTTTCATAGCATTGTCCATTTTTATAACCAAGGGTGTATGACTGAAGGCTGTGCTTTTTAAAATACACACACACACACACACACACACACACACACACACACGCAGAGAGAGAGAGAGAGAGAGAGAGAGAGAGAGAGAGAGAGAGAGAGAGAGAGCGAGTCTAAAAGAAACACCAGCACTATTCCAGTGCATGCTATATGTTTCATCCCACAATGACCTGGGCATTACTATCTTGTATTTCATTTATATTTTGGTTTGAAATTTTATGAACGGTGTTGGAATTCTGAAAAATAGTCATACATTCATTATTTACAGCCACATTACGATTGATTGTGATATAATGATTTTTATAATGATATAAAAAACCCATTGGTATATGTAGGAAAGGCAAAAGTTGTAAGTGCCATCGTGATGGTGGAACGGGCACTGCTGTACCCCCATCCACACCCCCTATAGTATCATTAAAGCTTCCAGAAGAAACGATACTTTCAGCTTTTAGGCAAAAATCATATTTTAGGTCCTTAGAGTCATCTTGAGTTTAATCTATTTTTCTGTACATTAAACATTTCTTTTAAACTAATTTTCTGATAAAAATGGGGATTGATGTCCATTTCTGATGCTTTGTGTTCCTTGGAGGAAAGCTAAGATACAAATGTAAATGAAATTGTATGAAAAATGGTAGGGATAAAAGAAACGGAAGAATAGTTGAAGATATCTTGTGGAGGTTCTCACTTCCTACAAAGGACTAGCCTTTGCCCGCCCCCTTCCAAATCTGCAGGTCTTGCCTTTCCCAAATCCATTGCCTCTGAGCTTCCAAACTGAGGTCTGCTGAGCCTGGTGTCATCTCAGGACTTCGGCATTTGCTTGTGGAATTTTTGTTTTTACCTGCTGTTTATCTAAAAACAAATTGCAAGCCAGAACAAGGTGGATAACATCCTAGAAATATTTAATGATTTATTTAATCTGGATTTTCCCCCCAATCTACTAAGAAGGATCGGGGTTTTCTAAAGCCTGAATCTCAAAAGCTGGATTTTTGTGATGAGTACAAAACATTCTCATGCGCTTCTACCTGACTGCAAGCCATCGCTTTGTCTTTCTTAACTGTGGTTCCTTTCAGCTCCCCCCCCCCAGTTTTTTTTAAGTCTCCCTGCTTTCTGATGGTTTGTTCTCTGAAAATCCACTCTACCAACACCTTTCAATTATACCCAAAACTCATTCAATCAATGCATGTTCTGCTCTTTTAACTGCTCTCTGCTGTTCTAAAGGCCCAAATTGCCCACCCCCATGTTATAGCTCCTGGTCTCATTCTATTCTCAAAGGATGAGAATCCATTTGCAGAAATCTTTGTGGGGCAGCAGTAATTTGCAAAATGAAAGGGGCATTTGCAATTTCCTACCTAAAAAAGCAACATTTTATATATTAATGGAAGAAACATTTATAAACTAAAAAAGACTGGGTTCCGCTTTTCAATAGTTTTCACTTTTGGACAGTGCTCTGTCCCTAACCCATCCAATATATGAGGGATGCCTGTAAATCCTCATTTACCTACCCAAATTTTTGAATTTCAAGCCCAGGATCAAGAAATTTCCCTCTATCCACTTGTTCCTTTAGGAGATGGGCAACCCAATCCTATACTTCCCAATGTCCAGGACTGCAGTGGTACCGAAATGGTTACCACTGCATCCAGCTGGACTGGGAAACTCCAACCATGCTATTCAGAATAAGGAAGCTTATTGCTGCAATCCTAATCCTCAGCTAAGCTGGCAGAAGTCCTGGCAGAAGTCCTGTGCTGGTTTGGGAGTGTTGCAAAAGTGCTGTGAAGCACGTCTGTGCCACTTGTGTGGAGGTTAGGCCAGTGCGCAGGCATATGCTGACCTTCCCACACCACCACAGGAAGATATGCCAAATGAGTTAATACTAGCCTAAATTGGTTAGGATTGTGCCTTATGTTCCCTTACTCAGTATAATGGCCAGGCAGTCTTGAAGGGATTCAGTGGATCTGCGCCTACCAATGAGTGACTGTAAATTCCAGGGGACCCTTAATGGGAGTCCAGATTGGGGTTAGGATATGGTAATAGGCCATGTTGCAATCTCTGCCATGCCCCACCCTGCTCCTGCCCTCTATTCTTCTTCCAGCTCTCCCCCCAGCCACCATTCCTCCCTCTGTCAAATGCTTGCCCAGGTGGTGGCCCACTTTCCAATGGTCAGTGCTGGCTCAGCATGAGCTTGTGAGAGCTCATCTCTGCTGGATCCAGAGCCTCATGGAGCCTCTTGATTCTACAGCAGCCTGAGTGCTACAGAATTGAGTAGTCCCATTGTGAAGTTTCACTGGCACCCCTACTGAGCACCAGGCACCAAGCACCACGGGGCACTCGGCACCAGTGGGCCACACCCAGCAGCAATATCACTGTGCATCAGCACCACCGGGCACCAAATCTGTTCTTAGTGGGTCCTTACATCACACAAGGAATATATTAATACAGGACACAAATGCAGCCATTTAGGCACTATGGCAATCTCAATTTAGGATTGGGCTGTGAACTACTGTATATGCCCAACTTTAATTAAAAACACTGGCCACTGTCAGAAGTTTGAGAGAAGTGGGAATAGCAATTCTTACCCCTCTCCTAGGCAGAAATATATTTATTTGGCCATCTCTCTCTCTCTCTCTCTCTCTCTCTCTCTCTCTCTCTGATTTTGTATTCAATGCTGCCAGGAAATAGTCTCTACCTTGATATTTTGGATGAGTTTCATCTCTCGGAAGCCCATCAAAATTCACAGAGCATTTTCAGCCTTTGGAAATCAACCCCGTACTTGACCCTTTTGTCTGAACTCTCATGTAAAAACCTTTCCTCACTATTGGCAATTAGTCCACAAGTATATAAACAGGAAATGAGAGAGATTTTCCTCATTTCCTTTCAATTACAGCGATAATATAATCTTGCGCCATACCCTTTAAAGAACCTTGGCTAAAAGGATAATGAATGCTA
Organism: Cryptoblepharus egeriae; assembly: GCA_030015325.1. Lineage (NCBI taxonomy): Eukaryota > Metazoa > Chordata > Lepidosauria > Squamata > Scincidae > Cryptoblepharus > Cryptoblepharus egeriae. The sequence goes on along the minus strand of JAREYC010000010.1, from coordinate 28,066,044 downwards.
ATAGACCAAATTTGATACATAGAAATCAGATACAAGAGAAGCATGGCCACCTACCTGTCAAACAGAAGGTCTATGCATGCATCTGTTTTAACTCTTTATTAACGTATCAACAGGTAACTGCTTTGATGCTTTAAGCACCCACATACTTGTAAGCAGTGCTTCCTAGGCCACTCATTATATTATTATGGGCAAAACCCAGAGTAATTACGGGGAGTCCTTGCTCCAGTGTAAGAACAACTTACTCTGGATTCCAATATGAATTTCCCATAGGTTTTCACTAGATGGTGCAGTAACGACGGGTACATGTAAAGTCTCTTACGTGCTCCCATAGTTAGTCTGGATTTGGGGGCTAGATTAAGATTATCAGATACAACGGGGCACAGAATGCCCCAACTTCTAACCATTGCATAGAAGAGGTACTTCTGGAAGGTGCAGCTTTTTAAACCCTTTCATGTTGTGCTATACGTACCAAAATTCCCACTTCTATACAGTAGTTAAAGGTAGGGGCACTCTGTTTCCCTTTGTATTTGGTAATATTAATTATGGTAATCATAAGGTTTTGTGTTAATTGGAAATGGGCTGTTGCACTGGTTAGTTGCACTGACTAATCTCAGTGGAGTGTGAGGGGAGAGCAGGAAGGAGGCAAGAGGGAGATCATCAGATTGCGATCCTGGGGGTGTTAAGGTGGGAAGCGGGAGGCAGGGTTGGGACCCAGCACTTGTACCAGATTCAGGCCCCATTCCCAAGGCAGTGTGGAGAAGCTCATTGTGGAACAGCTCCCAAGGTGGATGAGATCCAAGTAGACCCATTGGGGCTGTTGCTATCTGGGATAAAGGGAAAAGTTTCCTCTTGTCCTGTGGTAGCACAGCATCAGTTCCAATTTTGCGCTGGATGTTGCACAAACAAGCCAACCTGCCTGTTCCAGCACAAGTTAGGATTGTGCCATTCATTTTATTACAGAAACCACTTTCAGTTTTAGGATTCTTCCCTTTTAGGCTGCAATCATAAAGACACTTTCCTGGGAGTAAGGCCCATTGAGCACAATGGGGCTGACTTTAGAGTAGACATGGTTAGGATTGTGCTCTAAGTTACATTAGCTTTCTTTATACACATGAGAAACTATTTTATAGAATCTATTGTGTCTGTGGCTCCCCCCCCCCCTTGCCCATTACAGGTTTGGGGAGAAAAACACTACAAGCACTTTTGCTATCCCAGATCTTCCACCAAACTTGCAAAACAAGAAGAGAAGAATAAAATCAACTGGAAACGTCCCTGCGGAAGGGGAAGCACAAATGTATATTTCTTGGTTTATCCTCCTTTATAAACCAAAAAGAACCCCCATGATTGTTTCACTGTTTCTTCCCATTGATTTTTCTCTTCTTCAAGGAATTCTTTCTCTGCTCCTACTTGGATTCTCAGCCAATTTATTTGCCTGCTGCTGGTGAGTTGGTTTGGGACTTGGGGGATGCGGGACTTGCTTGTGTTAAGACATGCAAGGGTGGGGATTTTTGGCTGCCAACCCTTGTTAAAACAAATAATTAGGGCTCAAAATAGAGGAAGAGGATATAAAACAGGAGGCAGAAACTCCGAGCCCGTTCCATGTTGTCCAGTCTCTCTCCACGCTCAGTGCTTGTGTTTTCTGAAAGTCAAGTTTCTTTTTTTTCGCAACCCAGAAAGTCTTATTAAACAATAGAAAAGGGACTGGAATCTCTGAGTTCTTGAAAACTATGCAAACAAAAAGTAACGCAACCGTGAGACTGAAATTGCCAACCCACACAAAAACAAATCTTCCCATAGCTGTTCAGTGGTACAGTTTTGGTTTCTAATGTTCCCACAAGGCAAAAGAATAGACATGTTAGATCAGATTTTCTTTCACCTAGTGAAATATTCTAGGCCAGTGATTCTCAAACTTTTAGGTTTACTCCCATAGGGCTGCAAACCTAAGCTCCAGTTAGGCTGGCCTAAGCCCTGCCATAAGTCATGTGCTGACCCAGGGGTGTAACCAAAGTGCCATTAGACACTTCTGCGCCACTCCTGGGGGAGGGTTAGGCCAGTGCACAGACATGCGCTTGCCTTCCTACATCACAGCAGGAATTTGGAGACCAATGAGTTGTGCCAGCCCAGGTTAGGATTGCACATTAAGGGCAAAATCCAGAGTAACTATGGGGAGTCCTTGTTCCTGTGTAAGAACAACTTACTCTGGATTCCAATATGAATCCTATATCCCATAGGTTTTTACTAGGTGGTGCAGTAACTACGGGTGCACATAAAGTCTCTTATGTGTTCTCAAAGTTGCTCTGGATTTGGGGGTATGTAAATTTTTGTGGGGAAGGGGTAAAAGCTATGAAGTGATCCCCCAGATTGTGTCATTAAGAGGGAGAGAATATTTACTTTCACTTTTCTGTGTGCTGCAGTAAACTCCAGGAGGTTTGGAACATTTGCAAACGAATATTCCAAAGCACCTCCAGAAAAATGGACGTTCCTGTTGTAGTTTAAACAAGTTAACCGAGTTGTTTGAATGACACCTTTTATTCGTAACAATAATCATTCATTTGCATACTACATACATTAGTAATAACTGGTCAACTCTCCTCATTGCCCTGCAATAAGGCATCTGTCCAAGGATTCATATCTTGTTTTGACTAGACCATCAAAAGACATCCTCAAGTCAATTTTAAAGGGATTACTTCAAATCTAGTCACATTTTAAGTGTTTACAACCTTATGCAAATACAATCCGTGCTAGAAATCAGATGACCAGATAGCTGACAGTTAATCTTTGATAAATTATTGCATATATATATATTTTTAAAAAGTTAAAGTAGATGGAAATCAGCTTAACACGTACTCCCTTGGGCCTTCTTTCAGTCCAGTAATTCAGGGCACCGTAAGCTGATCTCTGATTGCTTTAAGTTGCAAAAAAAATTGCTTTTGTTTTTAACCACAACAAAGAAATTGAAATCAATGAGGTCACACCTGGTGTAATTTAGAACTGCATTTCATCCACTACGCAAAACAGTATTCTTTATTAATACATATATGCATGTATATCCAGGGTATGTGGGAAGGCACGGGGCTCTGATTTGATGTACAACATGGTAATCTTCCCTTTAAGCCAGTCAGAACATAGCAGGTTGATAACAGCCTGAATCCAATTTATTCATAAAGATACAGGACTGTTTTAAACAAACTGTTCTTTTATGGGAATGAAGATCCCTGGTTGGATGGGAGAAACAAAGGTTGTTTCATAAGCCAATAACAAATTCAGGAGGTTTTGCAAACCGCTGATGTGAATCACTGCCAGATCTACTGAAGCCAGGAGCATAACTAGTAGTGGGCTTCAGGGGGTTCTCACATGTTCTATGGAACCCTTTGCTAATGAGCTCCTGATTCTGAGAACCGGTTACTAATGGGACATAGAACCTGTTGTTAATTTAGGTTATTAGGACATAGAACCTGTTGTTAATTTATTTGAATCCCACCACTGAGCATAACTGTCGTACACCATGCTCCAAATGACCATTTCACAGTTTGCTTCTTCTTGGGTTCAATTTAGAAGTTAGTTCAAACTCACCTGGGCTTTCTTGTTTTTTTCTCTTGATGAACTTGCTGGTTTCCTTTCTACTCCTAGTTGTGTGAATACCAGAGATGGGAAAATCTGTGTGAGTGCAGACTCAAATCGAGTAACTATAGGGTGACACCATGAGTCCCCAAGTCAAGTTAAAAGCACTCAAGCTGACTTGACTCAAGCCGACTTATTCTACTCTTGACTCATGTTGAGTGCCCTGAACCCTACCCAGTTACAGGTGACTTTGGCAGAAATCCTAAACTCACTTTTCTGAGAACTAGGGCACAATCCTAATCAACATAGGCCGGCTTAACTAATTTGGCATACTTTCTCCTGGTGGTGTGATGAGGTTGGCATATGCCTGTGCACTGGCCTAATCCCCTATAAGGCAGAACCCCCACCCCCCATGGGACAGAAGAGCCTTACAGCACTTTTGTGACACCCTGTCAGCAAAGGATTTATGCCGGAACTTATGCTTTCCTAACTGGAGATTAGGACTGTAGCCTTAGAGCAAAATCCTAACCATGTCTACTCAAAAATAAGACCCATTGTGATCAATGAATCTTTCTCCCAGGAAATTGTCTTTAGGATTGCTGCCTAAGTTCCATAAAATACAATGGGATTTACTTTTGAGAAGACATACATTGCACCCTTGGTGACTCAAGTTGGGACATTAGCCATTGATATACCAGTGTTTAGCATATCTTCATTCTTCACACATATTTCACATCTTTCTCACATGCAGGTGCCAGCATTGTTCTTGGGTGCCTGGGAATCATCTGTGCCCGAAGCCCCTTCACCAAACTTGGGCTGTTGTACCAGCTGCATCCTTTCTTGGATCAGACATATCCAGTTGTCCACTCTATGAACAACTGGTGACCTCAAGACTGGATTGTTTTAATGGTGCTATATATGGAACTGCCCTTGAAAACCACCTGGAAACTGCAGGTTGTGCAGAGTGTGGCTTCAGTCCAAGTCTGGATTGATCAAGTCATGCCACGCTTGCAACCTTTCTCTGAAGGCCATTTGTGGTGCTTGTTATGACCTTTAAAGCATGCAATGGTTGAAGACAGGTGTGGGCAATCTCCATCCAAGGATCCATTTGCAGCTCTGGGAAACCCCAGTTCAGACTGCAGGGAGTTTCCAGTCTGTTAGAGACTAGATTAGAGACTGTTAGAGTCTGCACTGGCCCACAATTGCCCCTTACAACATCCACACTTGTCCCAAGTTCAGGACACCTGCCTTTTTAGGAGTGTGTTTTTTTCATTTTAAAAATCTTATTTTGCATTTAGAATGATTTGTAGGAAGACTATCCTAAGAGGGAAGGCCAATTTGGAATAAATAAACACATCCTAGATTTTATTTATAACAAAAGATGATTTTCTAATTCATCAGTTACGTTCAGAAGCCAAGGGATCATTCATTTGTGTCTTTAGTTATGCACTACGAAAGTGTGGAAAGTAAGAAAACCGTCCTTCTAATTTCCACAGCTCTTTTCTTTACATGTCCCCAAGCTTGACTACAGATGTTCAGACACTGGCAGAATGTTGGCAACCGGTCTGCCACGTTTATTCCATGTGAACCATGCCAGCTTTCCCTGTAATGTTTTCAAAAAATGCCAGCAGTGAACAATCCGGTGGCCCTGTTGCTGTTAATTCATTTGAGAGTCATTGCAAAGCTGCCATCAATCATTGTAAAGCAAGGGTATGTGTGCAACATGCGCCTCATAGGATTTTCGACAGACGGCTTCTGATGTCACTGATGATGTCACAACCAGGCGCCAATTCAATTCCCCAGCAAAAAAATAAAAATAAAAATTGCCAGCATGTACATTAATAAATCCCTGGTCTACCCACAAGCAAACAACTGTGTCTGCAAGTTGGGAAGAGAAAGAAGCATATGGCATGTGATCAGCACTATTTTGAGGCTGCTCACATGTAGCATTAGAACAAAACTAGCAGGCTAATATGACGTTTACAAATAATACCTAACCACAGCCTAATTAACTTATTGTGTGCTTGCTAAAGCAGTATACATATTGCATTAGAAAAAAAGGAAAAGCAACACATTATTTGTTCTATTGCAAGACATAATATATTTGCATATTTAACTTATTGTTACAGAGAGATTTTTTCCACAGCACAGAAACGGGAACAAAAAATTGAAAACAACAGATCAGTGACACAAGATCTATTTCCCCCCATTTTTAAACTGCCCTTGTGTTGAGTGTTTTGAAAAAAGACTCTTTTAAACAAGCCAGTAAGGAACGACATGCTAGTTATTATTTTGAATCACAGCAGAGATATTTAAGGTTGGGATCTGCGCCTTCTTTTTGTGTTGATGCTTAGTTCCTCCATCCAATTCCAGCAGCAAACCCCCAAATAATGACGCAACCGGACAGCTTCCAAGACTTTTGAGGGGCACCCCAAGAAAGTGGTCAATGGAGAGGTTGGGCAACTTAACGTAGTTGCTGGGAAAGTGTGTATTGTTCAAATGGATAACTAGTGAGAGTGATAGAGTGCCCATGGAGAGAAAATGGCACATGGCAAGAATAATGGCCATGTAATAAGCAGCACATCTACACTTCTACTACACTCACAGGGAGTGACCGCACACACTCCACTAAGCCTCATCCCTCCTACAAATTGAACCCTCACCCATAAATCACATATATTTTCAGGCCATTTATTTCGTTTGACTGATCCCTGAAATCAAATCTATCTATCTATTTACAGTATTTATATACCGCTTTTCAACTAAAAAGTTCACAAAGTGGTTTACAAAGAAAAAGAAAAAAACCAATTAATAGCTAATGGGTCCCTGTCCCAAAAAGGCTCACAATGTAAAATGCAAAACAACACCAGCAGAAGCCACTTGAACAGACATTGCTGGGGTGTGTAGGGCCAGTTACTCTTCCCCTGCTAAATAAAAGAGGAATACCCACTTGAAAGAATGCCTCTTGTCCAGATGTCCAGCAGGAATTGCAAGATAATAATAATAATAATAATAATAATAATAATAATAATAATAATAATAATAATAATAATAATACTACAGTGGCGCCTCACGTAACAAATTTAATTTGTTCCAGAGGCATGTTCTTTATGTGAAACATTCTTTACATGAAGCGGATTTTCCCATAGGAAATAATGGAAACTCTAACAACTGGTTCCACAACCCCCCAAATATTCATATAAAAATATTAACTATGTACAAATGATGACAAAACACTGGAATTGAATTCAAAACACTGTAATATAACACAATTAACTGTAATAAAACACTGTTATCTATATATATAAAAGAGAAAAGTCACTCACTGGCTGACTCACTCACTCACTCACTCACTCACTCACTGACTGACTCATCACTGCCCTGCCAAAACCGCTGGGCCTAAAAGCGTGAAAATTGGGGTGGGTGTTCCTTCCATGACGGAGGGGTACACTAAGAACCGGTTTTCAGAAATTCCAACCGGAAGGGGGTGAAAAGGGGCGCAACGCGTTTTCCTCCCTACACTTTGCATTGAGAATTGCTGACTCATCAACATTCCTCCCCAACTGCTGGGCCTGAAGCATGGAATTCTGGGAGTTCCTTCTGTCACCTGAACACCCACCAAGAACCATCTGGAGAAACTTAACCCTTCAGGGGCTGAAAAGGGGGCAACTTGTTTTTGTCCTGTACTTAACATGGGAGACTGAACAACATCCAGCCAGTTTGGTGCTCAGTGCCTGGTGCACTGGGGGGATGTTGTTAGGAGGAAGAGGTTGCACTGGAGAGGATGCTGCACATGGGGGAAGTTGCGCATGGGGGATGATGCGCATGTAGGAAAGTTGCACATGGGGAAGTTGCGCATGCGGGAAAGTTGCGCATGGGGGAAGTTGCACATGCAGGATGATGCGCATGGGGGGATGATGTGCATGTAGGAATGTTGCGCATGGAGGGAAGTTGCGCATGGAGGGAAGTTGCACATGGGGGAAGTTGCGCATGTAGGAAAGTTGCGCATGGGGGAAGTTGAACATGGGGATGATGCGCATGGGTTGTTGATGCGCCGTGGAGGATGTTGTATGGGGAAGTTACTCCCGCAACGCGGGTATGCCTTTCGCTAGTTTACTGTATGTACTGTGATGTCTCACGTAACAAATTTAATTCTTTCTGGAGGCATGTTTGTTACATGAAACGTTCTTTATGTGAAGCGGATTTTTCCATAGGAAATAATGGAAACTCAAACGATTGGTTCCACAACCCCCAAAATATTCATATAAAAATATTAACTGGATGTAAAAATGATGACAGAACACTGGGATTGAATTCAAAACATGCATTCAGTGTGCACGATCCTATGAAGTCTACTTAGGCTGAAATCCTAAAGACACTTTCCTGGGAGTAAGCCCCATTTAACACAATGGGGCTTACTTCTGGGTAGACATGGTTAGGAGGCTGCAATCCAAGACACCTTCAAAGTGTCTCCCCACTTTCTCCTTCTCTCCATCCTGAGCCTCTCTCTCCCCTGCTCCCTTCTGGCTAGCCCTGAGCTGCTTCCCTTTTCTCCACTGCTCTTCTCTCCCTCTGCCCAGCGGATGTCTGGCCACAGGAGGAACAGCATGGAAGTGTTGCTTTCACTATGGGCAGGTGCGTTAGGCAGCCCTGACGCTTTTTAAACAGGCTGCCGGCCAGTGCGTCTGCCCCAACTGCCAACAAATGTATTCTTTACATGAAGCACATTCTTTACGTGAGGCATTCTTTATGTGAGGCGCCACTGTAATAATAATAATAATAATAATAATAATAAGAAGAAGAAGAAGAAGAAGAAGAAGAAGAAGAAGAAGAAGAACAACAACAACAACAACAACAACAACAACAACAACACTGTAGTCTTGCAGTGTCAGAGGCAAGACAGAGAAGTGGTTCAGGAGATGAACTTAATCACGGGAGACTCTCACCTTTCCAGTAATGATGCCACAAGTTGGATGAGAACCTTGTACCACCAATGTTCCAGTGTCACAATGTCCAGTGTCAGTCGCAAATGGACTCATTTTCCAGAGGGGAAGATAAGTCTATCTGCAACATAAACAGTTAGCTTTAAGGATCTGCTACATAGCTTTGCCTCAAGATTTCCTTCAGTAGCATCACTACAAGGGGATAGTATTGTAGGCTGCAATCCTAACCTCTAGTTCGGCTAGCCTAAACTCCAGCATTAGTCCTATTCTGACATACCCTACAATCCAGAGCAAATACGGGAGCACGTTAGACACATTATGTGTATCCGTAGTTACTGTAGCACCTAATGAAAACCTATGGGAAATTCATATTGCAATCCAGAGCAAATTGTTCTTACACCGGAGCAAGGACTCCCCATAGTTGCTCTGGATTGTGCCCTTAGTGTGGTAAGACACTTCTGCCCCACTCCTGGGGGAGGATTTGGCCAGAGCATATGTGCTTGCCTCCCTATATCACCACCAGAAGGGAAAGACTGATGAGTTGTGCTGGCCTGGGTTAGGATTGCACCCTAAATATTGCAGACACCACAATGCGACCCCTTCCACTTACCAGCAGAGCCATTCTGGGTAACAACTTCAGTGTGCTAATACTGCCCAGAATGGCTCCGTGGGAATGGAGTTGGAATGGGAATCGTGCAGGAGCCACAATGTCCATATTGTGGCACCTGCAATACTTATCCTGCTGCCCTGTAGTTATGCCACTGGTCTCCTGCAGGTTTCCACTGGTAGTGACTGTAAGCTCCCACCTTTCATGTTCCACAATAAAAAAAACACTTTGGTTTTTATTTCAAAGTGTTCTATCTGCACATCTGGCCAAGGAAGCAGCACTTATCATGTGGAGAAAGATGAAACCTCATGTGCCATGCTTAAGTATTTGTAATGAAAACTTCATTATTAAGACATATAACTCACCATCCATCATCACTAAATAAGCAATTGCCAAAATGGGAAACTGTCTGTGTTTAATTTGATGGACGGGCTCTTCATTGTTTCTGGTCTTCTGGGGATGCCATTTATTTCTCCACTACATTAAGAAGAACAAAATAAAAATAAAAAGATAGGTGAAAGCCAAGTATACAAACTAGTGTCTGAAAATGTTCCAGAGGCTATGAGCATAATCCTAACCATGTCTACTCAAAAGTAAGCCCAATTGTGTTCAATGGGTCTTACTCCCAGACAAGTGTCTTTAGGATTGCAGCATTTGATTCTTTCTGTTGACCAGGGTTGTGCCTGTTTTTTTTTTTTTCCAATCCCTGTTCCTGATCCCATTTTGGGGAGATGCCTTCCCAAACCAGCATATGAGTTATACTTGCAGGTTTTCAGGCCTTTTGCATTCATTCGGTGCAGGTTGGCCATGTGTGACCTTCATATATCTCAGAAGTCTTACCAGAAGCTTATGAGAGTGTGCCAAAAAACCTGAAGTGCCTTCTGAGAAGCCTTATGAGATGTAGGGAGCATGGTATCCCAGTGCCAGGGTGACCACATCTGTCCTTTTTCCAGGACACATCCTGGATTTTGGCTTTCTGTCCTTGAAAAATACTTCAGTTTCCTCCTTTTCCTTGTAAACAGGCAGCATATAGCCTTCTTGTAACTATATATAATAGTTTAAAATTTAATAATAAGTAATGTAGTGTTTTAATTAAGTACATGAAAACAATATATATCAGTGTCTTTAGCTTTTATTTTGTCATGCCCTACGTTTTCCTTGGGTGTCCTGCATTTGTCCTTGGGTATCCTGCATCACCCCTGCTAACTGGGCAAGAGACACTCTTTCAAGTGGGTGTTCCTCTTTTATTTAGCGGGGGGAGAGTAACTGGCCCTACGCACCCCAACAATGTCTGTTCTAGTGGCTTCTGCTGGTGTTCTTTTTGCACTTTAGATTGTGAGCCCTTTTGGGACAGGCACCCATTAGCTATTTATTAGCTATTAATTTTTTTCATTTTCTTGTAAACCGCTTTGTGAACTTTTCAGTTGAAAAGTGGTATATAAATACTGTAGATAGGTAGATAGATAGATTGGGGGGGGGTTGTCCTCCTTTTTTGGTTAAAACATATGATCAACCTGCCTAGTGCATCTCCCGTAAGTGACCAGAAGACTCTTCTGGTGACCTTCAAGAAGTAAGGTGAGGCCACTGACATTCCAGAATGGGGGCAAATGTTAAGTGGCTTTTGCTTTTATAGCTGTGACTATCTTTGCTGGAGAGAGTGAGGGGCTACTTTACACCAGCACTTGGGAGGTTGCATTTTACAAACCTCCCCCTGCTCCTGCACATAGGAACACTAGTTGGTGAAGCCTGACAGACATGGGTTGGTAACCTGGGTTGAATAAAATCCACAGGTTCTGAATCTTCAGATAAGAACGTCCACCTATATATAAATATTTACATGCCACTTTTTAAACTGATGTGCCATGCACGATGGTGCATCATGAAAGGTCCACAGTGGGCCTTGAGGGTTTGAGAGAGGGCCATTAATGAGTAGAGCCTTTGAGGGATGTGAGGGATGCGAGCAGTGTGGGCTCCAGCAGGTCTGCACCTACTCTACAGAACCGGTTGTTAACGAGAGATAGGACATACAAAGTTTAAAAATAGCCATTTAAAAATGCCTGCCAGATGGGCATAGAATCAGTTGTTAATTTCTTTGAATCCCATCACTGGATGCGAGCTTCCCACTGGCAGTGTGGTGCGCCTTGTCCATTGTAATGAATGATGGTGCACCTCGGCTATTTTAGTGCCTTGTCAATGTGCCATGAGAAGGAAAAGGATGAAAATTGCTGCGTTAGCAGGATGCCACCATTTTCAGCTCTGTTTTTATATCTCTGAGTCATCTGCTGCATACACAGCTTTTCACAATTTCCCAATTTGGCTTGCAAACTCTATTTCTTTGTGGTTTTCCTGAACTCCTTGTGACAAAGCTGGATCTTCAGTTCTTGTCCTGGAACTCTGCTAGAGGGCATTGCAGAACATGCACAATTTGTTTCTAATTTTAAGTCAACCAAAATGCATTCCTGGGCTAAGAAACACATCCTGGCAAAGATTGGTGGGATGTGGGCTTTCACCCACCACGCCCAGAAGGGAAATGGAGCCAAGAGGAAATCAAATATGAAGAACATGCAGGATAAACATTTTCACACTTCTTTTAAGTTTGTGAAACATCAACGAAAAGTGTGTATGTGTGTGGTAAGAATCAGACATTTAAAGATGTGCTTTTTAACATGACACAGTGAAAGGGCAACAGAGTCTTACCCAGGATTACCATATGTCCACTTTTTCCAGGACACATGCAATGGGCACCAGTGGGCACCAGTGGGCAACATTGGGCAGCAGGCACCACCAGACACCACTGGGCACCAAATTGTCTATATATATAAAAGAGAAAAGTCACTCACTGATTCACTCACTGACTGACTATATATTCACTCACTGACTGACTTACCACCCTGCCAAAACCGCTGGGCCTAGAAGCATGAAATTTGGGGTGGGTGTTCCTTCCGTGACAGAGGGGTGCACTAAGAACCGGTTTTCGGAAATTCCAACCAGAAGGGGGTGAAAAAGGGGCGCAACGCGTTTTCCTCCCTATACTTTGCATTGAAAATTGATGACTCATCAACATTCCGCCCCAACCCCTGGACTGAGAAGCATGAAATTCAGGGAGGGAGTTCCTTCTGTCACATGAACACCCATCAAGAACTGAGGTGGAGAAATTTAACCCTTAAGGGGCCAAAAAGGGGTGCAACGTGTTTTTCTCCTATGCTTAACATGGAAGACTGACCAACATCCAGCCAATTTGGTGCTCAGTGCCTGGTGCACTGGGGGAATGTTGTTCGGAGGAAGAGGTTGCACTGGAGAGGATGCTGCGCATGGAATTCTGAGAGGGATTCCTTCTGTCACCTGAACACCCACCCAGAACCCATGTGGAGAAATTTAACCCTTCAGGGGCTGAAAAGGGGGCTACGTGTTGCTGTCCTATACTTAACATGGGAGACTGACCAACATCCAGCTAATTTGGTGCTCAGTACCTGGTGCACTGGGGGGGATGTTGTTCGGAGGAAGATGCTGCACTGGCGAGGATGCTGCGCATGGGGGAAGTTGCACATGGGGAGGATGATGCGCATGTAGGAAAGTTGCGCATGGGGGGAAGTTGCACATGGGGGAAGTTGCGCATGGGGGGAAGTTGCACAGGGGGGAAGTTGCGCACGAGGGAAGTTGCGCACGGGGGAAGTTGCTCACGGGGGAACGTTGTGCATGGGATGTTGATGCGCCGTGGGGGGATGTTGTTTGGGGAAATGTTACTCCTGCAATGCGGGTACACTTTTTGCTAGTATGGAATTAATTACATGTAATTGTTCCCAAATAAACAAATAAATAAATAGTGTTTGAATATATATATACACACATATATATACACATATATATGAGTACTGTATTTTTAGCTATTATTTTACCATGTCCTATGTTATTCTTGCATTTGCTGTGGGTGGCGCAATTAAGACACTGTGCCTATTAACCAGTAGGCCAGGGTTCGAGACCCGTGTCAGCCCCACAAGACAGGGTGAGCTCCTGTCCTTAGCCCAGCTCTGTGACGCCAGCGGAATCCAATCGTATTGGCTCTGCCTTTCCATTGGACTAATTCAGTGGCGTGGAGAGGGGGGATTTGCTGCTTGGGTAACAGCCTATCCTCCATAACAATCTAACCCAGGCTTTCGTGCTTCACATGCAGCATTGCAGCGCCGAGCTTGATACCATAGTCTTATCAAGAGTGACGGAGGCCTGCTGATGTTATTCTTGGGTTTCCAACATTTTTTGGGAGGGGGCTTGTCCTCTTTTGTGGTTATGACATTACTGCTTCTTACTGCTTCTTGGACACTCAAAATTCAGAGTGCTGAGTTTGGACTACTTCCCACCCAAAGCAACAGTTCAGGTGGTGGAACCATGTACAGCTAGTACTATTCCACCATGGAGCACATGTCTGAATTGGTCCTAAAACAGTGGACCAAGCTAATAGTGATGATGGAATAACCCTTTGGCAGAAGCTTTACAGTGACCTCTTCAATAATGTCCTGATGTCTGGATTCAACTGAAGGCAGGTTCTGGGGAGAGTATAGGTAGAGGTATATCTGGAAAGAGCTCCTATATACAGATGGAGAAGTTCTAGAAAAGGGCAATAGAATGAAGATTTTTTTCTGGTTTGGTGGTTCTTAAACTATGGGTTACTTGCAACCCACAAATGGGTCATGACCTGATTTTTGGTGGATCTCTGGATGGTGTGACCCTGCATTCTGGGGCACTATGTGGAAGCTGCGAGGTATTCTGGGGCATGATCCAGTTACTGAGGTCAATGAAATGGAACATGGGGGTAAAAAGCTTGAGAACTGTTGCTCTGGATCATCTATCTACCTATTTATCTATCTGCCTGCCTGTCTGTCTACAATATTTATATACCGCTTTTCAATAAGAAAATTTTAAAAAATTAATAGCTAATTAAAGGCTCACAATCTAAAATGCAAAAAGAACACCAGCAGAAGCCACTAGAACAGATACTGCTGGGGTGTGTAAGCCCAGTTACTCTCCCCCCTGCTAAATAAAAGAGGAATACCCACCTAAAAGATTGTCTCTTTCCGAAGTAGCAGGGAAACATTGCAGGTTTGCATCCTTTGAGGATGGGGGACTGTGCAAAACGCATGAACTGTTTTTCCTCCAGAATTAGTGGAAGACGAAATAGTCCACAGAAGGCAACAGTGTTGCTGTCTGAAACCCACAATGGGCACAACACATGCAAGGTAAATATTCCCTTAAATTAGGAAGGGGTTTCCCAGAATGAAGCAGGCCCCATCTTTGTGTTCAAGCATGCCTTTCTCCCATTTGCATGGGGAACCTTCCACGACCAGACTCTTTTGGGCTTCCATGTCCATTGGAGTCATAACTATGATATAGAGTACGTATCTCCAGTGATCTTTATCTAGCCCTCCAAAGAAAGGAAGAGATAAACATGATTTGTAAGATAAGTCAAATTAACAGTCAATTACATCCTAATGGGTTCTAATCAATATGGTCATTTGACTAAAAGGAGCAGGGGAAAGAAAGCAAACTTGGAATTTCACAGAGTATAATTTTTTGAATCTGGCTTTTAAGCAGAAATCCAGCCACAAAACACTCTGGTCACAGTGCTATTTCCATTAGATTTTTCTGATTTCCCTTTTGCATGTGTGTGCGTTTTAAAGTGGAGAGTGTTTATTAAGTAATAATAAAAAGGAGCAAGTTTTGTAGTTGTGGGAAAAGCAGAAGCTTCATCAGGGCTGCTTGTTCAAGCCAGATCCATAATGCTTGTGTCAGTCTGCTCCCTAGTGTTGTGACGGGGGCACAGCACCTCTGCCAAGTTGTGAGCAAATCGACACACTGTTGAGAATGGGAAACCGAGGGACTTGCTACTGCCCAAGAATCCCATTGAGAAACAATAGTCTGAACTGCCCAGATCATTCACCTTGCTTTGATTTGATGTGATTGGCATAATGAAAAGAGAAGAGCGAGGACAAGGAATAGATGCAAGCTTTGCTTGGTTTGCAAACGAGCATCAACATTCAAACCCACTGCAGTAAAACCCTGGATGGAGAGTAACTTGGATTGAGAGTGTATTGCAAGACAAGCAAACATTTCTAATAAATTTGGACTATGGACAAATGCTGTCTCGATAAACAGGTGAAAAAAATAGTCCCAGCAAGGATAGGCTGGTTTTGACACTCTCCTGAAAGAGCAGCCTATGCATGTCTACCCTGAAGTAAGCCTACTGCAGTCAATGGGGCTCACTCCTAAGTAAGGGGACAATGGTAAAGAGCCTGAGAGATCTAGCCTTACATGTCTACTTAAAAATAAGTCCTATTATAATCAGTGGGGTTCACTCATGTGTAAGGGGGTGGATTGCAGCCTGAGAGACCTGAGAAACTAGATGCAGGTTAATTTATTTTATTTTTCTTTATATTTTGTATTTTCTTCATTATTATGTTTGTATTTGTTTTGTACTACAGTATTGTAATATTTTTATATGAATACTAGCAAAATTCTCCCACCATTGCAAGTAACATCCTCCTATGCAAACCCTCCCCTGCACAAACCCCCTGTGCAACACTCTCTCCATGCAAAACCTCCTTGTGAAACCCCCAAACAACCCCCCATTCTAATCCCACCCCTGTGCAAACCAACATGGAAACCCCCCATGCAAACCCCCCTCTTCAAAAATTCCCATGCAAAGCCCCCCATGCAAAAAAAAACCCCGGTGCAACTCCCCTGTGCAAAGTCCCCCACACTCCACAACTGTGGGCACCTCTACCAGGCAAGTGCAGGGTTTGGGGCTGGGTTTTATCAGACTTCAATGTTAAGTTTAGGACAAAAAACATGTTGCACCCCTTTTTAACTTACAGGTTAAATTTCTTAAAATCAGTGGGTGCTCCTGTCACATAAGAAATATCCTCCCCAAATTTCATGCTGATAGAGGGTTTGGGGCAGGGCTTGGATTAGTCAGTGATTCTTCAATGTAAAGTACAGGGACGAAAATGTGTTGCACCCTTTTTCACCCCCTTCCATTCTGAATTTTAAAAAACTGGTTCTTAGGGGGTGTCTCCATCATGGAATGAACACCCTCCCCAAATTTCGTGCTTCTAAGTCCAATGGTTTTGGTTGGACATTGATGAGTCAGTGAGTGAGTCAGTGACTTTTCAACTCAGTTTCCATTATTTCTTATTGGAAAATTCATTTTGATATACAAGCGTTTTGGATTACAAGCATGCTTCCAGAATGAATTATGCTTAAATTCAAGGTACCACTGCATTTAAAACTTGGCATTTCCTACAAATAGTAACACCTTGCTCTTTTGTCTGAGTGCACCTCATTCACTGCATCTGGAATGGATGCAAAGAGGCACATGCATGGCACATTGAGGCCCATGCAAAACTTAGCACAGTGTCTCTTCCCTGATCGCTATTGCCCAGATGGAAGAGAAAAACTGATGAATGTCAAAGCATCACCTTACTTAGCTTGCAACAGTTATTTAGGCTGACTGAAAAAATGTAAATAACTATACAACACATGTGAAGGAGCATGAAACCTAAACAGACAGAAATGAAATAAAAAATATGTCAACAAGCATATGGAAAGTTGGATGAAATTGTATAAAAGAGGACACCATGTGGACAAAATTTGAAATGTGGTTACAAGTTAAAATGGATGAAAGTGCAGAGCGATGAATGTCAAGTGAATAAAAGTCAAGGTATTGCTGCAATGAAAATAATGAATATAGTAGCACGGCAGCTCTTGATTTTACATCAGTTCTAGAACTGCCACAGAATTGAGTAACCCTATTGCAGAGCTACTTCCCTAACCTGGCCCTTTCCCCCAAGAAACTGCCCATGGTAGACTATGGGCAAAATCCAGAGTAACTACAGGGAGTCCTTGCTCCGGTGTAAGAACAACTTAGGGCGCAATCCTGAGTAACTACAGGGAGACCTTGCTCCGGTGTAAGAACAATTTGCTCTGGATTGCAATATGAATTTCCCATAGGTTTTCACTGGGTGGTGCAATAACAATGGGTGCACGTAATGTCTCTTAGGTGCTCCCGTAGTTACTCTGGATTGTAGGGTTCCTCTGGATTCCAAATTTCCCATAGGTTTTCACTAGGTGGTACAGTAACGATGGGTGCACATAACTATGGGTGCTCCTGTGGTTACTCTGGATTTGGGGGTATGGCATTCAAGTTACTGCAGCAGATATTTTGGCACCATGGGGGGCCTGGCTTACGATTAGGCTGCTCTACGTAAGGTAGCTTACGATTAGACTGCTCTACATCAATTTTCAACCTATTTCATCTTGTACACACTGTCCCCTATGTTCTACTCCTTGGTCTTCGACTCTGTAATGTCACATCCAGGTTGCAGGTGACTCTTCGGGGTTCTGTGGCTTTGTTTTTTGGGCAACTTTCTAGCTTCCTCTGCCAGCAGAGACACATCATTCATTACTAAAGACCAGTTCCCCTCCAAACAAAGCCTGCTTCAATAGTTTTTCAGTGACATTCAACCACTGGGCTCCAAAATCCTGTGACATAACTTTTAGTATACCAATGTGCACACAGTGCACACCAGTTGAAAATAACGGTTCTAAGGCATCTTCATATGTTGGAAGAACAAATGCAAGAGTAATATCAGATTATCATTTATTTCTTTTTAAACATGAGATCTGGTCATCATATTCTAAAAGCATTAAAAGTGTTAAAAAGAGACCTATTCACCATTTTCTGAGCCAGAGCCCCAGCACTGAGAAGAGGCCTCCAGTTCAAATTAAATCCTGGATAGAAGAACCCTAAATAGTTGTCATAATTCACAACATATATATATATATATATATATATATATATATATATATATATATATATATATATATATATATATATATATCTCAATTTCTATAAAGTGGAGAGCAGAATATTGCATAAGGCATCCTGACTCCCATAAATGTGTCGTTATTGATCTTCCAGATCGCTGTAGTGCAAATGAAGAACAAAGTGGGTTTCCTACTTAAGCACTGCTCAGAATGAGACTCCATGTATTAAAAGCAATTAATGCACTTCAGGTTCCCCCAAAACAATTATTTAAGAGACCTTGGAAAGAAAACAGGGTGACTGTCAATCAATGGAAATGGGAAATAAGCAATACAAGGAGATATCTTACTTATCGCAGAGGTGCTCTTGTTCATTAAGTGCTAATTGCAGAGGTCTCCAAATGAAAGATTGCCAAGTATACCATTTCCCATTGCCATTGTTTCGGGAAGCCTGCATAACCATATTATTAGTCCAATTTTAATTATGGAAATAGCAGCCGCAGATAATTCTAAACACACTTTTTCTTTTGGCCATTAGTTTATGGGGGCAAAAATGAAACACTTTTGACAATAACATGCTCATATTTCAGGCATATACAGTTATTGCTAAAAGGGTGTACTCGGAGAAAAATCAATTTTATTAAAGTCTTCAAGCACCAGAGGGATAAACATACAGCTAGGCAATTAAAAATAGAAAAGAAATTAAAAAGAGATGTCCATAAACAGCCACTCTTTGATTCAAATTCATAGTAAGATTATATTTTGACCATTTTCAAAATTATTCACATACGATAGGCTCTTGGTACCTGTTCCTGGACCCCTACAATGAGTCCTGAAATCCATGGATAATATAATCTGTAGGGGAAGGATGGTGCTGTCATAAAACATATCTGGAGGCTGTACTTTGAAGGTCAAGCGTGGTCTCCAGCCTCCTCAGAAGCCTCCAGAATGTCACACAAGTCCATAGAAGTCATGCAAATCCATACAAGTTCCACAAATCCATGGAGAAGAAAGATCCATGGTACCCAGCAAAGACCCAGCAAAGATGTTTCAGAAATTTTGGGGGTACAAAGGTTCAAAAAGTTTATCTGCTTAAAATCAAAGTTCATCACAAAAAAGGCAAAAACTACAAACTGTGAAATTATAGGCAAATAAAGAATTACATGGAGCATAAAATCAAAATACACAGGGATTTCTAAATTCTTGGGGAAATCAAAGCCTTTTCGAAACATTTTGAGCTGAGCTGGAATCTTTAAATTGAAAATGGTCACTGAGAAGACTGACATGTCATAATCTTAGTTATGGGGGTTTGGAAGGATTGATAGGGACAGAGGCAGGGGTTGGTCACTTGGACACTGGCTAAAAACACCGAATCATCAAAGGACAAAGGGTCAACCCCTGTGTGTATCAGAAATATGGTGGAGAGATGGTGTGTGTTTTTGGAGACGGTAAAAGAGAAAGTAGTTTCCATAAAAATATCTTCCCCCAAACACATTGTGCAGGTTTACTTTAGCATCAAGTACTCAGAGTACACACCAGATGTTGCCTTTTTAAAAAAAATGTTAACAGCTTTGTACTTCTTTATGAAAAACACAGTGTATTACCACTGACTACACCCAGTGACACAACCATGGGAACACTGCTTTCTGTATTAAAAAAGATGGCAGCATTCAGTATGACTGTTGAAAAGAACTTTGGGCCATTGCCTTTGATAAGGATGCCTCTTGAACAAATGCACCCAGGAACTTTGTGCCAAAATTTTGCACAAATTCCACAAAGTTGGAAGAGTTCCATCTTGTTTCTTGCATGCACCCAATGAATAGGTAGCAGGCCTGGTCCGATAGTGGAGTGTACCGCTGCTGAAGAAAGCTAAGCAGGAAATGACCTGGATAGCTCCTGGATGGGAGACTGCAAGCTGACAAGGCTGTCGTGAGTCATCAAAGTCGGATGAAGTCACTGTACAATTTGGATGACCTGAAAACTCCTGCATGAAGGCATTCCCTGATACCAGATGTGACGATGACCAGCCAGATGTGAAGGATTCCACCATGAAATAGAAAAGTTCTATAAGCTGCCTGTAGAACAGCATAGACATAACAGGCATAAACAGTCTGCACGTATTGGCTGCTGGATGTCGCAGAGGATCACCGAGCCATCGTAACTGTCACATGAATAAATTAACAAAACCAATGAATTAGACTAGAGATTAGTAGTCTGTGTGTTTTTATTAACTGCTTCTGAATTTTGGCCAGAGGACTATTCTACTCACATGATTTGCCACATTTTTCAGCTCATTCATGCCCTCCAGTGACGGATTTACATATAAGCTAAACAAGCCATAGCTTAGGGTCCTGCTCTCTGGGGTCCCCCCAAAAATTTAAATTGTATTTCAGTTCAACAATTACTTTGATAAAATACATATTTTGTTATGTGCAAATGGCTTTAGTTACCAATTAGGTCCATAAATTACCATCTATTCAGCACAAAAAAGCATATATTCACTCAAAAAACAGTGACAATTTGTTGTTGTCAAAGGACAGCTGGACATCTAAAGGGCCCCATTACCTTCAATAGCTTTGGACCTCACCAAACCTAAATCTGGCCTTGATGCCCCCCCCCCTCACACCATATTGCTCTTGTAAATACAAGCATCGATAAAACACTGCAAAAAGAAACAGAAGTTTATATGTTTTCAGAAGAAGTTTCCCAAAAACTCCTGAAATCTTTTACTTTTCCCAGAATTTTGTTCCCCAATTATTCAAGTAGCATTTTCTAAATGTATTGCAAAAGAATTCTCAATAATTTCAGTGCAATAATTTTTTTGCCATAAATATTATGATAAAGGACATCTGACGGTCAAAAGACTACCAGTCAAAATGTGTCCAAGCATGCAAAAATAAATAAATAAAATTAATTAATTTAAAGAACACACTGAATGGATTTTCATTCCATTAAATACTGAATTGGGATATTTAGCCAAGGTAAAGGGAGGGGGAAAATATCTTTCTTAAATGGAAATTGCACACTTCTAATCCATAATTCCAAACAATTGCACTGTTTCGATGGACACTGAACCTTGTGTGGTATCTTGGTGAAAAGGCAGAAGTACCGTAATACATTAGTGCAATATTAAAATTACATTTTAATATAAAATACCTGAGACAAACCCCCCAAACTATTAACCCTAAAGCCAATGACTATTCATTAGCAAACTCAATTTTGAATCCTATTAGGTTTCATTTTGTGCAAATTCTCACAGAAATGGTTTTACTAAACCAGGGCTTCGATGGGTCTGAAATTAAAAGGAGAGAAGAAAGGATACCACTAATTGAAGAACATAATTTGATCTCCTGTACAGGTTGCAAAGTCTAATGACTGTGGGATGGTAGGTTTAATTAAAGATAGTTGGCCAGAGTTACAGATGTGTAAAAACACTGCAAGTTGAGAGCTCAGCCTTGTACTGCTGACTTTTAGGAATCTACCCCCAAACTGAAGAACAGTAAGGAAAGCTCACTCAACCATCATTTGCTCTGTTCCGTCTCCCATTTTCCTCTTTTAAGTGGAACTACCTCCCCATATAACTGGACGATGACACATCTCTTGCTTTATTTAACCCACTCTCTTGAAATACTTGAAATACCCTTCTTAATAAGGCCATAACTTTCCTTGTTCTCACTCCTGATTAAAACATTTAACCCTATCTTATGCAGTTCTCTTTAAATGTGAATTTTTGTCTGCAAAATCTCATGAAGTCTCATAAATTCCTGCAAATTTATCCACAAAGGGCAGAACTATGACCTTCTCTCATTATCTGCATCTCTATTTGCATCCTTATCTGCAATGCAGAGACCTTCCCGAAATTTCAGGTGTTCAATAGTACTTACAACCAGGAAAGTGTGGTGAGGATTGCAGCCACTGCCATTTATATTTTCTTCCCCTTCCTCTTCTGTCTCTCCCATGTCAAATTTTAGTTTTTAAGAGCATCAGATAGGCCGCTGTTCTCTTAACCTTAGGATAGGCATAGCTGGAAAATTTTTTCCATGACATTTTGTTTTTGCTCCCTCTCTGCACCATGATGAAACCCCCCTACTCATTTTTCCAGCTTCTTTTGTGGGGAGAGGAGTGACCCCCCTGGCCAATTTGGCCACCCTTTGCACCTCCTTGATTCTTTTGCATACTATACTTATACAAACTATATAAACTAACTTATATAACTATAAACTAACTATAACTAACAACTTAAACTAACTTAAACTAACATACAAACTACAGGTTTGTATAGGTTGCCTTTTTTACAGCTTTGCTCCTCCTTGTTATTACAAATTTCAGTATTTATTGTTTATTTAATAAATGCAGTTTTTGAATCAGATTTCAAATATTTTCTTTGTACACCCTAATGAGCATCATATCACTTTAAAAGCGTTAGAATAGGTGCTAACAACAATTTTATAACAGTGGACAGTTATGCACACCTTTGAGCTTACAGGAACTCAGGGAGCTTCGCTTGACGTAGTTAAACTGCGTAAAGTGTAAAAATTCTGGAATAAATAGGCAGGGATGTGCCAGAGCCACAGCACTCAGACTTGTCAAGTCCCAAGTCTCTGCCTTCCTTGAGTCATAACAGCAGCTGATGCAACTATTCCAGAGCCATTTTTGAGTCACTTTTATTAGAATTATAGTTCTAACTGTTGGTTTACGTCTGGCTGAATCAGGTCTCCCAGAAAGCTGGAATTGGCCAGACAAGTTCAGCTTTTGGCCATTGGACCAGATTGTCTAGCCTTCTGGGGTGGGGTAGGAGAGTGCTTAGGGGTACCGGGGGGCAGATGGCCAGGGCTGTCCAGCCAGCCATGGAATCCATTTTTTTTAAAAAGTTACTGTGTGCAGGAGGAGTGTCCTCTCCTGATCTCGCTGGCACTTTCCCTTTCCTAATTGGAGGTGTATGCCGGTGATGTCAGGAGTGGATACTCCACCCGTGGAGAAGCACTCCCGATGGAAACCTTTATGGCAGGGAAAAACTGCTCGCGCATGCGCACACTAATTTTCTTAAAAATGGATGCCCGCAGTGCATAACTTACCCTACAATCCAGAGTAACTATGGGAGCATGTAAAAGACATTACGTGCATCCATAGTTACTGCACCGCCTAGTGAAAACCTATGGGAAATTCATATTGCAATCCAGAGTAAATTGTTCTTACACCAGAGCAAGGACTCCCCATAGTTACTCTGGATTGTGCAATAAGTGTCCCCAACTGCAGCCTGAGTCTCCCCAGCAGCCTCCCCAGCCAGAGTAATTAGATGTCTACTCAGAAGTTAGCCCATTAGTTCAATGAAGCTTACTGCTGATATTTTTTAAAATGTAGGATAAAATGTAGGATGTCCTACATTTTTTTAAAAAAAATGTCCAGATTTTCAGTTTTGGGTGACCATGTCCTACATTTTGGCTTTAGGATCTGGTCCCCCTGGGCTGACTAGAACTCTTGGGATTTGACTGACAGTTGGAGAATGACAGTTAGAATTCTATGTGGTCATTTGACAGTTGGTGACAGTTGGAGAACTGTTGGAGACAGTTGGGGCTTAGCTTCCAGTGAGGGCAGAAGCAAACTGTTCAGCTCTGTGAGGTATTGAGACCGAAGGATAGATTGAATGTGAATGACCCGGACTGTAGTGTAAATAAAAGTGTAAATAAAAGTGTAAAACTACTCTGTAGTGTAAATAACAGTATAAATAGCTAAATACACTCCACGGTGTCAGGCATCATTTGGCAATCACAGGACACATTCAAATAGTCAACATCCTGACGTTAACTTTCTGAGAACTTTCAGTCAAATTCCCTGAAATGGCTTTGGAAAACCAAGAAAACACATACACACTAAATAGAGTTGCAAGCATACACAAAAGTGAGTTTGGAGTCCATTTGAGTCTTCATTCTTAGGATAAAACCCCCAAGTCTTCAGCTACTTCAGGGTTTTAAAATACATGTTACTCAAATCAATATGAATCATAAAAACACATGGTTTGGGCCATCCATGTCGAGGCCATCCATGTCTCAGCCCATCGTTGCAGATAGTAACATCTATGTCAGGGTGACCATATAGAATGGAGGACAGGGTGACTCTACCTTTAAGCATTGCATAAAGGAGGAAATTTAGGCAGGTGCTGCTTTTTAAACCCTCCTGTGTTGAGCTAAACTTGCCTAAATTCCCTCTTCTATGCAATGCTTAAAGGTAGAGTCTCTCTGTCCTCCATTCTATATGGTCACCCTGATCTATGTCCAAACATTTTGGTAGGACAGCCACATAATGTTTCTGACAGTGTGTTGGGAGCTGGAAAAAATGATTCACATTTCGAACTTGAATAAATTTATATAAGTTACATGTCAGAGTGTATTAGAGACAGATCTGGAGGATTACAAAGCTGACCCAAGGCTGGAAGGAGGGGTCTTGCCACAGGCCACACTTAGGCTGCCATGGGTTGCATCTGACCCCGGGCCAAGATTAGGACACCTCTGGGTTATGCTATTGTGAGGATTATGTTTTGCAGAAACTAAGTAAGCACAAAGTGGGTTTGGATAGCATATGATAGACCACAATATATGTTTGATGGACATCCATATTGAGCCACATGATGTTGTTTCCTTCTTTGTGATGGCACTTGCAGACACAAAGCATTCAAGGCCTGACACAAAGGACACAACCCTGTTGTGTTTAACCCTATCATTGCTAAATATCCTTCATGAGAGTAGAATCTCCAAATACAGAACAAGTAAATTTCAAAGTGAATGATAATGTTCCTCCCAAGAAGAATATGGAAGAAGAGAGCACATCCCTCGGGGGAAAACCTGGTGAACCCCTGGGAAACCTCTGGAGAAGGTAGTACAGCTGGGCCCCTTGGAGGATGGAAGAGCCTGGATAGAGAAAGCTGACCAGGAAGGAGATGCAGAGAAGATGACTGGAGCAGGACCAAGGGTAACCCACAGATAGGGCATACCTTCCCAGGGGTTGACCTATGGACCTGATCCAAAATGTTCTGCACATTCCCAACTGTTGTGTTTGATCTTACTTCTAAATGACTGCTTATATGAAAGTACTGGCAAACGCAAACTCCTTCCCCAGAACGAATCATAGAACTTAAGAGACCGATTAATAGGTTGCATCCTTTTGAATACTGAACAAATGATCTCCAAACTCACACCACATGAGTGCAGGTGGACTGAAATGAACCAGAGTAAGGACGATGTTGAATAGATTTGGCCCCCTGCAACTTCTTGCAGTTATTGAGTTGGGGTATTCTCTCCTGCCCTGTCCTTCTTATTTGTCAGTCGTTCCGAGATGCCTGGCATTCAGAAAGATTTGTTATGTAAATGATATAATTGTACATTTCCATATTTTAACATCAAATGGAATGATTGACTACAGAATCTGAGCTGTCTACAGGTGGGTGTCAATTATCATCTGAATAATCACGTTGCCACACAAGAATAGCATGGCTGTGGAGTGTGACACACTTTTATCTCCATGCATTTCAATGAAGTCAGCCTGGTACATAAAAGGTTATCACCTAGGAAACATATTTTCCTAAGCGCAAGTTAAACATGCAAGCGAGATCCGCATAGATATTCAATTTAGCCAGTCAACCCTAACCTATTAATATTTTAACAAAATCCAGTGAGGATAATTTTTTTCTTCTTTGATCCCATTTCATTCGAGCAGCCTGGGAAAAGGGAAGAAAAATTAAAAACAAAATAGTCAAGCATACAGAATGAGGTTAGGTATTAAGTGGGCTATTTAATGTTCCTGGCATTTCATAGCCCTGGGGGAAGAGTGGATGGATTTAACAATCAAGATTGGTGTTTCTCTGGGACCCACAAAGTTCGAGAAACATAAAATAATCTATACTTCCAAGCTGACAAATCGTACCTGACACTCTGCTTCATCTCGCCGGGACTCTTTAGATCAGCGTTAATCATCTGTTACAGGGAGTAAGAAGGAAAGTAAATCACATTTAGCTGAAAACGGAGATGGAAGGTCTTTGGGCAGAGGTTTTAATCAATATTGTGTGGGATAATAACCAGAAGCCATTGTTCAAATCTTCAAATATTAATGGAGAAAGATGCAGAATGTAAAAACACTCAGAGGGAAAACAATGAACTGCGTATCCTGGCATAGAAGGTTTGGTTGGGTTACTGGGTAGGACCATGGTAGTCCACTCTGAATAATGTTGGCTTTCTGGGTTCTTGGAGGGGTTTCCATCCTTACTCCTGTTTGCAGCCTGGTACTTTGCCTGAAGATTGAACATTGTACCTCTCCATGCAGAGCAGAAATGTTGCAAGTTTAATATGAAGTGAACTCAAAAGTTCCCCCAGTTCCAACATTTTTCAGAAGAATACAAATGAACATAAATGGAGCCACCAAAGTGATGTGCCTTGATTTTGGTTGTTCATCGCATCCCTATTAAAGGATGGGTTCCATCACCGATATATGTGATAGGTTATCACAACATTGAGCACAATCCTAGCTTTGTCTACTCAAAAGTAAGCCCCGTTGTGTTCAATGGGTCTTACTTCCAGGAAAGTGTCTTTAGGAGTGCAGCCATTGTGAATTTTCATGAAACGATCCTGAATTGTTTGAAATGTTCCATGTGACTCCTCTAGAATGTAGAATGCGTGGAGGTAAAAATGGCACAAAAGCAGACAAGAGAAACAATTGCCATAATGAGGACTGAGAAAAATGATAAACACTTTCATGATAAAAAGTATTTTTACCCCAATCCTGAACTTTTCCCAACCAAAAACCAAAATGCAAAAATGTTTGGTACCATCCAAACAAAGTATGGTACATAAATACAATTACCACTCTGTGGTCCTAATGTACACATAGGATCTCCAGCATCAGTTTCTGTTGAATGACACTTATTCAAGGGTAATGGCCAATCCCTTGAACTCTTCATCCTGTTTAGGTTTGAGTTGTTATTTCGAAGGGAATGAAGAAAGCATGAATAAATAATGACAGCAGAAGGATCAGCAGCCAACCATAATTCACAAATGTCATTTGCATATAGATCAAGATGCAGAGTCTTAGCATATACTAAGGTTTTGATGGGTAGTGATCAGGTTGGAATATTTCAAAGCAGGCTGTGACTTGAAATGATTCCATAATTGTTATGTTGATGGTGTTGAAATAACGGGGAAAAGAAGGAAACCAAGTTTGTTTGAGCTAAGTGACAGGTGCAGGAAGAAATTTACAGGTGCAAGAGGGTTGAATCAGCAATCAGGATGAATCACTATGCAATTACACAACTATGGGTTGATGACACATGATTTTATTATCATGTGTCCATTTCAGATTAGTGTAAATGTCCAAACCCTGGATATAAGCTATATATCCATACCCTGAATATAATTTGTTTGAACTTCTTCCCTATGGACGTTGCTTTAGGACATTGCATATCAAAAGAACCAGGCACAAGGACAGTTTTTTTTTCCTTTTGCCATTAATTTGTCTAATACTTAAATATATAGCAATGATCATTACAGTCAGTGGTGGGCTCCAGCAGGTACATACCTACTCTATAGAACCGTCTGTTAACGAGAGATAGGACATATAAAGTTTAAAAATAGCCATTTTAAAGTGGCTGCAAGATGGGCATAGAACCGGTTGTTAGTTTCTTTGAATCCCATCACTGATTACAGTGGAGATTTAAGTTAACTAAATGTTGTCTCTCTTTATATATACAGCATATAGACAGTGATTGGTATTTATTTGGATGTATTTTCATTTTTAATTAATTAATAATTCATTGCTTTCTTGTTTGCAAGTACATTGCATTGGTAGTTCTTCAGCCAGAGTCAAATTCCATGTTCATGGAATTCCGTGTTCATATTGGCCAATAAATTAATCTAATCTAATGTAGACATTAAGTGTTTGGAGACTCATTTTATCCATTAATGCAGCATTTGTCAAGCTATTGCAGGGACCCACAGTTTTAGGTGCATCCGCATTTATTCCAATATATATTTATGTGTATTTAATTTTAATATATTAGTACATGATGGCCTTTGGGAAAATGTATATAGAATCACAGAGCTGGAAGGGACCCAGTGGATCATCTAATCCAACCCCTACCTGTACCAGGAAATCCTCGCCTTGTGGAGACCTGGGTCTCGAACCCTGGCATGCTGGTTAAGAGGCACAGTGTCTTAACCATTTGCACCACCAGTCTAATATCTTATATCTTAACAGGCTACTATGTTTTTAACAATGCTTCTAACAATGTTAGTCAATAGGGCTTAATCCAAAGTAAGTGTGGATAGGATTTCAGCCTTGGGTTTAATGGGAGTGTTTTAGAAAAAAAATTGATCATCTCTTTGAGAGTTTAGGAAGTTTCATCTTTATTTCAGTACATTTTTAAACAAAGTGAAAATTTGATTTACTTTGGGTGCAATCCTTACCTAGGCTGGCACAACTCATTGATCTTTCCATCCCTGTGATGATGTAGGGAGTCAAGTGCATGTCTGGGTACTGATCTAAATCTCCCTCAGGAGCGGCACACAAGTTCTTATGGCAATTTTGTGACACCCCCAGGCCAGCATGGGAATGGTGCTGGAACTTAGGCCAGCCTAACTGGCGATTAGGATTGCAGTCTATTTGGTTTTATCATATGGAGCTGTTAAATATTTTCCTGTTTGATGATGCAACTTCCAGCCATGTCATCACTTCCGGGTTAATGACATCTTTTCTGGTGGGTCCTGACATTCTAAAAAGTGGGTCCCAGTGCTAAAAAGTTTGAGAATCAATGCTCAAATGAGAGATTCTATAATGTTTTCTGTCGTATTTATGGAAGGCTCCTCTTGCTGTGAGCAAGTATAGTCAATGGCCCTTCTTGCCTCAAAGACTATTCCGGAACATCTTTATCCTGTTCCTAAACAAAACATAAACACAACACATCATGAAAAGAAACCTACTTCGGATCCATCTGTTGAAATGTGATATCCTTCAGAGCTCTCGTTCGCTGTGTAAAACAGAATATGATTTATAATTTATACCTCATTCATGCAATTCTTATTGAAGAGAAAATAACTTTGATGAAATGCCGGCTTTTTCTGTTATCATCAAGCCATTGAGAGAATCACAGAGCAGTTTGCAATTTACCTCAGGTATGCAATATTTGAAGTTTGGGAATGTATTTATATTTTATGCTCTTTTTCAAATAAATTGTACTGCCAAACAAACATACCAGTATAAAAATGTCAGCGACTGTCCATGGTGAAATTTAATTACAGCATCCACAGCTAAACTACTGCATATATTTGCAAAACTCTGGAAGCAGACAATTGATGCTAACACAATTTCAAATATTCAATCAATATACACCTCTGAAACTAATTTATCTTAAATTTAGCTTCAATCTCTGTTATGTAAGAAAGAAAAAAATATATACAGTGGCCTGGATCCAACACAAAATTATATGCACTTAAACCCATTAATTTCAAAGGGTTTAATTCTGTGCTGTGGGTGGCTCAAGCGGTTAAGACACTATGGGCGCAATCCAGAGTAACTACGGGGAGTCCTTGCTCCGGTGTAAGAACAATTTGCTCTGGATTGCAATATGAATTTCCCATAGGTTTTCACTATATTGTGCAGTAATTACGTGTACACGTAATGTCTCTTACGTGCTCCCGTAGTTACTCTGGATTGCGCCCTATGCCTGTTATCCAGCAGGCCAGGGTTTGAGACCTGGGTCGGCCCCACAAGACAGGGTGAGCTCCTGTCCTTAGCCCAGCTCAGCAACACCAGCTGGATCCAATCGTATTGGCTCTGCCTTTCCATTGGACTAATTCAGTGGCGTGGAGAGGAGGGATTTGCTGCTTGGGTAACAGCCTATCCTCCATAACAATCCAACCCAGGCTTTTGTGCGTCACATGCAGCATACGCGGCGCCGAGCACGATACCATAGTCTTTCAAGCCTGACGGAGGCCTGCTTTAATTCTGTGCTGGATTATGGCCAGACATGTGGGTCTATACTGCTTTAAAACATGAGCTAATAGTTCTGTGGTTTTGTGAGCAATTAAGATTATTCTTTATGTTTGGTAAGCCCTTAAAGTAGGTGGTCTCAGAATAGTTGAATTTTGAAATAACTGAAAGGGGAGGTGGTCTCTAACCAACAAGAGGAAATTTTAGTACTAGATCATAGAGTTGATACTTTTTTTTAACTGATCCTATATGCTTATAACATAAATTCCATACACATGGCTAGGGTTGCCAGAATTCTCTTCCACAAAATCGGGACAGGGCCCTCTGTCTCATTTGCCAGTATCTGAACACAATCCCTCCAAATCAGGATTGTCCCTGTTTTTGGGGACATGTGGCAACCCTAACACATACCAATCTTGGCCCTTGCATCCCATCCAGGTGAATTTGGGCCAGTCTTCTAAATTGTGGTAGGAGAAGCGTCCACCTGAACTCCTCTACACAAACTGTAAAACACATGTGGACACATGTTAAAGGAAACTTAGGGTTAGGACTGAATCTGAGTTTAATGTGTCAGAAGTGTTGTCCTCTAGTTGTTCAGAACCATAAGTAAGCCTGATGTGAAAACTTTCCAAAAAGTCGAAAAGTATCATGTTCTGTACTACCAGACAAAAAAGACATCCTTAGCTAGCGTACACGGACTTACTTAATTTCTTCAGCTAATTAATTAATTAGCTAATTGGTGGCTCCAAGGGGGGCCAAAACACTAAGTTTTACAGGGATCCTCTCCTCAGTGTGCAAGGGAACTCCTCCCTTCTGAGCCATTCCAGTCTCAGGATGCTCTGAGACCTTGGTTGGGGGTCTAGAATGACCTAGATTGGGAGACCTAGGATGCTTCCCCCAAGGATGCCACTTCAGGAGGAGGAAGCAACCTGGAATGACCCAGAGCATCCTGAGCCTGGAATGGCTCAGAGGGGGAGAAGGTCCCTTGCACAATGCAGAGAGGATCCCTGCAAAATCTAGTGTCCCCCCCTCCCTCAGCTACCGTCCTGCACCAAAGGCAGCCCTATACTTCTGGTCACTTGAGGTGGAGCACAAATTCAACTCTATCCCTCCTCCCCACTTTTCCTATGTTACTAGTACCCCCTTATCTTTTATGGTTCAGAAACAGCCAACATTAAGTGTATCTTCATTCTTCTAGTATAGGAGTCTCAAAATGTTTTGGCCAAAAGGCAGCATTAAATATTTGGCACAGTGTTGAGAGCTGGAAAAATTTTTAATACATACAATTTCAATAAATACATTAGAGATGGAATCTAGATTAAAAAAAAATAAGGCTGCAATCCTAATCTCCATTTAGGTCTGGCATAAGTCCTGTGCTGACCTGAGGGTGTCACAAAAGTGCCATAAGACATTTCTGCCCCACTCCTGGGGGGTTTAGGCCAAAGCAGAGGCATATTCTAACCTCACCATACCATCATAGAAAGAAAGGTTAGGTGAGTTAGGTCAGCATATATTTCTTAGAATTGCCCCCTAAATGGGCTCAAATTTCCATGATTTCTACAAGAACCAATATGTAGCACCAAAAATAAGCAGATATAAATGGACTTCCATTTACCCACTACACAACCACAGCTCCAGTCTTGTTTGGTCAGCAAGGCCAGAGGTTTTAAAGGGACCAGAAACTGGCAGTTGGCTGGTTACAGGATTGCTGTGGGGTGCACCTGGGCCCTACTTTTGGAGACCCCTGTTCTAGTACAGCATCTCCCAGTTATATATTTATAACCCAGAGATGTCCAAACCTTTTGGCAGGAGGGCCACATCATCTCTCTGACAGTGTTTCAGGGGCCGGAAAATGATATATGGTACATTTCATATTTGAATAAATTTACATAATTTTACATTTAAGAGTGCATTAGAAACATATCTGGAGGATTACAAGTCTTTCCCAAAGGACAGATGCAGAGGTCTTGCCACAGGCCGCATTGAGGCTCACCGTGATCCACATCTGGCTCCCGGGCCAGGGTGTGGATACTCATGTTATAACTGGAAGTATTTTAACATTCTTATTTTTTCACAAATGTCATTTGTTCCCAAGGAGGAAAAGTTTGGAAAGTGGTTTTTATGTGTATTCGCAAAGCACATTTGTATAAACTATAAAACAGGTCTACCGCCTCTCCCCACCCCCCAAAAGGAAAAAAAAGCTCGGGATGTGAAGTGTTTTTTGAATGAATTTGGTATGTTTTTGAGTTGATGAATCAAAAAATGGCATTGTTTTTTCCATTGACACTAGTTTTGGGGCATGGCACCTCATAAGCTAATTCAAGCAGTTTGTATACTACTCAGAAATGAGAAGTATAGAAAGCTGTGTCATGTTTTGATTTTGTTATGACAGAAAAATCACACCTCTATTTATGACTATCAGTAACTCCCAGGAGTAACAGTCCATTTTTCTATTTCTTCTTTCTACCCTTTCTTACTCTTTAAAAAAGATGCAGGAAGTAGAGAAGGCTCTAGAACTATTAGAGGCAAGGGTGAGTTGTGGCAAGTAGGAGTAAGGCTGGGATGTTCCAGAGCCACAATGCTGAGATTTGAGTTGTGTCTTGAGTCTCCACCCCTTGACTTGAGTCATCTGCAAGTCATAATAAGTCATGACAACTGCCACCGCAACTTGTCCAATCTTTTTAAGAAACAAGTTGAGTCATGGAAATAGTTAAAAACGCAAGTAAGCCCACACACCAAACAATTTTAAGCATGCACAAAAAGTGAATATTGACTTGAGTATGTTCAAATTTTAAAACCCCGAAGTCATGAGTCACTTTGGGGTTCAAAAACATGCATAACTCAAGTCAAAATGCATCATTAAAAATGTATATTTTTGTGTTTTGGAGCTAAATATTCATAATCTTGGCCCTTCTTGGTGAAAGGCAATATCCCTGCCACCTAAGGGCAACCTAGCCCTGGATGGCAGCACACATACTGAATTCCTGATATACATCACATGGGTCAACAGTCCAAGTCCCCCTGCAGGCTTGTGTTTAGACATATAGGATTGTAGATCTCAATGGGCAATGCATTTAAATATTTAGTCTCTCAGCACCAGTTGACAAGTGTAGCAATGTGCTTTTCCTTGAAGTTATTTTTTATCTACAAGGAACATTCAAACATCAGGGATGAGACAGAAGAGTTTCCAGGTCAGAGGGGATGTCTTCAGACAATTATAAACTGCAGCACCTGTCATTCCAGAAATTAAGTAATGTGCAGTAACGGCATATGTGGCCTGGCTAAGATGTCTGGGAATTTTTTTTAAAGTAAAAGTAAAATCACTTTCTTGGCATCAGCATCTCCCCGATGAAACATTCCCTCCCCAGAACTCTGCAAAAGCAAAAATAGATCTGTGTACAGGTCTCACCAGGAGCACAGACTGCATGTAGCTGGGCAGGTGCAATAGACGTCTAGCAATTCTATAAAGGAACTGACATGTACGAGGTGATGACAGGAGGGTCTGGTGATGTCTTCATGGGAGAGCCAAATAATCCTTGAGGGGGGCCCATGGAAGGATGACAAGCAGGTGGAACAGCTGGGGTTGCTGCAGAAGCTTAGATGCCAGCAACCCTCTTGCCATGTCATTTGGGGACAGATGTTATGCAGGCAGCTTCACCAAGCTGTGATCAGAGAGTTGAATTTGCCTTCACTGATCAGATGTTCTAAGACCAAGCTCGGTCTTGGTTTTACACAGCATCGCAAAGAAAGACCAGGCAATGAAATCTGCTGATATCAAATGTTTTATGTCAGTGCTTCCCAAATCTTTTAGCACCAGGATCCACTTCTTAAAACAGTAGTTCATTGTAACCACCTACTCCATCTGTCACTATTCTCACTGTCCTGCCCTAAAGGTACTTAGATAATGTGCAGTTTGGGACTTCCAGACCAGAAAAAAGAATCAGGCTGTGTTCACGCATTATATACAGCACACCAACTGAGGAACAGTGGTTGTGTCAACCAGTCATAAGAGCAGAAGGACAAGCACATGGTAAGAAACTGATGTTAATTGGAGTCTATTGACCTTGGTCATAATATAGGTGCATGGGAAACATGTTTCATGGGAAAGCATCAATCCTTTGAAGCATCACCCTATTATGATGGTGTATAAAATTGTATAATTTTATAATTATACTAGCGAAATGTGCTCATGTTGTAGGAATAAAGTAACCCCTGTATGCCATCCCCCATTGCATATAACACCCCCTGCACATCACCTCCATGCACATCAGTGAGTCAGTCAGTGAGTCAGTGATGCATAAAATATTTACAATTATGATTATTTTGACAAAGTATAAATATACAAGGATTGGAAAAATTCCTATAGGAAAGGACCATCACAGGTTATAAGCCATGAGGGGTGTGTGTAGACATGGACAACCTCAAAATGCCAGATGCAAAGTTGCACTTGGATGCAGGTGTCATATGTGCTCCCTGAGGCATCTGGTGGGCCACTGTGTGGTACAGGAAACTGGACTAGATGGGCCTTTGGCCTGATCTAGTCGAGGCTTTTCTTATGTTCTCAAGTTGATCACACTGACAGCCCAACCCTATCTTGCACTGGAATTGGCAGGCCAGATCATAACACCCTTCTCATGGAGACTGACTTAGAACCAGACTGCTTGAATCTGTGTCACTTCCATTGGTGGCACAGATCTGAGTAGACACACTCAGGCCACTGTCACACAATACGGAGTAAGGGGAAGTTATTCCCCTTGTCTCAGGTTGCATCACAGCCAGCTGGTTACAGTACAGATGTATTGCGTCCTGGAGAAGGAAAACTGGTACCTTCTGAATTAAAAAAATAAAATAAAATCTTCACCAATGAACAAAATATTAAGAATACTTATATACCACTTTTGAATCAGAATAGTCCAGAAAAGGCATTTACATAATAAAAACAACCAAGTGATGGTTCCCAGTTTCCAAAGGATTCACTAACTTAAAATATAATACAGAAGAAGTACCAGAAACAGCCATTGGAAATGGCACCCTGCTGGGGTGAAGAGGGAAAGGTACTTTTCCCTACTGAGACTGCAATCCTAAACACACTTTCCTAGGAGTAAGAATCATTGAACACAATGAGGCTTACTTCTGAGTAGATATGGTTAGGATTGTGCTATAAATATAAGAAGGCATTATTTCTTCTTGACTTTTTGCCCAGTAGCAGGGGTGAAGTTGCCCCATATACACTGTCGTGATGTGTCCAGCTTCATCATTGGTAAGGTTATCTCTGAGCTTCCCAAATAAACTTTGAAAAACATGGGCCCCCCAACATTTGTTGCCTGTGAACGAGGTGGTGACGGCAGGGCATGCAGGCTTGGACTGACTCGATGCACCTGTTCTCCCCTTTTCTAGTGCTTATAAAAAACCATCTAAGCTAATGACCATCACATAATTTTTGCAGGGTAGTGGGAATTTCACCAGTGAAATACATTTAAAGGAAAACCATTATACCAATGGAACAGTATGTGAACTTCCAGTGATAGACTTCTGCGCATACTTGAGTCACAGTACAAACCTAGGCACGTCAACTTAGAACTAAATCCTTTTGTTCAATGGGGCTTACTCTCAGGAAAGTGTATATAGGTTTACAGCAATGAAGCAAAGTTCACAATGGCACAGAGACTTTGTTCTTAAATTGTAAGTATGTTTTTACACATTGTAGCTCATAAAAAAGTAAAATAACATAATTCACTGGTTTTTTCAGTGTTAACACTGTTTTGGGTATTAAGACTGTACAATATAAACATAGTTAGCATTTTTGAGTAATGCCTCCAGTAGTTTGAAGCTAAATATCTCCTCTATTCTTCAAAAATATAGATACTATTTTAAGCATACCAATTATAGCAACAACATCTGGAAAGAGGCACACACACTAGAGTCAAACCCAGTCATGGATTTAAGAAGCTGTCATTCTCTATTTAAACTGATTGAATCATACAAAGACATAATTATACAGAACATTAGCATCAGCAATTCCCGACGTTTGGATTTTCAGGCAAAATCCTGTTTACAGGTTTTATTGTGTGTCCCCGAGAAAGAAAAGTGTCCCATATCAGTGACTAGATGAATATGAAATGTGAGCAACATGGAAATAATTGGTCATTAAAAAAATCACACCTCTACAGTGTTCTTTGAAGAGCTGTTGGTTTTTGAGCAAATATTGTGGTATATAATATTACAAAAAATACATATCGGCTATGCAAAGAGAATTTAGTGTATAATGTATAGTAACAACAGTGTACATTATAATTAGAAGGTTTGCATGTATGTGTGTGTTTATGGCTACAATCCAGAGTAACTACGGGAGCACGTAAGAGATATTACGTGCACCCGTAGTTACTGCACCACCTAGTAAAAACCTATGGGAAATTCATATTGCAATCCAGAGTAACTTGTTCTTACTCCGGAGCAAGGACTCCCCGTAGTTGCTCTGGATTGCACCCTATGTCCCATTCAACATGATAATGTATGTAAAAGAGCTGCATTGCAGTCTGCCGGTGAAATAAATTCTTTCTACAATACAGTAGCGGTCAATGTGCCAATGCAAAAAAAAAAGTCACAGTGCAAGTTTGGGAGGAATACACACACCCACACTTCACAGCAAAACTCACACACATTCTTTCAATTTCTAAAGGGAAATTTGACTCTGGCCATAGAACAAAGAGGGAAGAAATACAAGTCCCAAAAAATAAAAGAAAAAAGTGATTCGGACTCAAGGAGATCAGATGGTTCGCTTATTGCAGGTTGGAGACTTTCAATCAGTCAAATGAAAGACACATTTGTATGAAAATACCTACAAGGCGGAGAGAGAAAGCCTTGATCAGGTGTATTAGATTTAAGTTACCACGTCTCTTGCTGAGAGATGCAAACCTGCTTTCCAGTCTATCTGTTCCCAATATTGAATTCCGCCCCACTTTGTTCCACAAGTATGAGATGGAGTGAAAAAAAGAAATGAGACTATTTTTTTTCATATTTTTAGCTTTACTTTTGCAATACTATACATGAAGTTAAGTGCATTGTTTTTACCATGTTATTTAAAAAATTCAGACTTCTGCTATCACAAGGAGACCATAATTACCAATATAAATGACCGCTGGAAATACATGGGGGAAAATAAATAAATAAATAAATAAATAAATAACCAGGTCTGTGACATGTCAGGGTTTGCCTTCTGGTTTGGGGTATGATCTAACATCTGGCCAATTCTTATGCCACTCTTATGAATTCTACCAAGAGAAACAGCTATTGTTC
Organism: Cryptoblepharus egeriae; assembly: GCA_030015325.1. Classification (NCBI taxonomy): domain Eukaryota; kingdom Metazoa; phylum Chordata; class Lepidosauria; order Squamata; family Scincidae; genus Cryptoblepharus; species Cryptoblepharus egeriae. The sequence goes on along the minus strand of JAREYC010000010.1, from coordinate 28,028,853 downwards.
TAGTGAATTTTAATGTCCAAATAAAAATAATGCAGATTAAAACAAGACATTTAGGATTATCTTGAATTATTAGCATAGGGTAGATCCATGGGTCACAAAGTGGAGATCAGGCCCCCTTGGGGGATTTTCACTAAATTTGAGAGGTGTTGTGAAAAGCTGGGTACCACCATCTTAGAAGGTGCTGCCAACTTGGAATCAAGCACTCAGGCTGCAATCCATACTTTCCTGAGAGTAAGTTTCATTGAACACTATGTGACTGACTTCTGAGTAGACATCAAGGAGCTCTGGCATAACAGTGGTGTCACTTCCAGCAAGATCTCACTTCCAGGTTGATAACATCACTTCCAAAATGGAGGGTCCTGGTAGATTGCCATTCTCAGAAGCGGGTCCTGGTCTGAGATGCTTGATGACCACTGGGGTAGATGCTGTTATTCCAAAAGATGGAGCAAAAGGAGACAGAGATGGGTGTGATGGGGATAGGGAGGCTGCCAACTTTCTTTCTCCTTGGATTTGTCCTAGCAAAATAGTTAGCAGATGTCCATTGTGGATCGGGGGGCTTACATAGGGGTAAGGAGAATTAAATTCTCTTTCCATTCTGAAGCTTTCTCATTGACCCCCCAAGAATACCACATACCCACTTTGGCACAGCTACACAAGTTAGGGGAAAGGGATAGGAGTGGGTTCTCAATTTTTCAGGCCACATTCTAAGTTTCTGTGCCTTCAGAATATCTTGCCACCATCTTTCTCCCCAAACCTCCTGATAAAATCAATACCCATTGAGCTACAGATAAACAAGCAAACACAATTATCTATTTATTATTTATGATATTTGTACTCTGGTTTTCTTCCCAAAGGGCACCTAACAATAAAAAAAATCATAGTAAAATACAGTTTAAAATGATACAATTAAAACAATAAAATTAAATGGGAAGATCTATACAAAATTATGGTAAAAGAGACAACACTTTTAACCCAATGTTGAAGTGAAATTCTGTCTTATCCCGACAGCTTTAGTACTTGTGGTTAAAACACCTTTTAGAAAGACGGAGAGAGAAAAAAATTAACATCAAGCAATTTTACACAGTGCAAAACAGCCCAGGGCTGAAAACCAATTCAAATCAACTCACTGCTTGCCTGTTCTGGATAGCCTGTGTTGATTCAAAACAAAAGATCAAAAAGTTCTGTAATCATTATAAAAAGCACATTTGCTGTGGCATGCAAAGAGAAAGATCCTTCCTAATACTAATTAATGTTAAAGTGTTTTAGGCTGAATTTATGGGCTATAAAAATAGCTTTGGAAACAAGTCATTGATAGAGGTGCTTGTTTTTTGTAAGACTGGATTTCAGACACAGGCTGCTATCCTAAAGACACTTTCCTGGATGTAAGACCCTGTGATGAAGTTCCCTTGCTCCAAGCTCTGTGATAGGGGTTGAACAGGACTGAGTTCCTGATAGGTATGACCAGGGAGACACTGGAGGGATCTCAATCACAACATCTTTACTGACATCCATTTAGGAGGCACAGTCTTTCCCGTTTCAAACACAGCAATAACAAGGTAAGTACTCCAAGACAGGTAAATCCAACCAAACATTAATCCCAGCACCCACGCTTCACCACCTCCTGCTCTCCTTGCCCTCGCCAATTGCCTTCCAACTCCCCACTGCCAACATCTCTTCCTCTCTCCCTCAACCCCTCCCCCTTGGTGGAAGATTCTACCGCTCTGATCTTGGTGGGGGAGGCATCTCCTTCCACCCGGCAGTCTGGTGTCCGGCACCACAGACCCATTGAACACAATGGGGCTGACTTTTGAATAGACATGGTTAGGGTTGTAGTCACAGTGGTATCCAGAGTAACTATGGGGAGTCCTTGAACAAGCTACTCTGGATTGCAATATGAATTTCTCATAGGTTTTCACTAGGTGGTGCAGTAACTACGGGTGCACATAATGTGTCTTATGTGCTCTTGTAGTTACTCTGGATTGTGCCCATAGTTAATGAGGGGCAAGAGGGGTACATTGCCCTGGGTACCATGCCTTGAAGGGTGCCAACCTTCTCCCTCAAAGGTGGACTCCTGGTGAAAAAGGTGGTCTGGTGAGGCTCAGGAAAGTTGCACACAGAAGCCTTAGAAAGGCGGATCTGGTTTCCGTGAATACTGGAAGTACCTTTCTAAGATTTCTGGCAGGTGTTCTGAGGCATGCAGTGACCATGTGAATCCTTCCTGAGCCTCAACATCCTCCTAGAAATTTCAGATTTCATGAAAAAGTCACAACTGCCAAGGGGTCCCAACCCCCACGTTGAGAGTCACTGCACTGGATTATTGTACTGTAGATAGATTATGTGTTTAGATTAGAATACTGTAGATAGATTATGTGTTTACGATTGCAACAGTGATGTTGCTAATTCACTTGGCATCTTGAGGCTCAACATTTTTAACACCCACCACAATATGAAGTTGCACCACAATGAATTCCCTTTTGGTTGCATGAAGAAGCAGGGGAGGAGAGAATTACAAGATGCTAATCCTTAAATGGTCAGGACCGCAGCAGAATATTTTATTTTTGCTGGTTAATATTCATTTTTGCGGCAAAGCATCCAAATATTTAAGCTTGCATGATGAGTACCAGGCAAGTTGGCCTCCAGAGAAATGGTGGGAGAGCTATACATCTTAACCACAACTGTATTGCCTGGATCAGTTAACAGCAATGGGTTATATGTCTGTCAGGGGGCTCACTTGGGCCCTTATCTACTTTGAGGATTTGCAAAGCATCAATGAAAACACCCTACACAGCATGTTTTAAATGCTCATATATCAGTCAGCTCCTCAAAGAAAACCTCTAAGTGGAAGTGTCTCCCCCAAGTAAATAAACAGTGAAGAGAAGGTCTAGGAGATGGATCACTCTCTATGATGGATCAATCTCTCTATGATGGATCACCTTCTTCTGGAAATGGCTGTTTGACTTCTCCGCTATATCTTCCCTGGCCCGTCACTCACTTAATACTGGCACCTCTTCCATTCCCAATCCAAGTGCTGTATCCACAGGCCTGGCCAGAAAAGGCTCTTCAATCTTCTGGTAACGATCCCTGTGCTAAGAGCTCAGAGGGGCCTTAACAGGTTACCAGCACTAGAACAGAGTCAGTCTTACCTGTTCTGTGGTCACTTGGTGGCCTTAGGTAACCTGTTCCTTCTTAGCCTGCAATATAGGGTTAATCATATTTTCCTGTTTTATCAAGATTATGGAATCCTGGAACTTGAAGTATCCCACAAGGTCATCCAGTCCACCCCCTCCTGTACAGGAAATCTTTCTAAGTTATCTCCAGCAGGTGCCTATCAAGCTGCTTGAAGACATCCAGAGAAAGTGAATCCAGTGCCTCCCTTGGAAATCTGTTCCATTGCCAGACAACCTTTACAGTCTTCCTGATGCCCAACCTCCTCTCTTTCTTAATTCATCCAAGTGCTTCTTAACACTCACAAAGTGCTATACAAATGTGTTTGCCATCATGATTCATTCCTGTGCAAGGGGACGACGGTGTCTGCAATTTATTATGCTGCATGATCTTCGCCTTGTAGTGTGTAGATAGCTGGAAGCATAATGATAATGATCATCAACCTGAAAGAATAGATGTCTGGGTTCATTTCCTACTTCAGCTGATTTTTATATGTAGCCCAACATCCCAAGTATTGTTTGAATCAGACCACCGCAGTAGATGTTGCCGAATCTTTCCATGTCTGATTAAAAGGGCTGCTGGAATCAAGGACTTATCTCTGTTCATAGCTCACAGTATTTTTTTATTTTTAATGAAAGACGCAAACAAAGTCCCACCCTGTAATGGCGATTTGATTTTCTACATGTGTGGGAAAAGAACAATGTGCACATTTAGGTTCCCAGCCTTTAATTAAAAAATAGCTCGTAATGGAGGTAGGTGGAGGGGAAAGCAATGGCTTTTAATCTGAAACATCTGATCGTGTGGTATACCCTCAATTGGACTGTGTAAACCCCCCCAAAATCAAGAAGTTGTGGCACATGTTATCTGAGCTTCAAGAACCTTCATCTGATGGACAGAGATGAAAATCCCCTTTGTGGGCCATCACTTGTGCACTTCAAAGCCTCCGTAAGTGGGGACATGTTTCGGCCTCTTGCAGGTTGGGGTGGAATTTAAGTCCTGCCCCCGCCCCAAATTCTACCAACAAAATGAAAATTTAGAAATAGGAGAGTAGTATGTCATAAAATTTTAGCAAAGACCTGATAGTCTCAGTGCAAATTTCAGCAGTGGGAAAGTTTGATCAACTTGAAGGTGACAACAGTGATGCCTGCAATCTTATCCCCTAGTTTGGCTGGCACAAGACCCGTGCTGCCCTGTGGCGGGAGGGGGGGTTTCACAAAAAGTGCCATAAGACACTTCTGTGCCATTCTTGAAGGATTAGGCTAGTACACAAACATGTGCCAGTATTCTCATACCAAATTTAGGGTAGATCTGGCCTAAATTGGTTAAGATTACTCCCTGTCATAACTATAGCTAATCTCTTGGTTTTAGAAATTTGCTACATCAGGAAGCCAAGTGCAAGGAAGTGCAGCAAGACGTAGGTCTCTTGTTGTCTTGTGTGCATTCGGTGGGCCAGTGCAAGATTTACAGTGCAATCCTGTTCATGTCTACTCAGTTCTATTGAGTTCAATGGGGCTTACTCCAAGGAAAGTACTCTTAGGATGTCAGCCACAGGCAGCTGGACTGGATGAGCCTTTGGCCTGATTCATCAGGGCTTTTCTTATGGTAGAACCACTGAAGACATGGAAATTGTAGCTCCAGTTGAAGCTACAGTCCCTGCGGTCCTGAAGTCCGCAGTACCTGCGGTAACTGTTCACTTTTTCTTTCTTTCCACAAGGCAAAGAAACAAGATGAAAGTGCTTAGTGGTGCATCAAATGCACTCTGTGTATGTTCAGAAGCATCTGTATTGAAATTTCCAAGGGTCCACATTGACAACTGAAAGCAGGATAGGGAACTGAACAGGATTCTCATAAGTGGGACTGAATTTTTCAGCTGCAAGACTGCTCTATGCACAATTGTGGAAAAATGAAGATGTCCCTAATACGACTCAGTTGCTATTGAAGTTCTATGAGATGATTGAAATGGATAGTTTATCTGAAAATTTACAAAAAGGCTTTTATGTTAAAAGGGAGGAAAGATGGAAAACATTCTATGGATGGTTTAATCAGAGAATGGATTCTGGGATATAATGTATAAAAATTGATTGTTGAGATAATAGAAAGATGGTTAAAATTTAAGAAATGTGGAATATATATATACGTAATAGAGAATGATGTACCTAGTTAAAATTAAAATTAAAAAAACTGAAAAAAAATAAGTGGGACTGAATTTTCATTTACTGCCTTGAACGGGAATGATTAAAGATGAAGAGAGTAATGGCCTAACACAATGGTTCCTAAAAAAGTGGACCCACTTTATTCTAATGATACTCTATACGGAAACACCTTCTTCTTGTTCTTTAGTTGTTAAGTCATGTCTGATTCTTCATGACCTCATGGAATGCAGCATGCCAAGCCACCCTATTCTCCATTTCCACTAGCTAGCACTTCACTAGCTAGTGGTAAATAGTACCACTATTAGGATAGTAGGTGGAGGGACCCACCGACTTTTATGAAACTTAAAAAGACGAGCTAGAAATAAATATTTTATTTATTTGCCAAAAAACCCTCTTGATCTATTTATTGTAATGAGGCAGTCCTAATGAATAGCCTCAAGAGGGTTGGTTATATGACCCAGATTTCACTTTCCACCACTACCTGGTGGAAAAAAACACATTAGAAAAAAGACATTCAAACATATATCTCCCTATATTTACCCAAGATTGCAAACCTTAGGAGCTTAGCTCTTTGCAGGACAGTTAGAAGCTGTCTGATTTCAGAATAGTTTCAGGGCTTGAGAGATCTGAGTGGCATCTGATCTTTCTGTGACCCATGTTTTACGTGAGGCTGGCTCTGTATGACCCCCCTGAAATGTAGTCACGACCCACTGTTTGAGAAATGCTGTTTTAACACAATATGGCAACTTTCCAAATAAGCTTTCAGATATGTTGGTGAAGCACATTTATCAGTGCACAAATCCAGGATCAGGCTGCAAATACTGTTTCTTCTGTCTTCACAGTGCAGAGTTTCCCAGTGCCTCCCCATGTCTGAGAGATCCTCATAATATGCAAACACAGTCTGTGTTTTCTGTATGCACAAATTACATAGGGCCTCGACACAGAGACTTGGGATGACAGCATGAGCAAGACATCCAGACACAATTCGTACACAATTATAGGCTCACAGCTGTTCTTGTTTCCCTTGGGTATGTCATCAAAAGTTTTTTTCCCCTTTTCCCCTACTGTTAACAGCTGCTAGGTGAAATCAGCAGTATAGCAGATTTTACATTTCTTACAGGTTTACAACCAATAATCAGTAGGACTCAGTGGCCACAATGGAGGAGAGAATGCCTCTACCTTGAACCGCTGCACAGAAGAGGGAATTGAGACAGGTTCAGCTCATCATGGAAGGGTTTAACAACAGCACCTGCTTCAATCCCCTCTTCTAGAGGGGTAGAGGCAATAGGTAGAGGGACAATAGGTAGGGGGACTCCATCCTCCATTCTGTATGGTCACCCTGTGTACAAGCCCAATGGTACAAGCCCAGCCTTGGCCACACAAAAGCACTATTCTTCCAATATTGTGCTCAGACTATAAAGCACCAGTGATCAGGACAGCCATCTTTCCATCATTCTCCATTGCATTACAGAGATCTTCACTTGTTATGTGACTCTCATTTTGATTTTTTGGGTTCCTTAAGAGCTATTCACTCTATCAGAAGAATCCAGAGAGTGAAACCCAGATCAACATGTGTCCCTTTTCAGCTGGATTCCTCAGTTTGTATTCTGAAAGTTGATTAGGTAGCCTGGCTCTTCTGATGCAACAATTTTTTCACTTCAATTAGATGGAATCTGATGCAATTTCAATTAAATTGCATATATTGCAAATATAACTAAGCATATAGATTTTAGCTGGTAGTGGAGGCAACCCAGGCCTGTAGTCAGTATTCTAGAAGTGAGTGGGCTACTACTTTTTTCAGGGTGGGCAACTATGGCTGCAATCCTATCCACACTTTCCTGGGAGTAAGCTCCATTTACTATAATGGGACTTAATTCTGAGTAGATAGATTTATGATTGGGCTGTAAGTTGAGTATATACTGTAAACTGATGTGCAAAATTAAGTGTGGAGAAACCTCAAAGACCCATTAATGTGAGGGATGGCAAACTGCTGACTCAGGATGGGTGATGCCCACACTGCCCCCCCTGTAGCTAAAGCCCTATATGAAATGCAGAGAAACGGAATCAAAAGATGTTGGCCTTTTCTTGAATTAGTTGTCAAATCAAAACCTAATTTATTTCTATCAGGTCATGTTACATTTTGTAACCCCTCCCAACACACACAAATCCACAGAGAGTAGCATGTGTTAATTATAGGGGTGGGTGCCTAATTCCCACCTCTTTGATTAGGTAGATCCACTGGAAAAGCAAGAGAAGTGATGGGAAAAGCTACTGTATGAGCTCACGGGGGAAGCATCCACATCGATAATGTTATGGGGTTCATTTGACAGCAAACGTCTGAATGGATTTCTTATATCTGTGCATGTACACACACACACACACACACACACACACACACACACACACATTTCCTTTTTCAGTTCATCTATAGGAACTAATCCCACAAATCTTGACCAGGAAGAAAGGCAGGAACACCCCTTCCCCCATAAAAGGTCAATAGGAGTTTGGGCTGAGTCAATCCCCCTGGGATTTGGGGCATATTGAATTAGAAAGCCTATCTAACATAAAACATTTTCTCAATTATATAAAATTCTTGCCTTCTTGAAGGAACGTGGTCTTTCCCAGCAAATCTCCAAGCTTAAACACCTCTCACATCTGGATAGGGGATTGTAGCCCATGTACATTATATAAAAAACCACTGTTAATGGCAGAACCGGGTCTCTCTTACCGAGAAAGCATGATTCATTTCATAGAAATTCTCATCTGCTATTAATCTTTCAGGATATAGTTAGTGTTCTGATATTTTTCAGATATTGTTTTATAGAGGGATTTAAAGTAGCTCTCCCTAGGCAGGCCGAGAGATTATTCAGTGATTATAAGCAACTCAATACTGTATGACAGCATTTCCAAGCAAGGGAGTTACAATCATGTTTCATTAATTCAGCTTGAACGAAGCCTCATTTCAGGCCTTGAGGAGCTTAAGATTTATGTGAAATTAATAACATAACAGATGTCTTCACAATTTGGTTCCTCTGGAAAAAAAATCAGAAGAAAAAGCCCCTGATTACTTTGAAAACTTCAATGTTTAAAATGCAGACTGAGGGAGTTGTCACTCCTGGGGAACAGGGTTATTCTTTACTATCATCCATCTCTCTGAACTAAGTGGAATTTAAATGTCAAGCTTTATATTAAATAGTCTGAGTCGTCATTATTATATGCAATAAACAGAAGGGGGGAATCACACCACAATGACTTCTGTTAATAAGTGGCATTGGATATTCAGGGATAGAACACTTGCTGAAGAAGAAAAGAGGTCCTGGAAACCAGTAGGGAGCATGCAATGCATGGATTCCAGAAGGTATGTACAAGGTATGAACCTTGTGCAAGAGTGCAAGATTTTAAATTCGGAATAATAATGTTACATAATTATTTTTATAATAATAAAAAAATTTTATAATAAAAATTAAGAATAATAACATTAAATAATGTTAATCACTAAGCACCCAAGCCTAGGCAAACCAAACATTGGATCAACAGTGTTCTGGAGCCTCCTGTAGTCTCTTTAATGGTAAGTATTCTGGTTATTAGGCATGGTTGAATTTGGCTGTATATCAAGTCCTTCACAAAGCTATTATATTTGGATTAGATGTTAACATAAAATGCTCTTCCAAATAAATTAGCTTTCAGTAGTAGTAGTAGTAGTGGTGGTGGTGGTGGTGGTGGTGAAAGAAGAAGAATTTTTAAAATTGTAATTTTTTAAATTAACCTTCAGGCTCTGTGTATAAGCTTGCAATCCTAACCACACTCTCCTGGGAGTAAGTACTATTGAACACAATGGGGCTATGAGCACAATCTTAACCATGTCTACTCAGAAGTAAGTACATTGTGTCCAATGGGACTTACTCCCAGGAAAATATGTTTAGAATTGCAGCCTTACCATAGTTCTGAATAGATATGCTGAGTATTGCATGAAGTTTATGAAAATAAATGCATTTTGTGTTAATCCATGCATCCCATCAAAATATCTTGTTAGGTATATACAAATATTCTGAAATACGGAGGGGTGGGAAATCCATTATCCAAAATCCTTCTTGTCCCGTGAACACTGAATAATAAGGGATGCCCAACTTATACCAATAGTTATACAGTTTTTTATGAGAGTTTATACACTCTTTATTGCTGCAATCCTAAGAGCACTTTCCTTAGAGTAAACCCCTTTGAACTCAATGGAACTTTCTTCTGATAATTTACTACTTACTTCTTCCTTACTACAGACACAAATAGGATTGCATTGTATGTTAATTAAAATGAAATTGAAATTCAAACGTTCCAATTGCCTTTCTATGTTCACTTATCTATGTTCACTCTCTGTGTTCACTTTTATCCCAACATAAAAGATTTAGTTGAGATAAGGTTATGAATAAAAGGTTAAATACGGAGACACCAAGATAGTAAGTCAGACTATCCCAGGTCCAACCTTGCAAATATTTAAGTTAGAATGGAGTGAGGAAAGCTTGCACGTTTTGATCAGCAGGAGAAATGGAATCACAGAAGAGGGAAAGAAACAATATTCAGAAAATGAATTTTCTTTAAATTATCCTTTATTGCCAATTATTTAATCATCTTTTCCTCCCAAGAAAACAGAATGTGGCTGAGCTGACATAAAAATCCCCAACTTTTTATAAAAGAGGTGATGCTACCTCTTGAGAACTTCTCTGCCTTAGGCCAAAATTTTCCTTTTTTTTCTTCCAAGGGACACTTTAACCAACAGCTTTCCCTAAATTCATTTTTTAAAATCTGGGTTTCAGTCACATGAGGTGCTGCGCAAGCTGAATCCAAACCCACGCATCCTCTTGCAGGTATTTCAGTAAAGAATCATCTCCTCTATTTATCCTCCAGAACAGATAATGATAGTTATTGAAATGGAGGGAATATATATTTTTTTGTTTTGCTATCATCTTTAAAGATCATAGGGAAGAAAGAACAATACTGTAATAATGCAGGCTAGAGAAACTGAAAAAGAGTCACTGGAAATTTTGGCTAAATATGATGTCAGGGAAATTGTGACAAGCGTTTAATAAGAACATAAGATCCCTGCTGGATCAGGCCAAAGGCAGATCTAGTCCAGCTTCCTATATCTCACAATGGACACCAAGTGTTTCAGGGAGCCCAGGAGACAACAAGAAACCTAAATCCTAGTGATCTCCCCTGCATCTGGCATTCTAAGGTAGCCTACCTTTAAAATATGGAGGTTGCAAAGATACATCATGGCTTGATACCCATGATGGATGTTTCATCCATAAATTTGTCCAATTCCCTCTTAAAGGCATCTGGGGTAGATGCTGTTAGATGCTCCTGTGGCAAGGAGTTCCAAAGATGAATTACAGTAAATCCAATGTTAATTATTAACTTTTGCCATCTAAACTCTCCCAATGCTCAATTTTAGTCGATGTCCCCTGGTTTTGACTGAAAATAAAGTCAGAAGAGAAATCGGATGACCTGAAAAGGTGGTACCGTTTGAAAAGCATAAATACCTATGCTTGTTTGTTCTGGTATTGTGAGAAAGGGAAAAGGGCATCTCTCTATCCATTCTATCCATCCCTTGCATAATTTTTCATGTCTCAAGCATGTCCCCATTCATGCACCTCTTTTCTAGACTGAAGAGCCCTAATCGCTGAAGCCTTTCCCTGTACAGAATGTTCCCCAACCATTAACCATTTTGGTTGCTCTCCTCTGTACCTTTTTCATTTCTCCTATAGTTGAGATGCGGTGACCAGAATGGATACAACACCCCAAATGTGACCTCACCATCAATTTGCACAATGATGTTACTACATTATCCATTTTATTATCAACTAGCGAAAACATACCTGTGTTGTGGAGGTAAAATTCCCCCTATACACCATTCCCCCACTGTGCAACAATCCCATGCGCATCATCCCCCCTGCGCAGCACCCCTACTGAGCACATCATTCCCCTATGCACATTTTCCCCCATGTGCACCATCACCCCCCCCCCCCCCCGTGCACTCTCCCTCCCAGCTGGATGTTGATCAGTCAGACTTCAGTGTTAAGTATAGGACAAAAACATATTGCGCCCCTTTTCAGCCCCTTCCAGTTGGATTTTCCAAAAACTGGTTCTTAGTGGGTAAGAACTCTGTCATGGAAGGAACACCCACCCCAAATTTCATGGTTCTTCATCAAGTGGTTTTGGCTGGGCGTTGATCAGTCAAGTCAGTGACTTTTCAGTTATATATATATAGATAATGACTCCAAAACAAGGAATTAACCATCACACACACACACACACACACACACCCCCCCCCCCCCGGGCAACTTGACTGCTCTGTCTCTACCAAGAAGGAGGAGTGGGAGAGCTAAAGACAGAAAATCAAAAGCTTCCGTGGAAATAATAACATTAGGTACATTATTTGCACTTTAATTACTGCAGATAGCAACACAGAAGTTGGTGATTTTCTGCAGTTAATGCTTGAAATGTATTGTGATGGGATATCTTTTCCCTTTGGAGATCTGCAGGGGTAAATATTGTTAGCATATGTTAAAACAAAGTGGTGACTTCTGGACATATTTCCCCCCCCCTCTCTCAAATTAATGCCAAAAAAATTCCTAAAGCATGTCAACATGCAAACATCTCAAAGCATAGTGATCAGAAGGCTGTGATAAAGTCAATGATCTTTGCCTCAGGTGTTGGAAAACTGTGCCAACGTGGAGATAACATGGTTTGTGCTCCAAGCAAAAGACCTCACCTCCCATGATGGATAGAAGTAGGAGCAGAAGGTTCCAAAAGTGTTTTCTTATCCATTTTTGATGGAGAGAAGAGTTGGGGCCACTACAACCAAAAGCAAGAACTCACAGTTCTCAGTATGGGGAGCCATAAGGTCTATACCTTTAGGTCACAATGACCTTTTTCACAGTAGCCTGTTCTTCCCAACTCTCCTGGGTATCACCATCTTGGATTATATAAGATCTCATGTGATCCAGGATGGTGGCATCTGTGACAACCAAGAAAATGGATGCCACATTCGTAAGCTCTCAAGATCTTGCACATGTTCCAAGATGGCAGCACTTGTGACAGCCAAGAAGGTGGGTGCCACCATCTTGGGTTGAGCATAATCTTGCACATGATCCAAGATGGCAGCTCTTGTGACAGCCAGGAAGGTGGGTGCCAACATCTTGGGTTGAGCAAGATCCTGCACAATACTTGTGAGATCTCAAATGATCCAAGATGGCAGAACACAGGACAGGAAGAAGAAGCCACGGTGGATATATCATGGGGGTCTTGTGAGTTTGCCATAGCACATGAGGGCATTGCAATGTACAGTTTTGGAACGAATGGCCTACAATGCAGCATCAGCCTGGACAGGTAGGTGGTGTATTGGTTCCTACTGGACTAGCCATTGATTCTCCTCAACAGGGGCAGCTACAGAAGACTTCCTGTTTGTGCAAGGGGTTTGCTTAGCAATAGTTGTCATCTTGTGCTTGAATTTTCTTTGATCCCTTGGCTGACCTTATGGATCGACTTTTTGTGTGGCCTCTGATGTCCAGTGCCAACGCAACTGCTGAAAATGGCTGAACCTTGAAAAGAAGGATTAGCTGTCAAAAGGGTTTACACCATGTCTATGTCCCCCAAATTTTGGTCAGTGAAAGAAAGGAATTGAGATTTGTGATTTGAAACAACTTCTGATGGCATCATGGCATCCAAAAAGAAGGACCTCAGATCCTCAGAATGCATGTTCTTCTGGACTCTGTTACTTTCCATGTAGAAAATAAATTTAATGCATAAATAAATAGTTTACAGGGGTCTGGGAGGGAGTTAACAATCAATCAACAGTATTTATAGGGTGTGATGCTACTTTGCCTCCTTGTGGTGCACTCTGGATAGCATGAAAGTGTGAACCAAACAATCAGCAACAATTGGTGGCCAGATGACTTTGGCAGTTGGTGACAGTTGGCAGCCAGACATCATTGTGGAATTCTGGGTTCTCAAAATACACGGCAATGGAACATTAATACCTGGTTTACCATAAGTCCTTGTATTTACCACATGCTAAACAAACAAACAAACAAACAAAGAGTATTTATATACCACTTTTCAATGAAAACTTCTCTCACACATCATTAGGTGGGAGAGAAAATCATTCACTAATTTATAAGAATTTATACTTCACTTTCTTCCTGCCACTCAAGACAGCTTATAAGATAAAACACCAACAGAGATCATTACTTTATATCAGTGTTTCTCATTGTTTGTGTGCTGCTATACCATTTTACATGGTCCATCTATTCAAAAATCCAGTGAGTAAATCTGGTGATGTCATCATCACCAGTTTCTTCTGGGTTTGGAGGTTAGATGAAATGTGCAAAATACCAGTAAGAGAGTGTTTTGAGAGGCTCAGGGTGGACAAGAGGATTTTCCAGTGCAGAAAAGCATGCTTTGGAGCTCTGCCCTTTCAGCCAACCTTCCTGCCATGGTTGTGTGGCATTCCTGATCTCGCTGGCATGTGTACAGGGTCTCATGTGTGCACCACTATTGGTATCCATACCACTGGTCAAGAAACACTGGTTTGGGTTATTTCCAAGAGCTTCAGAGTGACCTTCTAAAAGCCTTCTGCCTTAGTCTCTTGAGAATCCCCTTCTGAATTTTGCAATTTCGTCCACTTATTTCTGTGTCTTTGAAGGACTAGATACTTGATATATATTTATTTTTAACTAAACGCTGAGATTTTTAGTCCACATAGCAGGTGAAACGACCCTTCTGGAATCACAACCTGGTTTCGCTACAAAAGAAACGCAAGAGCTGGCTTCATTTCAGGACCTTTTCGGAGACATATTTCTTGTCTGCCACCATCCCTTGGGTGTGGAAGTAAATTAGGTGAGGATTTTCAACAGCACTTAGCAGCAGGGCTAGTGAGGTTTTCAGTGAAGAAAGACAGGTCCACAATGGGCGATTTCATCTCACTTGGCAGGTGGAGGTCCCAGGGCATTAATTCCATCTGCCAAGATGTCTGTTTTTAAGAGAACCTTCACAACCCCATCAGTAGAACAGTTAAATGGGTAAAGTTCATTGAGAATGATGTTCTGATGGGAGTACAGTATATTTTTCCAGACCAGGAAAATAAGTGTTAGGTGTTGATTTTTTTTTAAGTAAGGCCCAGCAAAGCAATTTCAGAGTCAAACATGGCCATCATTTAACGCTTGTTCCATTCCATTTTAAGGATAAGAAACTTAAGTGCGACCGAGCATACCCAGCATCTGACTGTTCAGAAGTGCCGAATAAATATGGAATGTGGCCCATTTAATCTCCTTACACTCAAATCCACTGAGCAAAATTATAATTTGATATGGCTCAACTTAGCCAATAGAAACTCATAAAATGTCTTAACATCATAATACATTGTACAAAAGAATCACTAAGTACCATGAAACATATGGGAATATGGGTCTGTATTCCTCTATTACACTCTGCCAGGGCCGCATATTAAAATAATTTCTATTTAAGTGCAGAACTCCCAGAGGAATCTCCACAGCCTTAATTAAAATGTCAATAAAAAGCAAAAGTGCATAAGAGACCACGTTTTGCTTTTAACTCTTTCAGACAGCTCTTCCTTCACTCGTTCATTCCAATTCCCCACTTCGAGGACACTCCAAAGAAAGAAGTTTATTTTTTTACAGATGCATGGTAATAGATGCATGGACAGATAAGGGGACATGCTGCATGAATGGAGATGTCCTACCAGGCAAAAGACAAAAAAGATAGTAAACTTTTTAATAGTGCTCGATCTTGTATAAAACAGGCTGAAATGGAATGGAAAGGCTGTTGTTAGAATAAAACCTGTTGGATTTCTACCTTTTCTGAAAGCTCAGAGCTGAAAACTGTATAATCCCCCTGCTCTGAAAGTCTTTGGCAATGCATGCCAGGTGAGATGAGGTGGGCATTAAATATATAATCTTTTGAAGAATTCAGGGCATGCGTTTCAGCCTTTAAAACCATGTGAAACACTATGAAGACAGTGTTTTGACCGAATCAGTGGCATACCGAGGTCATTTGACACCCGGCCCCCACAAATTTTTTGACACCCCCACACAACAAAATTATTTAATTAATTATCAATATTGATTAATACAATTAGATATTAATTAATATTTTCAGATTTAAAAATCACATTACCAATTGAGGCTACAATCCTAAGCACACTTTCCTGGGGGTAAGCTCCATTGACTCGACTGGGGCTTGCTTCGGAGTAGACAGGAATAGGATTGGGAAGGCTTGAGGCTGCCTTCTCGACAGGCTGACCATCTGTTTGGATTTTCCTGGACTGCTTCTGCAAAACAGGGCAGACTCCGGGGAGTAGGGAAACCCTCCAGCCTCTCTGAGATTCGGGCCCAGCCCCAGCAGCACTTTAAACACTTGCGCACACACTTTAAATCTTGCATGAGCATTTTAAACTCTTGTGCCCACCCGTGCGCGCTGCTCTGTGCACGCTGCTCTGGCATTCCCCCAGAGCTGGATGCAACTGAGGCAGACAAGGAGGAAGTTCCTCTCCCCACCTCTCCTTCACCGGGAACTCCGCAGCCCCTGCGCGCAGCATCGCAGCCCCACCGGCCAGCCCTCTCTCTCCCCTGGCTGCTTGTATTCTTCTGCAATCCTAATCACACTGGGAGTAAGTAGTATTGAACACAATGAGACTTACTTCTGAGTAGACATGATTAGGCTTGCACTTTCTGTCTGCCTTTTCCAAAGGACGAAGGAATGTTTGCTTACTCATAAGTAAAGGCATTATATGTCTCAGTTTCACATTCTATAGGGCTCCATGCATTTTGATTTATTTTTTACCATTTTGTCCATAACCTGTGATAGGAATGAGATATTTTAAAGCTGTTTTTTGCATTAGATTCTGCCAGAAAATACTTATGACCTAACAGAGTTATTCCAAACAATTTTTTAAATAAATTTAGCAATTTTAGCTATTTTGGTCAAGCCACACTGCATCACCCCCCCCCCCCCCAGGCTGGTACCTGGGGACAAGGGCCTTCCATGGCCTCCCCTACCAATGCCATTGGACACAATGACATTTTGTAAATGAGCAGTGGCTTTTAAATGCCTAAGGCAGGGATTCCCAAATTGTGCGTTTTGACACCTTAAGGCAGTGATTTTAAACCTTTTTCATCTCACGGCACATGTAACAAGGCACTGAAATTGTCAAGGCACACCATCAATTGTTTTCACCATTGACAAGGCACACCAGACTGTTCAAATCCCCTAATTTTCCTATTAATGAATGTTAATCCCCAAATTCCCGCAGCACACCTGAGGGCTTATCTGTGGCACACCAGTGTAACATGGCACACTGCTTGAAAATCAGTGCCTTAGGACATATTGATACACTCACAAAGGCAGAAAGGGATGTACCAGGCGGCCCCTCTTACTTGTACCCCCAAGTGCCACAATCTTGGTTCCTATTAAATCTCACAAAATTTTGGCCCTGTCATCATGGTTTGTGCTAAATCTTGCAAGGTTTGGGTGCCAACATCATATGGGATCTCACGAGACTGGGCACCACCAAGATTTTGTAAGATCTAAGATGGCAGGGCCTGACTGAGCTGAAAGGGAATGACTGGACCAAAAGCTGGCTTTGAGCACTTGGAATGAATATATTATTTTTCCCCACATGTTTATACTATTTTTCCTCTTCCTTTGAAGATGTCTCCAGCTTGCTTGTATGCAGCATGGGATACAATGGTGGGTGTTTTGTGGCACTGCTCCTGTGCACTCAGATATTTCAGACCCAATCCTTCTGAGTCAGCATCTACTTAATGATAAGCAACAAGTATTTGGCATCTTAAGGATTTATACGATGGGCAAAACCCAGAGCAGTTATGGGTCCATGCAGTTACGGGTCCACGCAGTTACGGGTCCACCCAGTTACGTCACCCTCTAGTGTTATCTTATGGAAAGGCACCTTAACTGCTCCAGAGCAAAGGGCTTAATTTGATTTTAGGATATGGGCCTATAGGCAAAATCCAGAGTAACTATGGGGAGTACTTGCTTCGGTGTAAGAACAACTTACTCTGGATTCCAATATGAATTTCCCATAGGTTTTCACTAGGTGTTGCAGTAACTACGGGTGCACATAAAATCTCTTACATGTTCCCGTAATTACTCTGGATTTGGGGGGATATGGCATACATATGATCAGCCTGGAGGCAGAGCTTTGTTAGCAAGGAGGCAACGGACACATTTGGGAGGTTGTGACCTGTCTTTGTTCCCAGAGAGAAAATTCAAGAAACCATGTTTTACATCTTGCACAGGTACTCTCTTTGTAATTTACCAAGAAATTACTTCTGCCACTGTTCCTTCCTCCTGTAGCTGCTCACGCTTCTTTTTAAAATGCAACCATTATTAAATGAGGTCCTTAGCGAATAAAAGTTTAATTTCAAGCCTGTTAACATATTACGTATGCTGATCCCATTGACTTCAAATGGACTATGGATCAGGCCTGCAGGGGGTTATAAAGAGCAGATAGATAACACACACACACACACACACACACACAGGTCAAATAATTCCCCACCCTTGAAATAACAGAGCCCGTGCTCCCTCTAGAGGGAAAGAGATGCAACTTTTTCCCATAGTGGAGCAATAGCAGACCTGTGAGAGTAAATGGAAAGCAGAAGTGTGTCTTCAATTTTGTAGGGTTTTTTTTTCAATGGCAATCTTTTATGCTTATGCTCCCTACAAAGCAAGATATTATGGTCCCAATTCTGAGACCTACTGAGACTTTTCATTTTTTCTTTCCTTGAGTAGCAGACCATCGTTCCAGGAGCTCTGAATTACAAACTGCTATCAAAACTCCTCTTATGTTTTAAGAACATATTGTGTAGTGTAACAGGAGATGCTGATGTCCGAAGACTCAATGGAATTGCTTCTTTGCAGATGATGATGGTGAAATCCCACTCAATTTGATTCAGAATTCATTCAGTAATGATGATCACATTCAGTTAGGTGGGACGAGGGAAGCATGCCTTTATCCATGGCATCCAGTGGGATGTGAGGGTTGCAGTGGGGTTACCCAGTGGGTTTCATGAAGAGGGTTACCCAGTGGGATGTGAGGGTTACAGGCTGCACAGGGTGATGCACATAGGGGGAAGCACTATCAATACTGTCATGTTACATATCATTTTTAGGGGGTATGTTTTCATGCAGAATGCAACTGAACAAAACACTTGCAGCCAAATCCAGAGTAACTACATGAGCACATAAGAGACATTACATGCACCTGTAGTTACTGCACCACCTAGTGAAAACCTATGGGAAATTCATATTGCAATCCAGAGTAAATTGTTTTTACACCAGAGCAAGGACTCCCCATAGTTCCTCTGGATTTCATCCTTAGGCTGCAGTCTTCAAGGCACTTTCCTGGGAGTAGGACCCATTGAACACAATGTTGCTTACTTTTCAAGATTCATGGTTAGGATTGTACTCTATCACTCCATTCATAAGTTATTGGAGCATTATGATCTGGTCAAAAGTGTGATCAAAATCTAAAACCCTGAAAGATCAGTCTTCAAGACAGTGGTGACCCAAAGGGAGTGTGCATCCAGTGATGACACCACTACTGGTCAAAATTGTGAATTGTTTGAATAATACCATCATGTATATAATGCAATGGAATTTCATGCAGAATGTAATGTAGTAAACAGTGTTTGGATATCTGTATTCTGTCAAAAGTTATGGCCAGATAGCCAGAAAAGGAAAACACAACTGCCTTATGTAACAAATGCTGCAGTCCTAAACATACTTTCCAGAGAGTGAGACCCATTGAACACAATGGGGCTTATTTTTGAGTAGATATGGTTAGGATTGTGCTCAAAAAGTGTAATTTCTTTTACACAAAACTGACCATATATGTCAGCAAAATTGTACGGCAAAATTATAGAAAATAAAAAGTGTTTTCATTTGAATATCAGCAATACAGCAAAATTATAGAAAATAAATGAAAAGTGTTTATTAATCTTCTGCATGAAATGAGAGGGGAAAGAAAACAGGACAAGGGATAGAGATATAGATTTATTATATTTAATGGAGAAATATAATAGTGGTAATATGAATGGCTGTCAGAGATTAATTGGAAATATGGACAAGGAGTACAAGTAATTATCGTCTGTGAATTCTCTATTGCTGTTAATTTAAGGAATTTTGATTATTTTGTTTATCGTGTCTACAAATTTTATATTTTTATGTTGGAAAATTTTATATTGGAATAATTTAAATAAGGCTGCAATCCGTAAAGACACTTTCTGGGGAGTAAGACCCATTGAAAATATTGGGACAATATTTTAAATATTTTAATTATTTGAGTAGACATGATTAGGATTGGTATAAGTTATTTAAATAAATAAGTTATTTAAATAAAGTTATTTATTTATAAGTTATATATATATATATATATATATATATATATATATATATATATATATATATATATATATATATATATATATATATATATATATATATATATATATAATTGAGGAGTGAAAAAGGCATAAAGCAAATCAAGGTTGTACAGTAGTACTGCATGTGGAAGGGAATTTCCATGCTATGCAAAGGTTGACCACCAGAGAGCACCAACACAGATTTCAGAGCTCAAAACTGCAGCTAGCAGGAGGGTGGAAATGGTTACACTATCCTAGGACAACTTGTGAAATTGCACTTGTCTTAGAAATTGTTTTTCTCTTTATAATTTTCTATTTATTTTCTCCCTGCACATGCATGGGTCTTTTAAAGTGTGGCACCACCCTAATTTTCATGGAAAAAAAATATGGTCAAACTGGAGGGCACAACTCCTTTCCAACCAAACACAACAGACCGTCAATAATCAACATGAATATCGGCATGGAGGTGTAACAGTGCAATCTGAAGCATGTCTACTCGTAAGTTCCATTGTGTTCAATAGGACTTACTCCCAGGAAAATGTGGTTAGGTTAAGAAATGGCAGCCTATGTCGATTATGAGTACAGATATCCTCCACTTTCGGACAGTTCATTTTCTGATGGTTCCACTCATTCAACACCTTTCAAATGATTTATTCATTCAACATTTCCTCCACTCTTTCAACCTCTCTCTGCTGGTCAAAAGGCAAAAATTGCCTTCCTTGATGTTGATTTCCATCTGACATGGTGATCACATTGTTTTTGGCATTTCCTTATGACTTTCTTCATTCAAATACATATTCAACATGCTTTTATTTACTTTTAGGCTTTTGCAAGTGATATTTATATCTTTTTGTGACACTTTTGCATTTACAAGCTGAAAAAACACTTTTCAACACTTTTTATTTTTGGATGGTGCTCTGGTCCCTAACCTGTTCAATAAGTGGGGGATGCCTATAGTCAGGTTAAAAACATGAAGAAGATCTCTGCTGGATCAGGCCCATCTAGTCCAGCTTCCTGTATCTCACAGCAAACCCTTCATATGACTCAGGGAGCACACAAAAACCACAATGACAGACAGACAGACTGACTGACTGACTGACTGACTGAGGGCGCAATCCAGAGTAACTACAAGGAGTCCTTGCTCTGGTGTTAAGAACAATTTGCTCTGGATTGCAAAATAAATTTCCCATAAGTTTTCACTTGGTGGTGCAGTAACTACGGGTGCACGTGATGTCTCTTATGTGCTCCCGTAGTTACTCTGGATTGTAGGGAGACTGATTGACTGACTGACTGACATTGAATGATTGAAGATGGTGATGGTGATTGAAGATTGATTGATTGAAGATGGTGATGGTGACCCAAACCCTAGTGACATCACTCCTTCCATGTTCAAATCTTGGCACATCTGGTTAGGACTGGGAAGGACAGATGCCTGGAACACCAATGAGGTATGGATGGCCATAGCTATGGATGGCCATCAGTCGAAAATACTGATCTACATGAATGAGGCTGCATAAAGTATGTACATATGTTCTAATTTCAGAGGTGTTTTGTTGAGAGAGGTGAGTGATTCACCCAATTCATCTCTATGCATGAATCCTAGGCTTTTCTAAGAGGCTGCAATCCTAACTTCCATTTAGGCTGTTTTTCTGTTTTTGGTTTTTTCATGCTGACCTGGAGGTGTCACAAACGTCCTTCTGCCCACTCCTGGGGAGGAGGAGGTTTAGGCCAGTGCACAGGCATGTGCTGACCTCCCCACACTGCCATGGGAAGACGCCAGGTAAGTTAGGCTGGCCTAAATTGGTTAGGATTGCACAATGATACCCTTTAGATGTTATAGCATCCTGGTTTCTCAGGGTGGTCCCTAGGGTGAAACAAAGGTTGTAAGCCTTCATTCCAAAGTCAGAAAGTGGCCTCCATCCATTTGCAGGAAAGAATCATTGCATTTTCAATCATTTTATTAATGGCGCTATCTCCAGCTCTGTAAATTATGGCCTGAAAAAGGCACCTCCTTGGAGGTCTGACGATTCATTTTTACATTTTAAAAAGCTCTTAGCCATCCTATAAAGTTTTACGAGCACTTCTGGTACACACTGACCTAATGAGTGAGAGGTGTCCGAAAACAGAACTAATCCCCCAAGGACCTCAATTTAGCGCTATGCAGGTGGGTATCCATTTAATCTCAATTCTTCCAAACAGGATAACAAATCTGGTGCAAGAGAGAATGATGGCATTTGTTGCTTGGGTGCCCAACAACACTAGCCACTGCAATTTGAATTATGTTTCAACTGAAGGTAGTTTATAATGGATTGTTGATGTGTTAGCACAGTGACTGGCACAAACCAAGTGTTGTGAGGTTCAGTTTCCATATGCAGAATTACAAGATTATCTTGTTCTGGAACCCAGTGGTGTGATATTTACTTTGAGTTAAACCAAATTTGCTGACTGCGCAACTTTGGCTTATGCCTTGCCTATCATCCAACCAGATGCAGAAAATCATTCGTGGTCCTGATGTTTAGTCATATGACCCACTCCCTGGCTTGCACTACCTATCAACCTACAATACCTGCCCTGCGACCACTTTGCATCCCCAAAGTGGCCTAGGGGGGCTGTCGGTGCATGCAAGAAGCCGTGGGTGATTTCTGGTTTTGGTTTTTTCATGCTCTCAACAGAGTTCCACTTACAACACCACTGCTCTTACAGTGGTGGAACATGGATTCTGCCTAGTGTTGCCATATCAAAAAAACAGGGACAGTCCCAATTTAGCAGGATTATGGGCGCAATCCAGAGTAACTACAGGGAGTCTTTGCTCCAGTGTTAGAACAATTTGCTCTGGATTGCAATATGAATTTCCCATAGGTTTTCATTAGGTGGTACAGTAAATACGGGTACACATAATGTCTCTTACGTGCTCCCGTAGTTGCTGTGGATTGGAGGGATAATGTCTCTTACGTGCTTCTGTAGTTACTCTGGATTGTAAGGATAGTCCACATATTGGCAAATGGAACAGAGGGTCCTGTCCCAATTTTGTGGAAGAGAATTGTGGCAACCCTCATTCTGCCATCTATACAGCAGATAGGATTGGGCCATTAATCTCCATGTCTACCACATCCACCCACACTCTGAAGCCTTTTCCCCCACCATTTTCCAATGGAGAACATCTCTTCAGAAGAAACCTCCATGTGAGCATATTAATATTTCACCAGCCAAGTAAAACAATTTGTCATTATTTTTCAGAATGTGACCTAAAATTGATTTCACCACATGGGAGATGATTTAGAGATAACCGCACCCCAGGAAATAGCAGCACTATCTTCTCGTCACAAAAGATCTCTTGGAATCACATAACCAAATAGTTTTTATACACATATTTGGAGAAGATGTTGATGGGAAAACTGCATCTTCTCCAAGGGACAAACCTCAATTTTAAAAAAAAAGAAAAGTAAAAGATAGAGAGCATAGTATATATTACTAAATGTGCAACCTCTTGTGTTCCACAAATGACACTTGAAATTGAAAAAAGTTCTATTTTACCCCATCTCTTAGGCTGTTCACACAAATAAATACACTTGTTTCCAAGAATTCAAGGAGTAATTCTTCGCTTGAAAGAGTTTGTGATTGAAACCCATTGTTACATTCTTACCAGACTCATTTTCAAAGATATAAGTGATATTTGCTATAATTTAATATATTAGGTCCCCTTTAAATAAGCGTAAAAGCTTTTCAATACCTCTTTATTTGGAAAAGTTCTCTTTTCTGCCTATAATTGAGTTCAAACTGGTTTTTGTTAGACTCTTCTTATAATAAACTGTATACATTTTTGTTCTTATCTAAGTTTCCAGCTTTTTGATCAAGAGCTGAGTGTGTGTATATATGTGTTATATTCAAGAGCTAACCAAATTTATTCAACAGCTTATACATTAATTTTGCTATTAGGACATAATATGAACAGATAATCCACAGAAATGCTTCAGATTTTTTTTTGAAAGTGAATTTAATTATAACCAGTAATGTGTGTCTGAGAATTATAATTATGAAGAGTCGTGTTCTGTAAATCTGAAATGACAGATTATATTTCAAAGCCTTATTGCAAAAGGAATTACAGCATCAATTTATTAGTTGTAAATGTCTGATTATTGCAGCTTTGCTTTTTAAAAAAAAAACATGATCATAGTATAGTCGAGTTGGATTTAGCATGGTTAATCCTTGTGACAAAAAGAGAGAGGGAGATTTTGTACAGAAAGTGGACACTGTTTTAATTTGTTTACAAGGCACACACACACACACCGACAAGCCATACTTGGCTCCTGATCTCCAAAAAGTAAAGAACTGAGGATGTTGCAAGTCTCAAAGTACAGTGGCGCCCTTACGTAACAAACACCTCATGTAAAGTATATTTCATGTAACAAACAAAAATTTCTCTAGGATTCTACTTCACATAACAAACTGTGTTTCATGTAACAAACACACTTATCGGCAGTTGGGGCAGGCGCGCTGGCCGGCAGCCCTTTAAAAAAGCATCAGGTCTACCTAATGCGCCTGCCCATGGCGAAAGCAACATTTCCATGCTGTTCCTCCTGTGGCCATGCGTCCACTGGGCAGAGGGAGAGAAGAGCAGTGGAGAAGAGGGAAGCAGCTCAGGGCTAGCCAGAAGGGAGCAGGGGAGAGAGAGGCTCAGGATGGAGAGAAGGAGAAAGTGGGGAGACACTCTGAAGATGTCTTTGCAGCCTCCTAACCATGTCCACCCAGAAGTAAGCCCTATTGTGTTAAATGGGTCTTACTCCCAGGAAAGTGCCTTTAGGACTGCAGCCCAAATAGACTTCATAGGATCATGCACATTGAATGCATGTTTTGAATTCAATTCCAGTGTTTTGTCATCATTTTTACATGCAGTTAATATTTTTATATGAATATTTTTGGGGTTGTGGAACCAATCGTCAGAGTTTCCATTATTTCCTATGGGAAAAATCCACTTCACATAAAGAATGTATCACATAACAAACATGCCTCCTGAACAAATAAAATTTGTTACATGAGGCACCACTGTACTTGAATTTCCCCCGCTTGGATATTTGCAATCAAAATAAGGAAATAAGCATCAAGGTGCCTGAAAATGTTGTTACTATTGTAAGAAAACCCAAAACCTAAAAAAGTTTTTTTTAAAAAAATCCAAATCATCAGGAATTGTGGATGGTACCAAAGGTCCAAACTTTTGAGGGCACATTGCAACAATATAAATTGTGGTTTGCAAATGTTTGGGGGAGCATATGTCCCAAAAACCAGGGGATGGTCCTGATTTTTGAGGATTGTGTTCATATGCTGGCAAGTATGACAGAGGGTCCTGACCTGATTTGGTGCAAGAAAATTATGGCAACCTTTGAGAGACACTAAATTCGAGTGTGTAGCAAAGATCTTTTTGAATTCAGGCAGGAAACTGGCAGTCTTTCATGCATCCCTACTAACAATGCTTTATAGACTTTTGAGTTTTATTTCCCCGGCAGACAAAATCATTAAGAAGTATACATTATGCTAGAAGCGGCGTAGTGATCGTTTAGTGTTCTCAATGTTGTTTCACGTGTAGCTGTCTTTATTACATAGTGATAACATGGAGATAGGAGAGCAGATTCCACTCCATTGACCATGAGTTCGGTCATATGACAGAAAGATGGAGAAAGCGCCTGCTGTTCGACGATTTATCAGTCTTGCTTGTGCCCAAGTAGCTGACTTCCCAACCAAGCCATAACTGATGAACAAGCTTAATGAGTTGGAGTTTCCAGAATAGACTATTCCTCTGTTCAACACAGGCAAGCGTAATAGAGTAAGCCCATAAGTTCTGGCAGGGTTTCACTATTCTAATGACGTTCTCTTACAGTGCAATCCTATTTGTGTCTACCCAGAAATAAGTTCCATTGAGTTCAATGGGGCTTACTCCCATGAAAGTGCTCTTAGGATTGCAGCCTTAATGAGAAGAACCTGCTGTATTTTATAATGCGCATGTCAGAAAGTAAAACAGTGAACAAAAATTATCATTGATTTATATGACTGAGAAAACCAGTCATATAAAAAAGCAACAGGTCATATAAAACCTTTCAGTATATTTTGGAATGGGGGAACCATAACACCTTGGCTGGTATCATCTCCATCCCTGAGAAGACAGCCAGATTCTAATCTAGCACAGGTTATTTTCTGGCTCAAAACTCTGCTAATTCTAATGGATTTCTTTTTTAAAAAAAGGCCAGTGCAGAAAGCAAAGGCTGACTTGGGATTTGTCTTAGGGTTGGAAATGAAATTAGACAAGAGATTAACCAAAATAAAGCTTTGGACTTGGATTTTCTCTTAAGGACCCAAAAAAGGGGGGTTGCAATTGGATTCTTTTCCTTATTATCATATGACTGACCTTTTTCACGGTGACAACAAGAAGCCAATGGGTGGAAGCTGTAGATTTTTGCCCATAATTCTTATTTGGGCAGCCCAATTCTAATCTGAGTGGGCACCCCAGCCAGGTATAATGCCGGATAACCCAGCATGCAGGGTGACCATATATCCTCTTTTTCCAGGACATGTCCTCTTTGTTAGTCCTGAGTCCTGGAAAAAATATCTTCATTGTACGTCCTTGTGAGCAGGCAGCCTGTAACCTTCTGTAATTGACAAATATTTGTGATTAAATTATATTATTAAATTAAATTATATTATAAATATTTAAATTAAATTATTAAATTAAATTATAAATATTGGTGATTAAATTTATATTTAATAATATGTAATATACATTTAAATTAAGGGAATCTGAAGCAAACTGTGCATACCAGGTTCAGAATGATTTTTATAAATTTTTCTCCTCTTCCAGAATGCAAGAAGAAT
This sequence comes from Cryptoblepharus egeriae, assembly GCA_030015325.1. Taxonomy (NCBI): domain Eukaryota; kingdom Metazoa; phylum Chordata; class Lepidosauria; order Squamata; family Scincidae; genus Cryptoblepharus; species Cryptoblepharus egeriae. Next base: position 28,002,218 of record JAREYC010000010.1, on the reverse strand, counting down.
AGTATTCAAGACAAAGGAAACAATAAAGGAATCTTCTCATTTCTTGTTTGTTTGTACCAATGGTTTTCGTGTTTCTTGATGTGGCCAGAATGTGGAATTTCAGAATGAGGCAGTATGTCCTTAATGGTAGCATGCTTGGCATCTGCTTCTGCTATGTGCACATAGTTCTTCCAGAAGGTAGGATTTTGCCTTGGCTCTATGCCAGGACCTCATGCACAAGTATGCAACTGGGCGCAAGGCCCCCAGGTGTCAACCTGACTCGTTACTGCACTGTACTAACTAAATGCATCTTGGTGATGATGGTGAATGATTAATGCCAGGATGCCCAACCTCTCTTCCCAGAGCAGGTATCATGTACCCAAAGAACCTGCGCATCCAAACTGATGCTGATTAGTTCGTACATAATAAATTATCTTAAAGCAACCTTTGGCGCCAGGCGTCCCCTAACACTTTAAAATTAAAACTAAATTCAATTTAAGGAGGGGGAAAAAACTCCAGCAAACCATTTTTTCCCTTAAATTAATCTTCAATGAACTTGCCGCTTTGGCCTTTCCACTGGATGCAGATAATCAATCTTGACAGGAGTAACGGAAGCACTCAGAAGGAAGCAGAATTAAAGGGGGATCTGAGGCAGCAACACGAAAAGACATATTATCAGTATTTTATTAGGAACAATTAAGCTAATACTCAATTAGTTTCCATCCCTGAAGCAAAGTGACAGACTGGCAACAAAGAACAGGCACTTTTTTCAAATAAATGTTGGATGCAAAGAATCATTTATTGGTGTTTTGCCTCCCGGTCACAGCCTTGGGAGCAACCTGCCTAAGCGCAAGGCGATGGTGTTGGCCAGAAGCCAACATTAACTGTACTTATTACGCTCATTCCATGCAGAACGCATCCATCTCGGGCTCGGCCCTGACATCCCATTTATTCCAAGATTCATTTGTCATGTCCACAATCACCAAAATGAATAGAAACCTCCCAGCATGATGGATTGTGGTCCTAATTAGGACAAAAGACAAGATCTACACTCAAGTAGGGCTCTTTCTTCCTGCCCTCCTCCTTGTACAAAAATGCGGCTCAGCCAACTCGATGACGAATGCCCTTCTTGAGTACTTAGAAGCTCTAGGTCAACCAGTCATAAAGGAATTGTCACCCTCCCAGAAGGCAAGGTTGCTGTTTTGCCATCAAAGGTGTTTTCCAGGAGGATCCATCAGATTAAAAAAATATTTTAAATCCACATGGTTGATTGGGGATCAGGTTCTATTTCTGAAGCATGTTCCCAGAGGCGTACCTAGGCAAAATTTCACCCGTAGCAAGGACTGAAATTTTGCCCCATCAAAAAGTTAGAAGGGATCCCAGGAGGTCATCGAGTCCAACTCCCTGCTAGTAACAGGAGAGAAGAGGCCCATCGCCCATGGCCGATCGCATCCCATGCTTACCCTCGTTACGCCTCTGCATGTTCCCCTTGCAGGACTAGGCACAAGGTTTCCTGAATTCCTCCCTGCTACAACTCCTTTGCAGATAATGTTATTCCAGAAAAGGGATCACTTCATCCTCCTCCATCACTATTCTGATATAGAGACAAAAACATGAGCAGGGTGACCATATAACCAGAAATTTCCAGATTTGCCCTCTTTTAGCCTTCTGTACAGATGTCCTCCAAAAAGGCTTCTTTGTCCTCAATTTTGGTTCATTTTGGAACTTTGCAATAGTGTGCAGTACCCCATCATGTCATATGTCTCTGGATTCATATTGAAGAGCAGAATCCAATGCAAAAATTTGTTTTGAAATATCTCCTTCCTAAAAAAGTAATTTCCAAAAAGCTAAAAATAAAAAAAATATGCATTAAGCTCTATGGGAAAGTGAAAGTGCCCGATATTGTGGCTTTACTTGTGAGTAGGCAAACGTGCCATTGTCTGCCGGAAAGGCCAGGCTGAAAGGAATGCAAGACCTTGTCCTCCTTTTGCGGTTTGGGCATCTGATCACCCTGAGTATGAGTCACGTGAATTTTATTTTATTTTTTGCCCCAGATGCCAGAAAGAGCAAAAGGACCTTGGAAAAAAGCCTTGCTTCTCTTCAACAGTACCAAGGTCATTTGGCATCCAGGGCCCATAAATATATGGCAGCCCCCCTGATAAAATTACATTCATGTAATATCCACAGTTTTACATGAATTACATTCATGTAAAAATTACATTCATAGTAATAGTCAAGACAAGAAAAGAACAATAATAATAATGGCCAAAGAATCACATACAGTAAACATAGTCATTTACTGGATTTTGTAAATACGTATATGGGCAGCCTGATACTAACATCCTCCACATGCAAAGTAGAGTTCAACCGGTGGGCTGGTGTAAGGGGAAAATATATTTGAGGGTGCAATCCTAATGTAAGCCAGCACAACGTATTGATTTACCCACTCCTGTGATGATGTAGGGTGTCAAGCACATGTTTGTGCACTGGCCTAACCCTTCCCTAACAGGGGCACAGAAGTGTCTTATGGCACATTTGTGACACCCCCAGATTAGCTCAGGACTTATACCCACTTAGGTTGGCCTACCTGGAGGTTAGGATTGCAGCCTAAAAGAAATAAGTTTTTGGCTTGAAAGAGAAGGTTAAACATTGTGGGATGGCTCTTGGACACAACAGCTCTCCTTCCAGTGTCGTCCACAGATATCTAAGAAAAGCTTCCATTTATACGAATATATAAGTATTCATATATATATATATATATATATATATATATATATATATATATATATATATATATATATATATATTTCACTGGCCCCTCAAAGAGTGCTGTTCTAAGGCACCTGACCTCGGGGCCCCAAGTTCTCCTCTATACACCCTCTGTATCCTCTGTACAACTCTGTACGGGAAACGTGATTGCTCTGATTTTCCTCCATTATACTCCATTAGACAGGATCCCTCCATAGCCACAATTTTTCTATTCATGGAGAATGGGGAAAAATACAGTGGGGACCACTGTAGGGTTTTTTCTGTTTTTTTAGTTACCTTGCTGGTTCTTATAAAGTGCACCAAATTGCAATGATGTCATCTCCAGCAATGATTAGAAATACAGGTATTTCTGATAACGCAAACCCAAACTGCCATATTTGTTAACTAATCATAGACATCCTGAACATATAGGAATAGCAATGTGAAACATACATCAGTGCCTCAATGACTCCCTGGATGGCCTTTTACTTTTGCCAAAGTCCCTTGATCCCTTGGGCATCTCATCTCAAAAAGTGCCCATAAACCTTCAATTGACAGAAAAGAGCTTTTTAAAACCTGGAAATTAAGAGCAAGGCCTCCAAGGAGGCATAATATTTTATATCTTAATTTATGGTGATGGATGTGATGATAACACGGCAAGGCCTCTCTGAGTCAAAGCATTCCTTCTTTTTTTCTTAGCACTCTAGCCTCCTGGCTCTGGAACAAGTTGTGGTTACGAACCTACAAATCATAGGAACTTGGATGAAGAAACTGGAGTGGAGAAACAGAGCACTAAAGAGTGGGCAGGAGACTTTTCAGATCTCGGTGCTTTCAAGTCTTTAAGAAGAAGGCAAAGAAAGATTTGAACTGAACCAGGACTTCATGACTTATGATGGGGATGGATAGAGTGGACAGAGGAATACTCTTTTTCCTCTCATACATCACCCAAACCAGGGGAATGTCCAGTAAAATTAAGTGTCACGAGAGTTAGAACAAAGTCAAAAATTTCTGTACCCAGTATGACATTAAACTGTTTAACTCCTTGCATCATATTGTGGTACGGATTTCACCAGATTAATTATTGTGGATGAATGCACCTGACTTAGGGCTCAATCCAGAGTAACTACGGGGAGTCCTGGCTCCAGTGTAAGATCAATTTGCTCTGGATTGCAATATGAATTTCCCATAGGTTTTCACTAGGTGGTGCAGTAACTACGGGTACATGTAATGTCTCTTATGCGCTCCCGTAGTTACTCTGGATTGTAGGGTTAGATGTCTTTGGGAAGATTGGACAGATTTCTTTAGAAAAAAATCAATCACAGTTTACAATCCATGATGACTATATGCAACCTCCTGATTTTTGAATTACACTCTTTCTGTGCAATCCCTAGCATTTCTACTCTAATGAAAGTCCCATTGTATTCAGTAGTACTTACTCTCAGGAGTTAGCATTGCAGCTTTTATGCCAGACACAAGAGAATAGTACCAGGATGCAGTTACAGTGGCGCCTCGTGTAACAAATTTAATCCGTTCTGGAGGCATGTTTGTTACATGAAACATTCTTTTATGTGAAGCTGATTTTCCCATAGGAAATAATGGAAACTCATAATTGGTTCCACAACCAAAAAAAATTCATATAAAAATGTTAACTGTATGTAAAAATAATGACAAAACAGTGGAATTGATTTCAAAACATGTATTCAATGTGCATGATCCTATGAAGTCTACTTAGGGCACAATCCAGAGTTACTATGGGAGCACGTAAGAGACATTACATGCACCCGTAGTTACTGCATCACCTATTGAAAACCTATGGGAAATTAATATTGCAATCCAGAGTAACTTGTTCTTACTCCGGAGCAAGGACTCCCCATAGTTACTCTGGATTTCACCCTTAGGCTGCAATCCTAAAGGCACAATCCTAAAGACACTTAGGAAGCTGCAATCCTAAAGACACTTTCCTGGGAGTAAGACCGACTGAAGACAATGGGGCTTACTTCTGAGTAGGCATGGTTAGGAATCAGCAATCTTAGACACTTTCCTGGGAGTAAGACCAACTGAAGACAATGGGGCTAACTTCTGAGTAGGCATGATTAGGAATCAGCAATCCTAGACACTTTCCTGGGAGTAAGACCTGTTGAACACAATGGGGCTTACTTCTGAGTAGGCATGGTTAGGAATCTGCAATTCTATACACTTTCCTGGGAGTAAGCCCCATTGGGGGGACTGGGGGTCTTCTGGGGCTGGGTGGGAGGGTGTTTGGAGACAGTGGGGGGGGGCGTTCAGGCAGCTGGGTGTAGTGGCTGCCACTTTAAAAGCCTGGCTCCCTGCAGAGCAGCTGGAGGGATGAGCATCCCCTAGCCCTGCACTCCAGCCTCTTCAAAATCTCCACAGGAAGCCTGGGGTTGGAATGCAGGCTTTTAAAGTGGCAGCCACTATTCTAGGCTGCCTATATCCCCCCCCCACTATCCCAAAACACTCTCCCACCTGGACCTGCGTTACCTGACCTGTTCATTCGACTCATGGACCTGCTCTTTAAACTTTAAAGAGCTGCCAGCTGGCCTTCATTACCCAAATCAGCTTCTCTACCCAAGTCAGAAGCCCAGGGGAAAAGTATGTTCTTCACCTGGAACATACTTTACCCAGGGCATTCGTTACCCAAGGTACTACTGTATCTTGTGTGGCATCTAGAGAGCTTTGAGATATATAGGGAGCTGGACTGATGGATATTTGGTCTGATCTAGCACAGCTGATCTTATACAGGAATCCACTGCTTTCTGATAGTTCATTTTCTGAAGATCCATTATTTCAACAGCTTTCAATTATGCCCAGAATTCATTCATTCAATTCATGTTCCACTCTTTCAACCTTTCTCTGCTGTACTAAAGGCCAAAATTGCCCTGCCCCATATTGCAGCCCCTGGTCTAACCTCATTCCAAAGGAATTAATGAGAATCCATTTGCAGAAATCTGTGTGTGGCATCAAAAGGGGCATTTGCAATTTGCTAGCAATTTGCAAGCATTGGAAGCAACATTTATAAACTAAAAAAAGATTGGATTCCACTTTAACCGTTTCAACTTTTAGACAGTGCTCCTGTCCCTAACCCATCCAATAAGTGGGGGATGCCTGTATTTTTATATTATGACTTTCTGAAACCCAAGTCCTCATTGCCAACACACCTAATTATGCATTAAGAAGTGAGGATTATCAGCTTAAAACTGGTCAATTTGAAGCTAACAAGGTAATCTGTGACCCAGGGCCAGCTGCCATCCTTTTCTCCAGTTTACTTTGGAAAGGATGCCACAAGACCATGTTATTGAAGGGGTCTGATGTGATGTGTATTCTGTGTATTATGGGGGATGGCAACCACAGCTGCTGAGATAAATGGTGGTGCAACCTCTTAGTAAAGTCCACTGCTTCACTTCCACCACTTGGATTCAGAGGCCAGTTATGAAGGCGGTAGTGAGCAGGTTCTGAAGCAGTTGTCCAGCATTCAAAGGACAGAGACGTATCTGTAGGCAGGTGAGGTTTTCAAAGTCAGAGGGCTCAGGGTGGAGCAAGGAAAAAGTCAAAGATATTTGAAATATTTTTCAAACCCAGAGGTTAAAACCCAATCTAAATTAAACCCACTCTAAATTAAGCCCAATCTAAATCTAAGGCTAAACCCCTGTTGTTTCCTGATCCTAGCCTGCCTGGGATAGATTGCAGCACCTTCTCTGGCCAACATGAATGTGGTGCTATACAGCAGTTAAAATAAGGCTGCAATCCTAAGCTGCAGTTAGGCCAGCCTATCCCTGGCACAAACCTTGTGCTGAAATGGGGATGTCACAAAAGAGCTGTACAGAAGTTCTGCGCCACTCCTGGGGGAGGGAAAGGCCAGTGTACAGACATGTGCTTGTCCAGTGGTGGGATTCAAATAAATTAACAACAGGTCCAGCGGTGGGCTCCAGCAGGTTCGCACCTACTCTATAGAACCGGTTATTAATGAGAGACAGGACATATAAAGTTTAAAAATAGCCATTTAAAAGTGGCTGCCAGGTGGGCAGAGAACCGGTTGTTAATTTCTTTGAAGCCCATCACTGAACAGGTCCTATGTCCTGATAACCTAAATTAACAACAGGTTCTATGTCCCATTAGTAACGATTCTCAGAACCAGGAGCTCATTAGCAAAGGGTTCTATAGAACCTGTGAGAACCCCCTGGAGCCCACCACTGTGCAGCTTGCCTCCCTATATCAAAATGGGAAGACCAGTGAGGTGTGTCAGCGTAGGATACAATTGCACCCTAAATCAATAGCTCCCTATCCATGAGAGGTAGCTATCCTTACATTAAGAGTAACACCTGGGCCTGATTGGTAGACACATAGATTTAAAACCATACTGGTATCCCAATTCCTCCCACACATGAGATATCAAAACTGAGGAAATTATTTCAGTTCAGCTCACCATTAACATGTTACCCCCCCACCCCAATCCTCCCATAAATGGAAACTAATAGGAATAGGGTGTTTTTACTAGGTCTAATTTTTCAGAGTGAAAATCAAGGGTTTGCTACTTGTTCGTGGAAAACAGCCAGAAGTGGTGTTGATCAGAATTTGGATGCAATAATTTGGACAGTTGATCAGAATTTGGATGCAACTTAAAGATGAGCAAAATAAACTGGTTTAGTCTGAGCAGACCACAGCGAGACCAGAAAAAGTGGAAATTCTGAAAATCGCTTTTCAAAGCAATCCCTCTGCTCTGGCGAAGATGGATAATTTAATCTTCGTCATTGGCCTGTCTCTGTCAGAGAGAACAATGGAGAGTCTATTCACAATTGATGACTATATAGAAATTAATATTAGTAAAAGGTGTCCATTTAGTGTCTCACCTTCTGTGCTAAAGGTGACAGGTGTGATGGATGCCTCCACAGACAAAGGATTTATCTTTAAAATGGGGTAATTACACAGTGGATGCATGGATGACATAATGACATTGTGGTTTTATATTAATAAAAGAAAGAAATATCTCTCCTCAAAGCAGGATACAATATGGTCAGCTTGGCCATACCCTTGATTGAGATGGAGGTTGACATTCTGTAATTATAGAGGAATATCTGCTTTAAGATCGATCTAAACACATCATCTCCTTTTACTATATGTTGGTGATGAACATGGGGGTCATTATTATAGAAGGTCATAAAAATTTCTACAAAAGTTTGGGGTTGCTTTTTGGGGAGGGAGATCAGGGATCAGTGCCCCAAAAAACATAAATGTAGAACATTCAGTAATAATCAATGCACAATAGCCCTTGAAATAATAATAAAATCAACATTACAAAATGAAGTTAAAAATAAAAAAATAAATAAGTCTTCTCGGTAAGAAAGTGCAGCTATCATTGGGATTATCAACGAGCTGATCATTTAATTCCCTCTACAGCAATGGTCCTCAACCTTTTTGCCCCCAGGGGTAGTTCTGCCTCTGGCAACCTGGAGGAAGGGCTTCCCCACCTAGAGCACAGCACAGCTGCCTCCAGCTGTAAATCTGATTATAACAAATTAATAAATAGAGCTATTTCTGGGTTACTGTGGATAGGATTGCTGGTGAGAGAGCTCAATGTCTCAATGCATGTCTACTCAGAACAGGGATTTTCAACCTTTTCCAATGCAGAATGCATTGAAATTGCACAAAGCCATCCTAGTCATTGGAGAATAAGCCTTATTGCCTATAATGGGACTTATTTCTGAGTAGACAGGCATAGGATTGGGCTCTGAGGCTGCAATCCTCTGACAGAGCCCTCCTTCCGTGAGAAGGGGAAGAGGCACTTAGAGGTGTCCTCTCGGGGACTGGTCAGGCAGCTGCCAAGGACCTCCAGTGGTCCCTGGCCCAGGAGTTGAGAAACCTTGCTCTGCAGTCTTCTCAGAATAAATACCTGATAAGTACAGTGGTACCTCGCTTAAAAAGTGTTTCACATAAAGAGCAAAAATTTCCAAGAAATCTTGCTTCACATAACAAATTCCGCTTCACTTAACAAGCAAGCGCACTATGGGCACGCATGCTATGCAGCCCTGACGCTCTGCTTGAAGGCTCTTTAAAAGGGCTGCTGGCCAGCGTTGCTGCCTCTAACTGCCCACAACTTGCGGGCAGTTGCCTGGAGGTGCCAGAGGCAGCAGCCCCTAACTGCCCCCAAGTGCCCCCACCGACTACTTTGAACCTCCAGCAGCAGCCTAGGTAAACCTCCCAGAAATGTGTCTTTGATTGCAGCCTCCTAACTATATCTACTCAGAAGTAAGCCCCATTGTGTTAAATGGGGCTTACTCCCAGGAAAGTATCTTTTGGATTGCAGCCTAAGTAGAATTCATAGGGTCATGCACATTGAATGAATGTTTTGAATTCAATACCAGTATTTTGTCATCATTTTTACATACAGTTAATATTTTCATATGGATATTTGGGGGGTTGTGGAACCAATTGTCTGAGTTTCCATTATTTCCTATGGGAAAATCTGCTTCACTTAAAGAGCATTTCACTTAAAGAGCATGCCTCTGGAACGAATTAAGCTCTTTATGTGAGGCACCACTGTATATGAAATATATTATATGAAACAAAACAGAAATGTTCTGTTTAGCGGCTCAGCCTCTGTGCCACTGGACCATCGTAAGGAGCAGCCACACTTTCCTTGTAGATACTCTTTGCAGAGAACATTTTTTAGAAATCAGATTCAATTGTAGAAATTTTTATTCCCAAAGGAAATGGAATAGGATTGCATCAGGAAGGAAGGAAGACGAAGGGGGAGATAGAAAGTAAGATTGAAATGTTACAATAATATCCCTTTATTCTTCATTTACATGCTAGAGAGAATACAAATCTTTGGGCAAATCTCAGCCATGGGGATTCGAAACAATTTATGTAAAATCTCGAGACCAGAGAAAAGACGTACTGCTCAATCCTAACCCTGCGCCGGTTCAGCCAGACCACATTGGCTTTCATTGTATCTAACACAGGACTAGAGCAGGCTGGAGGTAACCTTGGAGTAAGGAAAAATATCCTGTCTTGTCTCAGTCTGCCCCATGGGGCTCCACCGGCTATTTATTTAGATGGTGTAAATCCACACAGACTGTGTATGGCTTCAAGGTCTGGTTGTTGTGGGGGTAAGGATTCAACTTGCACCCCCACCCTGAGCTTATCCTCTGACAACCCCCCACCCTGAGCTTATCCTCTGACAACCCCCCACCCTGAGCTTATCCTCTGCCCATTCTTCCCTCTCCTGTCCAGGAAATTTATCGTCTCTAACCATGGAACACCTTCCCCTTACCTTCTCCAGCCCTGAACCACCCAGAGCAAAGCAAAGCAAAGCAAGCAAACAAGCAAGCAAATTTCTTTCAGGGTCACCCTTTTCTTAATGTAAAGTTAGGTTCAATACAGGTTTAAAATTGGATCCTGGTGTTAAAAACTTTGAGAACCACTGATCTAGATAATATGAGACTTTTTACTCGTATTATTTTAAAAAATCAAAAAATAAAACTTGTTTGGATTCTGGAAATAGAAACCTAAAATCCATGTGAAAAATACATTTAGAAGGAAAGGTTTGTTTGGTCTCGTAAGACTTGTATTGACTTTGAAATGTAACACCATGAGCAAGATTTAACATTGTGAGATGGAATGAAGCTCTCCGGCAGTGGCAGAATCACAGCTTTCAGCACAAGCCAATAAAAATATTTTTGACTACCATTTGTTCTCAACAATGGGCTAAATTTTCCCAACAGACTGTTCATGTCGAGTATAAATCTCAGCAATTCAAATGAAAATGTGTTATACTCTTTGCATTTAGTTAGATGGTAGCACATACCCAAAATTTGCTTCAGACCCAGATGCCTTTCTCAGATTTCATGGGAGTAAAACGCCTGCACATTTCTGAAGCATGTAAAAGAACTAAAACATTCATAATAAACATCTAGACTTTCATGTTTGTATCACAAACATGTGTTGTATATCATCTTGTCTATTGCTTCAGCTGTATAAGCTATCATTGCCCAGCCAGGTGTGAAGGAACTGAAGTCCTTCCTTCCTTCCAGGGATTGAGAACACTGTTCAAGAAGATGCTCTAGTCAAGTGGTGATGAGCCTATGGCACATTTGCCACAGACAGCACTCAGAGCCCTCTTGGGTGGCACACGAGCCATGTTGCCCCAACATCACCCCAGTAGCCGTACATCTGATGTACCAGAGGAGTTTGACACTTCTCCAGTGGCCGTAGAGTTCCCAGATGAGTGCACATGCCCAGAATTCCAGGCATGCACACTGGTATGGGACCACTCTAAGTCTAGTGCGCATGCCCAGAATTTCCCACCATTGTTTGTTATATCACATTCTTGGTCTCACTTCTGAGTGGTAGGTGTCCAGGTGTCCCATGAGTACCACAAGGTACAATCACAAGAAACATTAGTGATACTTATTCCACTGGTTGAAAAGCACTGTTGTCATACAAAGATTTAGTGGCTCACTTGAATGGGAATCTATAGAGAGAGGTAAGCATGGCCAGTGTTCACTCTTGTAGCCTGAGAGCAAATAAGAAGTACAGGCTCCCCCCTGTATCTGTGGATCTGGTTATCCATTAATTCCCTGAGCAACCTTTATGCCCCAATACCTTTGTTTATATTGACTGCATTCCCCTAAAGCAGTGGTTCCCAAACTTTTTTGGCCCCCTGGCCAAAAAATACAGAAAGAATATTACTTAGCACCCCCTGGAAATTAATTTTTTTTATTTTAATAGCAATTAAATAGAAAGATATATGTATTAATGTTTCCTGTGGCCATCACTGCCCCCTGGATCACTGCAGCGACCACCAGGGGGTGGTAGTGCCCACTTTGGGAATCACTGCCCTAAAGCAAGAAGATACCTTTCTTGAACAAATGCTATAAGCAAAAAACTTATATTTCAGCCATAAAGCAATGGGAATCAGGGAGCTTAATATTCACAATTGGTCTCTCTTCCAGTCTGCAAGTTGCTTATCTGTCTATAAGCTTTTTATTTATAGTGGCTGTTTAAGAAATGCAACTTATCACTTTGGGGAAATGAAATAAACTTACACCAAGGCAATATAAATGTATAACAAAGCAATATCAACTTATTTATACCAGGGGGGGCATGAGCACCATGGAGGCAGGGTTCTCCCTTATCCATGGTTTCTCTTATCTGTAAGGGGAGCAGAGATGAGACGGTTATATCAAACTCACAAGCACCAGGAAATGGTAGAGTTTCATTTCAGGTCATTCCATATTTGGGAATGTCTGCTTTTAATTCTCATTAGAATATATACTTTTTTAAAAAAATGTAAACCTTCCTTCTTTTCCAAAAATCCAAAGACCACAATAACATTGCTGTGGGGGGCAAAAACATAAAAAAAAATCCTCCCGACGAAAGATATTTGTTGGAAATTTTAATGGCAAGAAATGCATGGATGTGAAAGACAGTCAAAGCGTCCAAATGGATTTAAGCAAAATATTAATAGGAAAAGAAGCTGGCAAATGCATCTTCTTTTTTTCCCTCCTGGTAATGTGTTTGTCCAATTGCAAACAAGGCCAGCAACACAGCTTCCTGGAGTTCGAACCCACTCGTTTGGAAGAGAGCCGCTTCCCTGGATGCTGGCAATGATTAGCATGTCACCCATGTGATCTCTGTTTGCAGGAGGCTGACGCCAAAGCGAGCACAAGAAGTTCCAGCAGGGGAAGGCAAAAAAGAAAAAAAGTGTTATCATCTGATGGACGCCTTGTTGACTTCCTTGCCACCTTTTGTGGAAAAGATAATAAACCGTTTTACTCCATCAACATGTGCTCCCAATAAGTGGGTCTAATTAAGGACAGACCACTGCGCCAGCTGAGAAGGATTCCCTATCAGGGCTGAGAAGGAGCATAAGATGCCGTCTCATGTTTAAAGTCACTGAAAGGAAACTAGCTAGACATTCTGGCTTGTGAACTCTGCTGGTTTTTCAGGGGGGGAAAAACGATAACACAGGTTTCATTTCAGCCAATGCCAACACTCATAAGGGAATATTAAGCACATTTGTATGGCAATGGCTTGACATGGCTGCTTTACTTCAAAATATGCTTCATCATAATGCTGGCAGCTGATAGGAAGCAGTGACATGTGGTGAGGTTGGGGTGGCTGGTGAGGCCAACCATCCCACCGGATTCCTTCAAAAGCACCGCTGCCGTCGACATTGTGAGTGCTCAAACACAATGCAAATTGTTTCGGAGTTCGCTCAATTAAAAATCCTGTTGTCTCCAGTGTTCCTTTGTTGGTCACAACCAAGAATGGAATTGAGTGTCTCTATTTCATGTTTTCTAAACAAATTGTAGCTTTCAATTTTCAACCGTTTTATTTTGCTGGCAAGAATAAGGAGCAGGCATTCCATTTTCAACTCGTTGTTGCTTTATAAGCCCTGCAAACATGCACAGACTTTTTTCAAAGTAATGAATGGACACATAACAGGACAAGGTCCCCCCGTTTGCATATCTATTTGTTTTGCTCCAAGTACGGAAATAACCCACCACAGGGTTCCAGATCTAAGTGGCAGCTTGGAAGTCGTGTTCATGCAAATTCTGTCCAAAAGGCAAACATCTGGCCTTCTCATTATACTGAGCTTATTTTTTTTTTTACAAGGAGACAAAAATGTATCTCCATATTTGCACAAAACATAAGATGTTGCAACCCCCTGTTCCTTGTAGGTCATGCACAGCCTCAATGATCATAAAAAGAACAAAAAGGCACATATCTATGTATATCAACCTCACTCCAAAACCAATTTCCCTTCATTCATCATGTTGGGAGTTGGTTGAGGAGTCTAATAATATCACTTAACATTACAGCAGATACAAATGAAAACAGACCAAAGAAAAATGAGCCAGTTGGAATGAAACATGTTGTTCTCGCTCTCTCCTACTCTTCCTTTTCCCTTTAGGGCTGTGAACTAATATGACATTTCCAAACCTTTGAATTATAGATGCCTTTAGCTAGAGCAACACTATGGAAAATCTGTATCCTGTTTGTCTACTGGCCACTTGAAGATTGATTGGTTAAAGCTGGGGTGTGAAACTGGTTTCATAAAAAGTGGTTTCATGATGCCTACTGAGAGCCAGAACTGATGTCATAAAGCACAAAGTGATGTCATTAACAATGTCATTATCAGAAATGAACACTTTTTTCTCTCTCTTGAGAACTCATCGCTGCAAATGTTAGAATAAAAAATATCGTATATATTTGCATATATATCTCCATATCCTTTTTAATTCTAATTCTGGACACCCAAGCTGAAAAAATGGCTCCAATCAATTCCAGGAAGCACACCAGAACACTCTATCCAGAAAAGTGCAATGTTAGGAACAGCTAAGATACTGCACAGAACCCTCAAACTCCCAGGCCTCTGGTAGAAGACCCAAGATTGAGGTTAAGATGATGATGGTGTTGGGAGAGACCAATGGGTAAAGAGCACCTTGGGGCCACATCTGACCCATGGGCCGTATGTTTGACATCCTGAAAAGGATATTGTTCCATAGACATTCAAGATGCAAATATACAGAAACTGGAAGAAATCGCCATCTTGGGTATCCTTTCCTTATGAAGAAATTGAATGAATGAATGAATGAATGAATGAATGAATGACATAAACTCAATAGCTCAATGTGGTTTATGGAGACAAAAAAATTTTAAAACCCCAAAAACAAGACATGCATGCCAATAGAGCATGTCCTCCTGCTTAGCTTACCAAGACATTGACTGCCCATATTGGCACATAGTTAGATGTGCCAGAGGCTGAATTATGGCAGAGGCTGAAGTCCTAAACATACCTTTCTTAGAGTAAGACCCACTGAACAAAATGAGTCTTACTTCTTAGTAGACATGTTTAGGATTGTGCTTTTAGATGAAACTTGGCTAACTTAGATGAAAATTTGGTGTGATCCAAGAAAGCAAGTTCTAGAATCAGTGATATTCCATTCCCAATCACTTTTCCAGTTACAGGTCAGACACAGGTAGGTTCTCCTGACCTTCAAGAAGACATTCTAGCATCATGGTTGATGCAAATAGGTACCCTTTACCTTGTATCCTGTTGAACAGCTATAGGAACATTTTAAGAGAAAATGGAATGTAAAGAGACTGAATCTGCTTAAAACTGGAGGGTTTGAGTTGCACAAACACAGTTGTTCATGATCTTCTGAGTCTTCCAGAGCTCATGGCAAGCATTTATTGGCACACATGCTAATAATGTGGATAAAATCTATTGGGTTCTTGGAAAAATAATCATTCCAGCCTTGTTACCAGAGGGCTGAATTTGGGTCAACAGATGTATTTTGGATATGCACCAATTCTTAAATGATTTATCACTTAGATCCGTGGTTACAAAAAAAATGCAATTCTTGCTGTCAGGAATGCCCTCTGCCCAATTTCAACCAGCTGCCACCGTGGCCGCCAACATCTCTGCAATCATTAAATGTTATAAAACACATCTCCTGTAAAGTGAAAAGGGATTCAGCTAAACTGCTATAATGTAAACCAATGCTCTGGATTAGAGCTTGGTACAAGTTCAAGTTATTTATATATGTTTCAGCTGAAAACCTCCGTCTGGATTTCCAATATCACAAGATTAATCTTGCTAAGACATAACCATACAGATGGTCAGACAAGAAAAATTGGACAAATATGAAAAAATATATACTCCTCTTGTGCAATGGGGAAAAATATTATTTGCCATCTGAGGAGATAATAGCTGAGGATACGATAACCAAGAACTGAGAATTAAGTTCTTTCTGATCAACTCAAGTGTTCTTTTGTTTTTTCAGCATGTGTCCACGTGGGCCAAAAGACAATTCAGAAATCAGCAGCTCCAAAATGATGTGCTCCATTCAATTCCTCTAAAAAGAAGTCTTTCCCTAAAGCAAATTTGTTCTAATGTATACCTCCATCATCAAGCGATGGTTATTATAGTGCTTTCTAAACTGAGATATTAAGAAAATAAGAATTGCTTTTATGAATCAACGATGATAATGATCACTGATTAACTAACATTCTGATTTCCACCAGAAGCAACACTTTGATGGGGGGGGGGGGGAACAGACAGGGAGACAACCAACTCCATTCACTTCGCTCTGCTATGGCTGGCAGCATATCACTGATATCCCTCTTGGCTCCCATCAGTCTTGAAAGTCTATGGTATCATGCTCAATGCTGACAATGCATGCAAAGCACGAAGGCCTGGGTAGATTGATATGGAGGATAGGCTGTTACCCAAGCAGCAAATTCCCCCCTCTCCATGCCACTGAAACAGTCCATTGGAATGACAGAGCCAATACAATTGGTTCCAGCTGCGTAGCAGAGCTGGGCCAAGGACAGAAGCTCACCCTGTCTCATGGGGACCCAGTTTCCAAACCCTGGCCTGCTGGTTAACAGGCATAGTGTCTTAACCACTTGCACCACCCACAGCCCCAAACCTCTAGCCAGATATCCCTCTAGCCAGCTTGAATCTATGACTGGCACCACACTAGACCAACCATGTTGGTGGACATCTCACCTCCTTTCCTGTCTCCTCTGCTGTTTTATCTCTCTTCCTAATGAAGATCTCAATTGGCATTAGGTGCAAAATTTGTGTTTGGTTGCTAGTGATTCTGATTCTAATTTCTCACTGAAAGAGCATTACTGAGCAAAGTTAGACAACATGCTGATAGAAATCTGTTGGAGAATAAAAAACTTTCATAATTTTTTTCCCTGCCAATATGGACCAGTCATGTGTCTCAGACCTAGAAACCAGAAGGAAAAAAACAATTGCTTATCTACAGTTGAATGAGAGAGTGAAACTAAACTCTAAACACCAACCCAAGATCTCTATGAACAACAACAAGAAAACCATCATATCCCCTGCATGGGGAGAGTTTCGATATTGCAGAAGCCAAGACAAAGATGACCAGCATTGGAGTGCCATCAAGGAAAGATGCCAGATTGAAGATGGCTGGCAAGAACCAGCTTGATTGATCCAGGGAAAGGGGGGAGAGGAGCAAAAGGGCTCCCACATCAAAATCTTGGCAGATTTTGATATGGGAAAGAAGCGCCAGGATTGCCTTTCCTTGCAGTCTCTAGTGATCATTGTTCTGTAACTATAATTACAGCTTTCATATGTGTGTACCCACCGACTAATGTACTGGGCATCATTCTGCAAGAGGAATACAGTTGTACAGGCACTAGAATCTCAATCTAGGCTCAGTAAGGAGATAGTCTGTACCCCCCAATCTGACACAAACCATGCCTCCATCCAGTGGCATAGTTAATGATCATGTAACCAGTTGCAAAGCTCAAAACTTTGCCCTGAAAGTGATATCACAACCTGGAGTGATGTCATCCCTGGGTTTTTTATAAGAAAATTGGGGAAAACCTGCCTCCTCCTCCTCCATCAGTTCACCATCCATTTGTTCTGTTAATGGCAAAGCTAAAGCATCTATTTGCTACCTGGAGTTGAAGAATATTTTGTTTCCCCCTACAACAATATAAAATTTAATTAAATAAAAAATGAAAATTGTATCCCTTGTTGGTTAGGGAAACTGTGCTGGGCCAAAGAAGAATGGTTTTTCTTTCCCTGCTAAGCATAAGAGGAGCACCAGTTAGAAGCGCCTGTATGCCCAGTTAGCATGTGTAACTGTATTATGGTCTGTGTGTGTATGCGTGTGTGTGTGTGTGTGTGTGTGTAGATAGATAGATAGATAGATAGATAGATAGATAGATAGATAGATAGATAGATAGATAGATAGATAGATAGATAGATAGATAGATAGATAGATAGATATAGAAATGAGAGCTGATTCATTACCCCAGACAGACACAAATAAAGAGCCGGACAAAAGTGCTGGATTGAGGGCCACTTTTATTAACTATTTAACATTAAAATAAACATTAAAATAAACAGGGACTGCTCAAACAATAGCCGTGCGGTCTAAGGGGATGCGGCTCTCCACATAGATCCCCATGCAGATGTTGGTTAAGGGTGTTCCCAGCCTGGCTCAGGGCATTCCTTGAACAGAGTTCAAGGATGCCCGTCTTTGCCAACCTGAAAGTCAAGGCAGCCGGACGCCAGCTATTCCGGCCCATCTGCACCTAGGTTTCCCATCCAGGAAAGGGGGCTCGTCAACCTCACCCCTGGAGCCGGATCAGCATCACAGGGAGGCATCCACACCCCCAGACCCTTGCTACCTAAGGCTGCACACCAATGGCCTATCCTGCCTATACCCGCACGGCTCCTGCCAAAGTGACCGGGTTTAGAAGCCAATTAGTGTTAACTCTCTCCCCTTGCACAGCTCAGGGTAGGTGAAAAAGAATGACACCAATGGCCAATCATGTGGCATCCAAAAAATTCCTACCCGGCCCCAAAGCAACCAGCTAATCCTAAGCTTCACTACAGAGAGGGAGGGTGGGGGACGCTTGCTGGAGCCCGACTGATCTTCCCCAGGCAGAACAAGCCCGGTAACAGCCGGGCTCCACCCCCAGGCCCTTCAGCAGCCAATGGCTGCAATGCATTTTGCCCAGGCTCTGCTGCAGTCTGCAGAAGGGTAAAGTGAGCCGGTGCTGCGATGTGCACCAGCTTCATTACATCTATCTGGCTCTAAAAGCAATCAATCTCATGGGAAAGTTTTGAGTTAAGAAAATTCACCTTTTGTTCCATACATAGGCTTTTATGTTCTCATTTTCTGGTTAATTGGCCATAACTTTGATTCTGATTTAACTTTGATTCTGAATATAGATATTCAAATACAGTTTCTTTTGTTGCATTCTTCACTGAATTACCTTTCCAACAACATATAACATAAATATCCTGTTTCTCACAATTTTAGCAACTGGTCTGGTGTCAAGCTTAGATTGTAGCCCTCAAAAGGCTGTTGCATGATGCGACTGCACCCCCTTGCACCCTCCTAGCTATGCCAATACCTCCATGTCTCATCAGCCTGGTTGCAGAAGCCCAAAAGAGACAATTTGGTAGGGAGGCAGAAAGAGACCAGAAAAGAGAGTTCACCCAAGAGAAAGTTAAAGTCAATACTGGAAGCCAGGGCTGGCTTTGAGCCAGACGACAGTACTTGCTCCCAATTGAGCTCTGTGCCTACAGGTGCCCCACTCTGTGCCTACAGGTGCCCCACAAGACCAAGTCTTGTCAGACACAACAACACATTGCAACTTATATATATGCAAGATCATGCTTTATCTATTTACTTGCAGAGTTATATGTATGACACTCTATATCAAAATGTGCTTAAATCCATTTGGCCCATTAACTCATATGAACTTTTACATGCATATTCGGATCGAATTCTGTCTGCCAATCGAGAAAAAAGTATATAATTATTTTTTATTTATATCTCTAAGATTCTGCCGTCCTTTATCGTGAACCCAAAAACATATTTACAATTAGGCCCAGCAATTCCAAAAGCCAGCCTGCCAGCATGATAGATGTGGTGAAGGACCTATGGTGTGGTGTGGAGAACATTGGTTGTAGTGGAGGACCTATGAAAGGTCCAGTACAGTTTGGCCCCAGAGCTCCCATCCGTTCAACACTGGGAATGCCTGCGTTGACTCATCTCAATAAACTGGTAGAAACCCAACTTTATTAAACAGTCTTGAGACCAAATGGCCACATCAATAAAATAGACAAAGAGGAGAACTCTCAATTTATGCAAGTGTTGCAGCTCAACAGGCCATCCTGTTGAACAGCTGGTGGAATCGTCTCGTTGGATTCACGGGAACAAGCGACATGTTTGCATTTTTGGACTTCAACAAAGCTCACCCAGCTGCCAGCATCCTGTCAAAGACCGAAGACCAAATAAGTGCTTGGACTCCCTCCAGCAGCCCCCTTTTGTGGGCCTTATTATTACCGACAATGGAGTCAGAGTCACAAAAGCAACCACATTGCAAATATCTGTAACCATGTGCCCAGGGCTTTGTGCATCGTTGGCAGCTGTTGCAAGCCGGAGTGACTCCAAGCAAGACAAACATCAAGGGCAACAATGGAGAACATCTTGAAGCAGATGCTGGCAAAATCTTACCCATTTGATTGCTGTCGGACAAATCTCTCCTATTCTTAGAGGACGATAACAGGGAGGAACAAGCTGGTGGGCATCAGGGCTGTGTTTTGTACATAAGCAGACTGTTTACTTGCAGGCTTACATGTGTGCCATTTCTTTTACCATTATCTACAAGGGATGGGTAAGAGGGACAAGGCAATGCCTGTGCAGAAAAAAATGAGATACAGAATGACCCATTGTAACTTTGGGCACTAAAGTGGCTAACAACCTCAGCAGTAGAATTATATAGCATTATCTACCTAGGGATGACTGTATCCACATATCCTATATACAGTTTCAGTTAACTGTGAATCGGATTTGCATTCCCCGAGCTTCCCTATCCTAAGTCATAGAAAATAATTGTTTTGATTAATAATCAAAATAAATCAGTAATCAAAACCCCCTGCTAACTGGGCATGAGGCACTCAGTTATTCATTTTCTCTGTAAACCCCTTTGTGAATCAGGGCAGAAATGCCCTCTGCCAGCTCCTCGGAGTTATGCCATCTCAGGAGCAGGTATAAATCTGAGTAGACCCATAGGGGTCTATGATAAGGCAGAATAAGAATGGCAGTGTTGACAAAAAAAAAATCTGAGTTCTTGGTCAGCATATCTGCAACTCCTGCCTCTGAACCTTGGGAACCTTGGGATACAGCACAACTGCTCCAGCACACTAGCCTCTGGATATAGGACAACTCCAAGCAATCCCTTTGCACCACACTTCACTATAAGTACTGCTGTACTGCAGCCTCATGCTGCAGTTGTGACTGTTCCTCAGGGACTCCTGGGCTTCCTTATAAGGTAGCACCACAGCTGTTCCTTGTTCAGTGTGATCTGAGGGAGGTCTCCTCAGGAGCAAGCCCTCCCCAGGTGCCACTTACTTGGTGCCTACTGAACATGCTCTGGAGCAGCTAGGGCAGCCCAGGCTTCCTGACTCTCAGGATTCAGCCCAACTTTCTGCTCTGGACTTAGCCTACTTGGGGCAGCCCAGCTTGGCCATTCTCACTGCCCTAACTCTGGATTGCCCTCAAAATTTATTAGAAATGTTTACTTGTCTTGCAAAACGCTCTCAATCTAAAACAGTCTCAATCCAAGGTTTTACTGTATTTTTCTGGCTTTGTTTTTTATGAAGCAACAGAAATTGTGAGCAAATCTTTGAAAAATTGGCCTGTTGACCCTGGAAATATGCAGGTTGGATTGATTTGTTTTTTTTCTCCCCCTCCAGATCTTCTCTTAAAACTGTATAGTCTTCCTTCAAAGTTTGCAGTATCTGTGTAATTTTTCAACCAGGGATTAGAGAGGATTAAGTCAATGCAAAACCATGTCTCCCAGGGAGTGCTGGCAGAGGGGTTAATGCACATATTTCCAAGACGAGTAAAGGCTTTGGACCCATCTCAATAGAGGTTGCTTTGCATGCAAGGAGATAAACAGGAGGCTGGCCCAGTACTGTAAGTTGAGTTTCACAGTTTGCCCATCGCTGGTCTTTGCTACACAATCTGGGCTGGCGGAAATACAGTCTGGAAGAGAGTGTATTGCATCCCTCAAAAACTGACATTGTACATCTGCTGTGAAC
Source organism: Cryptoblepharus egeriae (assembly GCA_030015325.1). Classification (NCBI taxonomy): domain Eukaryota; kingdom Metazoa; phylum Chordata; class Lepidosauria; order Squamata; family Scincidae; genus Cryptoblepharus; species Cryptoblepharus egeriae. The sequence goes on along the minus strand of JAREYC010000010.1, from coordinate 27,980,854 downwards.
TAAGGCAATACGTTGCCCACCATGTATTTCTTCAGTAGGGTCTCTGTTGATCTCTGATACTGCGCATTAAAGCTCTCCAATACTGTGCATTAAAAAGCTCTTAGGTTATTTGGGAAATCTCATACAAATGCATGATGCTGGGGTCTAGAGATTCTGTAAACTCTCATAGGGTGCAATCCAGAGTAACTACGGGAGCACGTAAGAGGCATCACTTACTGCAGTTACTGCACCACCTAGTGAAAACCTATGGGAAATTCATATTCCAATCCAGAGTAGTTTGTTCTTACTCCAGTGCAAATACTCCCTGTAGTTACTCTGGATTTCACCCATACCCAGTATTATCTAGTCTGTAGTCCAGTATTTTTCAGTCTTAGTGTCCAGAGCCTACTTTTTGGTAGGGTTGCTGTAACTCTCTTCCAAAAAAAACAGAACACAACCACCTTTCAAACTTGCCAATATGTGAACACAATCCATGAAAACCAGGACTGCCCCAGTTTTCCAGTATATATGGTGACACTACTTTTAGGGTTGCAAAGGAATGTGGATTGGCAAGACTTTTGGGATACCAGCTTGGGACAGGTTTTACAGCAGTCTTTGACACTTGGGTTGTGCAAGAGCTGTGCAGCCAGGATGATGACTGCACCATGAAAAGAAATACCCAGAGAAATGAAAACTTCTGTCATAGAATAACACTTGTCAAAACATTGTTTTGGGGAGGGAAAGGGTTTTATGGTCAGTCTAGGTATGTAAACCACCTTGGTTCTATGAATCTTAAAGAAAGACAGAATACTGAAAGTAAGTAAGGGTGCCATCCTAACCAAATTAGGCTGGACTATTCATTCATTCATTCATTCATTTTATTTATTTATTTATTTATTTATTTATTTGAAATATTTGTATCCTACCTTTCCTCTGTAAAACAACAAATGCCCAAGGTGGCTAACTCACGTGGCATATCTCTCCATGGTTTTGTGGGGAGGTCAGTGTATTCCTGTGCATTGACATTACCCACCCCAGAAGTGGGGCAGAACTGCCTGACGGCACTTTTGTGACACCCCCAGGTAAGCACAGGGGCTGGGGCTAAGTCTGGCCTAACTGGAGATTAGGAATGCACCCTAAATAAGTAAAGTAAGACATGCTGCAATCCTAAAGATACTTTCCTGGGAGCAATATCAACTGAACACAATGGGGCTTACTTCTGAGTAGACATGGTTAGGATTGTACTCTAAGTAAGTAAGTAAGTAAGTAAGTAAGTAAGTAAGTAAGTAAGTAAATAAATAAATAAATAAATAAATAAATGTGTCACCCAGGGGCCAATTCTGATGTTGCCTTGTCCCCTTATCTTGGCGGTGGATGTGCCAGCAGAGAGCCATAACTTCTGCCATAACTTTTGCCAAGAAAAAGGAAGATGTCTGGTTGGTAACAACTACTGAAATTTAATTAAATTCTCCGCTCTAAGCCACATGTTCTTGGGTACCACAGATAGCATGCACTGATGCCAACCTTGGGTTGATCCATCGTAAACCCTCTTTCTCAGAGTCTGTATGTACCATGCTGCATCAACACCCAGCACACATTATTCGGTCAATGAAAAACTAATTTGGAAAAGAAAACTATTCAAAAGATCCATAGCAAACCGTTCTTTTTTCCCCTTTACATTGCCACGGCTCCCTTTTTAACGATGAAATGTGAATTTGCCCTTGCAGTCCATTAAAGGGAGATGATATTTCATTCAGGTGAACACTGCCTTTCCGCTTACAGGAAAAAAAGAAAAAAGAAACAGCATTGTGAGCTTAGTAAAGAATTTAATTTGATGTATATCGGCAGGAAGTAAGCCTGACATGAAAAAAGTAAAAACCAGCAGCTGGGTTCAATATGGGATTTGACACTGTTTTCTCTAAGCTCTTTACCAAATGTGTGCAGTTTCTGAAAAAAATCCACATGCCCATCCTATTACGATCACTTTCTAGAAAAAGAAAAAAAGGAAGAAAGCAAATGCATTTAATCTGAATGCGACATTCACACACTTACTTTGCAAAAGTGCTGATATAATACCAAAGCTTTATTTATTATGTGGGTGAATATGTGCGCACGCGCATGATTTTTCAAAGCTCCGGGCTTGATGTGAGAGCACTGCCATAAGTAACATACCACTGGCACCCCCTGTTCTGCATTAAAACAGGCAAGATATCAAAGCCAAACACATACAAAACATAAAGGGAGAGGACCAATCTGTAATCTACACCATGCCGGCGACTTAATAAGGATCACCAGTGATAAAGGACTTGCAATCTGGACCATATAACTGGAATTTGGGATAAGCTCTCTGCTTGAAGTGTTGGATCTGCAAGGGCTCCTTCTAAGAAGTCGCCTGACTTACAGTATGCACATGGGCAATTGTGCAAGCATGGAAAGAATTTTCCACATAAGAACGCCTATAATACCTGTTGAATTTACCACTCTTTGTGTGATGAGGAGTTTTTCACCAGTATCTCTTTCTCCCTTCTGGTGTGCTCTCCTACTCCCTTTTGTAATCACTAGATCCATAATGAAAGAGAAACTGCAGGTGGAAGGCATTTCTGGAAGGAGCAGAGTAGGGTGTGTGTAATCCTGCAGATCAAGTGTAGAGAGTTCCACAGGCCCTACATTTCTCCAACAGCAAAAGGTTTCTAGCATGTAATCTCTCTCTCTCTCTCTCTCTCTCTCTCTCTCTCTCTCTCTCTCTCTCTCTCAGTCTGGGTTCCTCATGCAGCCTTCAAGTGGACTTTACTGGGCAGAAAATTTCCCTATTGTCTTTGAGTTAAAGAAATAACTCGTAAAATATAACACACTTCCATGTTTCCCAGCATGAGTACAGCATCTTCTTGGATGGGTTGTAGACTGGAGCACTGTCCAAAAGTGAAAACCATTGAAAAGTGGCACACAACCTTTTTCAGTTTATAAATGTAGCTTCCAAATTTTTTTAACTAGCAAACTGCAAATGTCCCTTTTATCTTGCAAATTCCTGCTGCCACACAAAGATTTATGCATATGGATTTTCATTCTGAAGGAGTGAGATGAGACCAGGAGCAACAGCCTGGGGGAAGGCAATTTTGGTCTTTAGTACAGCAGAGAAAGGTTGAAAGTGTGGAACATGTTTTGAATGAAAGAGTTCTGGGTATAATTGAAAGGTGTTGAAAAAGTGGTTCATCAGAAAATGAACCATCAAAAAGCAGGGGATACCTGTATATAGCACAGTCAGCCACTAGAGGTGCTCAACGTAATGCAATTAAATGGAAAAAAATTACCCATTATAGTGGCGCCTCACGTAACAAGCGTTATGTACAGTATGTTTCACGTAACTAACAAAAATTTCTCTAGGATCCTGCTTCACATAACAAACTGTGTTTCATGTAACAAACACACTCGTTGGCAGTTGGGGCAGGGCTGCCTAGCGCGCCTGCCCATGGCAAAAACAACACTTCCATGCTGTTCCTCCTGTGGCCGGGCGTCCACTGGGCAGAGGGAGAGAAGAGCAGTGGAGAAGAGGGAAGCAGCTCAGGGCTAGCCAGAAGGGAGCAGGGGAGAAAGAGGTTCAGGATGAAGAGAAGGAGAAAGTGGGGAGACACTTTCAATGTGTCTTTGATCACAGAAGAAAGTGTCTTTAATTGCAGCCTCCTAACCATATCTACCCAGAAGTAAGCCCCATTGTGTTAAATGGGGCTTCCTCCCAGGAAAGTGTCTTTAGGACTGCAGCCTAAGTAGATTTCATAGGATCATGCACTCTGAATGCATGTTTTGAATTCAATTCCAGTGTTTTGTCATCATTTTTACATCCACTTAATATTTTTATATGGATATTTGGGGATTGTGGAACCAGTTGTCTGAGTTTCCATTATTTCCTATGGGAAAATCTGCTTCACGTAAAGAACATTTCATGTAATAAACATGCCTCTGGAACGAATTAAATTTGTTATGTGAGGTGCCACTGTACATTGCATTATATTCCGCACTTCTAGTGGCTGAATGAGATATATGTGGATGGTGACAGACCTGGAATATAAAGTTAATTACTACATTAAACTTACATGGAAAAGAAGTTGAGATGATACCCCCCCAAAAAATTGTGATTTGTGCTTGATGCTTTTAATTTTTTTTTCCAAAATCCACTCCCATTCTTTGTGTGCCAGTAAATTTTGCCTTGTGCTTCCCACCTCCTTCTACCCCAACCCACTAATTCTCTTTAATTACACTCAGCACATAAATTGACCATGTAGGCATTATTTATTTATTGACCATGTAGGTATTATTTATTTATTGACCATGTAGGCATTATTTATTTATTTGTTTGTTTACCAACCAGCCTTTGAGACTGTATCAAGTACACAGATCAGATCTTATGCCAAAAAGTTTGGAGACCCTTTTTCTAAGAGGTCATGGCAACTGCGGCTGTGACAAACAGGAGCAATTATTGCACACAATTATTGCATATTATTTCTTGCCATTGTGCCATTATTATTATGTACCTAAGTTGAATTATGGTGGGATATGTGTTCATATGTGTTTCTACCAATCCATCCATTATATTGTATTTTCTGATTATTGCCAATGTCTCTGAGTGTTCCAGGAGCAGCAGAGCAGGATATAAAATAACAAACAATAAAATTTTTGAGTATTATGCCTTTTTAGTCTCACATAAAAAACAGGCCTGCAAGCCTTCAGTTCTTTCTGGCTTCTCTCTACTGGGCCATTTCCACTGAATTCTGTAGCCACCCTTATCCCCTTCAAACAGCTGGTGCTTTAGCCCAACTGGAGCTCACACATCTCACTTCCCAATGGCCTTCCAGACTGAGTTATTTGCCTTCCTGAATGTTGGAACATCTTGTAGTATCAAGAGGCAAAATGAGCCAAAATGCCTGCCAAACCCTTGCAGAAGGAACTCCGTCCAGATCCCCTATTGTCAGCACCTTTCTTAAAGGCCTTCCTCCAAGCAAGTGGTTTAATCCAATGACACATCTATCCAATGGGCCTCATGCCATCCATATAGAGAGATGTGGGGCTGACCAGAGGCTTCATGCCTTTTTGAGTGGGATAGGAAACAGATTTCTTAGCTCAGACTCTACCAGGCAACTCAGGGCATCATTTTGGTCAGTGGTGCCAGGAAAGGGAGCTGAAAAGAAAAGCTTTTGGAGCTGAAAAGAAAATTCTTTGCTACATTTGAGAGTAGATCCCAAGCGCAGCATAAAAAGAGATCAAAAGCTGCTAGTGATAGATTTCAAAATGAGAATAGGGACCAGAACCTTTCCAAAATGTGTTGGTCCAAATAACAAACAACATAGGATCAAAGATCTATGGGATGATATGGGATATTCATATCCTTCACACAAAGCCAAATCCTCTGTTTAGGCAATCAGATCTCTCTCTCTCTCTCTCTCTCTCTCTCTCTCTCTCTCTCTCTCTGTGTGTGTGTGTGTGTGTGTGTGTGTGTGTCTCCCACACATACACAGATGGTCAAATCCACTTTGTGTTGTTACTTGTTCTAATGGAGTTTCATACATCTTGTAGTATCTTGAACATTTTGTAGTACCTTGACAGTGGTGGGCTCCAGCAGGTTCACACCTACTCTATAGAACCAATTGTTAATGAAAGATAGGACATATTAAGTTTAAAAATAGCCATTTAAAAGTGGTTGCCAGATGGGCATAGAACCGGTTGTTAATTTCTTTGAATCCCATCACTGACCTTGAACAACCTTTGCAGAGGGAACAGCCATACAGCTCCCCATTGTCAGCATCTTTCTGAAAGTCCTTCCTCCAAGTGCGTGGTTTTATCCAGTGAAATGTCTAACCAATGGGCCTCATGCCATTCATGTAGAGAGATGGCGACCTGAAAGGTGGCCAAAGGATGAGGTTTGGTAGACACAATGAGAAAGATAATAACTAAAAAAAAACCAGTTAACATCCTTGGACAAGGTTCTGAAAGGTGGAATAGAAATGGGAAAAAATTAAATGAGCCTTGTGGACCAAAGGCAACACAAGGGTGTGCATCACCAGTGTGGGGGTGAGTGTGTCACCCCTGGGACTGTGTGTCACCCCTGGGACATGCATCACCACCCCATCCAGAACTGCATATGCACCAATATTGGTGCATGCACAGTGCATCTCTGAAGCTAGCTGGCTTCAGAGGAGGCTGTGCATGCGCCAAGACTGGAGCATGAACAGGGCGCTCAGATTCCTCTGCTCTAAGGAGGAGCAGCCTACCACTCCTCAGAGAAGAGCTATCTGAATGCTCCATTCTGACTGTGCATGCCTGGAAATTCCTGACATGCACAGTAGTCTCAGAGAGGCCTGTGCCCACTGCACATGCCTAGAGTTTCCATGCATGTGCAGTTAGTGCAGAACGCTCAGACTGCTCCACTCCAGGAAGGGGTAGGCTGCTCCTTCTCAGAGCGAAGCAGACTAGGCAGGGGGCCTTTCTCATCTAATGTCCCTGGCGATGCCCCTGATGTGGACTCACTCAGCTACTGGTAACTGACTGGATATCACACTCTGATAACCATGGCAGAGTGAGTAATTTAACATGGATCTTCCAAATGTTACTCCTATATACTATTACAGTATATTCCCTTTGAACATTATAGACCTCTCCACTCCCATCTCATTTCCATATGAGTGATAAAGACTGGCTGTAAGATACCCAGATATTATTAGAAGGTATCCCCTGCTTTCTGATGGCTCGATTTATAACGATTCCACTCTTTCAACCCTTTTCAGTTATACCCAGAACTCATTCATTCAATGCATGTTCTACCCTTTCAACATCTCCTTGCTGTTATAAAGGCCAAAATTGCCCCCACATGTTGTAGCTCCTGGTTTAATCCCATTCCCGAAGGAGTTAATCTCCATTTGCAGAAATCTTTGTGTGGCAGCAGGAATTTGCAAGATTAAAGGGGCATTTGTAAATTGCTAGCTTAAAAAAAGGATTGGAAGCAACATTTTTAAACTAAAAAAAGACTGGGTTCCACTTTTCAACGGTTTTCACCTTTGGACGGTGCTCTGGTTTCTAACCCATCCAATAAGTAGGGGATGCCTGTATTTTGGATTTTAAACCATCTATCAAATGAAACAGGTATTTAACTCCTAGTGTCCACTAGATGGTGCAACGAAATCATCATCCTAATGAGAAATTCTTGATTTCATGTTGAAAGCACATATATGCACTGATCTGCTGGCAGCATTTGATCTGCGGAATCTAAGTTTGTGGGTTTTTTTCTCTCCAAAATCTCAATAAATAAAAACAAGGCCACAACACAAAAAACCCACATCAGCATACAGGGAGATTCACCAAAATTTCTGGCAACATCCCATAGTGCACTAAGGGGAGGGGTGGCCAACCCACAGCACACCACATGTCATTTTTAATGTAGAGAAACTTAAATGTGATACTCCATCTTTGTGTCACTTTCAACAATTTCCACAATAGCAAAATATATAGAGCCTCCAAATTCAAGGGCAGTATATCTCCAAACACCAGAAGGTACAGAGAAGGAAATACAGGAAAGAAGGAAATACAGAAGGAAGAGCTGTAAGAAAGACATTTGGCTGGCTGCTATTGAGGCTAGAGAAGTAGCCTGCATGTACCTTTATTTCAGCCCAGCAGGATCATTCCAAGGTTCATATGGGTAGATTTGTTGCCCTTCTGCACTGCACTGCACTGCACAGCACAGCACAGTCCTTCTTTGCCTGCCTACTTTCTCATCCTTAAAGCTGATCTTAGCTGGGATCTTTTTTACCTAAATACGTTATATCTGCCTAGATGGGCCACCTAGGCTTTGCTGATATTATTAGCCATCTCTGTGCTGCCATGCTTGACCGTCTTCGCCGTCTATATCCCACTTCTAGGCACAGTTACCCGGAGTGCACCCATTACAGCATTAGAAACGTGGGGCATGCTGTGTAAGGAGAAAAAAGAAATCAAGCAAACAGTAAGCAAACCTCTGTGATTGTGTTTTCTTTGCTATTTTTTCCCATAAAAATACATGTCACACACAGAGTGCCTGCTTTCTAAAAGTGCAGTTCTAACCTTGTCTGACACAACACATTGGTCTTCCCATTCCCATTGTGATGTTGGGAGGCAAGCACATGTCTATGCATTGACTTAACCCTATCCCAGGAGTGGTGCAGAAGTATCTTATGGCACTTTAGTAGCATCCTCGGGTCAGCACAGGACTTATGGTGGGGCTTAGGCCAGCCTAACTGGAGGTTAGGATTGCAGCGTAAGTGATATATGACCCATTTGCTGTGGCCCATGTGCTACAGGTTGGCCACTCTTGTCCTATAGCAAAGCAACACTAGTGATCCATGTGCTAGTGGCCCATATGCTTGCAAGCTGGCCACTCTTGTCTTATGGTACAGCAATACATACACTGTATGTTGTCTGATCCCAGTTTTACTTTCCACTTTCTTGCTCAGCTCATACCTCTTTTGAAGGTCTGGGCTGCCACATAGACACACCTGACGACAGGTTCACTGTCCCCTTTTTCAGCCTTCTCCACTACCAGGAGGATCAGACCTGGAATAGCATCCATTTACTTAATGCAAAATCCCACCAGTGTCACTCAAACCTCCCACAAGAGTCTCTTTCCAAGTGGATTTGCTGCTCTGCCATTACAAGCCTCCTGGCAGCCAGAATTGAGAAGACGCTGCTGCACAGAAGGGAAAACCCAATGTTATTTTCCTTTTTACAAACTGAGAGTGATGCCAATACAAATGGCTTTAACAGGTGGGGTGATCTATGCACGCTGCAGACACTCCTTTTTCATTTCCCCTTTATAATATCCCTGGCTGACTGAGCCAGGCAGGAAATCTAGTGGTATACACTTAAACTGAGTCACACTGACAATTTCCTTTTGGGCTCTTACATAAGTATTTTGGAAGGGGGGAATAGTCTGCTCTGCAACACAAAGCATCAAGAGAAAGCATTACTGGCAAGCAGTGGTAATAGCCTTGATTCAAAAACGATGTCCTATAAACTTGAGCCTTTGCTGGAAAAGTAATGAATATGCTCCGGCCAGGATGATGTCACTGAATTTTCTTGCCTTTTTATTCATTGAGAATAAGAAAGGGAAGGGGGGGGGGAACCCTGATGGATCAGACCAAGGTTTGTCCAGCCTAACATTAGCCTGCATCCAACAGTGACCAAGTCCACAAGCAAAAAAGAATCAGCCCTTCCAAGATCTTATGTTCCTTGGGGACACCTCAAAGAGAGGAATTATGGAAAGGAGCAACCTCATCTTTTCATGATGCCTCTCTAGTCCACCACTCTCCTCTACTTTATTTCATTATTCCTTTTATAGTTCAGGGAAGTAGATAAGTCAGTGGTTTCCAAATTTTTTAGCATTAGGACCCATTTTTTTGAAATAGCACTCAGTTGGGACTAAAGGTTTGAGAGTAAAATGTTGAAGGATCTAGATAGAAATATTTTTAGCTATAAAAATTAGAATTATGTGCTTGCTATATAATTTCCAATGTTATTTTTATTATCTTTGTTTTATTTTACTCTCTGTTCTTCTCCCTTTGAATATATTGTATCTTTACTTTCTGAAAAAATCAATGAAATTATTTTTAAAGGAATATTTTTATATATTATTTATTAGCAAAAATAACAAAAATACCCATGCTCAAACATTTAGCTTACAGTATTTACATATGCTTGCATACTGCAAAACCTGAGATCTTTACAGGGCAATTTAGCAGTGATCTTGCAAACTGCAGGAGCTGAACAGTTTGGTGAACAGTTAGCAATTACCAGATTTTTGGACTGCCTCCAGGATTGGCAATTAGTTCTCCGATCTTTCCATCACCCATGTTTTCATTTGAGACTCTGCTCCATGCTACATGTCCCACCAGTGAGTCCCAAGATTTGGAAAGCTCTGGGATACGGAATAGTTGAAGAAGCTGGAGAAAGATAGATTTTTCAGTGCCCATGCACTGAAAAAAATGAGTCTTTCCCTGCTGTTCTTGCACTCTGCCACCCATCCACAGCATCTAGTATTGAATACGCTCCGTGACAAGGGAAAGCATTTAACTCTCATGAATAGTAGCCATTGACACTTCTAGCAAAGTTCCTCAGACCCCCAACTTCAGAAACCTTATGAATAGCACTGGTCTCAGTATAGATGGGGTGACCATAGAGTGTCCGTACCTTTACCCATTGCATAGAAGAGGGAATTGAAGCTTTTTAAAAACCCCTCTATGTTGAGCTAAACCTGCCTCAATTCCCTCTTCCTCCATTCTACATGATCACCTTGAGTAAAGATCTTCAGAGGATCCCTCAGGAGGGTAAAGAAGAAGGGACCGTATTTATTTCACTTGTATATATCTGATCTTCAGGGCATGTATTGGAAGGAGAGGCAACAAAATTTACACACACACACACTAATGAGTGTGACATCAGTATTACTGGTGACTCATAAAAAAATGATCAGTATTGAAGTGGAAAACCATAAGTAGTATAATACCCCCCACCTTCTGTCAAACTACCGGAAGCACATGGCTTTTGTTTACATCACGTGACCGGAAGCCACGCCCACCTGTCAAAGTGCCGGAAGCACGTGTGTTTGTTTACATCATGTGACCGGAAGCCCCTCCCCGGAAATGACAGGGGCGGAGACCCGCCCTGGAAGAGGTGGAGACCGGAAATCCCACCCCGGAAGAGGTAGGGGGACGCCACGTGGTCCCTCAGGCACCAATGGGAACTGGTTTTGTGGGTGCTGGGCCGGAGGGGTGCTGGGAGAGGCCTCCGATAGGCTGGAAAGGGTGCATGTGACCCCTCAAACAACTCCCCCCGGGCCCCGCCGACCAACAGGAAAGGGTTTTGCTGACGCCGACCAATAGGGGTGGGTTTTGCTGAAGCCAGGGCAGGCCGCGTGGCATCAGGGGCGTGTTGGGACATGTTGGGACACGTATGTGCATGAGGCGACACCGGCCGGAAGCAGGGCGGTTCCCAGGCGCGCAGCAGCCAATAGGAAGGGGGGTTTTGGGGGAGCGCTTGCCAATTGTTGGTGACTACTTATCTGAGAACATTCCTGGGTAAATTTGAACAAAAGCAGGCAGTGGTATTTAAACCAGAAATGGGAAAGGTGTGGGGAAAGATTGCTTCCTTTTTTTGCCCAAACACTTACCGCAAAATGGAGAGTCCTAAGGGCTTTGGGGGTGATTTTTATAATCAGAAACCAGAGGAAACCTATCAATGCCCTCAGTGGACCACATACAGGAATCTGCCTACAGAAGAAGAAGAAGAAGAAGAAGAAGAAGAAGAAGAAGAAGAAGAAGAAGAAGAAGAAGAAGAAGAAGAAGAGTGTGCTACTGTGCCTTCTCCTGTTGAAAATGAGCTAAAGCCTGAAGACTTTGAGGATGGCCAGTGCCTGAGCGCAACAATAAATTTTTATAATCAGAAAACAGAGGAACCCTATCAATGCCCACAGTGGACCACATACAGGAATCTGCCTACAGAAGAAGAAGGAGAAGAAGATGCTACTTTGCCTTCTCCTGTTGAAAATGAGGCATCTCCGGCATTGGAGACGGATTCAGGACAGCCATGGCCAAAACTAATAGTGAGTATATTCTTGCAGGCAGTTTGTGAATGGGTGGTTGTTGTTATCTCAGCAGGGGTGGGGGGTGGGAAATGCATGCATTTTGTAACAACATTGCTTTTCTGAAATAACCAGAACACCGAAGCAGAACACGTGCCTACAGCACCAGAATGGTTGTCATTCTGGAGTCGATTGTTGGAAGAAGAAGGGGCGAGGGATTCTGAACCTTCTCCTGCTGAAAATGAACCATCTGAAGAAATGGAGACAGATTCAGGACACCCGTGGCGGGACCTGTGGGTGAGTATCCTCCTTGTGCAATCAATGCTTGTGAACTAGGGGTTTTTGTAGTTGTCTCAGGGACATATGCTTTTGTAACAAAAATGCTGTTCTGAAATAACCAGAATCCGGAAGCAGAGCAAACACCTTCAACACCAGATTGGGCCTTCAAATGGATCTGGGTGCCGGAGGAAGAACTGATGGATACAATGCCCTCGCCTGTTGAAAACGCCTTATCTCGGGAATTTGAGATGGATGCAGAAGTAGGTATAGGGAGAGAAGGTTTTGTGACATGAGAGATTGCAAAGTAGATATTAACAGCTTTCTCCTCCCCACACTCCCCCCCCCTGTTTTGTCTAGATAGATGAGCTGGTTCAATGTTTTCAGAAGCTGTCTCTCAACGACTCTCTAGAGGGCATCCCACCAGGCAGCGGTGTCCACAGGTGTAATCCTGAGAATAAAATGCTTTAAATCGCTTACATGTGTCCATATGTTTGTTAGAGGGCAACATGGGAGATCACGAGCAAATTTTAAAGAAAATATATTACACGCCTGAGAATGTTGGGAGTTTTGGGGGGGTCAACCCGCTCTTTCAAGAGGCCAGAAAGCAGGCTAAATCGCTGACCAGGAAGCAAGTGAGCACGTGGCTTTCAAAACAAGATGCTTACACGCTCCACAAACAAGCGTGCACTCATTTTAAAAGAAACAAAACTATTGTTTCAGGGGTCGATGCGCAGTGGCAGGCGGATTGGGTAGATATGAGCGCCTATTCAAACTACAACGACAACCATAAGTATATCCTGACAGTGGTGGACGTACTCTCTAAATACGCCTGGGCTAGAAGCCTGAAAGACAAGACAGGGAGGGCAGTTTCTGCGGCTTTTCAAAGTATCTTCAGACAGGGGAGAATACCTCGCAAGTTACAGACTGATGCTGGCAAGGAGTTCCTGAACAAGTCTGTGAGAGAACTATAGAAAAAGTACAAAGTCCACCATTTTGTCACAAACAACGAAGTCAAAGCTGCTATAGCAGAACGCTTTAACAGGTCTCTGAAGACCAGGATGTGGAGATTTTTTACCGCTAAGAACACATTCAGGTATATTGATGTGTTGCCACGGCTGATACAGCGCTACAACCGAAGCTATCACAGGGTTATTAAAAGACGCCCGATAGATGTTACGCATGCTAATGCTCTGGCTGTTTGGAAAACTGTTTATGGGGACTGTGTCACCACTAAAAAAGCAACACCCATGTTCAGAAAAGGAGATCACGTTAGAATCTCAAAGCTTAAAGGAATTTTTGAGAAAGGATACCAACAATCGTTTACAACTGAGATTTTCATAGTAGACCAGGTTAACAATTCCACAAGCAGACCTGTCTACCAGTTAAAGGACTTTATGGGAGACGCTATTCTTGGGAGCTTTTACCAGGAAGAACTGCAAAAGGTCCAAGAGGGGGATTGAAAAAATTCTAGCAACAAAGGGGTGGGGCAAGAAAAAACAGCATTTAGTGAAATGGGCAGGGTGGCCTCCAAAATTTAACAGTTGGATAAATCACGCGGATCTGCGTGAACCTGCATAGGAGTTGGAGAAAATGGGTGAAAACGGGTTCTATATCACCCTTCCTAGCAATGCTTGTGCTAAAATATTCCCACAGAACACAACGGCTGCCTTTACCATACAGCTGGCGCGGGGCCTGAATCTACCTGGGGGGTGGGAAGTGGGTCTAGCTGAGATACAGTACCCACATACGTGGGATAGCCTTTCAGAGGGTGCGAAATATGAAGTTACCAAAGGTGAGAAAAAATGGAGCTGCAGTCTGCCCAGGGGGTATTACGCGTCCATTTCTGAGCTGCTGAGCACTATGAACATCCTTGTGCGTGCCCATGAGGACCCACCGGCTGTTATGCTGCACTATGACCCGGCGGATAGAAAGGTTTGGCTTAAGGGTGATGATACTTACAAATTTCTGGCAAATGGTGAACTGGCGTATATACTGGGACTGACCCCAGGGCAACCTGTCAAAAAAACGCCTTTCCCGGCGGATATAAAGGCTAATTTTACAACCCTCTACATTTATTCAGACATAGTTGAACACCAGATAGTGGGGGACTATTATGTACCACTTCTACGCTGTGTGCCTGTACGTGGTGAAAATGGGGAATACGTCACCATAACATATGACAAGCCGCACTACGTGGCTGTGAATAAACATCATATAGACACGGTCACGGTGGAGATAAAGACAGACCAGAACAAGAATGTTTCATTCTGGTTTGGAAAGGTGATCGTGAAGCTTCACTTTCGGCCGCGGAGAAGCTTAGTGTTTTAAAAGAAAAGATGCCCCTTCTAAAACCTTATGGGGACCCCACGCATTATACTGAATATTACAGAGCCCAGGCAGGGCATGGCCTCCCGGGCTATCATGGTGCCCCGGTTATGTATGGAGCAGGGGTCGGAGGCATTTTCCGAAGTCTTTTTAGAAAAGCTGTTCCCCTGTTCCGAAGGGGAATTGAAATTATCAGACCCCACCTGAAATCAGCTGCCAAGAATATCGCTGCTGATGTATCACAGGCCATTCTGAATAAAATGAAGCCGCAAGAGGGGGCAGGGCTGGTGTATATGAAAAGAAGGCGGGGTGTTAAACGTATAGCTGCGCAGGCGCAACTAACAGGCCCACCCCGTGTCTTTAAAAGAAAGGTCAAAAGCCGCAGGGTGACACACAAGAGACGACCAAAGCCACCACAGAGAAGGAAGAAGGCCCGCTCCAAAAATATATTTTAACCAGACATGGCGTTTATTCACGGAGCTTCTGAAGAATGTACTAAATCTGAGCTGGACCTGTTCCTCCTACCTCCTACGCAGACCAGCATTGAAGGACACGTTTATGTGGAGGTCCCCCCACTGTCAGCCGTAAGTGAATCTGCGCCACTTGACTTTTACATAGCTGGAAACGGTGAGGAATATATGGATTTAAACAATACCTTATTATACCTGTGCTGCAAAATTGTAAAGGCGGACGGGACAGATATTGACAGAAATGCCGAGGTGGGACTGGTGAATTACCCGATAGCATCCATCTTTAGCCAGGTGGATGTGACGCTCAACGACACACTCATAAGTCAAAGCAATAATTGTTATCCATACAGAGCTGTTATAGAGGCTATGTTAAACTATGGAGAAGAAACTCTTTCACCCAGTTCTCCAACGGCCTGTTTTAGAAAGACACCCCGGGAGAACACGAATCAACCGACCTGACAGGAAATAATGATGGTTTTATTAAAAGAGCAACCCTGACTGCTGAAAGCAGAAAACTGGAATTATTGGGTGTTTTACACTCTGACATTTTCTTCCAGGAGCGCCTTCTACTGCCAGGGGTGGATGTGAAAATCAAACTCACCCGCAGCAAAGATTCTTTCTGCCTCATGAGTGATGACCCTCATGCAAACTACAAGCTGAAAATCCTGTCAGCTTCTCTGTTTCTAAAGAAAGTCAGGGTATCTGCAGGCGTGCGTCTGGGGCACGCTGAAGCCCTGCTTACAGCCAACGCAAAGTACCCTGTGGACAGGGTGTCTATGAAAATTTTCAGCATTGCAGCGGGGAGCAGGGTATCCAACCAGGAGAACCTGTTTTTAGGGCAGCTTCCTAAACTGGTCATCATTGGGCTGGTGGACAACGTGTCTTTCACTGGAACCTTTACCCAGAATCCGTTTAACTTTCACCATTATGATATTAATTTTTTTGCAATTTACCAGTCGGGGTATCAAATCCCTTCCAAACCATTCCAACCTAACTTTTCTGAAGGCAGCTGCGTGAGGGAATACATGAGCTTTATTCAGGCGGCCGGTAAGCATATGAAAGACAAAGCTCTCCTTATTAACAGACATGACTTTTCAAGAGGTTACTGTCTGTTCTGCTTTGACCTCACGCCTGATGCTGAGTGCGGCACGCATTATTCTCTGATGAACACCGGAAACCTGAGGGCTGAAATAAGGTTTGCCAGACCCCTACCACATACAGTTAGCATGATTGTTTATGGTGTTTTTAACTCTATTCTGGAAATAAATCATAGGAGAAATGTTCTGTATGATTATATGTGAAAATGGACACTCTACAGTTAACACGTCTGCTGGAGACAAACCACAGTACCAGAAAAGTCTTTCAGGGTGTCTTTCCCTGCGACTGGTTACCTGAACAGAGACTTGTGCAGCGTCCTGCAGGGCTCGTGGTCAACACACACCCCCATACACAGCCTGGAGAACACTGGCTCGCCGTTTACCTGACAGAAGACGGCCAAGGAGAATTTTTTGATTCTTATGGACATCCACCAACACACACCAGGATTCCTAAGGCCATCATGACATTTTTAAGAAAAAATGCCACTGAAATAGTATTTCAAACAAGACAGTTACAGGCGCCTGATGCTGTTACCTGCGGGTACCACTGTGTTTTTTTCCTGCAACAGCGCTGTAAGGGGACCACATTCAAACAAATTGAAGAATTATACACGAGTGATTTATCAAGAAATGACCAAATGGTGGTACAGTTTGTAAAAAAGAAGAGAAACCTCTTGTGGCTTGCCCCCAATTTTTTCCACAACACCCAAACGTGTGTCTCATGCAGTGATTTCCATGAATGTGTTTTCAATAAAGTGTAAAATAAAATTTTAAAAAAGTGTCTGTCTTTTTTTTATTAATAACAACACTGGGACAGGATTTTTTTTTTTAATGACTTTTTATTTTTTTATTTTTATAAACTGAGCCAGCTAGGGGCGGTAGAATGTCTCTGTATTTTTGAAGCCTTTCGGGAGAGGGTTCTAGGAGGTTCTGAAAAATGACTTGGGCTTTTCAGCTGTTCCAAAATTTCCTTGGTGGCTGGGTTCCCAACAGCTGCAGTTGGCACATTGAGGTCAGCGAGGGCTTGCAAAAACAAATCCCACCCTTTAGGGGGACGCTTGGCGGACACAGAGTGAGTCTAGGTGACCCCCTTCACCAGATCTGTCATATTAGAGCCAGGGACTGCTTGACCTTTGTAAATAAATGCTCCTTTATCATCCCAGTAAGACACATCCTTGTTCTGTCTCATGTTGTTTAACAAGAGCTTTGCGCGGTTTTTAAATCTATTAGACATGCTGTCCAGAACCTCATGAAAGACGCTATCCGGCTGTGGAGAGGGTTCTGTAGCCGTGCCAACACCGGGCTCAGGGGGTGGCTGTAAAAATAAGCTGAGCTTTGTTTTTTCAGTATCCTGGTGCTTTACATGGGTGAGGTACCTCTGTAGCAGCGTGGAATATTGCCATGCCTTCTCCTCTTGGGATAAATCCGGCCTCTGGAGAACACCCTGGATTTCAGCATCTAAGCTATATATGGCAGCAGTTCGGATGCTTTCCTCTCTTGGAGCAAGTGTTTTGAGTTGCTCCAGCTGGTGGCTGGGCACCAAATACATTTTTTCAGAATGATCCATCACTGTTTGGTCAAGAGACCCAATATTATAGGAATAGCGAAGGCTAACAGCGGTCCTAGAAAGCCACCCCCCTGGTTAATTAGCAATTTTTTCTTTCTTAAAGAGATTCTTTTACTGCTGAGTCTCCGTATGGCAGCCTTCTTTTTCTTCAGCAAGCATACCTGTTTGCCAGATAGTGGTATATTTCCTTTCAGCGTATTCAGACAAATTTCAGATATGGCTGAAATCAAATCATCAGAGGCTTGAGACAGAATGAAGCGCCTCTGACCAGGGTTTGCCTTAATAAGTAATTTTAAAAGTGGCAAATTCCTCTGTACACACTGAGACATGTTGTCCTGGGGGTGGCGACAGGGTGATTGATGGGTTAGGTTCAGGGGTCACTTCCTTTTGTAACGGCCTGTGCCTTTTTTCATAACATACACACATGGAAGATCAGGAGGGAACAACCCAGATCTCAGTCTGTACTGGTCTGGTGTGGAGGATTTTAAATCCACTACAAGATAACCGTAGGGTTTGGAGGTTGCATCTTCAAAGCTCTCAAAAAAGAATCTTGTGTTGCCGGGATACATTTGTTTGGCTAATGTGATGATTTGTAATTTATCCCGATTATTACGAAATAGAACAAAATAATTAGCATTTAGAGAGATGGTGCGGCTAGCCTTTCCTTGGCAGAAAATATTCTGTGTGATTAGGAAAATACTGAGATTGCGGTGGTGAACATACTTGGTAAAAGCATCTGCTATCACGTCACTGGAAGAAGCACACCCCATTAAATCGTCCAGTATCAAGAGATTTCGTTTATTTATGGGAAACAGTTTCTCATCGGTAAATGAAACAGGAAGTCCTTCAATAAACACAATATTTGGGTATTTATATACAAAATCTTTGTACAAGGATTGCCAGCAGCTACAGCAAAAAACAATATTTTCAGGCATATGTGACAGCAGACTGTGTGCATTGTCCAGCATATTTTTTATGAAATGAGTTTTCCCACAATTACTAGGGCCTGCAAGAATAGCAGAAAACAGGTGTTTCCAACGCACATCCATGTTTTTTAAAAACCGTAAGGCAGGGTGGTTAAATTAGGTAGCAGAACACGCTTATCATAAATGAAAGAAAGAGTCTTTTTTTGGTCTACCGTCTGTATACACCACTGTTTCTTGTCCCTCACAATGCCTTTCTGCAGGACAACAATCTGTTTAGGATCCACCCACTGCTCCAGAACCAGATCTTTCAGGCTTTCAAAATTGACTTTTTCGACGTTCTTTGAGTTTAGGGTTATGCCCTTAACTTTCAAGCACGTCTGACCGGATGCAAATCTGTACGCGTATGTTTTGGGGCCTGACGCGACAAATTCTATGATGCGTTCACAGCTTGGTATTTCACTGGTTAGATCTCCTAAGAAATCCCCCAAGGAGGGAGTCCACTGGCCAGGCCTCTGAACAAATATCACAGAGTCTGTGTCGTGATAGAGACAACGTTCCTGTAACTTGTCTAGCAGATTATAAAGCTCTAGCCTAGCGTACGCTGCGGTAAAAGCGCCAATGAGGACATTTACCTGTCCTCTCAGGGTAAACCTCTCTTTAGAATGTCTCCACGTCACACTGACTGTTTCGTCATCTATTATTTCAAAGCCGGACACATCAAACTCTGGGGAGAACGCATAGCTCAGAAGTTCTGTGGAGTCTCTTACAATTGTGGTGTTGGGGAGATTGGAACGCTGTGCAAATTTACCCCATAGGCTGTTGAGAAACAATTTTGATACCTGCCGCCTTGCAGGATTCTTAGAGATACGGTCAGAGCGTAACTGGACCCCTTCTCTCTCATAATAATCCTTGACATATTTAGCCTGTTTCTCCTCATCACCCACACACCATGCTGGAAATCCAGATGCCTCTTGTTTCTGCCTCAAATGCATCTTAATATAATCTGAAAACAGGCCTGCTGATTTATTCTCAAAATGCCAAATTTCATAAACCTCCAAGACACGGTACCCTTTTTCTACGGCCTTCATCAGCTCGACGCTAACCCACGTACCTTCTAGAGCTCTCTGTTCTATGGAGTGTCTGCAAGCATCCTGTTGATTTGTCTGAGCGCATGTATGGCACAGAGGTAACATGAGTTTTACCCCCACCCGTACTGGCAACACAGGGAAGAAAAGCCCCCTAGGCGGCAAGACCTTGGCTTTTATAAGGCCAAAGTAATCTGTGAGTGGCCCAAAATTGCTAAATATGATTTGAGGATGGCCAATGGGGTATTCCTTTGTCTTATTGACAAAGGGGTACAGACTAGTGAAGTCATAATAGCATATTTCCTCCTCAGCAGTAGGCACATAATGCAGGGTTATGGCATTTGTCCTACCACCAAAAAGTGCATCCCTTGGTACTAGTGGCTGTGGGAACTTTTTCTGACTTAGAAACTCTCTAAGGTCAGCATCTGATTGTATCATCTGATGCCACTCGTGCTCCCATATCGATCGGACCTCAAACCCCTTGTTTTTAAGGTAGGCCTCCTTATGCTGTGTTCTATAATGAAGGTCACGATAGCTGGTGTCAGTCAGTGGGTTTCTAGCATTCTCATTGTAACAGATGGAACATCCATGAAAAAAAATCCATTATACTCTAGGGCTGTGGGCTTGCCCTGAATAACAGCAAAGCCATCCAAAAAATAGGGGCCAACCTGTAGTTCTCCCCCTTTCAAAGCGTGGCGGATATCTATGCCTTCTTTGTGCTCAAGGTAAAGGAGCCACTGTATGGCAGGGGTGGAATATCTCTTGGTCTGCTGGTGGTAATTATCCCAAGGCAGCAGCGCGATAGTCTCTCTTTTTAAAAACATCTGTCTGTAAAGGGCCATGCGGACACTGGCAAGAGTTAGGAACTGGAAAGGATCAAGACCCCCTTTTCCCCCCTCTTTACTCATATTTAAGATCTCCTCCCTGTACAAGAGACACGCTTTGCGCAGTATTTTAACATCCTGTTGACAATAGCGCGCAATCTCCTTTTGCATGTCAAATGTATTGCCTTTATTCTCCTCATACCATTTGAGAAACTGCACCTTCTCTTCCGGCATCATATTTTCCACCCCAAAATATTTTTTGTCTGGAAAAGGGCCAGAATAGTTGCTGTTTTCCAGAGTGTTTAAAAAATGTGGGAAATGCCCCTTGCACTCTTCCTGGAACCCCATGGCGCTTGGAAGTTTTGATAATTTCAAAGGAATAAAATTGAGAGAGTCTATAAACCGGATGCCCAATTTTTTCACCGTTACACACATCAGCTTGCCACCCTGTGTAATCAAATGAATGTCCATTTTCTCTGCAAGCAACTGTTTCACAATAAAATATCCGTCATAAGATTTTGAATTATGAGCTAAAAATGTAAAGTTCTTGAACTTTTTGTCAATAAATTTGGTGACAAAATCTGCAACACACCCCTCACCTCTGAATTCCCACTTATCCGCTTCTGACATCCCCATCGCATATATATAATTTACTGCGTGCTGGCCACCCTCCTGGTCTTGGCGTGCCTCACAGTCATAAAATATGTACCTGTCTGATATTTCAGCAGTCTCAAGGGGAGGCATGAAACATCTGTGGTTGACACTAGTGGGGGCTTTACACTGTTTGCAAAGGCGGGGCTTGCATTTGTGGTTCTTTTGAACATACGCTGTACATGTATCACACATTATTTTGGCCTTACAATCCACTTTTTTCCTGGCTGCTAAAGTCAGGTGTCTGGCTAAGCAAGTGTCTGACTTGCAGAACAGCTTACAGCTGGGACATCTTTTCACGGCCCCTGGATCACATTTGGGTTCTAAACACAAACGGCACCTGTATTTACAGTTGTGTATGTGCGTGAATGCGCACCCACACAATGTACAGAAATTTTTCTGGCCAAAATACCCCTTTGGGTTTAGGATTCCATAAAAATGCTCGTCATGAAGCAGCAGATAACAAGATCTTTGGTAGATTGGTGCACCAGTTCTGAATATATACCAGCCTTTAGTGCCATGCAGGAGAACTGAAATGTTCACTTTGAGATGCTTTTCAAACACTGGCACATCTGTCAAAGTAAGTTTTCGGTCACTGTCAATGCCTAGCTCACAATACAACTGCTTTGCCTCCTCTGTAAGTTGTGTAATAGTCTTTCTCTGCTCTGCCAACACGGCTAATATGCTACCGCCAAAACACAGGTTACTGCCAATATTATTCAGGTCTGCAAGGTGCCTTCTCTTTTTATGTATTATCTGACTGTATAGAATTGTGTTAATAAGGCGTTTCCCACATCCCCCTGTGTCACGAATCACAGTCACAATCAGTCTCAGGGTACCATCCAAGTGCAATGTTGCATTGCTTTGGGTCAAGTTAGCAAAATCTTCCATAAATTCTGTAGCACTCAAAGCCCCCAGATGGCGCCTCACAGAATAGAGTGGGTCGTGTAGACCAGGCCCCTGTAGACGCATCTGAACAAGATCGCCGTGTTCCAGTTGGGCATTTAACAGGTTCAGGAGTTCCTGAATTGAATTATGCACAGCCAGCTGGACCTCTAATGGGTTCATAATGTGTTCCAGATTTACAAATCTGAACTCCATGCCAAGGCGCAAAACAGGCAAATCTGGAGCCCTCCAATCCCATTGATGGACCATCTCAAGGTGGACATTTGGGGGTGCTGGTGCTACAGAGTCATGTGGTGCATTGGGGCCTGGGTCCTCCGCTTCAGACCCTTGGTTGTTAACATTGCTAGTGGGGGTTGAAGCAGAGGGAAATTGAGACAGTGTTTCAGGACTTGTGGGTGTTGCTTGATCAGGTAGTTGAGACACTGATTCAGGACTGGGGGCTGCTGGCTCATCAGGTAGCTCCCACAGTCCAGAGTTTTCTGAATCAGACGCCTGTGATGCCTCTGGTTCAGAAGGATCACAACCCATGTGGGTGCTCTGAACTCCTCCCCCTGTTTGGCTTATAACCCCCAATGGTGAAGAGACCCATGAACAATGTGTGCACTTTTTAATTTCACACTCTAAAGATGAGCTCTCAGTCTCACTCAGAACACCACGAGTAAGCTTGTCCCAATACGCACATGCTCTTGCCTCCAATTCATTCAGGTGATCTCGGCGCAGCTCTGTGATGCATAGCGCGTCTGCAAGCATGGCAGCCGTTCTTATATCTCTGCGAGCCTCAGGCTGTCCACCTTCATAGACACAGGCCTGCTTTTTGAGGGGCGGCTCACAGGCGTTGACCGGTGCCCTGCGTTTTTGAGGGATGCCCCCTGTTGGGAAAAGGAAAAATATTGGAAAATTACCACATGTGCCCCATTGTGGAACATTTTTTTTTTTTGCTACAATGTGATCACATACACTGTTGCTACATGCTAAAAACTTACTATAGGCAGCTCTGGCTACTCCTTCTTGTGGCGTTTCGGGGACCAGCACCTGCCCTGGGTTCTGTTGAGGTGCAACTGTTGGAAAAAGAGAAAATACTGGGAATTAACACCAACGGATTAACACACCGTACTTTGAAGGGGCAGAGGGCTAGCCACACACCGTTCTGGGGGTGCTGGTTGCTCTTAGATGGCTCATCACACTGGTCTGGGTTCAGCTGTGGTGCAACTGTTGGAAAAAGAGAAAATATTGGCAAATTACAACACATGAATTAACACACCCTGCTTTGAAGGGGGAGTGGGGTAGCCACGTACCATTCTGGGGATGCTGGTTGCTGATAGCCGCTGCATTACTCGCCCCGGGAGCTGACCACTGGTTCGTGCTATATGGTGCAAAGCGGCTTCTGGGAGCTGGGGCATTTGGGGTGCTAAATGGCGCAAAGCACTTTCGGGGTCCCGGAGCCTGATTGGAGGTGGGTGATTCATTTTGATTTGTCACTGAAAAGGGGAAAAAAGTTTTAAAATGCACAGTTCCTTTGAAATGTATTGAGTGATTAGGGAGACTTAAAGGATCAAACTACCTTTGTGAAATGTATATTTTGTTCCACTGGTTGGTTTAGGAGTGTTTGTTTTTCCTGCAAGCAGTAATATGTGATTTATTATGTGAATTATAAAACAGACAGAGTTTAAAAGCATTTGGTTATTATTATGATTATATACCCACCAAAAGTCAGGATCCGTTTTGCATGAAGTTTTTCTGGTGTGGGGGGCACATTCTTTTCTACTTCTGGATCGAAGATTGCTAAGACAGAAAGAAACACATTTAATGTGGCTATGTATACAGAGTTGCACACACACACACACACACACACACACACAAACATGGTAAGAGAGACACATGCAGGGTCTCAAACTCGCGGTCTTTTGGTTAAGATGAACATGGGTTAACAACGTGCACCACCACCCAATCCCCACCAGTTTGACTTAAAAAAGCAAAACACTTGCCAGCAAGCTCTGTGTCTGTCAATTCCCGGTCCATTTCCCGTTTGGAAGACTAAAATATTCTTGCTTAGGCGAATATAAGTATTCTTGCTTGGAAGACTATAAAAATGAAATACTAAAAGTATGTGTTATTTTACCAGAAAGACTGGTTTAAACTCTTATAAAAATATATTTAAAGCATTTTAACATTTAATATCTTTATATAATATTTAATAAACAACATTTAATATTTTTATATAATATATAATTTTATATAATATATAATATATGCATAATATATAAAATAAACATATGGATAATATATAAAATGCATTATTTAATATAATTAGGTTATGAGCATCCCCAATTTAAAGACCAGCCTTCCCCAAGGCCTGCCTGGGCAGGCCTGGGCATGCTCCAGGCCACATGGTCTGGAAACTCCATTAAAAAGTCTCCAGAAAAAAGTATTTCAAATGAATTAAAAAACACACAAATACACTCTTTTGTATTTAAAAAGGCATAAATTCATTTTTTTAAATCAATCCAGTTTAAAAGTTGTGGTGAGGCAGCGAAAGGGGTTCTAAAGCAGTTTAAGCATTCTGGATTGCAGTCTACTTTGGGCGGCATGCAAAGAATTTCAAATTAATAAGGATTTCAAATTAATTATTTTTAAACAACAACCACCCCATACTTTAAGTCTATGAAGAGGTCCCATGTATAAATATAGTTTAAACATTGAACCAGGGCAGACATTTTAAAATACACATGGCTGCAACAATACTTACCAGGCCCTGGAATGTGTTGTGACTTTTGATGGTGCAGGCAAAAAAGGAAGTGGGGTTTGAATCCCACTGTTTATATGAGCTTGGTAATTGAGGCCCAACCCCCTAACCCAGAATGCCCTGCTTAGTTACCCAGAATTCTTGGGAAGGGTCTGCAGCCCACTTCCTGCTTTTTTTTCCCAGGATACCTGTTGGACACAGCCCTCTTCTTTTGTTGCTTGCCCACCCACTCCCAGAATTCCAGGTGTGCTTCCTCCTCCCAATCAGCAACATGTTGGAATCCATTTTCTATTGCCCTCCTACAGTTCCTGGTCTGGTCTTGATCTCCATTACCACATGGCTTTTCTTCCTGGCTTGTCTTTTCCTGCTCCTCCATGCAGGGCTGCATGCTCTTGATCCCCAATACCACTTGTGAGTCTCCAAGGTTCTAGTGTGCATGTTTTTCTTCCTCTCTCTCTCTTTACTAAATCTTTTTTTTTCCTTTCCCTAATTCTGCTGGTGCTCCTAATGCCACCACTTTTATTTCTTGTACCACTTTTTTTTTTCTCTTCCATGTTGGTCTTGCCCCCACTCCCCCCCCCCTTTTTTCCTTCCCCATTTGTCTCCTTGCTTTTTTTTTTTCTTCCATGTCTGACCTGGTCTTGATTCTCAGATCCTTTTTTCCAACCCCAACGCCTCCACAGTTTGAACCTGGTAAGTATTTTAATATTTCTTAGCTTTAGTTTATACCAAAAAACCAAGTATTAGATTCATAAGATTTTTATTTTTCTACATTTTAAAATACAATGGCTGTTTAAAAATAAAAAGCATGGCAAATATAAAGCAGGTCTTTGTGTTGGAAATGGTGTTTGAAAACATATTTTCTCAACATTCATTAAACCTTAAATTAAAAAGTGTCGGTACTCTCTCTGTGAAACAACATGTTTTGCATACTGATAAATAATTTTATCACATTTCTCTAATAAGTAATAGAGATCCTCTAGGGGCCTCTTGCTTTCTCGCAGTTCTGTTAAAAGGCACATTAGGTAATCTATGTTTGATGAAGTTAAATTCAAAAAATGAAAGCCATAACTGATGTTTATGACAATACTTAACAAGGATTGAATTTTGAGCCTATGACAAATGTTCCTAAAATTAACTGTGAAATTTTTCTCTTTGAATAGTGCACACTCATGGTGTTTCAGTGATGGAGCTTCAAACTGGCATCCATGACATGCATCCTTCTTACATCCTCTGAGACAGTGGTCCAGGATTGAACACAGCGTGGCTCTGATTAGGCTGTTCATCACATGCGACCTCCGGACAATTTTAACAGAATCTTCCATTTTGTCTAACACCAGAACATGAAGAAGCATCCCACGGGGTTTCTTGTTTCCAGAGCACTGTGAATCCGAAGAACAGGCTTGCACATTTCCACTTTTGGTGTCCTTAAAATAATAATAATAAAAACCTATTAGATCACACCACCCCCCTGTCCCACCCAATCAAAACAAGGCATTCGCCATTACCCCTCAAGGTAAGTACCTCTGTAGTGGTGTTCACATCCATCTGAGGAAATTTCTCATGAAACTCTTCTGCATCCACCACTTCATCCCAAGCAAGTTTGTAAATCAGTTCTGGAGATGGTTTGGCAGACAGTTCTGCTCTCCTGTGGGAGTTCTTCTGATCCTGGATATCAAAAAAGCAACTTATTTATTTCCAGGCATCCCACCCCACATTCTTAAATATATACACACATACGCAGGCCTACCTTCTGATCGTATTCTGGTGTTTTCCCACCACAGTCACACTCCAATGCAGATTCGTAGCGTCTTTGCATCAGTGGCACTGAGTAATCCGTGTCTTCATCAGATGAGATATATCGCTTTCGAGATTTCTTTTTCAGAGGGACATATACCAAGCTTTCAGGTTCTTTTGGCTTCATCAGGCTATCAGCCTCTGGTGTCTGGCTGATTAGATCTTCATTTTTCACAGTGTAATCCATTTCCAGGGTTGTGCAGCAATTCAGAAAACAGTTCAGCTCAGAAAACAGTTCAGCTCCAGCAGTCAACTCCAACACGTTAAACACCCGGATGTGTAAGGGGAAAGGGCATGGTTCAAAAATCCCCTTCCTATTGGCTGCTGCGCGCCTGGGAACCACCCTGCTTCCGGCCGGTGTCGCCTCATGCACATACATGTCCCAACATGTCCCAACACGCCCCTGATGCCACGCGGCCTGCCCTGGCTTCAGCAAATCCCACCCCTATTGGTCGGCGTCAGCAAAACCCTTTCGTGTTGGTCGGCGGGGCCCGGGGGGAGTTGTTTGAGGGGTCACACGCACCCTTTCCAGCCTATCGGAGGCCTCTCCCAGCACCCCTCCGGCCCAGCACCCACAAAACCAGTTCCCATTGGTGCCTGAGGGTCCACGTGGCGTCCCCCTACCTCTTCCGGGGTGGGATTTCCGGTCTCCACCTCTTCCAGGGCGGGTCTCCACCCCCGTCATTTCCGGGGAGGGGCTTCCGGTCACGTGATGTAAACAAACACACGTGCTTCCGGCACTTTGACAGGTGGGCGTGGCTTCCGGTCACATGATGTAAACAAAAGCCATGTGCTTCCGGTAGTTTGACAGAAGGTGGGGGTATTATACTACTACCATATGATCAATAATTATCTTTTGATGTGACAGAAGAGATCTCAGTGGCCACCAGAGGGTGCTTCATACTAAGCAGTCATCTCAAAATAATACAGAAAAAAATGAAGGAATGAGGAAAGAAGGAAGGAAGGATATTACTATTGTTATCACTTGTGACAGCGTCATGTCTGTCTTTATCCTTTATCATCTGTCTAGCTGCACAACCACCATCACCTTTTGAATCTGATAACCCAAACAGCTCACTTTCAGAATGTGCAGTGACCAGAACAAACCCCTTCACATGCTCGGCTGCCTGAGGGCCCAATCCTATCTGATTTTCCAGTGCTGTTGCAGCCACAATGCAGCCAGAATTAAATCAATGCTCCATCATCTTAAAGAGGGCTCAGTGACAGTCTACCCACCAAAGGCATATACACTCTGCTGGCACAGTTGCATCAATGCTGGAAAGTTGGACAGGATTGGACCCTGATACCCAGTGGGCTCAGTCCAGGTGCCAGGTTTGAAGAGTTTCTTAGCCAAGTACCTTTATGGTCCCCCCCTTATCCATGGGGACAGGACAGACACCAGGCAGTGTTCATCTTTGAATACCATCAGTTCAATGACCCCTCACTGTTGTATCAGTTCCAGAGAGTGCTCTCTGCTCCTGCCACTGGTTAGATAAACCTGTTGGGATACAAAGCAGCTCTTGCTTCTGACTACTTGAAGGGCAGCTCCTCTCCTATGGTGTTGGAGCCATCCTTTCTTAGATAACCTCAAGGTACAGCTTTGTTGATGCTCCTGGGATTTCAGCCAGGGACCACAATGCCTGACCTCCAACACCAGCCTCCAACCCCCCCCCCCGCCCCCCAAGAGCCCATTCACAAAAAATGGTGCTTTGGAAGTTAGATTCACTCTTGGTTATATTTGTGGCACTGATTCAAACATTGCTTTTGCCTAGCTTTGGAGATACAGTTTAAATTGTTCACTGTGTGGGAGAACATCAAAATTGTTCTGTGCGGGAGAACATCAAAGAACAATATATTCCATAGCATCAAAAACTAGAAATGATAGGGAAACCAATGCCATCATTTGAATTTGTGCCCTAAATATATCCATTAATAGTTCCAACTTATAAGGCATTCCCACATCTCTGTCAGGAGAATAGATCTCCACTGCTATTGCACCTGGGAACAGAGGCAATGGACTTTTCTTTCACACCAGGATGTGGTTGCTCATTCCAGTTTCTCATTAGCACATGCTAATGCGCCAAGGACTCTTTCATTTTCTTTTTGCTGTGGCGTAAAAGTGAGCCCCAGAAACTGAGCCCCCAAGGCTTCCAGGCCCAATGAGTTGTGGACTTCAGTGTTCCAGTCAGAAGTGCCAAGCTGGCAGAAGGCCAGAAATAATATGCGCATGGAGGGTGGTGTTGTAGCCTCGCACTAGCTCGGCAAGAGAGACTTTACAATAACATAAATGTGCGCTGAATAACCATCAGGGACGAACCTGGCTTTACAGAAAAAGGTAATTAGGGCTAACATAAACATCACTGCACATATTCAAGCCTTCATAACACCTCTGTTTCTTGGCAAACAGCCCACCATTCAGTTATTCCACACTAAAGAACTTGGAATTTTCATCCAGGAAGAGATCACCGCCTATTTCCTCTTCTGGCACCTGACCTAACATTGCTTGAAACCTTAGTGCGAAAAGGAACAAAATGTAACCACAAGTGTCAGGTGACTTGTCCTCAGCTGTGTCCTATAATGGTGATCTAGCTTGAGAGGCGCCCACCACCTCATCAGTCTCTTGATGAAACGGATCTCTAATGCACCATAATGAAATGTTCTTCTTGTTTCCAACTTACATCATAAAGTATGATAATTGGCAGAGCCTAGACTCGGGTCTTGTTTTGCTTGCTAAATGCAACTCTCTAAATGCCACTGGGCAACGTAGAACAATTCTCATGCATGCTCAGTGTTGTAAACCAAATCAGGAATTTGTAGTTGTTTTCTCCCTCAAGTTCTCGGAAAGGGTCATCACCCCAAAGAAAGATATGGTTATCATGATTTGGGGTCTCTGGCTTATTTTGCATGCTTTTTGTTCAGTGGCCTAGGTCTTCCAGTGAGGATCTTAACTAACTTTCCAGCACAAGAAGGGATTGGACAAAATCCTAAAGGACCATCACAGGTTACAAGCCATGAGGGGTGTGTGTAGACATGGACAACTTCAAAATGCCAGATGCAGAATTCAGGTATATGTGCTCCCTGAAACATCTGGTGGGTTGCAGTGTAATATAGGAAGCTGGACTAGAATGGGCCTTTGGCCTGATGTAGTGTAGGCTCTTAAAATCAGAGTTGGAAGGGACCCAGTAGATCATCTAGCCCAGGGGTTCTCAATCTTCCTAATGCCATGACCCCTTTATAAGTTCCTCATGTTGTGGGGACCCCCAACCATAAAATTATTTTCGTTGCAACTTTATATCTGTAATTTTGCTACTGTTATGAATCGTAATGTAAATATCCGATATGCAGGATGTATTTTCATTGTTACAAATGAAATGTGTGTTCTGTCCACACACTGAACACAATGGGATTTATTTCAGAGTAGGCATGCATAGGATTGGGCCCTGAGGCTGGAATCCTATCCACATTTGCACGGGAGTAAAGCCCCCCCCCCGACTATAATAGGATTTATTTCAGAGTAGGCACGCATAGGAGTGGGCCCTGAGGCCGTCAGTCAGCCCCAGTGTGCGTGCAGCTACAGCTGGAGGTCTGGCAAGCCTGACCTGGCCCCCTGCACCAGAGGTCTTTAGGCAACCCCCAGGAAAGCTCTAGGCGACCCCCAATGGGGTCCCGACCCCCACTTTGAGAAACACTGATCTAGTCCAACCCCCCTCCCTGTAGCAGTAAATCTTTCTAGAGCATCTCCGACATGTGCTCGTCAAGCCTCTGCTTGAAGATCCCCAGTGAGGGAGAGTTGACACTTGGCAACCTGTTCCACTGACGAACTCCCCTCACTGTCAGGAATTTTTTCCTAATATCCAACCAGAATCTCCTTGAGGTTTAACCAATGCAGAATAAAGAGGAACTATAACTTCTTGTGACTTGGAAGCTAAAGTCCTCTTAATGCAGCGTAAAATGGCATTTGCCTTCTTCGCAGGCACATCTGGTGCTGTGTTTAAATATAAGCTAAACAAGCAATAGCTTAGGGCCACACACTCTTGGGGGCCTCCAAAAAATTTGAAGGCAAAAAAACTGGATGTACATTTCCAAAATATAAGATAAAAAATAAAATAAAACCTACATACAGTTTTATATGTTTATGTATACATACATATACCTAAGCAGGCCTCCGTCAGTCTTGAAAGACTATGGTATCGTGCTTGGTGCTGCATACGCTGCATGCGAAGCACGAAAGCCTGGGTTGGATTGTTATGGAGGATAGGTTGTTACCCAAACAGCAAATGCCCCTCTCCACACCACTGAATTAGTCCAATGGAAAGGCAGAGCCAATACGATTGGATCCAGCTGGCGTCACAGAGCTGGGCTAAGGACAGGAGCTCACCCTGTCTTGTGGGGCCGACCCAGGTCTCGAAGCCTGGCCTGCTAGTTAACAGGCACAGTGTCTTAACTGCTTGCGCCACCCACAGCCCACACACATACCTATATATATATAGGTATGTGTTATGTGAAGCAAGATTTCTTGGAATTTTGCTTGTTATGTGAAACGCTTGTTAAGCAAGGCGCTTGTTAAGTGAGGTACCAGTATAGAATATATTAAACACAAAAAAGCAGCGAGAATTTGTTCTTGACAAAGGACAGCTGGACATATAAAGGGCCCCATTACCTTCAATAGGTTAGGGCTTCATCAAACCTAAATCCGGCCCTGGACGCATCACACTGCTGATGCATGTTCAGCATGTGATCCATGGCAACTCCAAGATCCCGTTCACATGTTGTGCTGCCAAGCCAAGTATCCCCCATTTTATACCTGTGTTTTTGGTTTTTATTGCCTAAGTGCAGAACCTTGCACTTCTCCCCGCTGAAATTCATTCTGTTACACCCCAATATTCCGGTTTGTCCCGATTCTCCTGAAGATTTTTCCTGTTTTGTATTGTGTTTGCTACTCCTCCCAGCTTGGTGTTGTCTGCAAATTTGGTGAGGCTCCCCCATAGCCCTTCCTCCAAGTTGCTGATGAAGCTATTAAAGAGAACCAGGCCCAAGACAGAGCCCTGAGGCATCCCACTCGAAACCAACCTCCAGGTTGATGCAGAACCATTTACTAAAACCCCTTGAGTGTGGCTGCCAAGCCAATTGCAGATCCACCTAACGATTGCCTTGTCTAGCCCATATTTTTCCAACTTCCCGATTAAGATGTCATGCAGGACCTCATCAAATGCTTTGCGGAAGACAAGATAAATGACATCCACAGCATTGCCACTGTCTAGTAAGCTTGTAACCTGATTGAAAAAGGAGATCAGTTTTGTCTGGCAAGATTTATTCTTGGTAAATCCATGCTGGGTTCTTTTGATCACAAAGTACTTGTCAAGACGTGCTCAAATTGTGTGTTTTATGATTTGTTCTAATATCTTCCCCAGGATTGAAGTGAAACTGACTGGTCTGTAATTTCCTGGGTCTTTTTTTCCCCCTTCTTAAAGATTGGGACTACATTAACCCTCTTCCAGTCCAGTGGCACTTCTCCACTCCTTAAGGATTTCTCAAAGATGATCAACAGAAGCTCTGCAAGGACATCTACGAGTTCTTTATGAACTCCAGGATACAGCTCATCTGGACAAGATGAATTCATTTAGGCCAGTTAAGTGGTTTTGAACCAACCTCTGTCAGTCTTTATCTGCTGTTCTCCACCATGCCATGGTGTTCTGCAGCATTCCATTTCCATTACCTCTTTCAGGATGCAAGCATATCCTACCCATCAGCAAATGCTCTCACACGCCGATCTGCACAGACCTCCTTCCAAGAGTAGATGGATGCAGAGTAGGAGTTGAGCAGTTCCACCTTCTCTTGGTTTCCAGACACCTGTTGTCCATCTTTGTCCAGGAGAAGCCCCACCCCCACGTTTCTCCTCCTGTTTCTTTGGGCATATCTAAAGAAGCTTTTTTTGTTGTCCTTTACAGACCTGGCTAGCCTCAGCTCATATTGAGCTTTAGCATTACTGACCCCTTCCCTACAGGCTACAGGCTATCTGCCTGTACTCCTCCCTGGTAATATTTCCATTCTTCCATTGCCTATACATCTCTTTCTTTAATTTCAGCTGGTCCCCAAGTTGCTTGTGGAGCCAGCCTGGTTTTTTGAGGATTTTTCCTTTCTTTTTCATAGGAATTGTTTCTGACTATGCTTGTAGAAGCTGCTTCTTAAGGAGCTTCTACCCATCTTGGGCCCTTTTTCCCATTAGTTCATCAACCCATGGGATCCTACCTGATTCCTCTAAGCTTGTTGAAACAAGCTTCCTAAAAATCCAATGTATACGTTTCACTGTGCACTCTTTTTATTTCCTATAATATTCTAAATTCCAGCAGCTCATGACCACTTTCTCCTAAAGTTCCCGGTACGCTGACCCAGTCAATCAATTCTTCACGATTTATTGAGATCAGGTCAAGAATGCCCTGTACTACAATGGCCTTGTAGCTTCCTCCACTTTCAGGGTGTCCAGACGTCCAGAAACCCCCAGACACATCCGGTAAACAGCAGGGGGTCCAGCACATTAGGAAACCCCCTGCTGGTATCCGGAAAAACAGCTCTCATTGGCACAGCCATTTTAATTTGCGCGCGCACCACTAGCGGCTTGAGGCTGGCCTGGCTTATATGCAAGTCAAGCAGCCAGGAGTTCCCAGGCAGGCACACCTCCCTCCTAGAGGTGTGCAAGGGTTTCTCTGCCTTCCTCTCCCTCCTCTCCCTCCAGGGAGGCTCCTCCATCCCTCCCCCTCCTAATCACTTTGCTAACCACATGCAAGAAGCCACCATTCAAACAGGCTCCTATTAAGAGCCTAAATTCTCCCAAGCCTAAGTAAGTGTTTGTCTAAAACAGCTGTATACTTTACAGTCAGGATGAGAAACAATTTCTGCTTTGATGGCTTGGAAGGAAGCCCCTCTCTGCTAAACATCTTATTTTGCTTAAAAACCTTATTTCTAGCAAGTTTTGAGGAGGTATTTTCTTGTTTTTGCACATTTGCAAAGGCGGGTCTATGCAAATGACCCTCCTTTTTCCTCCCATTGTGTCCCCCTACTAAAAATTCCTGAGGTGGGAGGGAGAACACTTGAGTGGCTGCTCTTCTCTCTCCATTCACTGGGGGCCTCAAAGCCCAAATCCTCTGCATGCCTTCTCAGAAGCAAGTCCCATCCTAGTCAATGGAGCTTACTCCCAAGTAGGTGTGGATAGGATTGAAGCATTAGACCCCCAATCCTCTGCATGCCTACTCAGAAGCAAGTACTGAGTGACCATATATCCTCTTTTCCCAGGACAGGTCCTCTTTTTTGTGTCCTAGGAAAAAAATCTTCACTCTCCTCCTTTTCCTTATGAGTAGGCAACATGGAGTCTTCTTATCCATACTTTTTTCCAGGACCACAACATTCCCAGGAAATGTCCTCTTTTCACTCTTCTGCCTGGGAAAAAGTCTTCATTGTCCTCCTTTTTCTTATAAGCAGGCAGCATGCAGCCTTCTCATAAATTTTATTTTTTCCTAGAAGCACATTTCCCCATGATGGCCAATGGGGCTTACTCCCAGGTAAGTGCAAAGGGCTGCAGCCCTAGTACACAATCCACAGCCTGCTTACTCAGAAGTAAGTCCCATGATGACCAATGGGGCTTACTCCCAGGTACATATAGAAAGGGTTGCAGCCTCAGGCTTACTTTTGAGTAGACAAGCAGAGATCTGGGCAATTAAGGCCACCCTCCCATCCACACTTTCCTGGGAGTAAGCCCCATTAACTCTAATGGTTGAAATTAAGTACAGGAAAGCAATACAAGTAATTTTGCTTCATTTTAGCATGTCCTACATTTTGTCCTATATTTTTGGGTGTCCTACAAATTTTTTTAAGTGGCTAGGAATTTTCTCAGGAATTTTGGCTTGTATAGATAGGAATTTGGGCCTTCAATCAGGAATTTTGGGGTTGCCGCTCAGGAATTCCAGGTTTTGCGTCTGGTCACCCTGTCCACTTTTTGGACGATGAAGTTATCTTCCAGGCCCATCAAGAATTTATTGAAGCTTCCATACTTGGCTGAGTTTGTCTCCCAACAAATATCTGGATAGTTAGTCCCCCATTACAACTACCTCATGTTTCCTTACAACGTCTGACATTTGCTTCAAAAAAGACATCGTCCACTTCTCCTTGGCTTGGCAGTCTATAGTAGATGCCCATCACAATGTGCTAATCACTAATCACAATGTGCTAATCACTCTCCCTAACCTTTACCTAACCCTCTAACCTAACCCTAATGTACTCCGCAGGGATATCATTTCATTGGATATCAGTTCATTGGATTTCAGAGTAGTTATATATGTTCTTGACATATAATGCTACTCCACCTCCTCTTTTACCACTTCTGTTCCTCCTTAACAGCTGATAGCCTTCCATTTGTGCATCCCATTCATGGGAGTCATCCCACCAAGTTTCAATTATTCCTATCAAGTGAAATTTTCCTTCACTTGCTAGAAGTTCAAGCTCATCTTGTTTATTTCCCAGATTCTGTGCATTTGTGTAAATGCAAAATAAGACCTGGCGGTTGCAACTCAATCCATGTTCCCCCCCTTTTCTTTAAGGCCAGACCCCTCAAAAAATTCTCCAGTTACAGCAGCGCCCTGTCGATTCCCATCCAGAGCATTTTCTTATGTTCTTATTTTCACTAGCCAGTGGACCAAATACAGCTCTGTGTTGCTCCCCCATCTTGGATGACTCTAAAGGAGAAGGGTCCCTTGCACACCTCCCTCCTAGACTGATTGCTCCGCTTTCTAGCTATGCCCATGGGCGTCAACAGGGTGGTGTGGTTGGTAGGGGGTGTGCCAGGTGACACACCGGATTGGGTGACATGCCGGAGAGCTTGGACAATCCCATCTGGTGTGTCACCCCCCTCTGGCACATCACCCTGACCTCTTCACACTAGCAAGAGGCCAGCTTGCCTCTCCCTAGTGTGGAGAGGTCTCTGACACAGTGCAAAGATTGCACCTATGTGCAGCCTTAGATCTCTCTAGTCTTGTGAGATGCAGGCTGGCCTCTTGTGAGACTGGAGAGGTTCATGAATGCGCCTGCACTAGCTTCGTGCTGGTGCAGGTGCACCGTGCTTGTGAAGCCATCTGCCCTCAGTGACAAAGGGAAGGCCCTTCATCACTCAAATTAAGGCTTCACGGGTGTGGTGTGCCTGTACGTGCCTGATGTTTGACCTGCAGATGGCTTCACAGGTGTTGTGTGCATGCACAAACATTGTACTTATGCATGATATGGGGTGATGTGTCTGCCTGCCGCACCAGGTGACACAGAGCCTGGCACTGCACCTGCACCACAGGGATTGGGCAGTTTGTTCATTGCTGTGTATCCATTCCTAGGTCTTCTGACCATTTGGAAAGTTGATGTTGGAAGCTAGTGAGAGGGATTTTGCTTCCAACATCAATCTTCCTAATGGCAAGGAAACCCAGGAATGGATACACAGCAGTGGATTTAACTAGCCGAAAAACGTCGTGTTTGCTCCTTGTTTGGGATTGTACTCTACAAGAAAGTTATAAGTTCATTCTTAATATGGAGACTTTTACATAGACCAGAAAGACTGCATTTGTCAATCTGAGATCCTTTATTATATCAGAGTTTAAGACATATGACTGTGGAAGTCCTAGTTAGCACAAGATGTGAATTAAAAGTTCCTGTTAATTTTTTTTTTAATGGGAAGTATGCAGTTAATGTTTGATCAAAGGCAGGGAACGCTCAGTTTCATGACTGTGTTTGAGAAACTACTGTCCTTGACATGAGCGCTCGTCAGTTTTAATTCCCTAAATCAAATGACTTTAATACTGATTTTACAAATGTTGTGAAGGCAGAAGTTCTGCCATGCTTTGATCTGTCTCTTTGTTATCATAAGTTCTCTGCCTTCATTTAGATGACCTTGATGGCTTTTATCTCTGAAGAGGGCAATGGTTTTTTTTCCAGACCTGCCAAAAATCAGCTTTGTATTCTAACACTTTCTGAATTCAGAATTTTCTGCAACATAGATTTGACATAAGGTGGCACGTTGATGCATGATTCTTACTCATGTCTTGACCCATTTCAGGATTGGCTGCTGATTAGGAGGCCCAAGACAGAGATAAAGAGAGTCATAAGCACATGTTCTTGCATTAGGGAATCTAGTGCCATATTGCACGTTCTACCAGCGTGTTGTCTCTGATTAGACTAGTAGAGTACATTTTTTTGTGGTGCAATGGTGCCTTCTAGGCCAGATCTGCAGTCTTCCAGAAGAAGTGTCAGCTGATCCCTATGGAACTCCCATAGCCAGGAGTTCCAAAGTATGTGTCACAACATATACTCATACACGAGATTTGGGACAGTGGCTCCCAAATCTTTTGACTGGCAGCTCCCTTGGCCTACTGGGCCATTGGCTGTGGCTCCCAATTAAAACATTGTATAGGGCAGCAACAGTGGTGGGCTCCAGCAGGTTCGCACCTACTCTATAGAACCAGTTCTTAACAAGAGATAGGACATATAAAGTTTAAAAATAGCCATTTAAAAGTGGCTGCCAGATGGGCAGAGAACCGGTTCTTAAATTTTTTGAAGCCCATCACTGGGCAGCAAGTTTCTCAAGAGAATTCCATGGCTTCTCTAGCTGGTTTCCTTGGTTCCTTGGTGAGTCACAACTCACAGATGCCACTTGGCGAACCACTGCCTTAAAGCATTGTGGAAGGATGTCCTTCTATCTGTTCCTCGGGCACCATCATCTTCAATTTCATGAAATTTCACAAGACCCAAGATGGTGGCACCCAAAAATTTAGACTTTGCCAAATTGGATTTCACAAAATCTCACAAGATTTGGTTGCTGCCATTTTGGATCTTGGATGTTATGACATTTTTGCAAGATAGTGGCACATGGTTGAGCTAGGAAGAAGAGGCTGTAGGGATGTACTGACCCAGATGATTTTGGAAATCACTACCATAGGCCAATCCCCACTCACCTATGCTTAGTTAATCTTGGATTCAGAGTTTGTTCTTTGTTTAAACAACTCTCTGCTAAGAATAGCAGCAAAGGTGATGTGGAGAGGCTTGGCCTTCTTGTCAGCCTGGCCTGCCCTCTGGATCTTTGGTTGTATTCTAATCTGCTTTAGCAAAAAATTTTGCTCTGGTCCAGATTCTGTCGCTCATCCCACCTTGGGATGCATCTGCAATAGTTCAATGTTCCAACAAATTCTCAAGATCTGTGCAACGGACAACAGTTGTATCCACACCCTCAAGCATGATCTAAATTTTAGTTTCACTTTTTTCTCTCTGGGCATTTAAACTCCAGGTTGGGACATTTGGACTTGCAGGCCCAGATAAAGTGTTCCTTCACCCACCTAGCCCAATTCTCATATCCTTATCACCGCCAACCACTCACACATCAGCCAGATTTCCCAAACAAATCTTTGTAGGACCTCAACTTGAGAGGGCCATGATAAGCACCCACTTCTTTTCCCCCTCCCAAAAACACCCATCCCACCTTTTTTAATCATTCACTAGAAATGTATGTGTTCCTCTGCCAAATGCCTGGTTTGATCTTCAGGCTGACTATTTTCAACTTGCCTGACCTCAGCAGAGATTTTTATACCACCCTTACACCCGGCGCACTTTCAGTGCAGCAAAACCACAAACACTGGATCTACAAATGGCAAAAAAGAGAGGGCGATATTTCTTGACTCTCTCAGTAAACGACTAAATCTGACATAGGATTAAATGGGATTTATGCCCTTGGAGTTGACCGCTATGTTGTAAAAGCCTGTTTTTGCAAGATGTAGGATTTATGTTTGGTAAGGAACATGCATATTTTGTTAATTAAAAACACATGGTGAACTGCAAAACAAGAACAAAAGAGAAGTTATCATGAAGATATGAGAATAACAACATTTTGCTTTGGTTTCACTCCTTCTGGGTATGCTTGTATTCACTTTTTGTTTATTTTGCAGGATTTACAATGATCTGTGCAGTTACTTCTAGTAAGTGACTACTTGGAGAGGCTACCTGGTGACGTGTTGGTGAAGTGGTTAGGGAGCTGAAACTACATTTGTAAAATTTCAGTAAAAATCCCACTCACCTACAAAGCTTCCTGAATGACCATGGGCCTATCACTCCCTCTCAGCCTCACCTACGTCACAGTGTTGTTGTGAAGACAACAGGAGGGAAGGAGCTGTGTACAATGCCCCAGGGTAGCCGGGAGGGGGGTGGTTACACTAAGTTTTTCAGGGAGCCTCACTGCTGGGTCCAAGGGATCTCTTCCTTCTCTGATCCATTCCAGGAAGGGGAAGCATCCTGGAATGACTCAGAGCATCCCTGAGTCTGGAATGGCTCAGAGGGGGAGAAGGTCCCTTGCATGCTTCAGGAAGAATTCCTGAAAAATGTAGTGTTTTGCACCCCCTCTAGCCCTGAAATGCCCTGAGCTCCTTGGAGAAATGGCAGTATAAAAACATGGTAAAATTATTATTTGACCTCTTAGTTATTACACTAGACCTTTGGTACAGAATTTTCTCCTCTGTTCAATTAATTCTGCTCATATTTATGCTTAACAGAGCACATAAGAGATATATGAATTATGGGAATTAGAATCTAAATGTGATTAGGAAATAGATCTGGAAACAAGATACTAAGAAATAATTTTGACCACCATTGATCTACTTAAATACTCAGAAAGACATTTAAGGTCTTGTAGTAGCATTGCTAAGAGTGTGTGACCTGCATTGGGTGACATGCACAGGGGGGGTGACACCCACTATCTCCCATCCCCCACCCCAGAACATCTCCTGCCAATCTCCTCCCTGCCCTCCCCACAGGTCCACACAGATCCCTGTGCTGGCCAAGGTTAGCAACATGCAAAGTTACCCTACCAGACTGGCCACAGGGAAGGTAGTACAACTGTTTGCATGGGCTTCACCAACCCACAAGTTGGCACTGAACTGATAAGGGACTTGCGCTGGCCCAAGTTCTATTTAGGATTGTGCCCTTAGTTGACTAATCCCATGATTTAGTCAAAGAAATACAGGGCACAATCCTAACCCACTTTCCAACACCAAGGTAGGAGCAATGTAGGGCAATAAGAGTTGGGACAATAATGTTGACATAAGGAAGCAGAGTCCCTTACTTTGATGAGGCCTCTGTGACTGTCCTCCAACTGCAGGATGGAGCAAATACCCCATTTGCACCACCGTGTCAGCGCTGGAACA
Organism: Cryptoblepharus egeriae; assembly: GCA_030015325.1. Classification (NCBI taxonomy): domain Eukaryota; kingdom Metazoa; phylum Chordata; class Lepidosauria; order Squamata; family Scincidae; genus Cryptoblepharus; species Cryptoblepharus egeriae. The sequence goes on along the minus strand of JAREYC010000010.1, from coordinate 27,941,395 downwards.
TTGATGAAGATTTGGGCTGTATGAATTCTGCAACAAAAATCAAGTTGTTTCCTTTAAAATGATGCAGGTTGCAAGTATCATCTTAAAGCAGATGTTTACTTCAAAGTCAGTCAATGAATGAATCAACCACTCATCAACAATTTCTAAAAAAAACAGTTTTTGAATTTAAAATTAATGGATGCCTCTCTGTGGGGGCCATCAGTTGAGTATATCCAAAAAGAAGCCATTAAGTCAACCTATCACTCCTCTCAGTTTTGCAGTCCTTTATCTATTTAATATAATATCTGAATTAAAGGAGGCCTCACAAGTTTTCCAGGTGTCATAACTCATAAGCAATAAGTTGAAGCCTAAAGATTCCAAGCGACAAACGACAAGGCTCTGTAAAACATTAATGAATGATGAAAGGAAGGGAACAGAAGATAACCTTCCATGCATATAATAACGATGGCTTTGGTTGTGATTCTCCAGGTCTTTCTGTTTAATAAGAGATATCAGAATTAAAAATTGAAAGCCTCAAGTCCATAAAAGAGGAGGTGAACCTGGTTCAAGATGTCAGTATCACTTGTTGGGTGAAAAGGTTAACTTATTAATTGGTTCAACAGCATTCAAGCAAAAACTAAAGACATACTTTACAGCTGAGATCAGTTCTTCATCAATAGAAAAGAAAGGTTAGTACTGCGCAGTTGTTTGTCTTGACTATTTTTTTTTGTTAATAAAACCAAGAAGCACACCAGGGGGTCAGTTGACATATTCCAGTTCTCCGAATCTGGGACGTTTAATTAGTGGGTTGTGCCTGGAAAATCCAAGTCCAACTCTAAGATACCCTCCAATACATCTTAAATGAAAATAGATGATACTGATAGTCCTGTGAATATGAATCCTGTGTACTAGCAGGTACAGTCAACACAATCAATGATACATCACAACAAGGAAGTAGGAAACAATACATGCAGAGCTGATATATTTTGATGACCAAAGCAAGTGAGCCAAAACATAGAACAAGCCCAGCCCCGTTTCTTCATGGGGAGTTCCTTCTTGGAGTTGAATTAAGTCTAAAATTTAAGAAAATCAAAATGTTTCCCTTGAATTAATCTTCTCCAGCTGAATTCCATGTTGTTTTGTCTTAATGGCTCTGTCATGTTAGGGAAATCCTGGAAAAACCCTTGGCATCCAGAATAGTTCCCCGGGTGACTCACCCTGAAACCACCCAGCATCTGTTCATTTCATAAGCATTTTTTGGAGATGCAGTTGGGGACCAGGGTTTTCTCCAAAACCAGGCTGATTTTTCCATTGAGCTCTGCACCTTTTTCACTCATTGAGTATCTGGCTTGCTTTGCTTTAATTGCCTTGGAGAAAGGGTGGTACCCTTTTCCTTAGCAAGTTTTGGTGGTGCTGCCTTTCACCACAGAAGTCCAAATTAATAGAGCTGCACTTACAGTAAGTATTTGTGTTGTGCTATCATGAAGTGGTCTCCCAAGGCACTTAGAATTCGGCATATGCTTTTTTTCAACACTCTGAAAATGTGCTTTGGGGCAGTTTTGACTTCATTGGGCCAAAAGTCTAACTCAGGGGTTAGCAACCTTTCCGCCGTGTTACACCAAACCTATGTTTAAATTTTGTTCCACGTGCCAACATGATTACATGTGCCTAAAAATTGGTCTGGAGCTGTCCTAGTTTTCTTTGGGACATAGAAGCACAATCCTAACCATGTCTACTCAAAAATAAGCTCCACTGTGTTCAGTGGGTCTTACTGCCAGGAAAGTGTATTTAGGATTGCAGCCTAACTCGCAGAAAGGAGTGTATAAATTTGCTGCATCAAACTCAACTCTCTCTGATTAAATTCTTCACCTGCTGATGAACACTTTAAAGAAGTAAAATAGATGGGGCTGATTAGAGAACCCCTTTAGACATTTTCTCTCCTGTGGACACCAAGACAATAGAGATAGGTTTCCTTTAACAGTCTCCTTCCTCCTACGCTTTAATGAAGAGTAATTTGCATGCCGGCTGCAACACCCCTGGTCAGAGGGAATTGGTTTTCCCATCCAAGACAGAGCATTCTTAAATCCTTTGCTATTTCCACTGCTCTCCATTTGCTTTTAATTAAAGCCCTGCCATGAATTATAAAAAAAGCTGGTCTTCAAAGTCATCCATTAAAGTCTCCTCAGTGTCTCCACGCTAACACGCTCATGACAAGGGAGCAATGGAAGTGCAATCAACACAGGGGATGCAGGCCCGGGCAAATATTCCAACATAGTAGACATCCAACATCCTGACAAGCAACATGAATTCTATGGAGATCAGACCAATCTTAGCAGCCAAGCCCTGCTGACTTTAACTGGGGATCCTGGATAGTTTCAGATGGAAGACATCGGTTAAAGGCAGCCTCTGTTTGCTTTGCACAAACCGCACATGACACTTGCTGATAAGCTGACAAACATAATCTGGACAGGGTGACCATATGACTGTATTTGTCCTCTTTTTTATTCTCCTGTCCAGGGTGCTCTCCAAAAGGGCTTCATTGTCCTCCATTTTGGCTTCATTTTGAAACTTTTCTATAGTGTGCAGTACCTCATCACGTCATATGTTGTTGGATTTGTATTGAAGAGCAGAATCCAATGCAAAAATCGGTTTTGAAATATCTCCTTCCTATCAAAAGCTATGGCCAAAAAACTAAAAATAAAAAATGCATTGAGCTCTATGGGAAAGTGAAGTGCCAAATATTGTGGCTTTACTCATGAGTAGGCAAACATGCCATTGTCTGCCAGAAAAGCCAGGCTGAGAGGAATCTAAGAACTTGTCCTCCTTTTGAGGTTTGGGCATCTGGTCACCTTGCACCAGGATAGTTTCTTGATCCTGGAAACCAACTAGAAGAATTAGAAGTGGGAGAGGATAAAGATTTTCTATGTGTTCTTGCAATAACTCTTTTTGTTTGCTACTAAATCTAGCTGTTCCCAAAAAATATCCCTCATGTGAATAATCTTAAGTTTTGAAATGAAGAGATATCCAATAGCAATGGTGTGATCTGGCCAAAGAGGAAGGAAAAAAGATGAAAAATTGAATGAGTTCTGGTTAAGGGGTCCCCCCTCCCTGCTTTCTTTTTGGCATGCTTTAAAACAGTGGTCCTCAGTGTTACCCAGATCATGGCCTGATTCTGAGCTGTGCATGTGCAGTTCACTCCAGCTCAAAGCAAACCGGGCATGCACAGCGGAGCAATTTGGCCAGACCGCCTTGGCTGCCAGGGTGCACCAAGTGAACTAATCATGTGCAGCCCAGTGACTGTGTTGCGTATGTGCGTATTTTGGATACCCCTGCTCTAGCGGGATTGCCAGAGTGCACTAGAGAGCATAACTATGGTAAAGAAGTCTGTTAGAGCTTCTAATGGTTGTGGCAATGTGTGTGTGAAGGAGAAAACTGAGGCAGCACTCAAGAGATTCTGTCACAAAGAAACTCTATTTATATATGTATTTTACACGGCAGTCAGTTTAGAATCATAAGAGCATAGTCGTAAGTCCAGTCCAAATGTCAATTTCCATAAATAACCAGTCACAGCATGTAAAAATCATGTACAGCTACAAAAATATCAACTCGCTACCTTCTCTGGAGGTAACTGACTTGCACTGAGATAACGAAGATTCTGAGGTAAAATTACCTCAGGAATGAGAGACTTCTGTTAACCAATCTGCTCATGGTCAGTTGGTAGCACTGAGCTGTTCTATCAGATTCACCTCAGCTAAGGCTAGATAGCCATTTACCAGCCTCACATAAAAGCTGATAGGGATCCATGTTCAGCCAGATCCATAGACACATAATCCATGGATGAGGAGGCCCATCCTGTTCATGAATCTCTGGATTCTCTGGACTGCACATGCCCAGAATCTCCTTTTAAGATTTCAAACCAGGAAAGAACTTATAGTGAAGAAATAGGGCTCATAATACAGTACAGCTGAACATTACAAGTTAGGAAAATTTGTCAGGAGATTAACAGCACAATCCAGAGTAACAACAGGAGCTCTTACGTTGATGTAAGAGACATTTATGTCCATGTAGTTATGGTGCCACCTATGGGAAATCTATGGGAAACACATAGAGCAATCCAGAGTAAATTTTTCTTACGTCAACATAAGAGTTCCTGAAGGTACTCTGGATTGTGCTGTAAGTCTGCAATCCAAAAGGCACTTTCCTGGAAGTAAGATACATTGAACACAATGAGACTTACTTTTGAGTAGACATGGTTAGGATTGTGCTCTAAGTCTGCAATCCTAAACACACTTTTCTGGGAGTAAGACCCATTTAACACAATAGTGCTTATTTTAAAGTGGACATGGTTAGGATTGTACTCTCTATCTCTCTAGGATTGGACTTAGCTATCTCTATAATTTTAGCAATCACTAGAACAGTGGTACTCAAACTGAGAAGGGGGTTGCAACCCCCCCCCCCGCAGTTCATGTAAAGGTCTCTTGCTCCCTTTAAGGGCTTGGGGGAAAGCAGTATTGTGATCCCCAGGATTGTGCCCCTTTGGGTAATGTAGGCTATTTTGCCACTTATCAGAGGTCCTGCAAGGGTCCGGGGAGTGCTGGGGGACCTTTCAAATCACTTGTGTGCATACAGCAGGGTAGACAGTTGATCTATTGTGATCTGTGGTGATCCTGGCGAAAGTCTGACACTTTGCAGCAAGGATTGACATTGCATAATTCTGCAAACCAAACAATTTCAAAACCATTCATAAACCCAACTCAAAGCCAATGATCTAGTGAGCTGTCCATCCCTTGCTTTCTTTTGTATCATCTGGCATTTCAGAATTTAAGGATACCTTGAATTTATTTTCTATGCCGAAGTGGGTCAAGGAGTTTGTGGGTGCCGTGCGATCCAGTTCTACATCAAGACAAAAGAAAAAAACTGTTTGGCACCTGAATGGCATTAAAGTTCTGAACTCCCCCAGTCTGCCTTCTTTTCAATGCTGAAAATATTGATAGAAATTAGCCTGGATTCGTTTCATTGATGAATATTCAGTTCCATCCGCAATTTAAATCGGACTGAATTTTTGTCCCAGTTGCAAATGGACAGGGTTAAAGACTGTGGAAGGACCAGACCCCACTTTCTCTCTCTCTCTCTCTCTCTCTCTCTCTCTCTCTCTCTCTCTCTGTCTCTCTCTCTCTCTCAAAACTATCTGCCTGTTACTACCTTAAAATTCCCATCTGGCAACTGCTTTTCTCCCTCCCCCCCCCCCCCCAATGTTTCCACTGGTTTTCAGACTTCCTCTTGCAGTGGCTTAGAGACTGCGCATCTGGATGCCTTAAACATACAAAGGACTTGCTGGAGCAGCAAAAGGGGACCAGATCCAGAGAAAGTTAAAATGTTCTGATAAGCCACTGATGGGACATTATAATTTGACTCACTGACAAAGAAACCTGCATTGCAACAGAATGGAGACATATCTTTCCTTGAGCCTTGTGGGCTGCCTTTTGAAAATCTTTTTGATCCAGCTCTCTGTTTGGCAGCCAACTTTAGCACCACCACCACCAACCTACAGGCTCCCCGAAGCAGGAAGGGAACTGATACCATCACCCATCATCAAGTTTCCAGGAGACATTTCTCCCAAGACAGACAAAGAACTGGCATTGGTAAGGGTTTTCCTCCTCCCTTTGGGGATCTATACATTTGGAAATGTTTGTGTTGTTAAACCACCATATGTGGGACAATCCCTGTAGTAACCTCTTTTCACTGACCCTACTTGGCTTGCGAGGTTATCAGCTTTCAAAGCAAGCTCTGTTTCCTCTGGTCAACTTTTCAAAGCCAGACCAGAAAACTCTTATTTCTTTCCAATGGCTGCTTTGTCCAGGCAGAGATTTGTTATGGGAGCTTTAACAGAAAGTACTGCACATTAAATGTTTGGCTTACAATTGCATAGTATTATTTATTCTTGGAAAAGCTTGCAGAAAATCTCACAGTCAGAAACTCAGTCCTAAGTTCTTGTTTATAAAATTCTGACTGTTATATAAGAAACATCTTTTAAGTATAGCTTGAAGGGCAACTCCTGTTTACAGCTGGATTTTTAAGGGAACATAATGACTAGTCTTACTACAGATTTGCCTGAAGCTGAAACTATACCCTAACAGTGTTCTATAACCTAGTACTGTTACGGATGGCACAGTCCTTACTTGTGCTGGAACAGGCAGGTTGATGTGACTATATCCAGCTGGTGTGACTATAGCCAGCATAAGTTTAAGGCATCCAGTGGATACCCCTAAGACAAAGGGGAACTTTTTCCCTTACCCCAGGGACAGCCACTGCAGTCCCAATGGGGCTAATTCAAATCTGTCTCACCTCAATCAGCAGCACAAATTGGAGCAGCTGAGATTTCCCAAGCCACTTAGGAATGGGGTTAGGATCAGGCAGAAGTGCTAGATCCTGGCCCTGCCTCCCACTCCCCACCCACTCGCCCACAGTCCCACCTGCCACCTGCCCTCTCAACCCATACATCACTCCCTTGTAGCTTACTTCCAAAACCAGGAGGTTGTTTATAGTCACCACAGTTTGTAACTGCAATGGACTTTTCCCCAATCCATCTGTCCAACACTACTATCACTACTTCCTGTGGCAAGGAGTTCCACAGATTAATTACACTCTGGGTAAATAAATATTCCATTGCCACTGGGTATGTGGAGTTCAGAGGTTAACCTGGCCAGGCAAAGCCAATCATTGACACCATCCTCAACCAGCAGTTCTGGTACTTCCAATTTCTTAGAGCCCTTCTGACCTCAGTCACTGTTTCTTCAGAGTTTCCTCTTTGATTGGGCTCTTTTTGTTTCTATGTCTCTACAAATTTTCTCCACAAAATCTTCCTTCAGATTCCAATTTTTCACCCACGCCCTGTATTCTGGGACTCTTTCCCAGTGCTCAGCTTACCCCTGAGCAAGGTTTTCATTCCAGCCCAGCTGACAACTTCCTCTTCCCCTCCATAAGCTGGAGTTTCACCTGAATACTGGAGAAGCTGAATACCACCTGGATATTCTGTGCTGGATACTCAAATGCCAGCTTGCACAATCAATGTTTGAGGTTCCCCTACTGTACGTGCAATAAAAATAGCAGACTAATTTTTCTATAGGGCTTCACTGGAAAATGATGCTGCTGGGTTCCTGGAAGCCAACTCCAAAGCTGTTTGATTGGGGGAAGGGGAACATTATCTTGCAAGACCTGTACAGGTTGACCATATGTCATAACCCCAAAAAGAGAACAAGGTCTCCCAAAGTTTTAGGACTTCAAGAAAAATGTAGGACATGACATAATAAAACCTAACAACATTCATGTATTTTGCTTTCATTTGGTTAATCACATAACTTATTATTATATTTAAAACTATTACACATAATTTATTTCATATATTTTGTTATGTACAAGAAGGCTACATGCTGCCTGCTCACAAGAAAATAGAGGACAATGAAAACTTTTCCCCCAGAACAGAAGGCTGAAATCCAGGACATCTCCTGGAAAAAGAGAACATATGGTTACCCTGGACATGTAGCAATGGGTGCTCAGAATTTGAATTTTATGAGAGATTATCAGTGCAATCCCAATGCTCTGTTGATCCAGTATGGCTGTCCCCATGTTGTCACAGAGTTGCACCTACTTGATAACTGGCTAGGTTTGCATGGAGGTTCATAACAACTCAGCAGCACAGGTTCTGATCACTGCACTGGACAACACTGGTATATTCCTGCCAGGTGGTGCTGGGGTTGGGAGAAGATATTGGGAGGGTGGTTTGGAGACAGGAACTGGGTGTATTTGGTTCAGGGTGGGTGGAAGAGGGGGAGGATTGGGCCCAGGGAGGGGATGGGGTTAGTGAAGGCCTCCTTTGCCATATCCTAACCCCCACTCCTGGGCCACTTAATACTATTGTGGGCCCACTCCCAGGCCTCTAAATACTGGTGGTGATAAGCCCACCAGAGGTTTAAAAGGTAAAGGTGTTCCCCCGCAGTTTGCCCTGTTAGTTGTGATCGACTTTAGGGTGTGGTGCTCATCCCCATTTCTAAGCCGAAGAGCCAGCATTATCCAAAGATGTTTCCATAGTCTTGTGGCCAGCATGACATACGCTGAGGTCACGGAATGCTGTTACCTTCTCATTGAGGTGGTACCCATTTATCCACTTGCATTTCCATGCCTTTGAACTGCTAGGTTGGCAGGAACTGGGCTAAGGATGGGTCATGCAGTACTGCAATACTGCCCCATCATGCAGTACTCGGGTCTCGAACTGCTGACCTGCCAGTCACCAGATGGGCAGGCACAGTGCCTTTAACCACATGGGTAAAACGTTCCCTTACCCCAAGGTGACCTCCAGCCACTCTGGATGCAGTGCTGGCCATGAAGCTTTGGGCTGTGCTTCCCATCACTCACAGAAGCTCTTGCAAACAGTTTTGAGCCTTTACGAGCTCAAAGACTCAAATTGATTTTTCAAGTCAATGGCTTGCAAAGACTCATGCATTTTCAAGTGTCAACATGAACAAAAACCCAACCCCTGTCAAGCTGGGGCATCTATGGTAGGGGAAACTGCTTTCATGCCCAGTCCCTACTCCTGACCACTACTATGTTCACTTGAACTTTGGAATCCTGCATGCATTTCAGCCAACCCTATTTTCCAACAACAGTCCTGATACCCTGAACATAAGAACTATTGGTTCATCTAGCTGAGTGTTATCAGCACTGATTGCAAGAAGCCAGGAGATGGTGACAGCCAACTCCAATTATGGAGCAACAGCCCTTCTGAATCCTTACTGTATGGTTTTCTTTGTTAAAGCAATACCTGAACAAGTACTATGGGTGCCCCAAAGACAACTGCAATTTATTCGTGCTGAAGGATACATTGAAGAAAATGCAAAAATTCTTCGGACTGCCTGAAACTGGAGAACTAGACCAGAACACCATACAAACCATGAAAAAGCCTCGTTGTGGAAACCCAGATGTGGCCAACTATAATTTCTTCCCAAGAAAACCAAAATGGGAGAAAAACCTGATCACATACCGGTAAGTAATGTTTGATGACACCATTGATGCTAACAGGTTGTTCAAATCTTGAAGCCATTAAGCACTTAGGTGGGCCTAGTCTCAAGACACCTTCATTAAATAGTTATGAAGGGAAGACGTCATTCCCCCCAGGGTGACCCTGGCTCTTCTATCTCAAGAATAGTTCTGGGTGTTGGCCCCAACTACTACTGCTACTACTACTTCCTTTGTTTTGGCAGAGATGTTGTGGCTTAACAGATATATTACAGAGATGGGGCATTTGGGAAAGTTGAACTGGTTGTATGTTTGCAACCAATTTGGATTGGAAGCATCAAATTTGTACCAGCTCTGTCATAACATATCAACAACACTGGGAGAGAGAAAGAGAGAGATTTTTTTACTCTTAGCATTGGACTTCCTAGATAAAGCAACAATTTAGATTCTAGGAAGGAAGACCATGTACAGTACATGGTGAAGACCAAATACATGTCCAAGACCAAGACTATGTACAGAACATGGTGAAGACCAAGAAAGCAATAGGTGTAACAGAAATAATTTCAGCCCTGACAACACTTGGCAGGGCTGTACCAATATACATGTATAATGTTCTGTATGAGGTAGGGTTCTCTTTATCTTCAAAGGATTGCCCCATTATTCTTGAATCCCATGACTTCTTAACAGCATTCTGGCTATTCCTTTCTTCTGTTACTGCAGATCTGAAATTACAGTGAGGTCCAGGTACAAGGAGTTCATCATCTATTAAATCCCTAGGAAGAGGAAGTGCAGTGGGCCCCTTTAATTATTTCCATATCTACTTAAGCCTGTGGTTCAGTTGATTGTTTTCTGTGTTTGCATCCACTTTTCCTGCACATCCAATGGATGATAAAGTTGCTGGCCAAGAAAAGATAAAGCAAAAGATAAAAAAGGAGTGGGACTGCACTCCTCTGCAAATTTAGTTGTGAGTAAGCTCCCTGGCCCTCACTCATGAGTAAATATCCATCAGACTTGGACTGTATGCTCTATAAGTGTTTTGTTTAAAATATTGCAATATCCATTCCAAGGACCAGCAAAACTGTTCCTTTTTTATGGCCTTCCTGTTGCAAACACTGATAAATTCTGGGTGACTCATTAGGTGGGCTTCCAGACATAAGCCTAGAAGCTCAGAAGAGTCCTTTGAAACATTTACACAAATGCAGGTCTAAAAAATATCCAAATCAATTTTCAGTTTATTTCTGTAGAACAGATAATTTATGTATGAGCAAACACCTAGCTTATCAGATAGTCATATGATCTTCAACAGTAGTTCCCAAACATTTTGAACCAGGACCCACTTTTTAAACCAATGCTCCATAAGGATCCACTTAGATTTAAAGGTAAAGGTGTCCCCTGCAAGTTGCCCTGCTAGATGTGACCGACTCTAGGGAGTGATGCTCCTCAACATTTCTAGAGCCATAGAGCCGGCATTGTCCAAAGATGCCTCTGTATACATGTCACCCACGTGCACACATAACATTGTTACCTTCCTGCTGAATTGGTACCTATTTATCTACAGTACTTGCATTTTCATGCTTTTGAATGGCTAGGTTGATAGGAGCTGGGCAAAGTAGAGGAGCTCACTCTGTCTTGCAGTACTCAGATCTCAAACCGCTGACCTGCCAGTCTTAAGACTGACAGGCACAGCACCTTTACCCATTAAGCCACCGCAGCTTAGATACTTAGACTTTTTAAAAAGAGATCTAGAGAGAAATAATATTTACATTTACTCAGAAGTAATAAAAACCAGAAAAGGACCGTCAATGCTCTCTATTTTCACATTTGCAAACTGCAGGAGCTCAGCTCTTTGTAGGGCGATTAGCTACTCTGCAAATTGCAGGAGATGAGCTCGTTCTGGTGAAATTAACAGATGTTATCTGATTTTTCAATAGCCTCACAGCTAAAGGCAATTAGTTATCTAATCTTTCCATCATCCTTTGGAAGCTAATACTGCATAGGAAGCCTGCAAAAATTCCATGAGCAGACAAAACTTGGGATTTGTACCACTACAAGTGGTGTGTACGTGTATTGTATCCGTGATCTGTATAGTCTCCCCTGCCATTCTTTTTATTATTAAGGATTTTAGGCTACACACCAGATTTGGACTCTGAAACTGTGGATGATGCTTTCGCTCGAGCCTTTCAAGTTTGGAGTGACGTCACACCATTGAAATTTAACCGAATTCACGATGGGGAAGCGGACATCATGATCAATTTTGGACGATGGGGTATGTATTGGCATCTATATTCTTTATATATGCTTATCCTGTGTTTCCTTCATGGTTCATGGTTCATTTTATATACAGTGGTACCTCGCTTAACAAGCTCCTCGCTTAACAAGCGTTTCACATAACAAGCAAAAATTTCCAAGAAATCTTGCTTCACATAACAAGTTCCGCTTCACTTAATAAGCAAGCACACTATGGGCATGCATGCTATGCAGCCCTGACGCTCTCCCTGGAGGCTCTTTAAAAGGGCTGCTGGCCAGCGCTGCTGCCCCTAACTGCCCCCAAGTGCCCCCACCGACCACCTTGAATCTCCAGCAGCTGCCCAGGTAAGCCTCCCAGGAAAGTGTCTTTGACTGCAGTCTCCTAACTATGTCTACTCAGAAGTAAGCCCCATTGTGTTAAATGGGGCTTATTCCCAGGAAAGTGGCTTTAGGATTGCAGCCTAAGTAGACTTCATAGGATCATGCACATTGAATCCATGTTTTGAATTAAATTACAGTATTTTGTCATCATTTTTACATCAAGTTAATATTTTTATATGAATATTTTGGGGTTTGTGGAACCAATCGTCTGTGTTTCCATTATTTCCTATGGAAAATCTGCTTCACTTAAATAGCGTTTCACTTAAAGAGCATGCCTCCAGAACGAATTAAGCTCTTTATGTGAGGCACCACTGTATACACAATTTTATCTTCATAAGAACCCTTTGAGGCTGAGGATGAGGGGGAGGGGGAGGGGGAGGGGGAGGGGGAGAAAGAGAATGACCAGAGCCAAGACTTCTCAATGAGAACTGAGATATAGTAATAATATAATTAATAAAGCGGTAAGACGCTGTGCCTGTTAATCAGCAGGCCATGGTTTGAGACCCAGGTTGGCCCCACAAGACAGGGTGAGCTCCTGTCCTTAGCCCAGCTCTGCGACGCCAGCTGGATCCAATCATATTGGCTCTGCCTTTCCATTGGACTAATTCAGTGGTGTGGGGAGGGGGGATTTGCTGCTTGGGTAACAGCCTGTCCTCCATAACAATCCAACCCAGGCTTTCGTGCTTCGCATGCAGCGTATGCCGCGCCGAGCACGATACCATAGTCTTTCAAGACTGACGGAGGCCTGCTTTTAATATATTATATTATTATATTAATAATATATTAATATATTAATAATATAGAAGATTATATAGAGATATATTAATAATATAGATTAATAATATAATTATTAATTATAAGACATACAGTATATCCTTTCTTTGCATGGGGAAATATTTCAGGCAGCTTACAAAAACATACAACTTTAGATACTGCTTTCAATAGTCTTTCTCCTCCTTCTCCTCCTCCTACTACTACTACCACCACCACGTATGAAGACAGAAATACAAGGAGATATAAATGTAAATTTAATAAATACTGTTGAATAAATTGATTTGCAAACCACCTGTCTTTATCCTTCCTTCTTGTTTCACACACTCCTTATGTCACATGCAACACATTACAGGGTAATGACTCACTGCATTTCTGTACTGCATTTCAAAGCACTTTGCTTGCCCACTCTCACCAATCTTCACACCAATCTCATAAGGAAGTCAATATCCTACTTTGAAAGGTTGGGTGAAAATGAGCTATGTATCCACAGATGTGAGAGCCCTGCCCAATTGAAAAGAGAGAAAAGGGTTGACAGCCTTGAAACCAAAACTTCTGACACATCTGGATAGACCAGAGGGAGTGGCAGTAGCAGAGACCAGAACAGGTCAAGGGTTGGAATCACTGAGCATTGCATAGTGGTTTGGGGCTGGTCTTGGAATCAAAACCCACCACTTTGGAATGGATTCATGGAACAGGGATTTGGCACTAAAAATGGTTGTTCATTTAAGATGCACAGCTTTAGGAAAAAAAACAGACTTGCTTTTCCTACAATCAAAATCCCCCAAACCACCAGTTAGTCCTGAGCTTCCTAGCCAGTTACTAACTCTACAAAGGGAAGCTGTACTTTATTCTGTTTCCCTCGAGTGACTGCACTGACTTGAACTGGCATTGCCGTGACCCAAGGTACACGTAGCCGAGTGGTCCTTGCCCGTCAACTTAGTGTTTGTTTCCTATGGCAGCAAATCAAACCAAGAAGGCCTTCAGCCATGGAAGAGGACCCAGAGGCAGTGTCAATTGCCAGGTTTGCAGTGAGAAAGTGAAGAATAACAACTATGCCCGCATTGCCTTTCCAAGAAAAACTTTCAGCGAAATTAAAGGAGAAGCCAAGAACCAGCCTTCATCCAGCAGCAAGTCTGTGACTTGGAATAATTTAGTGCATAAGAAATGTGGATTGTTGTTTCTTTTTTTAAAAAAATAATATTTTTATTCAATTAATTATATAAAATAAAAACAAAAATTATATTCATAAATTACAACACAAAAGCCATATTTTCAGTCACTTTTTTCTAAATTTTCTAACCTAGCCAACTATTCACTGACAACCATATTTACTTTCAGCATATTCTTCTTAAGGATTGTTGTTTCTTTAAAGAGACCAAGATCTTATTTATTTACTAATGATTTACTTCAAAACAGACCACAGTCTGATTCTCAGGAAGTAGTGCAATTTGAAAGTCCCACTTTCCTTTGTCTCCAACTAGTTGACTAGTGAGAACCAAGCTGATTCTGCTTAGCTTTTTTAGGCAAAGCAAAGTCTTGACTGTCAGACCACACTGCCTGCATGTCAGCCACTGGGGTCAAACAACTGGGAGATAATTTTACCTGCTGTCTGCCTATTTTTAACCAGGGTTTGTATATAGTTTAAATTGTATTTTACTGTATTTTATTTGCTTCTACTGCTTTTTCCCTAGTTTTTAATTGTGTTTTATTCTTGATTTGAATGCTGTTAGCTGCCTTGGGTAAGCTGGATCAGCTTGGTTCTCACCTTGGATGGGAGACCTTCGGTTCATATCCTTTTAGGAAGAAAGGCAGGATATAAATAAATAAATAAATAAATAAATAAATAAATAAATAAATAAATAAATAAATAAATAAATAGCAAGAAGAGACACGGAGGAAATGCCTATTGTGAAATTTCTTCAACCACCTACTTTCCCTGTGATTGATGCTACATTGCTGTGTTGTTCTTTCCACAGAGCATGGTGACGGGTATCCATTTGATGGCAAAGATGGTCTCTTGGCTCATGCTTTTGCACCTGGACCTGGAGTTGGAGGTGACTCCCATTTTGACGATGATGAGCTCTGGACTTTGGGTGAAGGACAAGGTACATGACAAATTGAAAGGCAAGGAGATCTTCTGGTCTGTGCCATTCATTTAAACCACAGCATAATATTTCCAAGTGAATAAAATTATTGGGCTTAATAAGTCAGATAAGTTTTAATGTTAACATTTTACATTCTGCTGTAGAAATTCAAGGAGTAGCTCAGCATGTGTATTTTGGTTGTTGCTGACTCTTGCATTTCCTTTCCTTTCAAGTTGTTCGTGTGAAATATGGCAATGCCGATGGAGAATTCTGTAAATTCCCATTTCTCTTTAATGAAAAAGAATACAACAGCTGCACCAATGCAGGGCGTAGTGATGGCTTCCTTTGGTGTTCGACAACATATAACTTTGATGCTGATGGGAAATACGGGTTCTGCCCTCACGAATGTAAGTTTTAATATTGTAATGCGAGTCTCGAATGTGTTGTGGTTCTTTTGCATGGCAGAGATGATCCTAAAGTTTCTTACTGTCCATTTGTGGGTGATCAGACCACGAATCCAACTTGAACATTAAATATTCTGTGGAGATTTTTATGCATTGGGAGAATTCCCCATAACAGTATTTAACATCTACCAGCAACAAAGTGCACAAAAGCCAGGACTTAAAAGGCATGCTAAACTCACTTCATTTTTAAACAAGATACTCACAGATGCTATATTGAATGGTAGACAATTATGGAATAATTTGCTTTTGCTAAGCATTTATGCTTATAAGCAAGCATAGCTGCTTGGCCTGGGCAATTGATAGCTTAGGTGATAAGAGAGAAAGGTGGGGAAATAGAAAATGTGAACTACAGCTTTATACCATTTTTTGTACTTTATACTAAAAAAACATACTCAGTGCAGTCTTAAGGGCACAAAATTAAACTTGGGAAGATTGTCAGAAAAGCTGGTGAAAGGGTGCAGCCTCATTTGGGCAAAATTTTTGCTGTGAAATATTGGTTGGCCTTCTCAGTGTGATGAATTACTATAGAGAGGATGAGGTTGATGGATTCCAGTTATGTTTGCACTATATAGCATCTTATTGTAAAGGGAGCCTCTAAGTCCCCAGAAGCAAAGAATTATTTTTGGTACAGCAAATATCTTGGGAGTATTTTTTTTATCGAGAACTTTCAGCTGCCCAGTTTTGACCGAGAAAAAGTGACACCATGTCTGTATACTTTAGAAACCACATGTTGGAATCAAGAAGAGTGGAAAAGTTGTGCTAGCAGAACCTGGCAGGCGAAGGTTCTACTTAGTTGCTCCCTTTGCAAAGCAGTGAGTGCCAAATCTAGATATACAGACAATTTTTTCCTCCCCAATTGGAATTCTTGCGGAAAAATTCATCTGCTGATAGGAAATGGTTGAAGTAGTATCATCTGCTGCTCTCAAGCCAGAATGCCACACAGAGGAACCATTTTTTGTAAGGACAGAGGAAGGAAGCAACATAAGAATGGCAGCTTTTTGGCTGGTCTTCTGTCTCCAGTTAAGCCTGCAAGGGAATAATATTCCTACTATCTGATAATCTGGCGTCCTACTGTCATAGCTAAGTGATCTGGCACTTGGTGCCTAAAATTTTTAATCACCCCCACCAAGAAGTTAACACTCGTTGGGGGGCCTGTTGTCTGGAGCATCCCTTGGAAGTGTCTATGACTGGTCCACCACCATAGTTATCTTAGGCTGCAATCCTAAACACACTTTCCTGGGAGTCAGACCCATTGAACAAAATGGGGCTTACTTTTAAGTAGACATGGTTAGGATTGTGCTCTTAGACATGCTTGTTGTTAGCTGGGAAGTTGGATAGAACTGGGCCCAGAGACTCCATTCGTGGGAACTTTTTACTGGAGAAAAAAGTTAAATTAAACTCACTGGATTTATTTGTAAGTAGTCAAACTGTAAGTTGCTGTGTTTCTTGCCTGTTTATCTTACATCCAGGAAAGGAAGTGGGGAACTGTTTTGTCTTCCTTTGAAAATATGTGTCTCTCTGGCACAAATGTGCTTAGGATGACATAAATGTGCATACTTTTAAAATGAGGTCTTCAGATCATAAGACTGAAGACAATCTGCTCAGACATGAAGACATTGAGCCCAATCATATGTGTCTACTCAAAAGTAAAATCCAATAGTCAATATGGCTTACTCCCAGGAAAATGTGAATAGGAATGTAGCTATAATCACTTATTAAACCCTAACCTTCCCATTTCTCCCCTTCCCCATTTTAAAACCTGAAAATCTTTTGGAGTTGGGATTTTGCAAATGAATTGGTACATTCAGCCTTTTGTCTCTGATGCAGTTGTTTGCCAGAAACATTGAATAGTGAAGCACACAGATGGTTCTTATTAGACAAATTGTGGTATTGTTCACTTTATTATTGCAAAACACCATTTTCTCCCAAACCAAGTAATAGATACAGATGCCGCAGAAGTGGGGAATTATTGCATCATGGCGTCTGCTGAGTGAATGTTATAAATCAGAGCACTGTGAACACACGTGCGCACGCACACCCATGACATTTTCCCTTCTTCCATTTACTTCCAGTTTTTGAAAAGCTACTTTCAGTTTGCTTACAAAAGGTTCTGAGGCTTCTGCATGCATTTGAGACCAGCTGTGACTCACCAAAAGTCAGCTGTTGACCCACAGTTTGGTAACCACTACTTTAGCACACTGATCTCTTCCACACTAAGATGCACAACCCACCACCCTCCTCTCTGTTTGTCCTAACCAAACAAAATGCTTTAATCCCTTTTTCTCCACAATGCTTCTTTGCTATAAATGTGTAAGGGATTCAAATGGGGAAAAAAGAAGAAAAAAATGGAGGATTATTAAGATTTTTCTGTGATGTAACCTGTGGGGGAGGAACTGAAAAGCCTTATTTTGGCAGTGGAACATCATTAATTCCCAACACTGCCAGACCTACAGCTGAAAGCATCTTAAGTAGCAAGTGACTCATTGGAATGACCCACTTTCTTTCTGCTCTCCAACTGGAAGCCATCATTGATAAAGAACTCAAGCACAGACTTAGGATCACTTGTTAAGCGAGGTACCACTGTACTGAGAAATTTGCTTCGGGGTATATGTTTATTCCTAGATCATTGTAATTTCCAAGGGCTACCTTGCTCAGTTTTGGGGCTTAGGCTACAACTCTGTTTACATTTACCTGGGAGTAAGTAAGATGTGCTTCTCAACCACAAACAGTTACGATAAAGCTATACTGTATCTTGGTATTTCATTGAATCATAGAGATAGAAGTGCCTAATAGGTCATCTAGTCCAACTCCCTACCTGTAGCAGGAAATTTATTTATTTATTAAGTAAACATACTTACTCTGGTCTTCTGGGGGAATTTTTATACATTGGGAGATCTTCCCCATTACAGTGTGGCTAGATTTAGCATCTACCAGCAGCAGAACCTTTTCTATGCTACCCAATGTAGTGGAATTCACTTCACAAACTCTTCCCTGCTGGCCCTTCAAAAACATGGAAAAACTCTTATGTATTTTTGGAAATTGAGAACTTGTAGCATTGCCTATTGTTGAATTATATTTTTCACTGATATTTTACGGTTCTTTCTCCCATAGCTCTTTTTACCATGGGTGGAAATTCAGATGGGCAGCCTTGCAAATTCCCTTTCGTATTTCAAGGCACTTCCTATGACAGCTGTACAACAGAAGGAAGACAGGATGGGTACAGATGGTGTGGAACCACCGAAGATTATGATCGAGATAAGAAATTTGGATTTTGTCCAGAAACAGGTAAAAAAAAATTATCACATACAACAAGCAAAAATAAGGAGGGTTGAAGGAAAAAAATAACAGAGCAATAACAAAACAGTCTGGGGAATATTCACTCCTCCCTGCTGACTATTCTTCCATTTCTTCTTTGCAGCTATGTCAACTGTTGGTGGAAATTCCGAAGGACAACCTTGTGTCTTTCCTTTCACCTTCCTTGGGACTTCATATGAATCCTGTACCAGTTCTGGACGTCAAGATGGAAAGATGTGGTGCTCAACCACCAGCAACTACGATGAAGACCGCAAGTGGGGATTTTGCCCTGACCAAGGTCATAAGCACATTTATTCTGGTCTTCTCTGGGGATGTTGATGCATTGGGACACTTTCCCCATTATTGGCTGGTTTCTTCCCATCTTCTATACTGTTAATTTATTTCTGCCTGCTTTAAGTGTTAGATCCATTTCTGTTGATTGGTTTTATAGATTTTGGACATTTATATAGCATGCCTTCAAATGTGTGCCTACCCAGGTTTAGAGAAACATCATCGTAACACAACTATAATTTATCCTACAATCCAGAGTAACTACGGGAGCACGTAAGAGACCTTACGTGTACCCGTAGTTACTGCACCACCTAGTGAAAACCTATGGGAAATTCATATTACAATGCAGAGCAAATTGTTCTTACACCGGAGCAAGGACTCCCCGTAGTTACTCTGGATTGTGTCCATAATCATTCTTCCAGTTCTCACGTATGTGCATGATTTTCACACAGTATTGCCCTTCCTTTCACTTCTTCCAGGAGTCTTCTTAGGCACCCCTCCTCTGTGCTATCAATAATATTTACACAAGGCAAGAACAGAGAGACCTACCATGCATGTACAGTACATCTTTTTCATGCATGGACATCTTTTTAACACCTGAAGCTGGTCAGGCAATAATCAACCCCCCAAATATGTATTAAAGAACTAAAACAGTAGAAAATAAAACATGTTCTGGGAAAATAAAACAGTTCTTCTTCCGGCACCAAAACATTAGAATAGACACCAAGCAAGCCTATCTGAAGAGAACTTTTAATAAACAGAGACAAAGTTATAGTAATGAAGACAAAATTATGGGTAATGAAGACAGAGTTATAGTAATGGAACCAACAATGACATGTTTGCTCATCAAGTGAGCGTGTTGATAGGGGAGAAGGTGATCTTGCAGGGATATACATCTCAAAGGGTCTTAAAAGCAATAATGTTCGACTGGAAATAGGGTGACAGTGGAGCTGTTTAGCTTTAGTGAGAAATTCTCAACAGCCAATTCCAGTGGCAGCTTGGCTCAGTGCTTGTATTTTGAACAGTCTTTCAAGGCAGCCACAATACATGGAGGTGTACATTATAAACAAAAATTTTGTGAAATATCATAATATGCTTATTTTGCCAACCATAGTTTGGTCCCAGTGGTCAAGGTAATGGTGGTTTGTCCAAGCCACCGTTTGCCAGATCTGGATGAAAGAGCAAATGACCATTTCCTGTCAAACTAGAAATAGAACCATTCAATCACTACAAGAGAATAGAGAGAAGGGTGGGGAGAACCTGTGTTCTGAAACACATGCTTTGAAACATGCTCTGATTCTTTTAGAGACTCAATACAACCATGAGGACCCCAAAGGTATCCAATTTTCTTTTAAAACATTTCACTATATTTCAAATGTCAATCTACTCATTTCAGCACATTCCAATATTTCCTTAATAATTTCCTCCTGCGATGGTATTTTCTCACAGAAGAAAGTTTGATGTTCTTTATGTTT
This sequence comes from Cryptoblepharus egeriae, assembly GCA_030015325.1. NCBI lineage: Eukaryota > Metazoa > Chordata > Lepidosauria > Squamata > Scincidae > Cryptoblepharus > Cryptoblepharus egeriae. Next base: position 27,921,394 of record JAREYC010000010.1, on the reverse strand, counting down.
TGTTTGTTTTAGTTTGTCTTTAAAAAACCAATAAATCTTGTAAAAAAAACATTTCACTATATGAAAAGCCCCATTCCTATTTCCTGTTCACCCCAATAATTTTGTTTTTATTTGAAAAGCTAGCCAAACAAACTGAATGTCCAGATTGTGGTTACATTTATTCTTGGTGAATCAAAACTCTTTACTTAGCCACTTCCTCCATTCCCAGAAATATCTGGTACAGCAAAGAGCACAGAAGAGTCTGCAGAAAAACATACCACGGAGAAAGAGAGTACCCACAAATGAGTCAGTCAGTTATGCAATAGGAAGAAAAGTCTTTCTATCTCCAGATATTTCCTAAGCGTTGCCTACCCTTCTACCCTGTGGAAACGTCTTCTTGAAATTCAACTTATATTCAAACTTATCAAATGCATTTGTTCATAGCTGCCTCTGATAGAATTAGAGCACAATCCTAACCATGTTTACTCAAAAGTAAGCCTCATTGTGTTCAATAGGTATTACTCCTGAGTCCCTGGCAAATATCTTTAGGATCGCAGTCTTAGAATCAATGTGTACAAACTGGAAGAAAGGAGATTGCTGTTTGATCCCCTGCTAACTGGGCAAAAGGCACTCTTTCAAGTGGGTGTTCCTCTTTTATTTAGCAGGGGGAGAGTAACTGACCCTACACACCCCAGCAATGCCTGTTCAAGTGGCTTCTGCTGGTGTTGTTTTTTGCGTTTCAGATTGTGAGCCCTTTTGGGACAGGGACCCATTAGCTTTTAATTAGCTATTATTATTTTTCCATTTTCTTTGTAAACTGCTTTTGGAACTTCTTAGTTGAAAAGCAGTATATAAATACAACAGACAGAAAGACAGAAAGACAGAAAGAAAGAAAGAAAGAAAGAAAGAAAGAAAGAAAGAAAGAAAGAAAGAAAGAAAGAAAGAAATTCCAGGCAGAGAGGGCAGTTCAACAGTGGAATAGATTGCCAAGGGAGGTGATGGGCTCTCCCATACTGTGGATCTTCAAACGGAGGCTTGACAACCACATATCAGAGATGCTCTAGATTTTCTGCTACACGCAGGGTGTTTGTCTAGACGACCTATTAGATCCTTTCTAACCCTATGATTCTATGATCTCTTCTTTCTTGTCTAAGTTTTGGAAGCACTAATCTAAACCCTATCAAATTGACAGGTAGATAATGTTATATTTTGGAAATACTCAAAATTGCCTCATTTTCTTTCAGGCTATAGTCTATTCTTGGTTGCTGCTCATGAGTTTGGCCATGCTATGGGACTAGAGCATTCTCAAGATCCAGGAGCACTCATGGCTCCTATCTATACTTACACCAAGCATTTCCGGCTCTCTCAGGATGATGTTCAAGGAATACAGGAACTTTACGGTAATGTTTCTATTCAATCAAAGTACATCTGGACCATTTGGATATCATGATTTATAGTTCAGGGGCCTTTTTAGATGTATCAGATGCACAATACCACATCTTCATAGTCTATCAGCACAATCCAGAGCAACTAATGTGTCCACATAAGAGCCCTTGGGTTGCCCTAACTATCACTAGGGTGGAGCAACTGCAAGATGCTCCACCCCAGTTACTCTGGGAAAGGCTTAGGGCAGAGTAAGGCAACATAGGGTGCCCTAAGAGAGGTGGACCTGCTCTGCCCTAGCTGCTCTGCCCAAGGCAGCTCAGGCGAGGCATGTTGAGGGCATGTTTAGCATTGCCTAGGGCAGAGCAGTTACTCCGTATCCAAAGCCTGTTTCCAAGGCAGAAATGCCCTCTTCCAGTTCCACAGAGATATACCACCTTAGGAGCAGGTATAGTAATTAGTAGACCCATAGGTGTCCATGATCAGGCCCGAGTAAGAATGTCAGTGTTGACCAAAAATCTGAGTTCTTGGCCAGCCTAGCTGCAACCCCTGCCTCTCAACCTCAGGATATGGAACAAACTACAGCTGTCCACAAACCTCAGGATACAGCAGGCCACTCCAAGAAGCCCCTTGTATTCACTGTAGAATGTACTGGCATCTCATCAGGGACTCCTTCTAAGGCAGGCACCCAGTGGCGTCACCAGTTTGGTGCGGCTGGTGTGGGCTGCACTGGGAGATGCGCTCAGTATGGGGTGATGTGCCGGAGGAGTTTGACTGTCTTTTGGCAGGCCCCGGACGTCAGCATGCCTATTCAGGCCTGCTCCAAGGTGGAGCTGCAGCCAGAAGCTGCCACTTGGCAACGGAGCTGGCCTAAACGGCCAGCTGAGGTGCACTGCGCAGAAACACACTGAGCATGCCAAATAGCTTCAGAGGAGACTTTCTTGGAGCGGAGGAAGTCCACGCCTCTGCACGGCCATTTGGCCTCACTCAGTAGGCGGAGCGGCAGCCGAATGGCTTCAGAAAAAGTGCTGCACAGACACCAACTCTGACGCCTGCACAATCTCCTCTGAAGCTGAAAGTCATCAGAAAAGTACTGCCCAGGCGTCAGAGATGGTGCCTGTGCAGTACTCTTTCTGAAGCCAGTTGGCTTCAAAAACAACTGCGCAGGCGCCAACTTTGGCGACTGCGCAGTCCAGGTAGGGGGATGCATGCATCCCAGGAGAGACACACAGACTTCTGGATCGGGTGATGCGCAGAGTCGTGTCACCACTGTAGGCACCACAGCTGTTCCTTGTTCAGTGTGATCTGAGGGGTGTCTCCTCAGGAGCAAGTCTTCTCCCTGTGTCAATTACTTAGCATGCTCTGGAGCAGTTAGGGCAGCCCAGGCTTCCTGACTCTCTGGATGCAGCATAACTTTCTGCTCTGGATACAGAATAGTTAGGAGAGAGCAGTTAGGGCAGAGCAGGCTGAACTTGCTATGGATTGTGCCCTATATTAAATATCCTGAATAATTACCCTGATTAGCTGAAAGCTAATCAGCTAATTACCCTGATTAGCTGAAAGCTAATCAGGCTGTGGGTGGTGATAGGGCTGTGGGTGGCGCAAGTGGCTAAGACACTGTGCCTGTTAACCAGCAGGCCAGGGTTCGAGACCCGGGTCGGCCCCACAAGACAGGGTGAGCTCCTGTCCTTAGCCCAGCTCTGCGACGCCAGCTGGATCCAATCGTATTGGCTCTGCCTTTCCATTGGACTAATTCAGTGGCGTGGAGAGGGGGGATTTGCTGCTTGGGTAACAGCATATCCTCCATAACAATCTAACCCAGGCTTTCATGCTTCGCATGCAGCATATGCAGGCCGAGCACAATACCATAGTCTTCCAAGACCGATGGAGGCCTGCTTTTTAGCTGCAGGAGTTGTGTTGGTATAAGGTCAGAACTTATACCTTATACCAAGGAAGGATAAAGCAGCAGAGGTGTTTGGAATTCAGCAAGAGATCCTGAAGTTCAGCTGAGTAGTCTCAGGTCACGAATTTACAAATTTCTTCCGATTCCTTAACCTAAGAACATGGTATTACATCAAGCTTCAGAGATGTTTCTGGGAAGAAGAATCAGGGTGAGCTTCAAATGTAGTAAGGTTGGTTTGTGATTATCCTAAAGTAATAGGAATTTTCTCCAAGTGTCAAGGAACTTTCTCAGGTTCAGAGCACTGTCCAAATGACTGCATCCTCAATATTTTCTTTCTTTGCAGGAGGTTCTACTGATGTCAGTCCAGGCCCCAGTCCGACACTTGGCCCTGTCACTCCTGAGTTGTGCAATCAAGACCTTGTGTTTGATGCTGTGGCACAAATAAGAGGTGAAATCTTCTTCTTCAAAGACAGGTAATTGGTCTGGTTAGTAATATTATCAGGTGTTGAAATAAAAGAAAAGGAGGTTGTGATCAGGAGAAATGTATATGCTTAATTATGTAAAAAAATTTATCCAACAAGGTTTTCTCTGGCCATGTTCTGGCCAGAGCTCCTCTGGGCTCCTCAAAATGTGGGCTCCTCAAATGTTTGTCAAAGTCTCCTCCATGAGAAAGTCACAAATAGTAGCTAATACCATAGGACAGCAGTACCCAAACTTGGTGTGGTTATGGTGTCCATTTCTTATTCCCATGAGTTCTGGGAAATTCTTATTCTGGGAGTTCTTATTCCCAAATGCTCTGCTATTTTGGATCACGTGATCCAAGCTGGTGGTACTTAGGAGAAGTAAGAAGGTTGGTGCTAGCATCTCGGATTTCACAATTCTGATAAAATCTTGCATGATCCAAGATGGTGCCTGAGGGACTGATCCAAGATGATCCTCATGGTGCCTGATCCAAGATGTCGATTCAAGATGGTGCCTGAGAGACTGGAAAGAGAAGACCCCTAGGCAAATCTCATGGCACCCCTCTGAGTTTGCCCTTGGGTGCTGTAGTGCACAATTTGGGAACCACTACCTTGGCAATTGGTCTGAAAAAATGCAATTACTTTGCAGAAGCACCACCCAAAAAATCCAGGTAATCTGCTTTATTAGGGTGTTGGGAATCATTAGAATTTGGCCCACAAACCCAAAATTCTCTGTATTGCTGCCCTATATAGCAGAGCACATGCTGGAACATTCCCTAGGAAAATTTTTCTCAAACTGAGTCAGGACCCAGTAGGTGAGCCATGAGCCAATTTCAGATTCATCCCCATTCATTTCAAAATTTTATTTTTAATATATTTTGATTATGTTTAGATTGGTATATAGTTTAACAGTTTACTATAGTTTAATAAAAATATAACATAAAAACCATTCTTGTATAAAGTAGTGCAACTAGGTAAAAATAATAAAATAAACCTATTGTCATGTATCTCATTGTTGTATGCAGAGAAATTAAATTTTGCACCTGCTTTGCAGCTGTGCATTACAAACACCAGGAAACATTTTTTTAAAATCTCAAGCCTTTTAAAATCAGGGTGCACATTAGGTTCAGTGGCACATTAGATTTGAGTAAATATGGTATATTAGACTATTTTGCCATGATGTCTGACTGTGTTTGGGGAAATGTTCCAGTTCTGTACATTTTACAGTTTAATACGTATATGCTTTTAGCAATGATAGTAAATTGGACTTGGTAGGTGTGGGTACAGTTGCAGCCCAGGATTGTTAGAAATTTTCCTGCTTGATGACATTACTGTCAGTCATGACTACTTTTGGTGGGTCGTGACAGATTCTCATTCTAAAAAGTGGGTCCAGGTGCTAAATGTTTGAGAACCATTGCTCTATAGTAGGTAGTCATACTTGGGCTCCAGAGTAGTGTCAACAACTTCTTCTACCTAAGCAATTCAATCAATACTTTCTGTCCCAGTCTGAATAGAAAGTCCTTATTATTTATCCTAGTTGGAAGGATGGCACAACTAGACAAAATCCTAATTCCCAGCTCCTGTCTTGCACTATGTTGCTATCTGCAACCGAGTTCTTATTAAGGTCATTCCTTTATGCGTCTTTTCAGAGAAGCTGCATTTTCTAACAGCAACCACTGTGTTAAGAGAATTGTGCTCAATATTGCTGAATGTAGGGAAAACCCAGTCCTCTAATACAAAATTGGCACCAATGAAAATGTCAATGGTTCTTGTATTGTTCCAGACTTATAAAAGAGCTGTGTACATTTTAAAATGGCCGGATTTGGTCCAAGAATTTTGGATGTGTTCCCTGTAAAGCGCTGTGCGGAAACATGAGCACTTCAAATGCCTGCACTCAAACCAAAGAAACCACCCAGGCATGCTCAGAAAAGAAACTTCCAAGTTTCAAGCTCCTTAATAACCACTGGTGCCGGCTGCGTGCCCAGAAAACCCTCTCCGTTCCTGGGCTGTCAGCTGGAGAGCTCTTGAATTGCCTTGCAGGAATAAAATTTCCTTTTTTGACTTGTCAATTTTAGCTCAGAAAAGAAAAAGAGAAGGGCAAAACCATTTCGTTCTTCTTTCAGCACAGTTGCATTCTAAAGCAGCCTTCTGAATTTGAATATTAGGGGAGGGTGAAAGAGGTAAAAATTTATGTTCTGGCTCATCTGCTGTTCCCACTTTTGCAGTGGGGATACTCCTCTTAGTAGCTGGTGAGTAGCTAGTGAACATTGCATTGTCACATAACATCTTTCTGTGGAGGATGTTTGGGAGATAGAAATAGTTAGGAGCGCAGTACTAAGCTGGAGATAAGCTGGCACAAGTCCCTTGTCTTACTCGCATGCCATAAAGCACATCTGCACTGACCCAGAGTCAGTTAGGCCAGTGTAGATTCCAATTCTGGCTCTTGGCGGCAGGACCTGACTCCACGCCAACTAAAGGGGTTAAGTTCATGCCAGCCCATGCAAACCAGTGTAGCTTATGACAGACAGACAGAAACCTTTATTAGGCATAATATCAAAAGAAATACTGTATAAAACATGGTAATGACAAAATATAAGCAGAAGTATGTGATAAAATTGTATACAATTATACACAATACAATGAGTAATGCAAAAGAACTCTCAGGCGTCAGTTATGGAGTTAGACATCGCTGTTCCACATTTCATTATTACAACAGTTAGAAAACTTATCACTTGGCTTAGGACTGCCGCATTATTTGAAGCAAGGAGCCAGTGTATTGCAACATTATCCTGCTTACACGTTAGACTGACCACAAGAGGGGTTATGCATTTATGTCTAACATCCTCTAATCTGTCTAATATAAAGACATAAATGTATTTATGTCTAATAATAATGAGGGCAATAAATTATAATATGAGCTAATGACTTACGCAACTTATGTAAAGTTGCAATAATTCTCTTCCACAAAATTGGCACAGGAACCTCTGTCACATTTGCCAGTATGTGAAAACAATCCCCCCAAATCTGGACTGTCCCTGTTTTGCGGGCCATATGGCAACCCTAAGCATATGGTAGAGTATGATTGGAGGTTGTAGTAGGTTTGGAATATATCATTTTTGGGAAGAGGAGGATATTCTGGCAAATGGATTGGAACCAGTATTGGGGTGGGAAAGATGTAGAAAGTGCATTGAATTGTAACCCCCATCCCTAGTTGAGCAACATTACAAGAAAGCAAGAGACCAAGAGAGTTCAAGGTGATTAGCAGGAGAGAGGAAGCATCTCCCACTATTTGCCTTCCTCCAGTTGGTATGAAGTTATTTACTGAGAACTGATGGCTCAAGTAATTCTAATATATTAATACATTCTAATGTATCATTGTTATTAAATGTATTGCCCAGGCAAAAGTCAGATAGGGATAAGTCCCAAAGAAGGAGGACGTCTCTTACTCAAGACCGAGACAAATAACATCCCCACCAATGATTCATATGTCTGAATACCCGCTGAAATACCAACACAGTAGTGACACATATGAACTGTGAGCAGAGAAGTCTGTAGTTCAACTCTTAGGTCTGCTATAAATCACCAGGTGGTCTCAGGGCAGCGTCTAACTCTCAGCCTCAGTCTTTCATCTTGAATATGAGAATATTACTGGCCAACCTAATAGTGCAAATGAGCTGCTTTTTTGAAGTGCACTGTATAAATCATATATTTAAGATTCTTTGAATGGTTGGCATGCAGACTCTAGAGATGCTTTTGCATTTACTTGTGCATTTTTAGATTGAGAATTTAACTGTGGCTTCTCCATTTATTCATTCATTTAATTAATTAATCCTTTCTCTGAACTTAGGGTAAATGCATAGCTCCTTCCATTTGTCCTTACAACAACCATGTGAGGTAGGTGGGGCTGACAGAGACTGTCACTTTGGAATCTTCATGGGTGAGCAGGAATCTGAACATGGATCTTCCAACCTTAGTCCAACCCCTGAACCACTAAACCATCCTGACTCTCCCTTCTGGGACACCAGTTGAATGGGTCATGGGTACAGCACAACCCAGAAGTGGGCTCCAGTGACTCTCAGTATTGCTTTGCAGTGCAGCAGTGAGCATCAGGTCATGAACCACAGCACATCAGGTTGTGACCGACGTACAGTTTGATCTACCTCAAATGTCAAATAAAACATCCGCTTATCCTTTCAGAAATTTAGGGTGCAATCCTAACTCAAGCCAGCATAATTTAGGGAGTTGAACTGAGACCAGCAAGATCCAGTTTCAGATCATTCCTAGGTGATGAAGCTTCCTAGGTGACTTTGGACTGGTCACTCACCCTCAGCCATGCCTACCTCACAAGGTTGTTGTGAGGACAAAAGGATAAAAACATTAGAAGCTGCTTTGGGCATTTGCTTTGGGATGGAAAAGGTGGGGTATGGATCCCTTAAATCAGTATATAATAAACAAACCTAAAACACTGAAAGGAGGTAGGACATCACAATGTCAAGCCAGGCCTGTGAATTCCTCTGTGAATGTGCACCAGGTTGACAAAATAAGACTTAGAATCATAGAATCATAGAATCATAGAGTTGGAAGGGACCTAGTAGGTCATCTAGTCCAACCCCCTGCCTGCAGCAGGAATTCCCCCTAGAGCATCCCCGACAGGTGCTCGTCGAGCCTCTGCTTGAAGATCCCCAGCGAGGGAGAGTCCACCACCTCCCTTGGCAATCTGTTTCACTGCCGAACCGCCCTCACCGTCAGGAATTTTTTCCGGATTTCCAGCCAGAATCTCCTTTCTTGCTTTCTAGCACTTGATGTGCTACAGGCAGCAAAAGGCCTTGGTTGGATCCTGAGATGGGGGAATGGGCTGTTCTGTTTCAGATTATGAGGGAGGTAAATGCGTCGCATGGCCCCTGGCAGCACTAGGCACATGAGACAGGGGTAGGACTTCAGCACATTGGAGCCTCCAATTTTAATAATGTTCTAATGATGGGACAGCATTTTTTTTTACCCACCACTTGCCATACTGCTCTCAATTCAAAGGAAACAAAATAGGATAATCCTGTTGGTTTAAATCTTGTTGGTGAAAAAACACCTATTTTAACTAAGCTATTTGCTTAACATCTACCAAACTTTAGCTTCATCTCACTTGAACAGAATGGACCGTTCATCAAGAAGGGGTTAGGAAAGGAAGGTGGGGAAACCCCACAGTACTGCCTTTGTTAACTTCCCATGCCTTCTCCCCTGAACATCATCACTGAAATCAAACTGCCGTTTTTTTAAGCGCTCATAAATTGGAAGAGGATACCACCTCTGCATAAACTAAATTACCTCTTTAAAGCTACTAAATTACCTCTTTTATTCCTCTGATGAGTGGTTTAAATGCTCCAGGTTGCATTTACAGCCAAGCTGTTTGATAGATGGTTATTAGATTTGAGCTTTTTAGTTGCTACAATCATAATCGTCCGGAGTAATGCGCCCAATACAAGTGGCAGCATTTGCCAAATGCATATCCATCTGCTCGATGTGTGGTGACAGGGAAGGCTGAAGGGGTTTAAGTGCCTTGTAAATGAGTTTATTTGCTGGGATAATTGAAGCCCCAAATATATTATTTTGCTAGAGTAGTTGTTATAAACACTGAATGCTATATGTGGCACATTAAGGGGTCAGAAGGAGGAAAAAAATTGTCCAAAGAAAATAATGTTTCCAAACTGCGATACAATTTTTCAAATGCACGCTGCCATAATTATACCTTGATTTACTGATGGCTTGTATGTGTGTACAGAAATAGAGCCACGCAGAGGGATGTGTGTGCATGCGCAATGAATGGCAATGATGAGAACCAGATGTGCCAATGAATCAGCTCTTTGTATGTTCTCTGCCTAGATTCATCTGGAGGACAGCAAACCAGAGAAACAGACCTACCGGTCCTTTACTTGTTGCAACATTCTGGTCAGAGGTCCCGGAAAAGATCGATGCTGTGTACGAGGCCCCTCAGGAAGAGAAAACAGTCTTTTTCTCAGGTAGCCTTGCTTTCAAGATATAAACATAGCCTGCAAAGGTATTTCATAGCCTGCATCTATTTCTCCACTTAAATGATCTACAGACTCTGTGAAGTAGGCACTTCTGCATGAAACCGAGTCCTGCAGAACTCCATAATGGGTGCAATCGTAAGAAATTTAGGCTGGCCTAAATCACCTGACCTATCTTTCTGTGATGGTGAGGAGAGGTTGTCGTATGCCTAACCCTCACCCAGGAATGACGTACAAGTATTTTATAGCACAAATCTGCATTGCTGCATGTAGGGAGATCAGGCCTAGGAAGGGGTTGTATCCTGGATGCACCCAGCTCCACCCAATCCCACCCACTCCTAAGCCTGATCCACCAACTGCCATCCCATCTTCTCCCCATCTTGCCTTCATCCTGTTCCCCCAGACTTTCTGCTCCAGTTGGTCTCCCAGTGACCACAGGTGCATATGGAAAATCTCCAGACTTCCCACCAGTCTGCTGCTGCTTGTGTTGTTGCAAAACACTTTGCAGCAGTCGGTGCCATCATAATACACTTTCCACTTGTGTACTTTTTATATAGGATTACACTGTAAGCCATGCAATGCAAAATTGATGCACAGTTGAGTCATGCGATAGCAGGGATACAAGCTGATGCATCATCAAATCATGCCATACAAGATGATGCAAAATTAGGCCATGTAATGCAGAATGGTTCTGATTTGCCTTATTTCAATGCCTGTGCTTTAGAGTAGCAATCACAGTGCACAGTTAAGTCTGTGGCAGACAGTAAGACATTTGTGATTCACAACAACACAACATGAAAGTCACCTACATGCTTTTGCAGGTCTGTGTCCTGAATACATATTATTAATGGAAAAATTGAGGTGAATTGTTGGGCATCTCTAGTCAATGGTTCACTCTGGTCCATCTGTTAAGGGCCAGCATGTTCAGAACCAGGAGTTATGAACTATGCATTTTTTTAACTTGCCAAAACAAAAATTTCTGTTCTGTCTTCCAAATATCTAAAACAACAGCTGTGCTAACTGAAAAGAATATCATCACCCACTCCTCTCTCTCTCTCTCTCTCTCTCTCTCTCTCTCTCTCTCTCTTCTCTCTCTCTCTCTCTCTCTCTCTCTCTCTCTGTATATTTGCTGCAGCTGTGTTGGCTGCTTCCAGTGTTTCAAACAACTGAGCCAGCGAAAAAACAAAAGTGTTGTTATCCTCAGCCCAATGACTCAACATCTCCAGTCACAGTAAAATAACAATAAGAATAATGATATGGCTGGATGCTGCTGTACAATTTTTTTTCCAAGGGAGGGGCAAAGATCGATAATTAATCCCATATGTTTGAATGGTGAATGAGGTTGGATTACATGATGAATGGGATATAGCCAAAACACCTCTGAGTCCAGGCATGACATCTCTTCCACCATCAACCCAGAACTTGTTTAAACTTAAACCAAAACATTTAAGTACTTGAGCATGAAATGTGCATTGCAAATGAAAAAGCGGCATATTGTTTAAAAGTGGTATATAAATATGATAGATTGATTGAAATGTTTTCCCTCTTTATCCTTGCTTTCTCTTCCCTCCCAGACCTCCTTCTTCTTTGTAAGTCCCTCTCCTTTTCATTTTGCAAACTTGGGACTGCAATCTGGAAATCTCTGATCAAGGTTAGATTGACTTTTCCCTTCCAGTTAACCTCCTTTCTAGTGGAGATCACATTAGAATGGGTGCTTTGTTTACATAGGAAATGAATACTGGGTTTATTCCGCGAGCACTTTGGAAAGAGGTTATCCAAAGAGACTCACCAGCCTGGGCTTACCCCCTGATGTGCAACATGTCAATGCAGCTTTTAACTGGAGTAAGAACAAGAAAACCTACATTTTTGCTGGGGATAAATTTTGGAGGTAAGGCATGACTGCTTTTAGAAGGTAGCTACTGCTCAAATACAGCCATGTTAGGAAATCATTATTGTTAAGCTCTGGAAAGACCATAAATGCAGCTACATATATTTTTTTTTAGGAGAGGGCATCTATACTAGTAGGCATCACTTGATGTCCCTTTGTTTATTGATACTGTCAGTGCCTTTGCTTTCTCATCTCTGATCTCAATTACAACAAAGATGAGGAATTTATAGCCCAATCCTGTGCTTGAACAGGCAGGCAGGCTGGCTGGTCTATATCGTATCCAGTGCAGGGTTGGGGCTGGTTGCAGTGCAACTCAGTATAAAAGGAATTATTTTCCCCTTACCATGTGTTGCATGGCAGCCCCATTAGGACTACCCACATCTGCACTACCAAAATAGGTGGAGCAGTTCTAAGATCCCAGAGTAAGACCATGCTGCTCAGCAGAGGGGTTAGGATATCGCCTTAGTGCCAGATCCTAGTCCCAAACCCTTCTGGAATCTGGTTTATCCACCAGAGCGAGTCTGTTGCTCGCTCTCTCATACCCCAAAACTCCCTCTGCTGCCTTCGCAAAACCCCTGCACGGCGGGTTCACCATCGCAAACTTGGTAGGTTTGTGCTGGTCCACCACAAGCACAAACATGCCTTTGCTGGGTCTGGATCTAGCATGGGGAGACCTGTGTGTATCCTTGCACCAACTCCCCAACTCCCACATTTTTTTGGCACATTTGTGACACCTAAAGGCTGGCACAAGGTCTGCTTTGGACTGCACACATGGGCTATAATTCCACATTCATTTTTCAGTGGGACTAAGCCCCATAGAGCAAAAATGAGACTTATTTCTGAGTAAACATGCACAGTATTGGTTTCTTAGTAAACTGTGTTAGGTTTTACCATGTCTCTCTTTTCTGCAGTGGTCTTCTTTTAGTACCATCATTTTAAAGGTATTGTGCATGTAGTTTTTGAATGCATATCCTGAATTTTGGGTACCAGTTATATTCAATTTATATTCAACTAGTGAAAAGCGTACCCGCGTTGCGGGTGTAGCATTTCTCCCTATTCCATCCCCCCATGGCGCAGAAACACCCCATGTGCCACTTCCCCCATGCGCATCGTCCCTCCATGCGCATCGTCCCTCCATGTGCAATGTCCCCTCATGCACAACTTCCCCCAATGTGCAACTTCCCCCAATGTGCAACTTCCCCAATGCGCAACTTTCCCTCATGTGCAACTTTCCCCCGTACTCATCAACCCCAATGCGCAACTTTCCCCCATGCGCATCATCCCCCATGCACATCATCTGCCGATGCGCAACTTTCCCCATGCGCAAATTCTCCCCATGTGCAAATTCTCCCCATGCACAACTTTCCCCCATGCGCAACTTTCCCCCATGCGCATCAACCCCCATGCGCAGCTTTCCCCCATGCGCAATTTTCCTCCATGCGCATCATCCCCCCATGCGCATCATCCCCCATGCGCAACTTCCACCCATGTGCAACTTCCACCCATGCGCAATTTCCCCCATGTGCATCATCCCCTCATGCGCAACTTCCCCATGTGCATCATCCCCTCATGCGCAACTTTATCCATGTGCATCATCCGCCGATGCACAACTTTCCTCCATGCTCAACTTTCCCCCATGCGCATCATCCCCCATGCGCAACTTCTCCCCATGCGCAACTTCTCCCCATGCGCAACTTCTCCCCATGCGCAACTTCCCCTCATGCGCAACTTCCCCCCATGCGCAACTTCCCCCCATGCGCAACTTCCCCATGTTCAACTTCCCCCATGCGCAACTTCTCCCCATGCACAACTTTCCCCCATGTGCATCAACCCCCATGTGCATCAACCCCCATGCGCAACTTTCCCTCATGCGCAACTTTCCCTCATGCGCAACTTTCCCTCATGCGCAACTTTCCTCCATGCGCAACTTTCCCCCATGTGCATCATCCCACATGCGTATCATCCCCCCATGCGCAACTTCCACCCATGTGGAACTTCCACCCATGCGCAACTTCCCCCATGTGCATCATCCCCTCATGCGCATCATCCCCCATGCCCAACTTTCCCCCATGCGCATAATCCCCAATACGCATCATCCCCCATGTGCAACTTCCACCCATACACAACTTCCCCATGTGCATCATCCCCTCAAGCGCAACTTTCCCCATGCACATCATCCGCCGATGCGCAACTTTTCCCCATGTGCAACTTCCCCCATGTGCAACTTCCCCCATGTGCAACTTTCCTCCCATGCGCATCATCCTCCCATGCGCAACTTTCCCCCATGCGCAACTTTCCTCCATGCGCAACTTCCCCCCATGTGCAGCATCCTCGCCAGTGCAACCTCTTCCTCTGGAAAACATCCCCCAATTCACCAGGCACTGAGCACCAAATTGGCTGGATGTTGTTCAGTCTCCCATGTTAAGTGTAGGACAGAAACACTTTGCCCCCTTTTCAGCCCCTGAAGGGTTAATTTCTCCAGATGGTTCTTGGTGGGAGTTCAGGTGACAGAAGGAACTCCCAGAATTCCATGCTTCAGGCCCAGCAGTTGGGGAGGAATGTTGCTGAGTCAGCAATTCTCAATGCAAAGTATAGGGAGGAAAACGTGTTGCACCCCTTTTCACCCCCTTCCCGTTGGAATTTTGGAAAACCGGTTCTTAGTGCACCCCTCTGTCACGGAAGGAACACCCACCCCAAATTTCACGCTTATGGGCCCAGCAGTTTTGGCAGGGCGGTGATGAGTCAGTGAGTCAGTGAGTCAGTCAGTGAGTGACTTTTCTCTTTTATATATATATAGATTATAAAGGAATAAAACTACCATTATCAGTATGAAAGGGTTAGGTCCCAGTGACATGCTTTACATTCAGAGTGACCCAAGTTCAGTTCACATAATCTTTGCTTAGCATTCAGCTTATAGGACCAAGTAAGACCACCTTGATCAGGTGAGATCTTTGGCATCTCCCACAGTCAGAAAATATTCAAATTTTCAGACTCTGACTGAGGGACCTTCAGATTATTTTAGATGTTTGCTGGAACAATTGCAGTGCCTCTATCAGCAAACAATCAAATTAGAATATAAAGTATATGTTAATTAATCTTGTACAGGTACAATGAAGTAAAGAAGAAAATGGACCCTGGGTTCCCTAAACTGATTGCAGATGCTTGGAATGGTGTCCCGGACAACTTAGATGCTGTGCTGGATGTGAGCGGAAGTGGTAAGCTACCATCTTGGTTCACCCCTGCGTATCTTTCTGATATCACTTCCCTTCAGTCTCCCTCATAGATATACCCTTCGGCAGTGGTCACCCAAGCCAGCAGTTGAACTGGCATTGAGCCAGCAGTCAAGACAGTCTTCAATTAAAATGCCCCACTGCTGTAAGGAAATTTAGGAAGCGTGACCTTTTCTGAACTTTCTGGGCTGTCTAAATAACTTCTCTCTAGCCAAGTAATCAAAACCACTTTTAATGCAGCACAGACTGCGGTTTGGAATGATGCATTCATTGGTACCCCAAGGACCAAGAACCCCCTTGAATTGGGTCTCCTGAATGACTGAGGACCTTTCATGGTGGTGTGGTGGGGGGAATGACTGAAGATCAAATTTAGGCTTTTAATTTATCGCTGCTCTAATCACAACACAGGGTGGTTCTCGTTTGATATTTCTTATGTTCTTACCTCAAACTCTCTTCTGTCCTTGCAGGCTTCAGCTACTTCTTTAAGGACTGGTACTACCTAAAACTGGAAGATCAGAGCCTCAAGATAGTTAAAGTTGGCAATGTGAAATCCGATTGGTTGGGCTGCTGAGCTGTAGGACGTCTTCATAACCAAAGGAAACCCAAAACTAGTTACACATTTTGTTTTTTTGTAAAAATCCTATGTTTTACTTGCAACTAGAGATAGAGCTGTATGTTATTTCAAGGACCAGTCTGGAACTGGGGCCATTACAAAGTACCACTACTTGTATACAACCATTGATGAAATTTCAACCATTGATGAAATCCTTGGATTAAGCACAATTTCTTGAAGTTTGATCAAAGCCATGAGATTTACTTCAAAGTGGATGCATTTAGAATTGGGGGTGGTAAGCACACTAGGGCTTTGTTTTTTGTTATTGTTCTCCTTTCTTTTTGTCATTGGTTAATTTAAGACTTTCTGGAATTTTTCAGACTAGAAAAAAGTTTACTTAACCTAAAATGTTGGTTCAATGTTCCGTTCTCTTGGGTTGCAGGTTGGTGCTAGTGGCAGAATAGCCAGTAACTTATACAATATTTCCCTGGTTCTCAAGCTGGAGAACAGTTGTTTGACTGTAATTATATAAAGGAAATCTCTCTGCACACAGAAAACTAGCATTAAATGAGATGATAACATTCTCTACCTGTTAATTTTCTGCATGCAAGGAGTTTACTTTGTATATGAGGGAGAACATTCAAAAATTCCTCCCCTGCAAACTGAAGCGAAACCTCCAACAAGACTGTGGATACTGTTATTTGAATTTTTATTAAAATTCACTTGAAATTCTGTGGATTTTTTATGAGCCCTGTTGGGATCACAGTGACTTACATTAATCCTTGGGGGGGGGGAGGGGGGCTGAAATGAAATGTTAAATGCATTTTAAATGTAAAAGCCTAAAGAATGAAATTGCAACACAAAATTTGCAAACTATTGGATATTTGGAAATTTGCATTGCGTATTATAAAGGTCCTCCCTTTTCTGCTCTAATTTTGTTTCCTAAAATTGGTATATATCCGCATATGGATGTCCCTACACATTGATCTTTCTTCAAACTGAAAATATAAGATTTCAGGACTTACCGTTTACAAAAGAAATTTGGCCCATAATCTTTTTAGTCCAAGTGTGTCATTCTTTTTTTATAAGTCTCCATTCAAATCGCCATGCCCTCTTCCTACACATTCCTCTGCCGCTATAATTCCTCAATAATTTTCTACATTTTCCCCATTTTTATGTGCCAGTACAGAAAGACGAACCAAAGGCACAGGCGGCCTCGAGGATTTGCCTTAAATGTTGATGCATGATTGAATCATGGCAAAAAACTATGAAAAGTATTTTTAAAAAATGTTTTAATTGAATGCCTTTACATTAAAACAAATAGCAATTTGCTTTTTTGCACTTTCTTACCTGCCATAAAATTACCTTTTATACATAAAATACAAGCAGAATGATTCTAATTTGTGAAGTCAACGTGTTGTATGGAAAAGCCAATTTGGTGGATGTTGTTTCATTTTTTCCATCCTCTATTGTATGTGATCTCTCCTTTTTCTTTCTTCCTTTTTCTTTCTTCCTTTTTTTAGATTTAAAACATTTGGGGCATAAAAAGTTCTTTTTTGTTGTACAACCTGATGGAATGTTTATGTTGACACAAAGTTTTTTTTAAAGGGGAAAAATGCATCCATAAAAATGTCAACTGTATAAATAAAGAAAGGAAGAAAATTGACAGTTTTGGTTATATGTGGTTTATTTTTAGATGGTATTCTCAGGGAATTGGTGTAGCAAGTTCCAATAGGGGTGAGTTTTCACTGAAGTGGTGAAATTGTCATGGGAAGTATCACTTCAGACTACAGGTTCAGATGAATCAGACGACACACTAAGGGTATGCCGGGGGGGGGGGGGAAGGAAATGAAATGGTGGATAATGGCATGTTTATTAGACTCAGTGCTAGAGAAGGGCTGGCTAGAGCAGATAAAGATTTTTCTGTAGATCCCATAGATAAGGCTGGCCAAACTTGCTTAACCCCAGGATAGTCGTAGCTGAAAATTTTTTTTTTCATGAGATTTTGTTTTTGCTCCCTCTCTGCACCATGATGGCCAAGAGGCCTGCCCCTCTTAGTACCTTCCTCGTTCTTGGTGCTGTTTGAAACCCCCCTAGTCATTTTTCCTGCTTCTTTTGTGGGGAGCAGTAGTGACCCGCCCTGGCCAATTTGGCCACCTTCGTACCTCCTAAGCTGACTTTTGGAATACCTTTCATATTCATCATAACTGTTTATTTAGCTCTTTTTAGCATGAATCTCTTTCATTCAAAGCATGAATAAAAGACCATTTGTTGTTTGAAAGGTAAGAGAAAGTTCCCACAGCTAATAAGCAATGCAGAACAGCAGGTGAGCCACACAGTTTTACTTACTGTGAAGTCCTTTGTAGTGGGTAAATTACAAGCAATCCAATTTACCCAATTTACAAGTGGGTGAGAAGTGTTCTGCTTTGTTCCCACAGCTGATAAGCAACGCAGAACAGCATGAGGGCCCCACAGATCCCCCTCCATTGACCCTTACAACCCTGGATTCAAAACAACAGGTGCAATTTGCTTGTTGCAATACAGATTGCTTGCACCTCATTGTGTCAAAGCATCTCAGCAACTAAGGGTGAAATCCAGAGTAACTATGGGGAGTCCTTGCTCCGGAGTAAGAACAAGTTACTCTGGATTGCAATATGAATTTCCCAATGGTTTTCACTAGGTGGTGTAGTAATTACGGGTGCACGTAATGTCTCTTACGTGCTCCGATAGTTACTCTGGATTGTGCCCTCAGAGTGAGAAAGACTGTGCCTATATTTCCAGTTCAGCTCATAATTAATGCTCATATGTCTTTCTTTTTCATGAAAACATAAGGCAATGTTGAGGCGGGTATTAATTTTCAGTGATTTTGGTTTTACTTGATTAATAAATGAGGATTTTTGAATGAGATTTCGAATATTGTCCCTTTATACATCCTAATGAATGTCACTTAACACTTTAAGAGTGTTACAATTGAGTTAATTAGGTGCTTATGTTTTCTAATGGTTCATTTTTGTGCACTTCGAGTAAACGGAGTCACAGAGCTTTGCCTATTGTAACCTAACAACCATACATGACAAACATTTGGTTGCTTGAGAGCCAAAAAAACTGAAGAGGAATTTAAATTCTTAAATATATTTCTTCACTATGAACATTAAACTAACATTTCATCCAAGGAACTCTCAATTTATACTCTGAAAATACTTATAAAGCCTGAAAATGTTTTGTGTAACTTTTATATTAACTATGGAGCTCAACCTACATACCGCTCGACCTACATACAAAGTGCTACACACTTTACGTGAAAGAGTCACATTTCACTTGACTCAAGAGCTTTGCTTTGACTGTACCCACCATAGAGGCATAGATGTCAGAGCTTTGAAGGACACGGATGCATAACAAACCACTGTTTTTCCTAAAACTTAGGAAACCTTAAAACCTTCCTAGATGACCTACAGGGTCCCTTCCTACAGCTACAATCCAGGCTAACTATGGGAACTTTTACACTGACGTAGTTATGGTGCCACCTATAGGAAACCTATGAGAAATGCATAGAGCAATCCAGAGTAAGTGCCTCTTACATCTTCCTGTATTTACTCTGGATTGTAGGGTATGATTCTCTATAAAACACTTGAGAAGAACCCTCTTTGACTGATCCAAAGGTCCACCTAATCTAGCATCCGTTCCTTTTACAACGGAGATCTCTCCAGGAAGCTACAAGCAGAGCTTGCTCAAGACTTGCAGTTGCTTGCAGGATTTGGTATGTAGGAGTAGAATGAATTTGAGGTTCCAGATACTCCTCATGGTAACCCCATCTGTTCTTCCAAAAGAAGGAATAAAATGGAGCCAAACTTTCCAGGAAAGGAGTGACCCTTTGTAGTTTTTAAAAAAAAATATCGTGCCTAAAGGACATCTTTGGAAAGAGTCACTCCAGATGGTGATTAACTAGTTTGGCTACCATGTCACAACACTGGTGGAGCCAAAATAAACCCTGGCTTTAAAAAAAGGTTGAATGGTTAATTTATGTTGGTCCTGGGCCTGTGGGAAGCTGTTATTATTATAGTCCCTCTATTTGTTATGAATCTATTCTGTGGCCAGACTAGAAGTGATGCTAGCTGTGTCATCATAGCCCTACAGTGATTTCCTTGTATGATTCATGTGGCAGGACAATCTAGATGAGGATCACAGCAGGGCATAGAGATCTTTAATTCTGTCTCCCACAGCAGTCCTTATTCAGATTGCAAGCTAATGCCCATACAGTATAACCTCCATTTACATAAGTGAAGGCTGCATGAGAGCGAAGGGGAATTTGTTATTGTGCTTATTGCACATTTCGGTTTGCATCATGCAAGGAGGTTGGACTAGATGGTCTTCAAAGGCCTCTCTGATTCCAGATAGGAAATTTGGGCTGTTAAAAAAGTTCTTTTTTACTTTTTATATATATATATATATATATATATATATATATATATATATATATATATATATATATATATATATATAAAGTATATATATATATATATATATATATATATATATATATATATATATATATATATATATAAAGTATATATATATATATATAAAGTATATATATATATATATATATATATATAGTTTTTTTTCATTGTTCATCCCTATGGGATACGGTGCAACAGTTGCAGTGGTGGGCATTAGCTTGGGTAGCTTTAAAGGGTTTAATGGCGAACAAAACTTCTGGTTGTGATTAATGTAGGTTCAGAGACTGAATGCACTGCAGGGGAGCAACAGTGAGATGTAGTTATTTCAAGTCCTTCTTGTGGACTTCTCTTTGGGACATCTGGTTGGCCACTGTGAGACTCAGGATGCTGGACTGTATGGATCTTTGGTCTGATCTAGAATGCTTCTCTTATGTTCTGATCACATATGGCCCTAGCCCAGGTGTGCCCTTTGAAGCAGAATGCATATACTACCATTGCTGTTCAAGGTGTTGCCTTTGACTTTTAAACAATGAAATTTCCAGAACCTGGGACTGGAAAAACCATAAACCTTGGAGAGATCAATAAGAGTACACATTCTTGGATTAGACCAGTCATTTCAATCTTTTTCATCTCCCAGCACTCTGACATTTCATAGCACTAAAATTTTCAGTGACTCTCCCCAAATTCCTGTGGCACACATATGTGGCTGACCAATGGTCTCAGAATAAGGCACCATCATGTGTTCATGTTTCTAGAGCATGAACTTTGGAAAAAAGGGAGCTGGGCTACCTACTAAAATGAACAAACAGCACCACTTGCAGACCACACCAAAGACTGCAGCTTCTCATTTCGCTGCAATGTCTATGGACTTTTTCATCCAATCTGTTAGGAATGGTTTTCTGTTTGAATCACCAGCTGGAGTCGATTCTCCAACCCCACAGTCATAAAAACACCATGGTTTGTGTGTTTGTCTATCTGTCTGTTTGTGCAGACACATCATATTGTTGAACCTTGCGGTTTACTAGATTGTCTGCTTTCTAATTTTTTTCCCTTCCATTTTTAAAAATTTGACTGTTCTGGACTCCTGCCGTTATTCTGAAAAGTTCTTTCGATTTGAGTACTATTTAGTTCTATATCCCTTGATGCCAGCTCAGTGTGGCCATACCTTATAACTGAAAAAGAGGACGAAGACCCCCAAATGTAGGACATGCAAGAAAAATGTAGGACATGACAAAATAAAGGAGACATTACGTGCACCCATAGTTACTGCACCACCCAGTGAAAATCTATGGGAAATTTATATTGGTATCCAGAGTAAATTGTTCTTACACCAGAGGACACCCCATTGTTACTCTGCTCTATATTTGCTTATTAAAAACTCATACATAGAGACTGCAATCCTATCCACCCTTTCTTCGGAGTAAGCCCCATTGAACACAGTTGGGCTTCCTTCTGTGTAGATATGCTTAGGATTGTGCCCATAGTTTATTACATATAATTTATGAATTACAAGAAGCCTACATGCTGCCTGCTCATAAGGAAAAGGAGGACAATGAAGATTTTTTCCCCTGGGCTAAAAAAGAGGACATAATGTCAACTGTGCCAGCTTCTGTTACCAAAAAAACTGGTCAAATTTTTTTTGGGGGGGGGAATTTTGTTGCCCCATCAAGTCCAATTTCACTGTGTAGGGTGTATCTGTATAACATAAGTAATTCTGCTGCTGCCACCCATTTGCAGGGCAAACCCCCAATTGTGCGCAAACTGCTTCTCATCCTGCGCACAGCTGCCAACTCTGGTGTTAGCAATGGGACTTGCACAAGGTGGTACAGTCCTTTCCAAAGTAGCACTAGCATTTTTTAAGAATGGAGAAAAGTTTTGGGGAATATGAAGAACTGTCTTTTATAGAGATTGCTGGCCATGCTTACATCCAACTGCATTGCTTCATTGTAACCACTAGATGGCGGTGTGTTCCCAAAACAAAATATTTACTGGGTTGAATTCTGCTGGTGCCCAGCCATACATACTCTCATGGTGACCATATGTTACATCTGCAAAAGAGGACAGAGCCCCCCAAATATAGGACATCCAAGAAAAATGTAGGACATGACAAAATAAAACCTAAAAACACATCTTGCTTTCATGCAATTAAATTAAACATTATATTGCTTATTAAACTTAAAACTATTACATATCATAATTTATTTCATCTAATTTATTAATTACAAGAAGGGTATATGCTGCCTGCTCATAAGAAAATAGAGGACAATGAAGCGTTTTTCCAGAACATGAGGCTAAAAAGAGGACACGTTCTGGAAAAAGATGACATAGGATCACCCTGAGTGTGAGGACTAATGGAATCTAGGTCTGGTTCTCTAGGTCACCCTGCGTAAGTATGGCTGGGCACCAGCAGAATTTTACCCACTGAATATTTTGTGTTGAAAACAAAACTGTATTAACAAAAACAAAAGTGTATGTGTTCTGGATATGTATTCAGTACTTTTGTGACACCTCCAGGCCAGCACAGGAGTTACATTGGGACTTGTGGTGGCCTAACCAGGGGTTAGGATAGCACTGTCAGTTATGGTACATCTGTAGACTGTAGCCATTGTGATGTTTCTGCCCTGTCTTTTTGGGCCAGTATCCTTGTGGACCCAACTCCATCTCATAAACAGTAGGTGCCATACCAGCATACAAGTATCTCCTTGCAAGTATAAGTGTCCCCCACTATCTGACAGTTCTGCTCTTTCAGTAACTTTCAGTTACACTCATTCAACATTTGCTCCACTCTTTCAATCTCTTTCTGCTGGTCTAAAAGTTAAAATTGTCTTCCCTGATGTTGATTTGTGTGTGACATGGTAATCAAACTGTTTTTGGCATTTCCTTTAGACTTTCTTCAGCAAATAATCATCATTCAACTACATAATATTTTCATTGCCCACAGATGCCTTTGTTCACTATATTGTAATCTGTTGTGTATTTTGGCTATGTGTTAATAAATAGGGCACTTGTGGGTGGCACAAGCGGTTAAGTCGCTGTGCCAGTTAACCAGCAGGCCAGGTTTCGAGACCCGGATCGGCCCCACAAGACAGGGTGAGCTCCTGTCCTTAGCCCAGCTCTGCGACGCCAGCTGGATCCAATCGTATTGGCTCTGCCTTTCCATTGGACTAATTCAGTGGCGTGGAGAGGGGGATTTGCTGCTTGGGTAACATCCAATCCTCCATAACAATCCAACCCAGGCTTTCGTGTTTCGCATGCAGCGTATGCACCACCAAGCACGATACCATAGTCTTCCAAGACTGACGGAGGCCTGCTAATAAATTTGTGGTGGCACAAGTGGTTAAGACACTGTGCCTGTCAATCAGCAGGCCAGGGTTCGAGACCTGGGTCCTCACAAGATGAGGATTTCCCACTACAGGCAGGGGTTTGGACGAGATGATCCACTGGGTCCCTTCCAACTCTAGGATTCTATGATTCTGTGTATTATTTAGGCCTTTGCAAGTGATATTTATGTCTTTTTCTGGTGCCCTTTTGCATTTGCAAACTGAAAAAGACTGGGGCTGCAATCCTAGACACTTTCCTGGGAGTAAGATCCATTGAACACAATGGGGCTTACCTTTGAGTAGAAATGGTTAGGACTGTGCTCTTAGTTCTACTTTTCAATGGTTCTGGACAGTGCTCTGGTCCCTAACCTGAACAATAAGTGGGAGATGCTTGTAGTCTCAGTGGGGACTGAGCCATTCTCTTTGCAACCCCACTTTGTACTTTCTTGTGGTGGGAAGTGGGAAATTCCCCACTTGCTAATTTTCCCTTTTATCCAGACTGGGTTTCCTCTTTCTTGTGATGCTCAGACATTGGGGAGGAAGGGTTAGTAGTACGCTCAGGCCAAACCAAGCCAACTCAGGAAAGAGATTTTGAGGTTGTGGTTGCATGTCCAACGATTGCATCAAGTCAGTGGCTTTGGTGTGGAACAACTCATGATGAGAACAACTGTGGGGCCCAGTGATAAGCTAATTAATTTATCTAAATGAGGTGCGTATATCATGATACAGTACCAAAGATTGTGTTCACATACTGGCAAATGGGACAGAAGGTCCTGTTCCAATTTTATGGAAGAGAATTATGGCAATCCTATCTCCAAAGGGCATTCAGAAGCATATTGCCCCTGAAGCAGGTGGCACATAGCTATAAGAACTACTAGTCAGGGATAGGTTTGTCTTGTGTGCATCTGTCTGACCTTTTTAAAACCCATCTTAGCAAGTGGCCATCAGGACCTGCTGCAGCAGAAAAGTCCCTCGTATAGAGTGACTCACTCTGGGAAAAATTCTGTGCAGTTTTGCCTCGGGGAGAAGGTCAGTGTTTTCCAAGCCTTGCAAACAAATCAGCCTTTACGCATGGGGTAGGAGGATCTGCAAGTCATAACATGGGCTGCTGCTAAATTCACAGGAGCAAGTGCCAGTACAAAGTTTGATTGCTGTTGAAGATGCAGAAACCCATACAGAAGGTACTCCACAAGGTCAACTAGTCCAACCCCCAGGAATCCAATCCTCCCAGGGCAGGTTTCGTGTTCGGCCTCTCTTCCAGATCTCCACTGATGAGTATCCACCACCTCCCTTAGCTATCTATACCACTGCCTGACCAGGGTGACCATATAGACTGGAGGAGAGAGTGCCTCTGCCTTTAAGCATGGCATAGAAGAGAGAATTGAGACAGGTTAAATCATCAGAGAAGGCTTTAAAAAGCAGCACCTGCCTCAATTCTCTCTTCTATGCCATGCTTAAAGGCAGAGGCACTCTGTCCTCCAGTCTATATGCTCATGCTGTGCCTGACCATCTAGAACAGGGGTGTCCAACACGAGGCCCGGGCCCGCATGCGGCCCAGGACAAGGGTGAACGTGGCCCTCCCGCAAAGCTGGCCACCACCATTGGAAAAACCAGCTTTGCGGCAGCAGCCATTTTCAATGGTCTTTCATTTTCATCGTCTTTCATTTTCATGGTCTGGGCTGCCTGGTTCCTCCCCCTACCTGCCTCCTGGCACTCAGAGTGCTTCAGGCCGCTGCAGACCTTGCAGCGCTCACCCACCCGCATCCCCCAAAAGCAGCCTCAGCCTCTATCCCAGCTGCTGTCTGCTGCCCTTGAGACCTACTTAGAAGTAAGCTCCATTAAAGTCAATGAGACTTATTCCCAAGTTGCAGTCTGAGAGTCCAATGATGCATAGGATGGACTGTGATCCTCTCCAAGCTTAACCTTGGAGATATGCTAAAACCCCAACCATTTCTACTCAGAAGTAAGGCCCATTGTACTCAGTGGGTCTTACTACCAGGAAAGTGTGTTCAGGATTGCAGCATATCTCCAAGGTTAAGCTTGGAGAAGATCACAGCCCATCCTATGCACCATGCCTCCTCAGAAGTAAGCTCCACTAAAGTCAATGAGGCTTACACCCAAGTTGCAGCCTGAGAGCCCAATCCTATGCATGGCTAGTCAGCAGAAAACCCCATGATAATCAATGAGACTTACTCCGAGGTTTAGCTTGGAGAGGATCACTGCCCATCCGATGCATCATGCCTACTCAGAAGTTAGCCCCATTAAAATCAATGAGACTTACTCCAAGGTTTTAAAAATGTAGGAAAAAATATAGGACACCCTACATTTTGTCCTACATTTTAAAAAAAGTTAGTGTTTATGTGCGGCCCAAACCAACTTGTCTTCTTCCAATGCGGCCCAGGGAAGCTAAAAGGTTGATCTAGAACTTCTCCCTGATGCCCATCCAAATCTCCTCCTTGCAGTATGCAGACCCATCAGATCTGGATCTGCTTATCTAGCTTAGGCTGCAATCCCAACCACACTTTCCTGGGAGTAAGAACTATTAAACACAATGGAACACTTTTGAGTACAGAGAATTGCACTTTAAGTTCTTGTTGAGTGCAGAGAAAACCAAGTTGCTGCTTAAACACTATTAACACAATTTAAACACTTTAAACACTATTAGCACAATCCTAACTATGGCTGCAATCCTAAAGACAATTTCCTGGGAGCAAGACCCACTGAACACAATGGAGCTTACTTTTGAGTAGACATGGATTTGAGTAGATTGTGGTATATGTCTACTCAAAAGTAAGTCTCATTGTGTTCAATGGGTCTTACTCCCAGGAAAGTATCTTTAGGATTGCATCCATTGCATATTATTAAATTTAAAACTTGCATATAATTTATTACACCTAATACATGTAATTCTGCATGTTGGTTTCTCACAAGGGAAAAAGAAAACAATGAAGATTTTTTTTCTAGGAAACAAGGCCAAAAAAGAGGACATGTCCTGGAAAAAAGAGGACACATGATCACCCTGAGCATATAGGATATCTAAGTGCTTGTTCAGTGTAAAGGAGAGATTTTCAATCAGTGTGTCGTGGCACACTGGTGTGCTGCGGCCGACTAGATGCCATGAATGGTCCACTGGTGTGCTGTGGGGGTTTGGAAAATTTATTTATTAGATGATATCATTAGGGCCATTAAGGGATGTGAATGCTCCACCAGCAGCATGGTGTGCCTTCTCAATTGTCAAAAGACTGATGGTGAGTCTTGACAATTTTAGGGGCTTGTCAGTGTGCTATGAGATGGAAAAGGTTGAAAAACACTGGAGTAAAGGAAACCAGAGCAAGCCCCTTACCATGGTTGCTGCACCATGCACAAGAGTCTCAATATTGGGGATGCAGAAGGGCAGGGTGACCATTTATTACAACTCCCCCCCAAGCCCCCCCAAAAGGCTCCTCAAAATGCAGGACAACCAAGAAAAATGCTAGACATTGCAATAAAACAATTGCGATATTAAACTGCAATATTAAATTGCAATATTAATAAAGCATTTTAATGGGGCAGAGGTTGAGGGTCTGTTGTTTGTATTGTTTTCAGCTTACATGTTTTTAGCTTATGTTTTAATTGTTTTTAATTGAATGTTCTATTTATGTCATTTTTTATCTATTTATCTGATTATTTATCTATTAATTGTTTTAATGTGAGCCGCCTTGAGTTGGTCTATGACCTGAGAAAGGCAGGATACAAATTTTCTAAATAAATAAATAAATAAATAAATAAATAAATAAATAAATAAATAAATATTGTATTTAATACATATTGTATGGTCCTGCATATAGGGCTGCCATGTGTTCTGAAAACCAGGGACAATCCCAATTTTTGTGTTCACGTAAATGGCAAATAATATTGGCATTATATTATTATAAAAACCAACATAAAAGTATGTCTTGTTTTTATGTAGTTGATTTAAACTCCATAACGCTAAATATTAAATTTGAATCTATTTTTATATGATTTATGAATTACAAGAAAAATACATGCTGTCTGCTCCCAAGGAAAAGGAGGACAATGAAGATTTTTTTAAAAAAAGAGGATATGTCCTGGAAAAAGAGGACATGTCCTGGAAAAAAGAGGACATGGGGTCACCCTGTCCAAATCTTCCCCCTTGCAGAGTGCAGACCCATGAGATCCAGGTCTGCTTATCCAGCTGAGTGCTTGATCAATGCAAAGAAAACCAGTTGCTCCATCCTTGGGAGCCCCAAAAGTGGGGGTCTGTTAAATGCAGAGGAGCAAGGAGCAAACCCAAAGTTGGCAACCTTCCTCCTCCTCCCCCTCTGTACCCCCCCTTTTCAAGGGGCCTGCGCAGGCGCCCTGGAGGGAAGGTGGAGCGAGCCTCCCTGCAGCATTCTGGTGCTGGACAGCGATGACTCTGTGCACAGAAGCTGCTGCGATCCCTGCAGAAGGAGAAGGAGGAGGAGAAGGGATGCAGCCCCCCCACCACAAACAGCAGCAGCAGCAGAGGGTCTTCACCCTGCCCAGGCAGACCTCCTTCTACCCCCCTTCAGTGCTGAACCCCTTTGTGCAGGAGAGATCCCTGGGCCCCAAGGTCAAGACCCTGGTAGGATGGGCTGCAGGGGGGAGGAGAGGAGGTCAGGCAGGGGGAACACATATCCTCTTTTTTCAGGACATGTCCTCTTTTTCAGTCTTGTGTCCTAGAAAAAATCTCCATTGTCCTCCTTTTCCTTGTGAGCAGGAAGCACGTAGCCTTCTTGGAATTCATAAGTGTGTAATAGTTTCAGCTTTAATAATAGGGAAAATAGTGTTTGAATTAACCACACAAAAGCAATGTATACAGGCCTCTTTTTCTTGGACATGTCCTCTTTTTAAGCTTTGTGTCCTGGAAATAAATCCTCATTGTCCTCCTTTTCCTTGTGAGCAGGCAGCTTTTTTGGAATTCATAATGTATACAGCAATAGTTTCAAATGTAATAATAGGGAAAATAGTGTTTGAATTAACCACACAAAAGCAATGTCTACAGGGTGACTATATGTCCTCTTTTTCCAGGATTTGCCCTCTTTTTTTAGCCTTGTATCTTGGAAAAAGTCTTCATTGTCCTCCTTGTCAGCAGGCAGCATGTAGCCTTCTTGGAATTCATCCATTATGTCTCATCGCTTTAAATTTAATATTAAGTAATATAGTATTTAAATGAACCTCATGAAAGCAATATAGATGTTAAGCTTGTATTTTGTCATGTCCTACATTTTCTTGGGTCTGTCCTACATTTTGGGGGGCCATTTTGGTCTGTGGTTTCCATGGGCAGCTGTTAGTCTCTGCCTGCCTAAAGGCAGTGGCATAGCTAGAGGGGGTGGAGCAGTCAGTCTTGGAGGGAGGCATGCAAAAAGCTGCTCCATTCTGCTCCCCCCACCTGGAATGGCCCTGAAGGGGAGGGGTCCCTTACATGCCTCCCTCCAAAACTGACTGCTCCACCCCCTCTAGCTACGCCACTGCCTAAGGTAGAGGGAAAAAATCCTCTGCCCCAAGGGAGAGGCTGTTTACATAAGTGGGGTGGAGATGCCACATATGGGCGGTGATGCCCGTTCCTTTGGGCACCACCTGCTGCTGTTCCTGGTGAAACTTCTTCATGCCAGGTCAGGGATGAGTGAAGCTGCGCAGGGAATCAGTGCACTGGTTGCCTCTTCTGCACATTTATGCTGGTTGGCTTGCCTCTTCTACATGTTCTGTGAGATGCTGGTGGCAGAGAGAGGGGGGATTGGAGGGGTGAAAACCTGGGTTCTGACCTGCAGGTAGGTGTCTTACGGGCCTCAGTTGTCCTGTCTATGAAATGGATCCCCTGGTGGGAAATGGAGTGAATATGATGAGATGAAGCTCACGGATGGGACAATGTCGAAATCAGAGTCATGGCTTGTCTCCTTATTTTGGGAAGTGTCCTACACTCCCAGGTGGAAATGAATAGGTGTACCATTGCCGGGCAGGAAATAAAATGGCTTTTTGTCCACATCAACTTGTTGGTTCATCGAGATGGGCCTTTTTCCTTCACCCTTAAATACATCATGGCAAAGAGGAAACTACAGGAATCCCCCACTTTCTGATGGTTCATTTTCAAACAATCTGCTCTTTCAACACCTTTCAGAACTCATTCATTCAGCTCATGTTCTGCTCTTTCAACCTCTCTCTGCTCTTCAACCTCTCTCTGCCAAAATTGCCCTTTACCATGTTGTAGCTCCTGGTCTAATCCTATTCCTTAATGAGTTAATGAGAATCTATTTGCAGAAATTATTGTGTGGCAGCAGGAATTTGCAGGATAAAAGGGGCACTTGCAATTTGCTAGCTAAAAAAGCATTGCAAGCAATAGTTACCATATTTACTCAAATCTATTGCGCCATCAAATCTAATGCGCACCCTTCACTTATAGTCACAATCCCACATTTATTCTAATCTAATTAACCACCAAATCTAACCTGCTCCGATTTTTGTCTAAATTTGGCTGAAAAAAGCGAGCAGTCGTTTTGAGTAAATACAGCACAGACTAAAAAAGATTGGGTTCCACTTTTCAACGGTTTTCACTTTTGGACCGTGCTCCAGTCCCTAACCTGTCCTATAAGTGGGGGATGCCTGTATGTTACAGGAAAAACAACAAGGAGAGTTAGAGCCCCTACTTATGCATGTCTAATTATGGGAAAAATCCAGAGTAACTACGGGGAGTCCTTGCTCCGGTATAAGAACAACTTACTCTGGATTCCAATATGAATTTCCCATAGGTTTTCACTAGGTGGTGCAGTAACTATGGGTGCACATAACATCTCTTACATGCTCACATAATTACTCCTGATTTGGGGGTAAGTCAGAATTAGGTGCCATTATAGTCAATGGGGCTTACTCCCAGGAAAATATGGATAGGATTTTAGAAATCACCCATGGTTTAGGCAGGGAGGAAACTATGTTGAACCCAATGGGAATTCTTTGCAATTCTGGGAATTATATTATGCTGTTAATTGCATCTTCCATTTGATGGGTTAATCGAAGTCTGCTCTGAACATACAATGATGAATTTTGAAGATGCTATATGATCCTTTACTATTGAGGAGGTTACTATTCCCCATTTGAAAATGAGGAACCAGGTCTTAGACAGTACATGGGTTGCGTCTAAGCTAAGCTAAGACATCCTGGTTTTGTCTTACAGTTCACCATTAACTTGGGACTCAACGTAACACTCAAAGAGATCATATTCCTCTCATACTAAGCTGAAAACATGCTCCAAACTTCCCTTTTTGTAAATGGGCTCACTTCAGTACAGGATGTGGTGGTGCCTTTAATTCCGTAATTGCACTTATTTTGTACTCAAAAAAATAGAAGCCACTTCTTCTCTTAGTTGTGCAGGCTGTTAAAACCTGTCCCCTCTTCTGTTCTGAATGCAATAAGGTCCAAATAGAGACCCTTAAATAGGAATGACAAAATAAGATTTCAATGGGACCCTTTGAATTGTGGTGGATTGTTCTAATCACTAGAGCAGGATATCCTTTTCCCGGTTTGAAACTGGTTTGTGAAACTGTGGTTTGTGGCCTGGGCCTTTCAGTTCTCTTTAACTTCAACTGGTCAGTGAATGTTTCCAGGATTTGAGTATCTCTTTCTCTCGTTCTTTTGTTCCACTGTACCAAATGAAAAGGGGAATAATCTATACATATAAAACTGAAAAGTCACTCACTCATCAACGCCCAGCCAAAACCGCTGGGCCTAGAAGCCTGAAATTTGTGGAGGGTG
The DNA here is from genome assembly GCA_030015325.1 of Cryptoblepharus egeriae. Taxonomy (NCBI): domain Eukaryota; kingdom Metazoa; phylum Chordata; class Lepidosauria; order Squamata; family Scincidae; genus Cryptoblepharus; species Cryptoblepharus egeriae. The sequence goes on along the minus strand of JAREYC010000010.1, from coordinate 27,890,433 downwards.
TTCCTTTGGTGATGCGCATGGGGATGTGATGCGTATGGGGGGGATGATGCACAGGGGGAATAACATACATGAGGGGGTGATGCGCATAGGGGGATGATGCACATAGGTGGGTGTTGTGTATGGGAAGGTGATGTGCATGGGGGATGATGTGCATGAGGGGGTGATGCACATGAGGGGTGATGTACATAGGGGATGATGCGCATAGGTTGGTGTTCTGCATGATGATGTGCATGGGGTGATGAGCATGGGGGATGTTGCACATGAAAGGGTGATGTGCATGGGAGAATGATGTGAATGGGGGGTGTTGCGCATGGGGGTGTTGCACATGGCGGGATGATGCGCATGGGGTGTGGATGAGCAGGGAGTGGATAAGCATGGGGATTGATGCACATGGGGGATGTTGTGCATGGAGGTGGATGCGCATGGGGGAATGATGTTCATGGGGGAATGATGCACATTTGCGGATGATGCGCATGGTGGGGTTGATGAGCATGGGGGTTGATACACAGTGGGGGGATGATGTACGGGGGAATTTTGCTCCTGCAATGCGGGTACGTTTTCACTAGTTAAATAAGAGTGAAGTTAGATACATTTCAAGGCTTATTCACAGGCCAGATGGAGGTTCTTGCCTTGGGCCACATTGAGGCTTGTCTTGAGCCACATCTGGTCCCTGGATCAGACATCCATGCAGTAGTTAAAGGTAGTTGCACTCTGTCGTCCATTCGATACGGTCACCCTGGTTATTGTATATTGATGGTCGCAAGCCATCTGGTCCTTTGTTGATTTCTTGGGAAGGACATTCTGTGAGAGTTGATGTGTTCCTGGTTGCCACCATTATGTTCTTCCCCCATCCTGTTCTAAATCTTGTTCAAATGCAGCTTGATTTTCACATGTGCACCTGCTTCTACTTACACACAACCTGATCTGGAGCTGCTTATGGAGACACATTTCGCATTGTGAGTTTGGGTTGCATTAAAGGACCATTTCCAGAACGTGCTCCGAGTTGTGGATTTAGTGCAGGTGCCTCCTTTAACAATTCTGCAGTGGTGGAAATCTCAGCATGTGCAGCTTCTCCTCTCATAGATGACAAGCTTCATCTGTTGAAATTCCCTCCTCTACACAATTGTTAAAGGTCCAGGAGATCTTAAAATGAAGGTTTGGAGACCCCTGATTTAGTGTATAACTAGTTTTAGTGACTGTGAAGAGGACTGACATCCTTCATCAGTCAGTGAAGGAGGCACAAGCATAGCCGTGGTACAGTGAGAGGCCTGGGTCAAACACACCCTGGGGGTGCCATTGCTTCTTCCACCCTTGGCTTGTCAGGGCATGCTCTGGGGAATGCGGAAAAAGGAAACGAAGAAAAGTAGCTAATTTTTGCTAGAAGGAGATAAATGTCTCCTTCCAAAAGGCTGAGTGTGATCACTGTAGAACCACATGGGTGTTGCAGAATCTGGTTTTGAGTTGGTAGAAAATAGTAATTGCTTTCCAAAAGTTACCATCATTTCTCATAGCTGGTCATCCTTATGCAGTACGTGATGTCTTTTTTTGACAGGTGTCCCATGTTGAAAACCATCCAGGAAGGAAATTTCTCAGCCTCCTTGCTTAACTATTTTTGTTTCAGTTACAAGCATTTGCTTTGATGATGAAAGCCAAAAGTTTAGCTTCAGGTTAATTTTTATAATGAACCTTTTCATGAATACAAATTGGCTTACTATGTATGTTATTTGGCATATACTGTTTTCACCTGCTCTGCCATGTAATGTCTTGAACCCATTTTGGGGGGAGAGATTTATTCAGTTAAAAAAATATTTTTTAAAGATTGTCTTAGCCATGGAAAAATAGATCAGCGGCTCCAAGCAAAGGAAGGTAGATCTTGGCACAAGTAATCCTCAGTGCCAAGAAACTGAAAAAATTTATGTCCTTATCATGGATTCTATGTGCAAAACTGTTGTTTTAATTTGGCCGGCTTTGGTGCCAACTTATTTTTTTACTCGTTTGTTGAGACACCATCACCTTTTGGCAGCTGTGATGCTTTTCAGCAGCCCTTTCAACTTTGAAGCTGCGGAGGGGCTGAAGATTGTACTCTACTCCACTTTCACTGAGCTTTCCAGTCCCCTCCCTGTTAGGAGGAAGGCTCCTTCCTCTTCCTTGGGGCTCCTTCCTCTTACTCAAAATACAACTTGTGCTGCTGCATCAAAGCCAAAGACCCTTCCAGTCCAGCATCCTGTTTCCCATAGTGAAGTCCTCATTGGATAACTGAGAAGCAAAAGATGAAAGCCCACCTTCCTCCCCACTTGCTTCCATATATGGTGCTTATGATCCTAGAAGCTGCATGTATTTCAGACTTATCTTTCATCCCAGCCCTACTACAGAGACCCTTCAACCCAAGTGGCTGTTCCCAGGAAAATATGATTAGGAACACAGCCTGAGGTCCCAATCCTATCCAACTTTCCATCACTGAGACAGCCATGCCAAGGGGACATCCTGAAGTAAGGGGACTGTCAAGTTAAAGGAATGGATTGTCCCTTATCTTGGGGCTGCTTTTCAGCTTCATGGGTTGTGGAACTTTGGGTAGGATTGGGTTCTATGTCTGGTCAAAATTGTATTTATATGTTGTTTTTATAATTCTGGATTTCCTATTTCCCACCTGTATGAAATGTTTTTTGTCTGTGTACCATCACTGATGATAAACCCCAGTTATCCAGCAGTATGTTTTCAGTGGAGTATTTAATTGTTCATTATTTAGTTTGGACATTTTCAATTATTTATATTAAACTGGCCTTTTAAAAAATGTCTTCAAGGATCTCATACGTAAGACAAATATTCATGGTTAGGAAATTACATTGTGTCCTCTTGGCAAGAAGCCACTAGATGAGGTTTCCAGATACCTGGAGTTGTAAAATATGAGAAAGTCTGAAGGGTAAGGCACACAGACCTGAGTTGGTCACTTATGTGGTCTGCTTTGTATGTACTTGCACATTACTTTAAACTCCATGTCATGAGTCCTCAAAGTTGTTTCATTCAACATAGTTTTGTTTTAAAATTGGACAGTTTTAAAGTTGATCTCTACAGCTGCATATTGTAGGATTATCTGAAGCCCCTTCTCAGTTGTGTCATGCACCATACACCATGCGTCATCTGCCACCACTCTCTCTTCCTTGGGTTTGCCACACCCCAGAACATCTTGTGGGTAGAAATGCTTTCAGTGTTGTGCCAATGCTTTGTAGCCAGATAGTGACCCCACCTATGATAAAATGAGATTCATTAGAAATTAAAGGTGCAGTTTACAAGAACCTATAGGAAACTTTAAGGAAAATCTCAGATCTTATATCTTTTAAGGAAAGACCAGGACTGGCAGAGAGCTATTTGCCAACTTCACTGGAAACCAGAGCATTTTGGAAAAATTGGACTGTTGGGATGGTTAGACTTCTCCATGGATATGTCTAATCTCTTTCTAAATCTTGCTGAGCTTGAGGCCATGCCTTCTGCTGGTGGCATGTGTCGATCTGCAGTGGCATATTCATGAGCACATCTCATGAGCTGATCTTGTGGGTTGTGGTGTTGGAACTGCCCTGGTAGTCCCGAAACTCTGTTTCCGTCCAAAATGAAACCAACGCAAAGTAGTGCTGTTGGTGGAACTTCGCTCAGGAAATGATGTGCGTGCAACAATATTTGGAGGTAGGTGGTTGAGAGGGTGTTTCATGATTTCTGTTTCAAAGTGAAACAGCAGTTTCCCAACTTGTGTTGACTTTGATTATTTTTGGCGTCTGTATTTTCCTTTCCAGGCTGTCCCTATTATATTAATAGTCCCTATTAATAATATTAGGCATTATTTCCAGCTTATTAGTGATAACAGTCAGAGGTGACACAGTCACGATCCTTCGCCCGCACCTGTGCCTTGCTCATATTGTTCAGCTCATGAATATTTTCTCTTTTGCAGGCTCTCCTGTTTGGGCTTATCCTGGTCCCACTCCGTGTCCTGTGCATGTTGTTACTTTTGCTGTTGGCCTGGCCATTTGCACTTCTGGCAACTTCCTGTCACTCTGGGAAGGGGACTGTACCACTTCTAGGATGGAAAAGGTAACTATGCTGTTTAGAAACATCTGGTCCCCAAAAGTTTTTAGTAGAGCCATTCCAAATAAATAAATAAAATAAATGCAACATTTAAAAACAATATAAAATATATAATAAAAGAATAATACAGTATTATAAAAACAACTGAAAGCAGTGACATCTTAAAACTTGCATGTATAAAACAAACAACCAGAGCAGATAGTGGGAGGCCCAGGTGCTCAGAAGTCTTGTTGAAATAAATATGGCTGCAATCCTAAACACAGTTTCCGGGGAGTAATTGAACACAGTGGAGCTTACTTCTGAGTAGACATGGTTAGGACTGTGATGTAAGTCTTAAATAAATATGACAACAACAAAAAGCATTCAGAAAATTACCTTCATAGTGGAAGGAATAATAACCTGGTTCCCTGTTCTAAAGGGGCTTTCATCCAAATAAATGTTACGGAGATACAAGTATCACCCATGGGTGTTTCAGATTTGCAGATGTGGCCTTTGGGAATTTCTGGTGGGCACCCTCTGAGTGCGGCTTGAGTGGAATTTGAACTGGTCACATCCTTTACTTTCTTTTCTGTCATCTCCCCTGTAAAAATTGTGACAGATCTGTCCACTGTTGCACATGCTCTGGTCACAACCACGTGGCACGATTGCAACAGATTCTCTGCAGGGCTGTTTCAGCGATGGATTGAGAAGCACCAGTTGGTCCACATTGCTGCAGCTACAGTTTTGCTCGGGGGTTGTTCTTTGGGGCACGTGACTCTGACGTTGATTGCACAATCACCATTGGTTCCCCATCTGCTTCTGAGCCTAGTTCAAAATACACTGTGGGGTAAGAGAGGCTAGTCCTTTGTCACTTAGAGGGATTCATAGCTGAGCAGGGATTTGTACCTGGATCGTCCATTTCTAAGTCCACCAGAACCTGGTCCACCATCATCCTGGCTCTCCTCTCTGTATTTGGGAAATACAATCTCAGGAGACAATTGTGGTACAAAGTTAACAGTTTTATGAGCTGGACCTTACTGGGAACTAGGCTTGCATTCTAGTTTAGAGGAGGGGCCTCCAAAGTCTGAACCATGAATTATAAAATTCTGAGTTCAAATCAAGCTCAATCAGTGAATTTTAGTAAGACATGCCTTCTGTTCCTTATCATGTGTAGATGCCTACACACGTATCAGTTTTACAGTATGATGACACTCGCTTAGAGGTTATCACTTGTTGAACTTCAGTCACTGGGTCAAAATTAATGGGCACTCCCAATATTATATTGGGGTTGTGTGTCTGCGTGTGTCCCATCCCACCCAATATTGGGTGGTTGTGTGGCTATGTGTGTCCCATCTCCACAACTACTTTGTGTAATAGGTACATTAGAAAACAATATCTGGCTGTCTGGTATATCCACCAGGGTTTGAGTTGAAAAACAAAGCAGATCTCACAGGTGTCATATCGGCCCATACATGTTTTATTTGTACCATCTCAGTTTGTGCAAAGTGAGTTCTAACTGGTACCCCCATGGGAACTCTGTGAATGTTCTTGAAATGCATCAAATATTTGTGACAGACCAGGAAAAGGTTATGTGAATGGAGAAACGGAAAAATTGGGTTATAAATGTAAAATTCCCATATCTTCAATGAATAGCATTCAGTCTTGTAATTACTTAAGTTACTAGTCCTCAATAATTATTTTTTGGCCTATGTTAGCAGCATGTGACTTAAATAGGCTAAGGGAACCCATTTCATGGGTTATCTGCAAATAATTATCTCTCAACCAGGCAATATCTACATATTTGTCTCTGTTATCTGGTAATCCCATTTGTGTTATATTTTAAAGCAGTCATTTAGGCTGCTGGACTCACAGATCCTTGGTTTCTTTGTTCTCCCTTTCAAGGGGAATTTCCTATCCTGTCCTCACCTTCCTGGGTCGTGCCTTATTCTTTGTGATGGGCTTCCAAGTCAAAGTGAAGGGGGAAGTAGCTAGTCCTCAAGAGGCACCCATCCTTGCTGCAGCACCTCATTCAAGCTTCTTTGATGGAATTGTTTGTGTCCTTGCTCGGTTGCCATCGATAGTGTCCAGGCTGGAAAACCTCTCAGTCCCCATTATTGGCAGTAAGTATTCCTTTGCTCCTTATGTCTCCTGCTACTGGAAAGTAGGGATGGGCCATAACTCAGATAAGTAACCTCACTCTTTTTAGTGATGGCAAACTTTACTCTTTCCAGGAGGATCCACAAGGGTGTATATATTTGCCAGTGTATAATTCTTGTCGTATTGTTGTTTCTGTACTTAACAGGGATTCTTAGCGCACTCCAACCTGTTGTGGTTTCTCGCGTTGATCCCGATTCACGGAAAAACACAATTGCTGAAATTACCAGACGTGCCACTTCAGGTGAACAATGGCCTCAGGTACACTTAAGCATGACATGTGCCTTAAAGAAGAACCACTGTGTAGGGAGAAGCTCCCCATGACTTGCAGAAACTAAAATTGGCAGCAAAGTGCCTTAACTGCATGGCTGTTTCTATTGTTGATGCAAGCTGAGCAGAGAATGCCCTCTGGTGGTGCACGTTGTTTTGGGACAAAACAATTCCACAAATACCATATTTACTCGAATCTAACGCTCACCTTTTGCAGCCAAATTTAATCTTCAAAATAAGGGTGCACAATAGGTTTGATGGTGCATTAGATTCTAGTAAATATGGTATTTTGATTATAAGTATAAATTGGTATTCAGTTTAACAGTTTACTATACTATGATTAAACATGTAACATAAACCCATTGTTGTATAAAGCTGTGCAATTAGGTAAAAATCATAACATAAACCCATTGTTTTATTATTATTGTCATATAACTAATTGTCATATGCAGTAAAATTAAATTTTGCACCCACTTTGCAGCTGTGCATTATAATCGCCTATAAACATTTTTTAAACTCTCAAGCCTTTTAAAATAGATTGCACAGTAGATGTGGGTAAATACAGATATATTCCCATCAAGAAACCTCTCTATTTTTGGATCTCCTCTTGTTTCTGGCTGTGCCATCAGGGCATATTCCGCAGACATTGTTGAGAAGATGTGATGTGCTCCTCACCTCCTCTCTCCCACAGCTGCAAATTAGGTTTGAACAAGAGCTGTTGAATTTGTGCAACAATTTTAATGAATGACATGTGTATGTCTCCTCCCCAACTCCCTCTTCCTGTATTATAGGTATTGATCTTCCCGGAAGGTACCTGTACAAACCGGTCGTGCCTGATCACTTTTAAACAAGGTGAGGGCACCTGTTGATGTCTGTTGTGGAAAGGACTTTAAAAAGGACTTTATAAAAATGCAGTTGCACCCCATACTTGCGGATCTGGTATCCCCAGATCCAGTTATCCATGATTCTCTACACATCCTTGCTTTTCTCCCTGCTTCTAATTAAGGTTTGCTTAGTCTTGTATGGCATTCATGTGTTCCTATAAGCTTTCATGCTTATAGTGTTTGGTAAAAGGAAGAGACATTCTTGCTTAGTATGACTATAAAGAAGATAAAAACCAAGGTAACATGGATGACCTCTGTATAGAAATATCCCAGAACTGGATGTCTAGGAACACTGGTAGCACTAGCACTAACACTGATCAAACCACTAATGCTGTTAGAGGCATGGCAAACATCTATACTGCCCCATCAGTGTAGGCATGCATCAGTCTCCCCATATAGTAGGCAGGTATTAATTTTTCCTTGTAGGTAGAACGGTGGGGTGGAACTGGTAATGACTCTGGTTCTGCTTCCAGGTGCTTTTATACCTGGCGTTCCTGTCCAGCCAGTGGTCATCCGATACCCAAACAAGCTGGTATGTTCTCCCTAACTTTATCAATTCATTATTTTGATGATTTATATTTATGTTGTTCATTAGATTAGTGATTTTTTAATTTCTTTTCTTTATATAACACACTGACCTCTGTGGTCTTTATGGTCTTCACTTCTGATGATGCCCCCTCCAGCTTTTGGAAGACTCTCCTAAGTTCTACAGCTCTGTTTCTGAGGTAACAATTTACCTCAGAAATTGTTTACCTCAGTTTACCTTAGAAATTTACCTCAGAAATACCCACCACCACCAATAGTTGCCCCAGAAGCAGAGCTGTAGATCTCAAGTTATTCAGATATTTTTTTTCATACTCCTGTGACACACCAGTTGAAATTTACTGCTTTATATGGCAAATTCTGCTTCCCAGCCTGCTGCCTTGAATATATGTTAGCGACAAAACTCCGTGCATTGCTTGTCCATAGTCATCACCAATAAGTGATATGAAAAGAGGGTGTTTAATTAATTAGGGGAACACAACATTGCCCTCTTGGACATAAGGACCGTAGGCTGGATTAACAGACAGGCTACTATCCCTAAAATCCAGAGTAACTACGAGAGCATGTAAGAGACATTACGTGCACCCGTAGTTACTGCACCACCTACTGAAAACCTATGGGAAATTCATATTGGAATCCAGAGTAAATTGTTCTTACACTGGAGCAAGGACTCCCCGTAGTTACTCTGGATTGCGCCCTATGAAGTGAATTCTTCAATAGAGAGAGCCTGGGAGGTGGATAAACTTACCCAGGGAGACCAGATGCCCAAACCTCAAGGGGAGGACAAGGTCTTGGATTCCTCTCAGCCTGGCCTTTCCAGTGGACAATGTCACATTTGCCTCTTCACAAGTAAAGTCACAATATTTGGCACTTTCACTTTCCCACATAACTCAATGCATATTTTTATTTTTAGTTTTGGCGGCATAACTTTTCATAGGAAGGAGATATTTCAAAACCGATTTTTGCATTTGATTCTGCTCTTCAATATGAAACCAACAACATATGACCCCAACCTATGGGGGACTGCACACCATTGCAAAGTTCCAAAATAAAGCCAAAACAGAGGACAATGAAGCCTTTTTGGAGGACACCCAGACAGGAGACTAAGGACACAATCCAGAGCAAATTCAGCCTGCTCTGACCTAACTGCACTCTCCTAACTATTCTGTATCCAGAGCAGAAAGTTATGCTGAATCCAGAGAGTCAGGAAGCCTGGGCTGCCCTAACTGCTCCAGAGCATGCTAAGTAATTGACACACGGGGAAGACTTGCTCCTGAGGAGACACCCCTCAGATCACACTGAACAAGGAACAGCTGTGGTGCCTACAGTGGTGATATGACTCTGCACATCACCTGGTGCGGAAGTCTGTGCGTCATCCCTGGGATGCGCGCCCCCCCCCCACCTGGACTGCACAGTCACCAAAGTTGGTGCCTGCGCAGTTGTTTCTGAAGGCAACTGGCTTCAGAAAGAGTACTGCGCAGGCACCATCTCTGACACCTGCGCAGTACTTTTCTGAAGCCTTTTGGCTTCGGGGGAGACTGTGCAGGCATCAGTGTTGGTGCCTGTGCAGTACTCTTTCTGAAGCCATTCGGCTGCCGCTCTGCCTCCTGAGTGAGGCCGAATGGCTGTGCAGAGGCGCGGACTTTCTCTGCTTTAAGGAAGTCTCCTCTGAAGCTGTTTGGCATGCTCAGTGTGTTTTTGTGCAGTGCACCTCAGCTGCCTGTTCGGGCCAGCTCCGCGGATAAATGGCAGCTTCTGGCTGCTGCTCCGCCTTGGACATGCTGACGCCCGGGGCCTGCCAAAGGACAGTCAAACTCCTCCAGCACATCACCCCATACGGAGCGCATCACCCAATGCAGCCCACACCAGCCGCACCAGTCTGATGATGCAACTGGGTGCCTGCCTTATAAGGAGTCCCTGATGAGATGCCAGTTCCAGTATTCTACAGTGAATACAAGGGGCTTCTTGGAGTGGCAGGCTGTATCCTGAGGTTTGTGGGCAGCCATAGTTTGTTCCATATCCTGAGGTTGAGAGGCAGGGGTTGCAGCTAGGCTGGCCAAGAACTCAGATTTTTGGTCAACACTGCCATTCTTACTCGGGCCTTATCATGGTCCCCTATGGGTCTACTCATTACTATACCTGCTCCTGAGGTGCTATATCTCTGAGGAACTGGAAGAGGGCATTTCTGCCTTGAAACAGGCTTTGGATACAGAGTAACTGCTCTGCCCTAGGCAATGCTAAACTTGCCCTCAACTTGCCTCTCCTGAGCTGCTTAGGCTGCCCAGTTAGGGCAGAGCAGGTCCACCTCTCTTAGGGCACCCTATCTTGCCTTGCTCTGCCCTAAGCCTCTTCCAGAGTAACTGGGCTGGAGCATCCTGCAGTTGCTCCAACCTAGTGTTAGATAGGGCAACCTAAGGGCTCTTATGTGGACAGATTAGTTGCTCTGGATTGGGCTGCATGGCTGCAATCCTAAACACACTTTCCTGCGAGTAAGACCCATTGAACATAATGGGGCTTACTTCTGAGTAGACATGGTTAGGATTGTGCTCTAAAAAAGGAGGACCAATCCGGAAATTCCAGACACATGGTCACCCTGAACTTATCCCAAAGGAACAGGGTTTATTTTATAAGTATGGGTGCCATAATTCTTTTCCATGTAATTGGGACAGGACCCTCTGTCACACTTGCCAGTATGTGAACACCATCCCCCCAAATCGACATTGTCCCTGTTTTTGGGGACATATGGCAACCCTATTTCTAAGGCAGAAGGTAAAATTACATAAATTAAGACAATTATCTTGATCTTATAAACAATACAATGAAGTATATCTGTCTTTAAGATATTGCATGTGGGGTGTACTGAAGGAAATCAGGAGAAAAAAGGAGGGGGGATGTTGACAGCAAGGATAGCTGTAGGTAAGACAGAGAGAACGGTAAGATGAGGGAAGGAGGTGTAAAGTGCAATATATACCTATCTGCAAAAGCAGCCTGTTCCAACAGAGAGAGAGGAATGGTTTGGAGGAGACTTTTTTTTTACTCCAGCTCACTTGTGGCTTTTACATCATAACCTAAAGACAGAGCAGGTCATAAACTGAAATCAAAGAAGGAACAAAACCTGGTGTTGCTCCTGGTATCTGATCATAATGGGAAAGGTGGATCATAGTCTACCCTTCTATCTACCTTTGCATCATAATAGGAACCCTTCTGGAAGTTTGGAGGGATGTCCCAGGGGCTCCCTTTGGGTCATTCCAGGCCAGTGACCCACTGCGGATCTCAGAATGTCCGGCAGAAGCCTCCAAAAGCCACTTCCAGTTTGCTTCCAAAAACTGGAAGTGGCTGTTAGATGCTTCTGCAGAAAATTTGGAGGCCAGTAGAATGGATTTCTGTCCTGGGGTAACACAGAGGATGCTTCCTGGGCACCACCAGGACAGTTGCAATACCAATAATATTGGGAACCACCAGCTAGTGAGAACAGCTGCTTCATCGATGCAGTCTAACAAGAAAATTTTTTGTTTTTGTTTTCTTATTCTCCAGGATACTGTGACATGGACATGGCAGGGCTATGACTTGTAAGTTCCACCATCCTCTTTTTTAAAATCAATGTAGTATTTTTATTTCATCAACAGACATGATGAGAAGTTATAGTTCTCTGCTCTGAGAGTCATTAGATGTTGGTACTTATATATTAATGCCACAATAATTTACAGTCTGATACATGACTTAAGAAATTTGGATAACTACATTTCAGTCAGTATTAATACCAAAGCATCTTAAATGTATTCGTTATTATTTTGAGTAGCAGCCTTTTTATTTCATTAGTGTTTTTTTAATTTCTCTGCAGCAAGGAGGCTCTTGTGCTGACTTTGTGCCAACCCTTTACAAAAGTTGAAGTGGAGGTAAGAGTATGATTAACTTTGCTGTTCCAAACTTGGATGCTGTAAGTATTTTAAGCCTGTTTACAGGTGAAAAATGCAAATGTCTTGCAAATGTTTTGGTCTCTGCTGGAGTCGGATCTGTGAGAAACCTATAGCAAGAGCAGCAGCAAAACACAATTAAGAGCCTTGTGGCCCTTCAAGACCAAATAAGAATTAATTTTGGTGGACAAGGAGACATTTTCATGGATGCCTTTCCACCAAAACAGATTCCATAATAAATTTGTGTTATTACTAGCAAAATGTACCTATGTTGCAGGAGTAAATTACCCCCCATACACCATTCCCCCATTTCACATCACTCCCCCTATGCACATCACTCCCCCTGAGCACAACATCCCCCCATGAGCAACATCCCCTCATGCATATCACCCCATAGACAACATCCCTCTAGGGTATCCTCTTTCACAGTGCATCAGGCACTGGGCATCAAATTGGCTGGATTTTGATCAGAATCTTCAATGTTATGTACAGGACAAAAATACGTTGCACCCCTTTTCAGTCCCTTAAGGGTTAAATTTCTCAACATCGGTTCTTGGTGGGTGTTGATGTCACAAAAGGAACACCCTCCCAGAATTTCGTGTTTCTAGGTCCATGGGTTGGGGCAGAGCATCCCTCAGTCAGGGATTCTTCAATGGAAAGAATAGGGAGGAAAATGCATTGTGTCCCTTTTCACCCCCTTCTGGTTGGACTTTCCGAAAATCGGTTCATGGCTGAGGTTGGTTTTGAACCTGGCTCTTCAGGATCTCAATGCCACTCCCTAACGTCTACACCAGAGGCCTCCAATGTCTTTGCAGGAGGGCCACATCATCTCTCTGACACTGTGTCAGGGGCCAGAAAACTAATTCAAATTTCAAATTGAATATATTTACATATAAGAATGTATTGGAGTGAATTCCAAGGCTTGACCAAGGGCTGGATATAGGGGGGTCCTGCTGGGGGCAACATCTGGCTCCAAGGCCAGGCTTTGGAGACCCCTGGTCTACACCATCCTGGCTCTCAGATGTATTATGCCTATGTCTTTTGAGTAAGACTCCTAGTAGAGATCCCTTGCATTTTTGTAGTTGCTCCTTTTTTTCTCAGTTTGCCAATGCTTTCTTTTCAACACTAGGAAGCAATCTGTCCTCTCTCCAAAGTGGTGAAAATTTAATTTATGATATTTACTCAAATAAACACTCACCTTTGTCAGCCAAATAAAGTGCAATCCTAAGAAATTTAGGCCAGCCTGACTCACCCGGCCTATCTTTCTGTGATGGCGTGGGGAGATTGGCGTATGCCTGTGCGTTGGCCTAACTATGCCACATGTGGGGCAGAAGTGTCTTACAGCATTTTTGTGACACCTCCAAGTCAGCATAGCCTAAGTGGAGGTTAGGGTTGCAGTCTACATCTCCAGAGTAAAGGCATGCATTAGATTCAGTAGTGCATTAGATGCAAGTACATACAGTATTTTGATTATAGTACAGGCCAGTATTTAGTTTAACCATTTACTATAGTTTAATAACAATGTCACATAAACCCATTGTTGTATAAAGCAGTGGAATTAGGTAAAAACCATAACATTAACCAATTGTTTTATTGTTATTATTGTCATTTAACTATAAAATTAAATTGTATAATTCTTAAATTTTGTACCTGCTTTGCAACTGTGTGTTACAATCACCAGTAAACATTTTTTTAATCTCAAGCCTTTTAAATAAGGGTGTGCATTAGATTTGATGGTGCATTAAATTCAAGTAAATGCAGAGTATAGTAAGTACAGTCTAGTTTTTGCATCTGCTAAATAAATGCTTATTCCAGGATGTGGTGCCATCTACTGGCTGACTTACATTACCGCTTTTCCTCATGAGTTTAAAAAAAAAACACTTGGCATCCATCAGTCTTGAAAGACTATGGTATTGTGTCGCACCAAGGCCTGGGTAGGTTAATATGGAGGCTAGGCTGTTACCCAAGCAGCAAATCCCCCTCTCCATGCCACTGAAATAGTCCAGTGTAATGGCAGAGCCGATACGATTGGATCCAGCTGCCTTGCAGAGCTGGGCTAAGGACAGGAGCTCACCCTGTCTTGTGGGGACCGACCCGGGTCTTGAACCCTGGCCTGCTGGTTAACAGGCATTGTCTTAATTATGCTCTTTAGGAAATGCTAGCAGACTTGTGTCTTTTTTGTTGAAATGTTTGTCGTGTTTTCCTCCTTTCAGTTTCTGCCTGTCCATGTTCCAACCGAGGAAGAGAAGAAGGATCCAATCCTTTTTGCCAGCAGGGTCCGGAACCAAATGGCAAGGTGACTGATCACTAGGGAATATTGTGCAGACGCTCAGAAAGTTGTTATTGACTAGTTTTGAATATGCTGGGTATGATTCACAAGTCCCATACGTACATCTGTTGCCCAAAGTAGCCTCACAAAATCTGTCCTTACCCCTTTCCACCACATAGGGGTGTGTGCGTGCATGCGTGTTAGATTTAATGGAAATGGAAGTTAACATCCTGGAAGTTAACATCCTGGAAGATAATCCAGATTCAGAATGTCAAGCAGAGACACTTGTAAAATCCTGCACATACGTACAAAGTCAGAGATATAAGTGTAGGATTGGGGGCACCTATCTTGCCAGCAGCATGTGTGAAAAAGATCCAGGTGTCTCCAGCATACAATCAGTGTGTTCATTAACCTACTTAACTGTTTCAGTCCTACCACTCCCAACTGCTGATACCCTGCCTAATGCAATAGTATCGAGTCAATTACCTTGACTGATTGAGGTAGAGCAGTCCCAGGCCTCTATCTGACGATCTCCAGCAAGAGGGAGCCTGATCCCTCCAGGTATTTTGTTCCATGTACTTGCCATAAAAAGTTCTTCTGCCTAGTCAGCCAGAATCTACCCTCTGGTAACCTAAACCAGTTAGATCTAGTCCTGCCCTTTTCAGGGGACAGACCTTTTCCCTCTTCTCTGTGACAACCCATCAGTGCTTTGATAATTTATTTTTTATGCCTGTTTGGTCCCATTGCTTCTCCAGGTTAAAACATAGCAATTCTTTGCACCTTTCACTGGGGCTGGAAATTTGGATTAGATTGGATTGTCCCTCAGGCTGCAATCCTATTCATGTCTAACATGTCTGAAAAGAAATGTTTCACATTTTGCACCTCACTTCCCCAAAGGAGCTCATTGTGGTATACATAGTTCCTCCTGTCTTTGTGCCCTCACAACAACCCTGTAAGGTAGGCTGACCCGAAGTCAGCCAGGAAGCTTTGTAGCTGAGCACAGTTTTGAACCTGGATCTTCCAGGTCTGAATCCAATTCCTAAACCACTATGAGTACAATCCTAACTATGGGTGAGATCCAGAGTAACTATGGGGAGTCCTTGTTCCAGAGTAAGAACAAGTTTGGATTGCAATATGAATTTCCCATAGGTTTTCACTAGGTGGTGCAGTAACTATGGGTGCATGTAATGTCTCTTACGTGCTCCCATAGTTACTCTGGATTGTGCCCTATGTCTACTCAGAAATAAGCCCCATTGTATTCTATGGGTCTTACTCCCATTAAAGTGACTTTAGGATTGCAGTGTATATTTCCTTGGTTTCTGCTTCTGCTAGAGACAAAGTAGAATGTGTTCAGAGAATGGCAACTCAACATTTCCATTCTTCTGTTTTCATTCTTTTTCATGTCTTTCTTCATTCTTTCAGTGTGTCGTAGGGGTGAAAGTTTAAGCTGTGACTTGGGACTTTTGGTTCAGGTTTTGCCCTTGCCTGTGAATCCACTAGATGGCTTTAATAAGTCTTTTACTCTTGGCCTCAGTCTTTCTTATCTGCAAAATGGGTTTAAGAATACTTACCAAATGAGGCAACATCAGGATAATTTTACATGAACTACTTTGCAGTCTCCAAAATTGCTATACAGTACAAGTGATGGCATCGTGGTCAAGAGTCTGGAGCCCTCTATGACCATGGAGTCATGGTCAAGCCCTTTGCTGCATGTTCCTAATTCCATGTAGGTTTTTGCAATTGATCACAGTTTTTGCAACTGTGAGGTTTTTGCAATTGATCTTTGCTGGTGTTAAAAAGAAATGTGTCAGCTCATTGAATAAACAGTTTCACTTTTTGAGTGGCGTATCTATTTTTATTGCAGTGTTTTAGATGTGCCTGTCACAGACCACACTTACGAAGACTGCCGCTTGATGATTTCAGCAGGACAACTGACCTTGCCCATGGAAGCCGGTCTGGTTGAATTCACAAAAGTCAGCAAGAAACTCAAGTAAGTGGCTCAACAGCCATGTGGCAGTTTCATATTACGTGGCAACAGTTGGGGACTTGTTTGCTTGGCAAGAAGCCTTGCTGAATGAGTTGGCATTGCTCAGATCTGCACACTATACGGCTTCTGCTGGACTTGAGAAGGTGAATCCCATACCAAGGGCTTTCATACGAATCCCATACAAAGGGTTTGATACAAATCTGTGGCACAGCCTAACGTAGAATACGCTGCATGATTCTCCCCATCTTGAAAAGGATATTGTGTGATATTGGATGGATGGACACTTTATTGTCATTGTAAAAAATATACAGTGAAATTCAGGTGCACTGTCATGATACAGACTCAATATGCATAAAATAAATAATTAAAAATGTATACTTCAATTACACATCAACACTCATTTCTTTCACCACATGTTCAATCAATACCAACATATACATTAAAAACGAAATACACTGAAGTATTATGTTGCACTGAAAACAATAACAATATTGCACAGAAGGAACATTGAAAGTACTCTATTAACATTGAAAGTACTGTTGGAAGTACACTGAAAGAACATTGAAAGTATGCATTATTCAGTATGGTTGTGGCTAGAGTAAAAACTGTTTAAGGGTCAGGTGGTGGATGTTTTAATGGATCTATATCGTTTACCAGAGGGCAACAGTTCAAAATAAGTCCTTTCCAAAATGATCATTAAGGGAGAGATATCACAACACTTTCCTTACAGTTCAAAGTATCTAAAATATGAGGGACTTCTTAGTTGAGCATAGGGTTGCCATAATTCTCTTCCACAAAATCGGGACAGGACTCCCTGTTTCATATGCCAGAAGGTGAACACAATCCCCCAAATTTGGGATTGACCATTTTTCGGGACACATGGCAACTCTAGTTGAGCAAGAAGGAGACTGTTTTAGAGCGCAGAAAATGATGCTCCTAAAATAATGCATGGTGCAAAATATAAAGCAGCAGTATAATATTGGAACTCAAGTTTTCCCCCAAAACGGGAGAAACCCACTCTGCTTCATACGTCATCAGTTGATAGGATGACTACTGCAGGATCTGATCACTAGGTCAGATGGTTTTAAAAGGGGGTTCATGGAGGAAAAGAGCTATCTTAGTTTATAATGATTAAGTTGGACCTCATGATCAGAGAGGGGATTGCCCTCTACACCAGTTGCAGGGCAGAAACTGGAAGTGAAGGGGGGTTGCCATAGTGTTCTGCTTCCTGTTTTGTTGTTTTAGCTCGTGCTCTGTGCTTCCTGACACACTACCAACTACTATTTCTCTTTCAACAGTCTAAAATGGGATAACATCCGGGAACAATTGGATCAATTTGCAAACATTGCCCGGGCATCGAAAGGGGGCAGGATTGGAATCCAGGAGTTTGCTGACTACTTGAAACTTCCCATATCAGATGTTCTCAAAGAACTGTTTGCACTTTTTGACAGGGTATGTTTCGTGTCTCTCTCTCCTTTCTCCTCCCTCCCATTTCCTAGCTACACTCCAAAAAAGTGGGTTGAACTCTTAGCAGAAACAAAGGGTGCAATCCAGAATAACTACGGGGAGTCCTTGCTCCGGTGTAAGAACAATTTACTCTGGATTGCAATATAAATTTCCCATAGATTTTCATTAGGTGGTGCACACAATGTCTCTTATGTACTCCTGTAGTTACTCTAGATTGTAGGGTTAGTCTGTGATTTATGGCGAAGGATCAAGAGTACAGTATATAAGAAACAGATGGGAACTGAAGAAGCCTTGAAGTGGTGCAGTGAGAAAGGGTTGGGGTGGAGTGTAGGCTAACAAAGAGGCAGAGGAAATAATGTGAGCCTGCAGCTCCGTGCAGCTCCTCCACTGGCAAGAATAAACATGTGCTTTCACTTGGTGGTAGCAGAAGGCGGAGTCTTGCATGCTCGTGGATTCCAATAGCATGAGACGGCAAGTATGGGCACAGTGCCCTGCAGTTGTGCTGAAGGATCCGGTTACAGCAGCACCCGCCCTGCTTGACTCTGTCAGACACTCTTGGAGCTTCTAAGAAGTGCCAGGCTTTCTGTTTGCTCCTGCGGCCTCTCAGAAACCTCACCATGTTCCTCGCTAAAGCGCTGATGGATGCTGCTGGTGGAGGTGGAGGTGGAGGTGGTGGCGGTGGCCATGGTGGTGGAAGTGGCGGTGGCGGCGGAGCTGGAGCAGCCATTGCAAGAGGGCTTGGAGGTCTATTATCAGGAGCCGGAGGTGGTGGCAGCAGTGCTGGAGACACCCTCGGGGGACTCTTGTCAGCAGCAACAGGAGGCAGAGGTGGCAGTGGCGGTGGCGCCGGAAAAGCCCTTGAGGGACTGTTGTCTGCTGCAGGAGGAGGAGGTGGTGGTGGAGGTGGTGGCACTGCTGGAAAGGTTCTAGGGGGGCTTTTCTCAGGGGGTGGTGGTGGAAAAAGTAGCAACGTCATTGGCCTCCTCGGAGGCCTGGTGAACCTCATCAGCGAAGCAGCTGCTCAGTACAAGCCGGAGCCACCACCAGCTCCCCGCAGCCACTTTGCCAATGTGGAAGCCAATGAGAGTGAAGAGGTGCGCCAGTTTCGGCGGCTTTTTGCCCAGGTGGCCGGGGATGACATGGAGGTCTGCCCCACGGAGCTGATGAATATCCTCAACAAGGTGCTGGCCAGGCATGAAGACCTAAAGACAGATGAGGGCTTCACCCTAGACACGTGCCGCAGCATGGTGGCGGTCATGGACAGCGACACCACTGGCAAGCTGGACTTCTACCAGTTCCGCTATCTGTGGAACAACATCAAGAAGTGGCAGTACGTCTTCAAGCAGTACCGTTCAGGCCAGCCTGGAGTCTTGCAGATGGCTCAGTTGCCTGCCGCGTTCAAGGCCGCAGGCTTCAACCTGCATGACCAGCTCTATGCGCTGATCATCCGCCGCTATGCTGACGAGGACGGCAGCATGGATTTCAACAACTTCATCAGCTGCCTTGTGCGCCTGGACAGCATGTTTCGTGCCTTCAAATCCCTGGACATGTCTGGGGATGGGAAGGTCCAGATGAACCTCCAAGACTGGCTGCAGTTGACCATGTATTCTTGAGACCGTGCAAGGAATGTGCTTTGTATCTCCAAGCTTTGGATTTGTTGTTGCAAATAGTTAGATGATTGCCCTTCCTTGCAGTGGGGCTCTATTTCTTTAGCTACTTTGTAGGACTTGGGGAGGGGAAATAAGTAGGAAAGCTGTGCAACTTATTTTTGCATTACCCACAATTCCCATTTTGGTCTTTCCCTCCTATATCATGTCCTTTTTCCATGCCTGTGGTCTAACAATGTAACCATTTAGCTTTTTGTATATGCATGCATTATTTCTGCTATGATGGGAGCACATATATGTAGGTGTGGACATGCTTTTGAAGTGCCACCAGCAGGAAAAGAAGCTTCTGGGACTGACTCCAGCACTGTAGGTCACCAGATATCCCTCACTGTCCTTGCAAGGGAAACACAGTTGCACTTTATGCTGTATATTAATTGTGTGGCTCCTTCTGAGCGATGCTTGTGGGTATCTGGCATTGCTTTGTCAGAGGCCAAGATTGAATCTCAGAAAAGCACTAGTAAAATAGGCTTCTGTTTGGTTTGGAGCACAAGATCAAATTGGAAAAAAATAAAACTTGGCTCACATTGAGTTTTTGTTGTTTGCTTGGCTGTGCCGTCACCGGATGGAGTTTGTAGTGTGGAGGGAGGCTGTGGATAAATAAGTTCTTCCTTTATTTTTGTACAGAGCAAAACAGTTACATGAAAAACTGCAGAAAGAGAGAGAAAAAAATTAAAAAGAGAGTCTGGCCTGTGCAGAAAGCTTGATTTACAGATTTTGAGGCTATTAGTAGAAGGATCACCATTTGTTAATGTTCCCCTGTGCAGAATGAAACCACATACACTATTTTGCGGCAAGAACAGACATGAACATGGGTGGATCAAGGGCTGGTTGCATCCCACTTCTTCCTATACTGTTTTTGATATTGGTAGTGTCAATGTGTCTGGAGTGGTGCAGCCCATCCTACCACTTGTTTCTACCTTGAGCCTACCCATTGGGTGGCTCTAGGGCTGGGGATTGGTGTCTGTGTCAGGGACTGCAATCACATGTGATCCATTTCCACTGTGCCCAGTAAGCCACACTCCCAGGCAATTGTGGGAGAACAGCATCCCTCTTGTTCTCGACAGTTCCTTCTACCAGTGCAAACATAAGCCTATCTACTCAAAAGTAAGTCCCATTGTGTCAATAATTCTTCTAAAAAAGTGTGATTAGGATTGAAGCCTTCATCTGTCCTGTCCCCAGATGCAATGTTGGGGCAAACACGAATTGTTGAGTTCTTCGGTAGAAATTTTTTTTATTGGGGGAGGGGGGTAGAGCAAAGGAACCTGGCAGCCAGGGGAACATAAAATGTGAAACCCCCTATGTGCAAAAACCCATAGGGGACACATGCCAGGACACCCCCTAGGGTCTCCAGGAGAGAGTCTGAGGTGCAGGGAGTCCATGATCATCTGTCCCACCTTTTGGAAGGCCTGCTAGAAGCCTTGGAAAAGTACCCCCAAGGTATGATTACCATGGCAGTGTATCTCCTTAGGTACATCACTGGGGGAACAGGATCAGGATGATCATATGACTGGAAATTTCTGGATTTGACCTCTTTTTTAGCCTCCTTTCCATATGTTCTCCAAAAGGGCTTCATTATCCTCCATTCTGGCTTCATTTTAGAACTTTGCAATGGTATGCAGTACCCCATCATGTCATATGTTGTTGGATTCTGAAGAGCAGAATCCAATGCAAAAATAGGTTTTGAAATATCTCCTTCCTATCAAAGGTTATCACCAAAAAACTAAAAATTAAAACAAATGCATTGAGCTCTGTGGGATAGTGAAATTGCCCAATACGGTGGCTTTACTTGTGAGTAGGCAAAGGTGCCATTGTTCCAGGGTGACCAGATGCCAAACCCAAAATTCCTGAACCCCAAGGCCAAAATTCCTACCCACTTTAAAAAATTGCCCCAAATGCATTTTGTAAATATTTTTTTGGTTTTTGGCCATAACTTTTGATAGGAAGGAGATATCTCAAAACCAATTTTTGCATTGGATTCTGCTCTTCAATATGAATCCAACGACATATGACATGATGGGGGTACTGCACACCATCGTGAAGTTCAAAAATGAAGCCAAAATGTAGGACACCCAGAAAGGAGGCTAAAAATCCGGACAAATCCAGGTTTTTCCAGTCATATGGTCACCCTGCTTTGTCTGCTAGAAAGGCCAGGCTGAGAGGAATCCAAGACTTTGTCCTCCTTTTGAGGTTTGGGCATCTGGTCACCCTGAACAGGATATGCCACTGGGGGTAAAGAAGAGGGAGGGATATGGATAAACACCAGACCTGCCTTGATGTGAGCCCTGATCTTGATGGATTGGGGCCTGAGCTTGGGTCTTTCTGCGAACAAGCAGGGGAATTCATTTCCCTTCTTAGCTTTTCCTGGCATCCACTCTAGCCTCTCAAACCATAGCTTCTCAAACCACATTTTTAGCTAATTTAATTTCCATTAAGGCTACGGGTGGCACAAGTGATTAAGATGCTGTGCCTGTTAACCAGCAGGCCAGGGTTCGAGACCTGGGTTGGCCCCACAAGACAGGGTGAGCTCCTGTCCTTAGCCCAGCTCTGTGACGCCAGCTGGATCCAATTGTATTGGCTCTGCCTTTCCATTGGACTATTTCAGTGGCGTGGAGAGGGGGGAATTTGCTGCTTGGGTAACAGCCTATCCTCCATAACAATCTAACCCAGGCTTTCGTGCTTCACATGCAGCGTATACAGCGCCAAGCACGATACCATAGTCTTCCAAGACTAATAGAGGACTGCAATTTCCATTAAAAGAACAAACAAGCACAACTGTTCACTCAAAGCAATTGGTTTGCAAGCATAAAACCAGCAATTTTGCTGTCTGAAATCCATGGCCCTGAAGTTTGCATAAAATATTAAACTGCCATCAACTGGGAGTGCCAAATGGGAATCACTGGGCTTTGAATGGAGGTTCACATGCTGTGTTCTTTCACTGAAGGTGTGCTTTGCATTTTGTGCTTCACTGAAGGTGTGTTTCATTTTGGTGAAACTGAGTTCTTGAGAATGACTCAGAATCTTGGCAGGGAACACCTGGTATGTCCCAGCATTTTTTTAAAATCTCTTTTAGTGCTCATCAATCCCCCAAGGGTGGAAACACCCTTTGTTGAATAGCTTTATTTCAATAGCTGCAGCTGGTCTGCAAGAGCCGCCCTGTCTAGATGTTTAAACCCTGTTTTTATAAAGAGAAAAGCTACCGATGGAAGGGAGGAGACAAAAAGGTGTTTAACCTTTTCCTGTCATCTACTTTTCTACTGGTTTTATTTACTTGTATTTACTCAGATCTAACGCACACCTTTTTCAGCTAAATTTAGTCTCCAAAATTGAGGTGCACGTTAGATTCAGTGCTGCATTATATTAGAGTAAATACAGTATTTTGATTATAAGTATAGGTAGGAATTTAGTTTAATAGTTTAATATATTGTAATTAAAAATGTAAGAAACTCCTTGTTGCATAAAGTAGCGCAATAAAGTAAAAATCATAACATAAACCAAATCACATATTATTGTCTTATAACTCATTGTTATATTCAGTAAAATTTAATTTTGTACCTGCTTTGCAGCTGTGAATTACAATTGCCAGTAAACAGTTTTTTTAATTGCAAGACTTTAACATTGCAGAACGCATTGGATTTGATGGCACATTAGATTCAAATAAATACAGTATTTTTAATAAATATTAATAAAATAAATATACTTTTGCATTTTTATACCTCCTTTCATCCAAGGAGCTCAGTGTGGTGTACACAGTTCCTTCCTTATGTCCTCACAACAACCCTGTGAGGTAGGTGAGACTCAGTCTCACCTTGGAAGGTCACCTAGGAAGCTCTGTGGCTGGGTGAGGATTTGCATCTGGATCTTCCAGGTCTAACCACTGGAAGATAAAGCCCTGTTGAATCAAATCTTGGCCAACGATCCTTCTTCCATCAGTGGCAAACAAAGAAGCTTCCATCTTCCACCTGAAAATTAATGTCCTCTTCTATTGTTACCCTTCCATGCATAATGCATTCAGAGGTTTACTGCTTTGAAACATGGAGGTTTCACACAGGAAGTATCCCTAATAGCTGGGAGTTTTGCAGCCCAGTCCTATGCCATTATGTCCAATGGAACATATTCCCAAGTGAATGTGCATGAGCCTGGAGCCTTAGGGCACAATCCAGAGTAACTACGGGGAGTCCTTGCTCCGGTGCAAGAACAATTTGCTCTGGATTGCAATATGAATTTCCCATAGGTTTTCACTAGGTGGTGCAGTAACTACAGGTACACGTAATGTCTCTTACGTGCTCCCGTAGGTACTCTGGATTGTAGGGTATCTCTCTGTAATGTGGTATCACTATATTTATGGAATCCCATCATGTGCGAATGGTTTTCCACACTCAAAGTAGCAGCCTTTTATGCAGGAGTAAAGACTTAAGAGTGTGATAGGTGACAGAAAGAAGAAGAGTTCCATTTTTTTCTGGTGTGATTCCTCCTTTCCCATACCACTGAAATCTGGCAATTAGCCAGTAACCCGAGGGCTGGTATGTGAGCCTTCTGCAAATGACTCGCCCCACCAGTGCAGCCAGCGTACTGGAAAATCATATAGTCCACCCCAGTGCTGATGAGTATCGGCATGAGCAGTTTTCATTCTGTTCCAGTGTGACCATATGACCAGAAAAACCCAGATTTGTCCGGAATTTTAGCCTCCTGTCCGGGTGTCCTACATTTTGGCTTCATTGTCCTACATTTTGAAACTTCATGATAATGCATAGTACCCCATCATGCCATATGTCACTGGATTCGTATTGAAGAGCAGAATCCAATGTAAAAATCAGTTTGGAGATATCTCCTTCCTATCAAAAGTTATGGTCAAAAATGAAAAACAAAAACAAAAAAATTACACTTTTTGGCAATTTTTTAAGCGGGTAGGAATTTTGGCATAGGATTAGGAATTTTGGCCTTGGGGTTCAGGAATTTTGGCCCTGGGGTTCAGGAATAATCTGGTCACCCTGGCTCCATCAGCATGCACAACACTTTTCATGGTATGTTAAGTCCCCTGCCTCGAGGGGCTTACAATAAAAAATGCAGTACAAGAGTGAGAGATAAACAGAGTGTATGTGACTTTCTCATTTGCAGCGGACAAAACCCAGTTACAGTGACGTTTCAGGGCCATTAAGTGTCATGCCCATTTTTCCATAGAAAAGTTTGGAAAAAGGATTTGGATTGGGGAGGGGGTTGGGGTAGGGGGAAGTGGGTTTCCAGGGAGGCACTTATGATTATAAGGAGCAGTGTAGAAGAAGTAATGTAGTCATTCGTAACTATACCTATACCTGAATTGGCCATCCTCCACCATGCCTGTGTTTCTTGCAGAATGGAGACGGAACCATAGACTTCCGAGAATACGTCATTGGTTTATCAATTCTCTGTAATCCAGCTAACACAGAACAGACAATTCAGATGGCATTTAAGGTAAGTATAATTTCATATAAACTCTCATTCTGCTCCCTCTTTTAAAAGCAAACAAAAAAACTTAGATCTATAGTTTAATACATCATTAAAGTATTTCTCCTAAAAAAAGTTTCTTTTCTGTTGGTTGTGACCTGAATAACACCAATTTCTCAATCCAGTATAAGCAGTAGATGCACTTCATGACTGCAGGCAGAATTTTCTGGTAGAATTAAGCTGCAATCCTAAAGACACTTTCCTGGGAGTAAGCCCCATTGAACACAATGGGGCTTGCTTTTAGTAGACATGGTTAGGATTGTGCTATTATCCCCCCAATCCAGAGTAACTACGGGAGTCTTTGCTCTGACAGACGTAAGATTTACTTTAGATTGCAATATGAATTTTTCATAGGTTTACACTAGATGGCGTTGTAGCTGCGTCAACGCAAATGGTCTTTGCTCCGACAGATCTAGTAGAAATGGTTACTGTGGATTTGGGGGGTTCGTCTCAATATGTTTCTCCTGGTGGTATTTAATTCAGAATGTTCTTATAGGTGAAGCATAAGATAGCCCCACCCTATTACATCTGCTGACCCTCCAGTAAAGTATGGGTCACATTTCTCTGTTGAAATGCACCCTTTCCTACCAATGAAAGACAGACACAAATTTTACAATCTGATTTTCAGGAAGTAAATTTGGAGGTCAGTTTTTGGAAGGATACAAGGTGACAGTACCATTAATGCTACTTCTTGACAAGTGATGATCACTACCAGTGATGGGATTCAAAGAAATTAACATCCGGTTCTATGCCTATCTGGCAGCCACTTTTAAATGGCTATTTTTAAACTTTGTATGTACTATCTCTCATTAACAACCGGTTCTATAGAGTAGGTGCAAACCTGCTGGAGGCCATCACTGATCATCACCCAGCTTTCATTTCCTGTAGCTCAGTGGTAGAGCCACACAAAAGCAAACGGTCCAAGATTCAAGTCCTCATATCTCATGAAAGGGCTGGGAAAAAATAGGTCTAAACACTAGAAAACCAGACTGGGTTGACATTACTGAGCTGGGCCAGGGTCTGGCTTGGTAGATAGCTAACCACTCCACAAAAGTTAAATTTCTAACTTTTTTCTTCCTTTCCAGCTGTTTGACATTGATGAAGACGGCATCATTTCAGAGGATGAATTTGCCTTAGTTATTCGGTCTTCCCTTGGTCTTCCTCACTTAGATGTCTCTAATCTGTTCAAGGAAATAGATGCAGACAACACAAATAAGCTATCTTATGGTAAGCCTAGACTAGTTCTTATTTTTGCAATAATGTGAGCAGCTTACCGGATCTGTTGGATAGCCATAACGGTGACAAAAGATTGGTGCAAATTAAAAAGCAACGGTATTAATGAATGAAGAGAAATGGTTTAATTCACTCTAGTATTACAGGAGACCTTAACCTGTAGTACTACAGGTGGGACTGCAGAGCTAAACAATAGAGATTAAAGCCAGTGGCTGCCATCACAAAAAATGCTACCTAGTAAGGAGGACATACTTCACCTGGAACCTTCAAGACAGTGGAGAGAGACCATGTAAACTTGCCTGGGAAAGTTGTTCCATAATGGAGTGACTAGAAGAAAAAGTATTTTCTCTTGCAAACTCTCTGAAGCTGGTAGAACCCATAAAAGTGTCTCTAATATCTTAGCTGTTGAGAAAGGGTAATGCTTCTGTGTTTGAACTGTGTTGCAACTTTGAATGAAGGTTCTACTTTGCAACTTTGAATGCGGGTTCTACTTTGCACACCAGTCCTTGTACCTGTCTATGTGGGAGAGCCACAATAGCCACCCACATGAGATAGCCATCCATGTATAGCAGTTGGCTCCAAAGTGGTTATTTGTCCTTGTAAGACAAATAACTTGTGAGAAGAACACTTTGAGTACAATCCTAACCATGTCTACACAAAAATAAGCTCCATTGTGTTCATTGTGTCTTACTCCCAGGAAAGTATCTTTAGGATTACAGCCTTTGTTAGACAAACTAAAATTTCTAAGGAATTCTGTTTTGTAAGACAAACAGTTTTACAAGGAAAATTTGTTGTAAAACAAACAAATTGATGGATCTGCATTGTGAGCAGCAAGAGGTTCTGGAGGAGATCTCATCTGCAGAGGAGGAGAATAAGGAGGAGGAATCCCCCACATCAAATGAGATTAAGGACCTTTGTAAACTTTGGGAAATTGTGCAAAATTGAGTAGAAAAGCACCACCCAAATAAGGCTGTAGCAGTGCAAGTGATGAATCTGTCGAATGATAATGCAATGTCACATTTCCACGGAATCCTCAAAAAGAGACAAAAGCAAGTGTCATTAGAGAGGTTCCTTGTTAAAGTTGCTCAAAAAGACATCAGTGACTCTTTTAGAGAACATTAGTCATCCTGGGCTAAACAGGTTTTTCTTTTCTGTTTTACTGTACAGTATATTACACTGTTTTTCATTAATATTACAGTCTTTTGAATTCGATTACGGTGTTTTGTCATCATTTTTACATACAGTTAATATTTTTACATGAATATTTTTGGGCTGTGGAACCAATCATCTAAGTTTCTATTATTTCCTATGGGAAAATCCACTTTGTAAGAAGAACACTTTGTAAGACAAACATGCTTCTGGAACAAATTATGTTCTTCTTACAAGGCACCACTGTATTTTGAAGTGTGCTATACCAAGCAGAAGGTATAGCAACTCTTCACTTGATTCCTTGAAACGGTTTCATCTCAGCAGTTCTCAGTCTTCTCCACTCAGAACAGGACTGCCATAATTCTCTTCCACAAAATTGGGACAGGACTCTCTGTCCCGTTTGCCAGTACGTGAACACAATCCCCTAAAATTGGGGTCCCTTTTTGGGACAAATGGCAACCCTAACTCAGAAGTCACTTTTGGATTGCAATGGGCCCTTAATACGTTCTTGGCCTGGTGGCACTCCAGAATGTTTTGTAGTAGCAAGTCATTCTGGAGCACAACAGTGTTTTGTAATCTAATAAGAAACTGCTCACTGAGCCCTTTTTATCCTTTTATTGGGGTCTCGTTTTCTCCAAAAATACACAAAAAGGGTCTCTGGGTGTTTTTACCAAAAGGGAAGAACATCAGGAAGAGGAACCTTCAACAAAATCTGTAGTTCTGCTGTAAGATTTTCTGTAGCTTGTAGCATCTTGCTGGTTGTGTGTGTGCACGATATGTGCTTGATACTTGACCTAAAACCATCTGTGCATGTGTTTAAATTGCAGAAGAATTTAAGGATTTTGCCCTGAAACACCCCGAATACGCCAAGCTATTCACGACATACCTCGAGCTCCAGCGCTGCCACTTTGACACAGAAATAAATGTTGGGAGCCCTCGCGTGCCTAAAACTCCTGTTTCAGAAAAATCTTTTGTGTCGAAGAATAAAGTCTGTCCTCAGGCCTGCGAAGAAGACAGTTCAAATGTCTCGGATAAAAAGGAAGACTGAACCCTAAAGCAATTGCATACTTATTTTTCACATAAATTTAGTCTGCCAAGGATGATTATTATTATTTTTAACTGAAAAGAAATTGGTGCCCAGGGTATGGTGGATTCATGGATGGTGAAACTGAAGATCTAACACCTTGTTTTTAAATTTGCATACATGGTGGGACTGTGTTTGTTAATAAATTATTCTTTTTTGCACTTGGGACTGGCCTGAATTTTGCTTCTCTTTCTACTGAGTTACATGAGTGGACTGACTTCTGCTTCAATTTTTACTATTCAAATGAGTGGAAAATATCTGGTCACTGTTTTGGAAGAGTAATAATTTTTTTACTGTTTTTGATGGCGGATGTTTCTGAACACTTAAGGACTATTTCTGGACTGATGAACAGATTTTTCTCAACCCAGAGAAGATGTGGCCTTTTGGAGTTGGAACCTCTTAGTATCCTAAAACACGAAACTGAACCTTGACTTTTAGGTGGTCTGCATAGTGGGATCAAATGAGGAATATCTTTTCTTCACCATTTTTTGTCCTTTTCATTTTAGCCCACCTCATTCTTTCTCCAATTCTGCATCATGCTGGTAGTTCTGTTGGAGCAATTTATTACTTGGCTGATCACCTTGGTTCTTTTTGACTCATGTTGTTACTTATTTGAAAAAAATGCAAAGGAAATGCATTGGGTTTATCTAGGGGAAGCTGGTAGGATATGCTTTGTTCCGTTCCTGATTTAAAGAGGAAGTATGTAGAAGACTGCAAAATTTTATTTTTCCAGAGCTTTTTAATTAGAGCAGCACTCTTGACATAAGATTAGGGTTGGTCAATAAGCTGATCGCTCCTTGAAATGATCTTAAATTGATCTGGTTTGTATATCTTTTGAAAGACATTGGCATCCAATTCTTTTAAAGCTAGCAAGATATTATTTGAAATGTTAGTGTATCCAACGTCTATTCAAAAATAAGATCTGAAGGTATTCAAAATACACAGCTATCCTGATGCCTTCTGTAATTTTTTTTGTTCCATGTCGCCAAAAAAAGCTTGCAGGGAGAGGTAATTTTTATTTTTCCCTAGGAACTTTGGAGCTGCTTTAAGCCATTTCTGCCCAATGTTGCACACACTCAATAGGGACCAAATATGTACATCTGTGGCCACACAGATATGGGTTAAGGTGTTTTGGGAATGTTGCCATCAATGTCCCCACCCCAGTTTCCCCAAGTCTGCACAAACCATGTTCCTACACAGAACAATGGCCTTGCACATGAACTTCTGCAGGACAGGAGAAGCCATTTGTCCACTTTTCCAGGACAGGATAAGCCATTTTCCACTTTTTGCAGAATTATTGGTTGAATAAGTAAATCAGCCCATAGCAACCTCTGTGGTGTATGTTTGTGGGTATATGTGTGTACAGAAGGGAGGGGAAGAGAAAAGGATTCACTCAGGGGATGCTGACTGCAACTACACTGTAAAGCCATAATGCAGTATCTTTGCACACTCTACAAAACTTAACTGATTACCACTTTAATACCTGCCTGATCTTTATCTTTGAACGCATTTGCACTTGTAGCTTAGGGTGGCTGTAGTATTGGAAATAGGGGCTGATGTTTTCCCCTGCTGCTATAGGGTTTGTACATGCCTAGCTGTGAGTTCCACTGGCGTGAAAGAGCCGTAGTTTTTTTTTTTCCTATGGGGTATTCTTCCGGGAGAAGTATAAGAAACATTTTGAAAGTGCAAGGAAGTTATGAAACTTCTGGAACTGTTTTTAGGTGATTTGGAATATACGACCTCCATATTTGCTATGCCATCTATCAATTTAGATTTGAATGTATCAAATACAGTAGTTTTCAAGGAGAAAATTAAACTCTTGGATAATAGGGAAGAGAGTAGGTTAGAGTATTCCTCAAAGAAGAGCATTCACGATGCATGTTGGCCATATTCTAACTTGGAATTAAATCTACTGATGAAGCACACATAAGACCATTGAAAATTCAATGCATTCCAGAATCTTTAGTTCCGGACCAAAGTCACAGGCTTAATGCAAACCTAGGGGATAGCTATATAGATGCACACCAAAGTTTACTCCATGCTGAAGTTACTAAAGGCTTTGTGTTTGAAGGAATAGTTACTATGGGCTCAATCCAGAGTAACTACGGGGAGTCCTTGCTCCGGTGTAAGAACAATTTGCTCTGGATTGCAATATGAATTTCCCATAGGTTTTCACTAGGTGGTGCAGTAACTGCGGGTACATGTAATGTCTCTTATGTGCTCCTGTAGTTACTCTGGGTTGTAGGGCTTATCTCTGGCACCTATGTGTGAAACCTTGTTTATTGTATGTGAGGCATTCAAATCCTCTCCAGCATTGTGGCTTTTGAAAATAAATTTTGTTTAATTTTGGAAAAGAAAAATTGTGTGTTTGTGTACTTGGAACATCAATGCTGTTGCATCCTGGGGAAAAAACTAGAAATTCAGGGAGGGAAATTGTAGTGCAAATTAGAGCAATCATGAATGGTTTGGGGCTTCATTGCAATTTCTATCTTTGCAGCCTGAATTGGTGCATCTTCTTCTATATATATAAAACTGAAAAGTCACTGACTCACTGACACACACATTAACGCCCAGCCAAAACTGCTGGGCCTAGAAGCATGAAATATGGGGAGGGTGTTCCTTCCATAATGGAGACACCCAATAAAAAACAGTTTTCAGAAATTCCAACCAGAAGGTGGTGAAATGGGGCACAACGTGTTTCCCTCCCTATACTTCGCATTGAAGAATTGGTGACTGATGGATGCCCTGCCCCAACTCCCGAACCTAGAAGTAAAATTTGGGGAGGGTGTTCTTTCTGTGACATCATCACCCACCAAGAAACGATGTTGAGAAATTTTACCCTTAAGGGGCTGAAAAGGGGTGCACATGTTTTTGTCCTATACTTAATATGGAAGACTGACCAACCTCCAGCCAATTTGGTGCTCAATGCCTGATGCACTGGGGGGTGCTGTTCAAAGGGAGGGGCTGCACTGGGGAGGATGCTGTGCATGAGGGGATGTTGCGCATGGGGAGGTGATGCACATGGGGGTTTGATGCGCATGGGGGGTTTGATGCGCATGGGGGTCAATGTGTATGGGGGGTTGATGTGCATGTGGTTGATGAACACGGGGGTTGTGCTTGGCGGATGCGCATGGGGGGTTGAAGTGCATAGGGGGATGATGCGCATGGGGTGGATGAACATGGGGGTTGTTGTGCATGGGCGATGTCACACATAGGGATCGTTGCACATGGGGGATGTCGCACATGGGGGATGTTGTGTGATGTGCTTGGTGGTTGATGTGCATGAAGATATGATGCATATGGGGGATGTTGCGCATGAAGGGATCACAGGTGGGCAGAAGCCTACTCGCTCCGGTTCTGGGGGGGGGTTCTTCCAATTCCCCTGCCGTTGGTGAGAACAATGAGGACCGGTTCGGTCCTGAGGAGGAAGAGGGCAGCCCCAGCGCGTCCTCCAACCTCTCCCTGTCAGCGGGGGGTGGGGGGGGGCAGGGCTGAGAGCCACATCCTATGCAGGTCTACTCAGAAGTCAGTCCCAGTATAGTCGATGGGACTTACTCCCAGGAAAGTGTGGCGAGGACTGCAGCCTCAGAGCCCCATCCTAGGCAGGTCTACTCGGAAGTAAGTAATTTTATTTTTATTTTTTATTTTTAAATTAAAAACCTTCCCGGCCCCGGCCCCGGCCCCTGGCCCCACCCTCTGACCCTGGCCCCACCTCTGGCCCCGCCCACTTTCAGAGAACCGGTTTATTGGGCCAGGCTGGGCCCACCACTGGCGAGGGATGATGAGCAATGGGGGGATGGCATACAGGGGAATTTTATTCCTGCAGTGTGAAGACCCAAGGTGCATCTTTACACTTCGCAAGATAATCCCACAAGAGGGGAACTGGTAGCAGTAGCATGGTAAGGTACGGGTGTCCCCTGCATGTTTCCCTGCTGGTTATGATTGACTCCAGGGTGCGGTGCATCCCCGTTACAAGGCCAAAGAGCCAGTGTTGTCCAAAGACATTTCTGTGGTCATGTGGCTGGCATTTCTAAATGAAACAGGCACATGGAATGCTGTTACTTTCTCATCGAAGTGGTATCTATTTATATACTTGCTTTTACATGCTTTCAAATTTGTAGATTGGGCAAGAGTCAGGAGCTCACTCCGTCCTGCAGCACTTGAATTGTCAATCTCCTGACCTTCAGGTCGACAAGCACAGTGTCTTTAACCACTGAGCTACAGCGGCCTTTACTTGCAGCTCTTATTGTATATGTAGACTATATATTATATGCGTTGTACAGGTTTGAGGCGGACAAAGTCTGGTTCACAACTAATAAGCAGTAAGTGCTTTCATTGCATCAACAGCTGATATGAGATCCCTCAAAATTCACATATAACTAATGAACTAACTTCCAAAATAACAGGGCTTTGCTTGAAAGGAAGAGCTGGTGAGTTTTTAATGACCTTTTTCATTCATTACTTTCTAAACCCTGGGAGCAACAAGTTCCCCTTCCAAAGAAATATCCTTTCTTCCCCTGCACAAATGTGCCCAAGCGTCTTGCCTTCAGCTCTTCTTCACAGAAATGTGGAAACTGATCCTCATGCAGAATTAGGGAGACTGTTTGCGATCCGGTTAAAAATGGGGATGTTTCATTAGGAGAAGGGAGAGGCTGACATTTCATTAAGCCAAAATGCAAACACAGACATGGAGTTGGATATAAAGGCAGCTGGCCTGATCCCTTGTGTGTTCAGAAATAAGTCCTACTGAGTTAAGCAGTTAAACCTGCCTTCACTTGCTTTCACTACCTGTCATTGATGTATTTGGGGTCAGAAAGAAGAAACCCACACTTATGTGCATCTGTTCTTTGCATCTTCACGGAAGAAGACCTCGGGGAGATATCGCAACCTGAACAACCCCTGCTTACCAAAGAATTATGACAGATAGAGGTTAGAAGAGAAGATGTAGCGTCTTTAATTGACAGTTTCAAGGTCCACCTGGGAAATAAAAGTTCTACAAGCTGCCCATTGAAAAACGTTGACTAGTCTGCCCCCCCCCCCCCAGGCATTTACTGGCTGCTGGACCTTACAAAGGATTTCCCAGCAATTGTAATTGCCAAACACTAACAAACAAACAAATACACAAGGTTGCAAGCCACAGCCATAGCTTTTGACCAGATGCTGCCTCCAGTCATGTCCAGGAGGTGGAACACCTCCAGAAGTGACAACAATCTATGTCCATAATGTTCTCTGATGCCTTCAAGCCATTGGCTTGGCATCCATAGATTAAAAGGGTACAGCATGCACCTGCTGTACATCTTTTGTTTTCTGATTGTTATTTGTGCTCAATAGTGCATGGCTTAAAAAAAAATAGTGCATGGCTATGGGCTGTGGGTGGCGCAAGCAGTAAAGACGATGTGCGTGTTAACCCGCAGGCCAGGGTTCGATTCCCGGGTCGGCCCCACAAGACAGGGTGAGCTCCAGTCCTTAGCCCAGCTCTGCGATGCCAGCTGGATCCAATTGTATTGGCTCTGCCTTTCCATTGGACTAATTCAGTGGCGTGGAGACGGGGGATTTGCTGCTTGAGTAACAGCCTGTCCTCCATAACAATCCAACCCAGGCTTTCATGCTTCTCATGCAGCATATGCAGCACCGAGCACGATACCATAGTCTTTCAAGACTGACGGAGACCTGCTTTTTTAGTGCATGGCTGGTGCCAGAAGTGCATGCAGGCAATAGGAACACATCCTCCTGCAGGTGCTACTGCTACTCTCTGAATTTCTTCACAAATCAGGGCCAGGCTGGTTCAAAGCTGGTTTGTACTGATCCAATCTTGCTGAGCCTCAAATTAATTGTTTCTGGAAAAATAATCCTAAAATTTGCATTCCGTTTCCCTTTTGGTGCTACCCCTATTGAAAAGGCAGACACCTCTCAGTGCTATCTGGGTTTGTCTCTTGTTCTAAATGTTTTCCATTCCCAGCTCCTTCTCAGATCTTATCCCAATGCCAAGATTCAACCCCACTATTTAAATTCAGTTTAATGATATTTTATAAAGATGCTCTTAGACTTTCATGCGCTTAATGAAATTAAAAAGTAATGCAAGCCTGACGCCTGGTGGTCAGTGGCCTTTATTGCTTATGTTATTTCCCATTGAACTAAAATGTTTCTGTACCGCTCTGGTGAGAAACCAAAAGCCTAATCTTCAACTCTACATCCACCCTACAGAGTACCCTTTTTCCAGGGTGCTCTTTTTCAAGGACATGTCATCTTTTTTAGTCTACTGTCCTGGGGGGAAAAATCTTCATTGGCCTCCTTTTCCTTGTGAGCAGGCAGCATGTAGCCTTATTGTTAATCCTCTGCACGCTTTCCTGAGAGAAACCCTATAATCCAGAGTTACGGGAAGATGTAAGAGGCACTTACTCTGGATTGCTCTATGCATTTTGCATAGGTTTCCCATAGGTGGCACCGTAACTACGTTAGTGTAAAAGGTCCCATCTGGATTGTAGCCTAAGTCCCATAGAACACAATGGGACCTCTGAATAGACATGTTTAGGACTGCATCATAAATGTTAACAGGTTAAATGTTAACAAATTATAGTTTTCACAAAAAGGACAGCAGAGGTAGAAAACATTTACTAGTTTACAAACATTTACAAATACTTTAGTACCAGGACATGCTTTTTAGAATGGCAATTGTCAAGACTCACCAAGAGTGATGTCATAAATTGGAAATAATGTCATGGCTAGATGTGACGATCATCTATTTTGACTTTAAACCTAAGTCACAATCAGCCAACGGTCCCATTTCACAACACACTCTGGCTCTCCTTTTGTGAAGCTCAGAATTCAAGCATTTCAGCTCTGACGTCAGATCCTTCTCCATTCACACAGCCCACCCACTCCTTTCCAGCATCCCATCTTCCCATCCAGTGCAAAGTTTGACTCACAGTTAGAGAAACGCTGTCTAAGAGCACAATCCTAACCAGGTCTACTCAAAAGTAAGCCCCATTGTGTTCAATGGGACTTACTCCCAGGAAAGTGTCTTTAGGATTGCAGCCTTAATCTAATCAACTAATTCACACACAATTCACACACCACAGCGGAAAACCACAGAGGTACATCATAGAGTGGTATATTGGAGGGACATGAAGCCATGGAGCTCTTCCCCAATCCAAGGGCAAGAGTTGCTGTATAATCACTAGATTTCAAAACCCTATAAGATGTACATAAGATAATAAGATAATGTACCCTATAAGATGTAAGACAGGGTGAACTCCTGTCTTTAGCCCAGCTCTGCGATGCCAGCTGGATCCAATCGTATTGGCTCTGCCTTTCCATTGGACTAATTCAGTGGTGTGGAGAGGGGGGATTTGCTGCTTGGATAACAGCCTATCCTTGGGTAACAGCCTTGTTATCCTTGGGTAACAGCCTATCCTCCATAACAATCCAACCCAGGCTTTCGTGCTTCGTATGCAGCGTATGCAGTGCCAAGCACGATACCATAGCCTTTCAAGACTGACGGAGGCCTGCTTTTTAAGATGTACATTTGTGGACACATATTTTTTTTAAATGTTTTGCGTCCTCATCCAATATTTGTCTTAAGAGCCAAACCATACATTGTGCAGAAGATTTGAGATATCTCTGCCTGTCGTTTTCATTTGCTAAAGGAAGCCCTTGATTTAGAACAGGGCCATAGTAAGGGAAGTTAATTCTCCAACAAATCCCCCCATGCCACATTTGAGAAAACATGCAAAATGGGGCATTCAAAGTGCACATATAGACTTCTTTTTCATGGGTGAAAGTAACTCAGAGTGATTTGTGTAGGAGAATAGCATGGGGAAATGGTGGACAGCCCTCCTGCCATTGCCTTGAAACAAATCAGCCTCCATCCTACCCCTGCCATATATCAGTTTTTAGCAAGCAAAACAGCCACCAGGACAGGATTGGAGCTTGCCTTCCTTGCAAGGTAGGACAGCCACAATCAACATAAACTTGCATAATAGGCTATGTACAAATCGAGGCTATGCACACATCAAGAATCAAGCTGCACAACTATGGTGTGCATGCATGTAGCCCTGCCCCTTGGAGGAGAGGTGAGCTTATTTATGTCTCTCCTGTCATTCCATTTCCCTTCCTATAATTTCAAGTATAAGAGGGTGCTGTAAAAGAGGGCTGGAAACCAGTGGTGTCTCTATGGTTTGCATCACCTGGTGCAAGAGGCCAATGTGTCACCCATATGATGTCACCTCCCATGCAGTGGTCATGGTGATGTGTCATTTCCATGCCCCATTGGTTTTGTTTTTGATTTTTTGCTATAATTTGATAGATGTTTCAACACTATTCCAGTGCATTCTGCATGAAATTACACAACAATAGATATATAACATTTGGTATTATTAAAAAATCTCCTTCATGGATCACTGTCTTGTCATGATGAGTGGCTTGAGAAACTCAAAGCTATGGGCTATGCCAGGTAGAGCAACCAAAAACAACAGGTCACAGTGGAGAGTTCAGATTGTGGCTGCAATCCTAAAGACACTTGCCTGGGAGTAACACCCACTAAACACAATGGGGCTTATTTTAGAGTAGACATGGTTAGGATTGCAGCCTAATAATTCTAAACACACTTTCCTGGGAGTAAGCACTGTTGAATATAATGGGACTTACTTCTGAGTAGATAGGCATAGGATTGTACCCTAAATGTGATTGACTGGAGAAGGAAATGGCAATCCACTCCAGTATCTCAAAGAAAGTCAATGCCAAAGAATGCTGAAATTACTGCACAATTTCACATGCTAGCAAAGTAATGCTCAAAAGCCTACAAGCTCTGCTTCAGAGCATGTGAATCACAAACTACCAGAAGTACAAGCTGGTTTCTGAATAGGCAGAGGAACAAGAGATCCAAAATTTTGAGATCCAATAAATTGCCAATATTAGCTGGATTATTGAGAAAGCAAGGGAGTTTCAGAAAAAACACCTACTTCTGCTTCATTGACTGTGCTAAAGGCTTTGACTGTGTGGATCACAACAAATTGTGGCAAGTTCTTAAAGAAATGGGAGTACCAGAACATCTTATTGGTCCCCTGAGGAACCTGTATGTGGGTCAAGATGCAAAAATATGGCACAACAGAGTGGTTTAAAATTGGAAAAGGAGTGCGACAAGGCTGCATATTGTCACCTTTTAAAATTTATATGAAGAGTACATTATGAGAAAGGCTGGGCTGGATGAATCACATGCTGGAATTAAGAGTGCCAAGAGAAATATCAATAATTTCAGATACACAGACAATAATACTCTAATGGCAGAAGGTGAGGAGGAACGAAGGAGCCTCTTGATGAGGGTGCGTGAGTGTGACCCAGGGTCAGAGATCATAGAAGTGGGTCAGAGACCCACTTCAGAGATCAAGATTTTAAACCACAACAAGCCTTGGAAAAGGAGGTGACAGCTGGTCTTGTAACTGTCAGTTGGGGCACTGCTGGAAGGTTGGGAGGAAGGGGAGAAAGGTCTGGCAAAGCTCCTGTAGGGAGGAAGGCTGAAAAGATACGCATTGTCCGCCCCTCAAAAAGGGAAACATATAGCTCATTGGAGGGGGAGCTCGCCATAAAAAGAGACCTCAGGCCCCATTACTGGGGGCAGCTGGGATCCCAGGTCCACACCCAGTAGCCAAGCATCAAGAGGCTATGAAGAAATACTGCAGCTCACAGTTAAAACTGGGACTAGAGGAAGCTCTGAGCACAAAGCACAGTCAAGACAATGGGAAACCCAAGGACACCTTTGGAAGAGATTCTCAAGTGATAGTACTATAGGAGACAGAGAATTCTCTTTAAGAATTGTGAAAGTGATAAACTGAATAAATATAGAGTTTAATAAGAAAACTTTCTCTAATTATCAACCTCTTCTTCATTAAGATATGCGTCTTCAATATAAGTCAGAACATCACACGGTGAAAGAAGAAAGTGCAAAATGTGGCTTAAAACGAAACAAAAACCAAGATCATGGCTTCTGGTACCATCGATTCATGGCAAATGTTTGTGTTTTTTTCCTTTTAATTCTTTCTTTTTCTTTCTTTTTCTTTTTTCTTTCTTTGTTGTTCCCCTTTTTGAAAAATAAATAAAAATATAAATAATAAAAAAGAATTCATGGTAAATACCAGCCAATTCATGGAAGTTGTGACAGTTTATTTTTCTGGGCTCTGAGATCACTGCAGATGGCAATTGCAGCCATGAAATTAAAAGGCACCTGCTTCTGGGGAGGAAAACTATGACAGGTCTTGGTAACTTAATTAAAAGTTGAGATGTCACCTTACAGACAAAGATCCATCTAGTTAAAGCTATGTTTTTCTGTGTGGGAATAACTGGAATATAAAGAAGGCTGAGTGCTGGAGAAGACCCTTGAGAGCCCCTTGGACTTCAAGGAGATCAAATCAGTCCATCCTCCAGGAAATCAACCTTGTCTGTTCACTGGAAGAACAAATACTGAAGCTGAAGCTCAAATATTTTGGCCACATCATGAGAAGGGAGGATTCCTTAGAAAAGAGCCTGATGCTGGAAAAACTGTAGGCAAAAGGAGAATGGGATGGCAGAGGTTGAGGTTGGATAGTGTCACTGAGGCAATGAACATGAATTTGGATGGGCTTTGGAATGGTGGATGATAGGGGGATCTGGCAAACTGCAGTCCATGGGGTCAAGAAGAGTCAGGCAAAATGTAACGACTAAAATGTAATGACTAAACAACAACTATTCCAAAATACCAAGATTTTAACAAATTTGGTGAGTAGTGGTGTCTATGCATCCCCCAGTAAAGCCAACACCTCTGCATGCCCTACTGCCTTCACTGTGGATAACTTACAGCATTAGTCCAGGCCTAAAGCTACTATTTCTATCCTTTAAGCAGATACACATCATAGCCATTTTTAAACTAAAAATGAATGTATTCATCTGCACTTATTCATATATATTTGCATGGACGCCATCATGTCATATATTTAAGCCAGTATCTCCCCCCCCCCCCGCCCCCAATCTAAGCAGTATGGTGTCTCCCCCGTGCCCCCCTTCAGTTACTGCCACAAGTTGGAAAATGCATTCTAGAATTGTGTTCAGTGTGGCTCTAGGGGCAAAATCCAGAGCAGTTATGGGTCCCCTCTAGTGTTATTTTATGGAAAGTCATCTTAACTGCTCCGGATAAAGGGCTTACTTTGACTTTATGATATGGGCCCAAGTCTAGATGCAGGATTTTGAATCATGCACCTCATCTTAGAAGTTCCTCCTGACTTGATGCCTCCAAACTTTTTATTTCCCAGACCAACGATGCTTCAATTAAGTTCCCTTCTTATAACCCTTCTGCTTATCAGTCCAACTTTATCTAATATAAACAACCAAGGCTTCTTTGGATCAATTATGCCTCCCCCACCCTTTGCTAATTTCGAAAGCTTAATATCTCTGTTACTTGTCACCCCCAGGGGACAAACTTGTCCAATTGAATCCTAGAAACCATCTCAAGCCTTTAATTTAATTTTCTTTCCTTTTGCCACAGTCCAGCCAACGAACACAATTATTTTATGTCCAAGAAGCCTCTTTACAAATAATTCAATCACTCCTATTGTAATATAGGTCAGGTGAAGAGCTGCCAGATGAGTTTTGTCATAACTTTTGACAGATTTCCCAGCCTCCAACAATCTGCTCAAGATGGTCAATCTCCTTGCAACACATTGCCATGTTTTGAATTTGCTCTCTTGACATCAACTCGTGGGATCTCTGGTGCCCATCAGTAGAACATACTTCTACACCCACCTGTAACTTAAGGGAGAAGTTCATGAAACCTATAGAGATAAACAACATGGCAATGAGAACAGCTTCATGGTTTAATCCAGTATTTCCCAAACTTACCTGGTTCATGATGGGCTAAACCCTTAGCAGTTACGGGTCCACGCAGTTACGTCACCCTCTAGAGTTATCCTGTGGAAAGTCATCTTAACTGCTCTGGAGCAAGGGACTTAATGTCACTTTAGGATATAGGCTGATGTCTCCACAGCCTATTCTTTTTGGCTGACAAAAGTACCACCATCATAGATCTAGTAAAATCTCATGAAAGCCAAAAGGTGTATCCCAAACTGGGCACCACTGACTTCCATCTCACCAAATCTCATGCGACTGAAGATGGTGGAGTTCAGAGGAACATTTAATTAAAAAATGAGAACATCCTGCTGCACCCCAGTGAGTGTGCCATGATACCCTAACACATTGTATTACATGCTTTGCAAACCCTGAGCTAGGATTCAAGTCAGAATACTCATTCCCATTAGCTGACTTCAGTTGCTCATTTCTGGAGCAACTGGGATAATTCTGGGAGCTGTGCTTATAGTGAATAGTGCTCTTCTTGGTCACCCCCAAACCTGATTCTGCTATATGGATTGGTGTTTTTCAACCTCAGCTGACTTGCAAGTATAGGCACCCTGCACTTTCTGGCAGTTCCACTCTCTCAGTTGTACCCAGGAGTCATTCATTCAACCCATACTTCACTCTTTCAACCTCTCTCTGCTGCCTAAAGGCTAAAATTGTCTTCCCTGATGTCGATTTGCAAGTGACATGGTGATCAAACTGTTTTTGGCATTTCCTTCTGACTTTCTTCAGTAAATCACCAACATTCAAATACATAAGATAATAATTGCCTGGACATGCCTTTGTTCATTTTACTTTGATTTGTGGGCTGTGGGTGGCGCAGATGGGTATAACACTGTGCCTGTTAACCAGAGGGCCAGGGTTCAAAACCCGGGTCCCCACAAGACAGGGTGAGCTCCTGTCCTTAGCCCAGCTCTGCAACACAGCTGGAACCAACTATATCGGCTTTGCCATTCCATTGGACTATTTCAGTGGGGTGGAGGGGGGGGGATTTGCTGCTTGGGTAACAGCCTGTCCTCCATATTAGTCTACCCAGGCCTTCATGCTTCACATGCAGCGCTGAGCACGATATCATAGTCTTTCGAGACTGATGGATGTCAATACTTGTGGTGTATTTGGATATGTGGTAATAAAGATGTGTTATTTAGGCTTTTGTCAGTGATATTTATTTATTTATTTATTTATTTGGTGGCTGTTTTGTATTTGCAAACTGAAAAAGACTGGGTTCAACCTTTCAAATGTTTTCATTTTTTGATGGTGCTGCGGTCCCTAACCTACCCAATAAGTGGGGGATGCCTGTACCATTTTCTGAAAGGCTGCTCACTGCAGTCATTCCTGCAGGAAAGAAACAGCCAGATTGGCATTGTTTTGAGTGGTGGTGTTGCCCAATTCTGTTCCCATCCCTAATCCACAAAAAAACCTTCTGTAAAGAATTTAAAAGTGGATAAGAAGTTTCATCCCCCTTTCAGCCCTGAAACAGCCCTTTCTATTTCCAACTGAGATTTCTCTCTTGGGATCTTAGGGTTGCCACATGTCCCAGAAAACCAGGACAGTCCAAGTTTTTGGAGATTGCGTTCACATACCAGTAAGTTTGACAGGGAGTCCTGTCCTAGTTTTGTGGAAGAGAATTATGGCAACCAGTCTACCCCTTGCAAATGATCAGAAGATATTGTGAGCTGCAGCAAGGGGCCTGATACAATTTCACAATCCATGTTAGAACTGCTTGTGGTGAAAGAAGACCCTGCAGAGGCATCAATGCTCCAATTTAAAAACAAAGAATTCCCCAACATAAATTCTGAGAAGCAATCAAATGTTCTGAGTGTCTCTCCAGGCCCCTTGGCTGCAGCCACATCAGCCAAATATTTAAACCATGACTGCAAAGCTCTTAACCCACAAGCCTCATCGTTAAGGTTTTTTTTTTTTTTTAAATTTATGCATCGTTCTTCATGATGATTTAAATCAGAAACTAGAAACCTAATAAGATGATAACATGTTTCCAATCCAGTAACTAGAAGCCAGGGCACTAAAGAGTGGAGCTATTTGGGTTAAACCTGGAAAGATCCTGAACTCAAATATCTATCAAGCTGCTAGTAGCCTCCTAGTGCAGAGTGACCATATTTCCACTTTTTTCTAGGACATTTGAGCCTTGTGCAATGGTGGGCTTCTGGGGGTTCTCACAGGTTCTATAGAATCCTTTGCTAATGAGCACCTGGTTCTGAGAATGGTTACTAATGGGACATATCCCAAATCCAGAGTAAGAGACTTTACATGCACCCATAGTTACTGCACCACCTAGTGAAAACCTATGGGAAATTCATATTGGAATCCAGAATAAGTTGTTCTTACACTGGAGCAAGGACTCCCCGTAGTTACTCTGGATTTTGCCCATAGAATCTGTTGCTAATTTAGATTATTAGGACATAGAACCTGTTTTTAATTTATTTGAATCCCACCACTTGCCTTGTGTCCTGGAGAAAAAATCTTCATTGTCTTCCATTTCCTTGTGAGCAGGCAACATGTAGCTTTCTGTAATTAATTATATGTAATAATTTTAAATTTAATAAGTAATATAGTGTTTAAATTAACCACCTGAAAGTGTTTTTCGCTTTTCTTCTGTTGTGTCCTATATTTTTCTTGGGGGTCTAACATTTTAGGGGACCATGTCCTCTTTTTCTGTTATGGTCACCCCAGTGCAAGTGGAGGGTTAAATATGGAAGCTGTCAAGCCACGGAAGGAAAAAGGCAAAGTACTGAGCAGCACTTGAAAGTCTCTTTTTTATTATAGTTAACTTTCCACCCAAAGATACTCTCTTTCCTTATTTTGTGCTTCCATCCGAAAGGGAGGCAGTTTCTAAAGCTCTTCCCAGTTCTCAGCTTCAATGTTTAAACAGCTGCTAACCTTCCAGCCAAAAGCAAGCTGAATTTATCACCTATGTCACTTAATGTTTGCAAGGCAATATTGCAGGGCCAGCAAGACCACGAGGGGTCTGGTTGGTACCACATTCTCTGCTCTGATTTTTGCTTTTACTCCCCCCAGGTTTCCAGTATTGAAGATGCTGAAGCCATCTGCATAATCTCAGATTCTCACTATTGGGAAAGTAGCAGCGGAGAAAGATACACCATACTTAAAAGTCAAAGAATGCAAATAGAAGAAGAAATCCACATGGATTCCCAGCACATATGCCCCCACTATAAACATACATTTAGTGCACAATCCTAACCATGTCTACTCAAAAGTAAGCCTCATTGTGTTCAATGGGACTTACTCCTAGGGAAGTGTCTTTAGGATTGCAGCCTTATTACATTATGGCTGCAATCCTATGGACACTTTCCTGGGAGTAAGATCCATTGAACACAATGGGACTTCTGAGTGGACATGGATAGGATTCTGCCCTATGTTTATGCAACTGAACCGTCGTGTACTCCCCAGGGACA
Organism: Cryptoblepharus egeriae; assembly: GCA_030015325.1. NCBI lineage: Eukaryota > Metazoa > Chordata > Lepidosauria > Squamata > Scincidae > Cryptoblepharus > Cryptoblepharus egeriae. The sequence goes on along the minus strand of JAREYC010000010.1, from coordinate 27,846,967 downwards.
TCCTGCCGACATAATTCTATAAGGCTGCATTGACACCATCTTAGCCACTCTGCACCGCAAGGACTATATAATTCATAAGGCCAACTGGGCACAACTAGGTGCCCCATAGGGATTAGGGGTCCATCATTTTTGCTTTGCTGAAGTCCTGTTAATTGTGCCCTATGGCTCCAATGATAAAAGATGCTCTGCACTGTATTCCTTATTGCAGTGAAACATGTTGCCAGTTGCCACTTATATTGAAACAATTGTCCATAAATTATATGTATTTTTAAATAAATAATAAAATATATTCTTTGCTTCAAAAATTACAATATTGAACAATTATACCCCCAAAACATGCCTTGCACCATAATATGTATTAATTTTGAACAAAATCACAATATATAAGTGTGAACAAAATTCATCAAGAGACCCTCCAAATGGATAGGGATATATACTAAGGTCTAGGACTTACTGCACCAGGGTCGGGCTATCAGCTATAGAGGGTGAAAGATTGAATTGCTGGAAAAGGCCCAAAAATACCTGAAAGCTTAAGTGGACAAATTTGTTTTTTGGGTTTCATAAGAACATATGAAGAGCCCCATTGGATCAGGCCAAAGGGCCATTTAGGCAACAATCCAGAGTAACTATTACACCAACGTAGTTATGGTGCAATCTATGGGAAACCTATGGAAAATGCATAGAGCAATCCAGAGTAAGTGCCTCTTACGTCTTCCCGTAGTTACTTTGGATGTAGGGTTAGTCTAGTTTCCTGTTTCTCACAGTAGTTCACCAAATGCTTGACCAAATCTGCATCCTGGTGCCTTCCCTCCATCTGGCATTTGAGGTAGCCTACATCCAAATACAGAGGTTGCCCATATTGTATCATAACATATAACTTGCGATGGACTTTTCCTTCACAAATTCATCCAGTCCCCTTGTAAAAGGCATTCAGCCTAGATGCCATCACCACATCCCGTGGCAAAGAGTTCCACAGACTAATTACCCACTCCCATTCCAAAATTTACCTAGATAATTTATGCCCACTTTAAACAAAAATAATATTTGGCCACTTTATGTAGTGGCCACTTAATGCGCACTTTTCCCTCAATAATGGCCCACATTCTACAATGCTGGACTCCAGCATCAGGGTTGCTTGCCTCCTTCCTCCTCCCCTGTCTTACCAGCAGCTTTTCCAGCCAGCTCAGTTTCGTGGGCTCTTGGTTATGGTAACCCCACAGCAGTCTCCAGCAGATCACCTTCTAGCAACCCTTAGTAGTTTGTCAACCAGTCAGTTAATTAATCCACTGATCAGTCAACAGATCTGGTTGCCCATTAGCAGATTCCTTACCCTACAATCCAGAGTAACTACGGGAAGACTAAGAGGCACAGAGGGCAAAATCCAGAACAGTTACGGGTCCATGCAGTTACGACACCCTCTAGTGTTATCTTATGGAAAGTCACCTTAACTGCTCTGGAACAAAGGGCTTAATTTGACTTTAGGATATGGGCATTGCTCTATGCATTTCCCATAGGTTTCCCATAGGTGTAACTACATTAGTGTAAAAAGTCCTGTAGGTACTCTGGATTGTATCCTTAGTCTACCAATCACTCCACCTATCTCAACCTCTCCAAGTTCCTTCCTTCAACAACCTTTTCCTTCCTCCAGGTTCTGCTTTTCTCCCTGAGGGTCTTTCTGCCTTCTAGTGTGGGTTGCAGCTATGTAGCATTCAGGTATCCCTTATTATTGATTGATTGATTTGTATCTTGTCTTTTTTTCTCCCAAGAGGGAAATCTTTTTGACACCAGAACCTCCAATGGATTTTTTTTAAAGTGAAAAAATAAATTTTAAAGACCCAATTCTAGGTTTCCTGCTCTGGGAATAAGGTTGTGCCTCAGTAAGCTGCAGGAGTTTGATTCTGGGACTCCCTGCTGATATAAAAATGTGTTAAATAAAAGCAATTCCATTCCAATCTTTATTACGGTCCCAGACCCGTATAGAATAAAAGCAGTTAAATAAATAAATAAAAGTGTGTCCCTTTACAATGTTTTAAAAACAGCTTTTCTTCCTGTTGTAGAGAGGCAGTAGCACTTAGAAATACAAAGGAACCCCTGCAGTTGCCTGGCTAAGCTGAAGAATGGAGTGATTGCTTGCATGACTGCAACAGTAGAAAAAGCTGTTTTTACTTCTTACAACAGTAGAAAAGCTGTTTTTATACTATGATTAGCAGTGGCAGTTTGTGTTGAGTCAAATCCGTGAATAAAAAAATCTGTGTTTAACAAGGTTGGACCTGTACTCGCTGCAGTCTAAGTCCCTGGCATTAACCCCATGCTTTTCTGGATGATCAAGGAGCCACCCTATCTCCTCGAGGAATTTCATGCATTTCCATTACACCCTGCTCTCCTCAGAACTACTGGTCCCAGATTTCCTCCTGGAAAATATATGAGGCTTCCTTTCCATCACCAACCAGGCCACAGAAAGCAGCGCAACTTTTTTGGCAGTTTTGTTAGCCACCATTTTGTTTTGCCCCACAATGTTCTCTGTTTGCCTCAAGGCCTTTTGGGCTATCCCATTGGTAGTTGCCATGTTTTGGAAGAGGCTGCCGTTTTCTTTCCCCAGAATGGTGCTATATGGGTGACTTGGTGAGGAAAAAAACGGAAAATCAGCTGGATCTGAACCTCCTCAGTTGAACCCAAGACCAGGTGGTGGCAAAAGCAGAGAAGGAAACTTACCTTGAAAAACCACATGTTCTACCTATCTACAGTATTTATATACACATATATACATCTGTGGGGCAGAGCGTCTGGAAACAAGTGATGCCCCAATTAGAGGGCACTGATTTTCCCTTACCTTTTTTATCCTGCCCCGAAATCTGACCAGCCTGAACATTTCATGTCTTCCTTTCTTCTGCCTGTGAAGGCTTAAACTGCTGTCAATCCCCATTACAGACAACGTGGTCCAGGCTGAAGCTTTTTTTCTTTTTCTTTTTTCTCTTTTGCAAAATCCAATTGAGAATTGATACCTTGAGGGGAAAGTTGGTATTACATTAGCCAGACTGCTTACACTTTCCCAACCAGGAGTTGAGCAGCTACAGAGAGAGAGAGAGAGAGAGAGAGAGAGAGAGAGAGAGAGAGAGAGAATGCAGAGGAGTGAAGATCCTATTCGATCCTAGATCCCCCCTTTTACATGTGCCTTTTTATCCCGCAGAAAACAAGTCTACTTCTCACTTGTAGATAATGGGTTTAAAAAACTCATCAGTGTTATGCCAATAATATAATAATAATATAACTTCACCCCGATATCAAAGAAAGGAAGAACCAAGGAAGACCAGCCCATCCCGTCAACATCTGGGGAATGAAACATCTGTAACTCTCAAGTGTCTTCTTCAGCTGAGATAGTTTACCTGTTCTGCAGGTGAGTTTCCTTAAGGCCTCTTTAAATGGGGGATTGTTATGGGGAAAGGGTCGCTGGCACCAGCCATGTCTAAGGAAACAAAATTTTCTTGGATCTGGGCACATAAATCTACTGCAGAGCCATAACATATTTGCTAGAAGTAGGGATTTTACTCATGGGTGTGCCTCTGCATGTTTTCGTGTTGGTATGAATGGTTTCTCTGTAGGGGTGACTTCCCAAATTTGCCCTTACAGACATCCCCCATTATATGATGATTCATTTTCTGACACTTTTTCTTTTTCAACACCTTTCAGTTATAGCCAGGATGCATTTATTCAACACATGCTCCACTTTTTCAGCCCATCTCTGCTGGTCTAAAGGCTACAGTTGTCTTCCCTGATATTTGATTTGCATGTGACACTAATTGTGGCACTTCCTTATGACTGTCTTCAGGAAATAACCATCATTCAAATACATAAGATATTCTTTGCCTCCACGTGCCTTTGTTCAGTTTACCTTAATTTGTTATGTATTTTGATCATGTGTGAACAAATATGTGCTTTTTCAGCTTTTGTAAGTAATGTTTATGTCTTTTTTTGCATTTGCATGCTGAAAAAAATGGGGGTCCATTTTTCAACGATTTTCACTTTTGGACATCCCTGATGCGTCCAATAAGCAGGGGATGCCTGCACTCTGATTCTGTTCATCCTGTAAGAATGAGAAACAAGATCTGACATTAAACAGACATGACATTTGCGTGTGATTCGACACCACTCTACAAAACGTATTTTGATCTCCCAAAGTGGAATTCTAATGACACAGAATCCCTTTAAAAATCAGAATGCCATTTAAAAATTTGGCTTGCAAAATTCTGACCATTGTCATAGAAGAAAGCCAAATACAACATGACTGTTCAGAACTAATCTGGAAGTCCAGATCCTCAAAAGTGCAACAGTTTGTATTTTGTATGTGCTTGTCAGAATGAATGAATGCAAGGGACACAAGATCAGGGCACAATGTTGCTCTTCTATCCTTATCTTCTCTCTCTCTCTCTCTCTCTCTCTCTCTCTCTCTCTCTCTCTCTCTCTCTGTGTGTGTGTGTGTGTGTGAGAGAGAGAGAGGCATAGGAAATACCATATTTACTCAAATCAAATGTGCCATTGAATCAAATACGTACCCCTTTTTTAAAAGACCTGAGATTTTAAAAAAATGTTTGCTGGTGATTGTAATGTGTGGCTACTAAGAAGGTGCAAAATTTAATTTTACTACAGATAACAATTAGTAATTTAATAATAATATGACAATGGGGGTTATGGTATGATTTTTACCTAACTGCACTATTTTATAGAACAGTGGATTTATGAGCGCAATCCTAAGTATGTCTACTCAGGATTGCACTCATAAATCTAATGTTGTATAAAATAGACATACTGAGTATGTCTATGCAGTAGACATATTTTTTATGCAATAGGAAGGGCAAAATCCATAGCAGTTACGGGTCCACACAGTTACACCAACCTCTAGTGTTATCTAATGGAAAGTCATCTTAACTGCTCTGGAGCAAGGGGCTTAATTTCACTTTAGGATATAGGCCTTGGAGAAGAATCCTAATCATGTCTACTCAAAAGGAAGCCCAATTGGGTTCAGTGGGTCTTACTCCCAGGAAAGTGTCTTTAGGATTGCAGCCTAACAGTGCAATCCTAAGCATGTCTACTCAGAAGTAAGTCCCATTATATTCAAAGGGGCTGACTCCCAAGAAAGTGTGTTTAGGATTGCAGCCTAAGTCTCATTGTGTTCTATGGGGCATATGGCTGCAATCCTAAACCCTCTTTCCTAGGAGTAAGACTCATTAAACACTATGGGGTTAACTTTTGAGTACACATGGTTAGGATTGTGCTCTTAGACTGCAATGCCAATCACACTTTCCTGGAAGGAAGCCCCTCTGAATATATTAGACATACTTCTCAGTAGATAGGGTTAGGATTGCGCTATTATGAGCAGAAAACTGTGCAAAGGACTGTGGACTATTGGCGCACTCCAGAGTAACTACGGGGAGTCCTTGCTCCGTTGTAAGAACAATTTGCTCTGGATTGCAATAAGAATTTCCCATAGATTTTCACTAGGTGGTGCAATAACTAAAAAGCAGACCTCCATCAGTCTTGAAAGTCTTCATCAGTCTTCGCTGCATGAAGACGGGGTTGGATTGTTATGGAGGATAGGCTGTTACCCAAGCAGCAAATCCCCCCTCTCCACACCACTAAATTAGTCCAATGGAAAGGCAGAGCCAATACGATTGGATCCAGCTGGCGTCGCAGAGCTGGGCTAAGGACAGGAGCTCACCCTGTCTTGTGGGGCCGACCCGGGTCTTGAACCCTGGCCTGCTAGTTAACAGGCACAGCGTCTTAACCGCTTGCGCCACCCACAGTACATGTAATGTATCTTATGTGCTCCATAGTTACTCTGGATTGCAGAGTATGTTACATTTTTATTACAATATAGTCCTTAGAATCTCACCTTTTTATCACCCATTACTTCCAGGGTTAAACTGACCCTGTACTATAGTTTGATACATATAAGCTGCAATCCTAAAGACACTTTCCTGGGAGTAAGGCCCATTGGATACAATAGGGCTTACATCTGAGTAGACATGGTTAGGATTGTGCTCATAATGAATAAATGTTGCATCAAGTTTTAGTATAATTATTTTATACTAATTTTAATTGTGAAATATTGTGAAATTATGAATTTTGATTATAATTTTAGCTAGCAAAATATTGAATAACCAGTGAAGAGCAACATGGGTCCAATGGACCCTGCCAGTATTCAATGCCAGAAAAAATGTGAAATCAAAACATTCATGCTTTTGGATTTATAACTGTCTAATTAGCAGTTAAAAAGTCACAAGTTCTTATCAATCAATCAAATAATAATAATAAATTCCATTAAAAACACAACACAAACTTCTGACTGGGTCAAAGTGACAGATAGTATTCTAAGGAATAGTAAATTGTTAAATGAAATATTGATCTATACTTATAATCAAAATAAAATTTACAGCACAAGCCTAACCATGTCTACTCAGAAGTAAGCCCCATTGTGTTCAATATGTCTTACTCCCAGGAAAGTGTCTTTAGGATTGCAGCTTAAGCCTATTATTAAATTTGATACCGTAGCTGATAATTTCCCTGCAAAGAGCTCAGCTCCTGCAGTTTGCAAGATAGTTGCTAACTCTCCTGCAATGAAGCTGAGCTTCTAAAGTTTGCAAGCATGTGTAAATATAGGGAGATAAATGTTTATGGGCATTTTCTCATTATTGTTACTTATTGTTTTTCTAAATCTTTTTTTTTAAAGTTTGTTCAATCCAGGTGGATTTTAAATTTGGTCAATCCAGGTAATAGAGAGTATTTGATAAAAGAGGGTCCTGGCACAAGAAGGTTTGGGAACCACTGCTTTAGAGTTGCATATAACTGTGCCCCCAAAAGGTCTGACTTTTGGGAATGTGGATGCCTCGTAGGGCACAAGTGCTGTCAATGTCAGAGGGCCTTGCTTGGTGGCATAGCTAGAGGGGGGTGCAAATCACTAAGTTGCTCAGGGATCCTCACAAGGGAGGGCAAGCACCCTTCAGAATAATTCCTGGCAGTGGCATAGCTAGTGGGGGCAGAGCAATCAAGTCTTGGAGGGAGCCTCACCCCTACAGAGCTATTCTAAGTTGGGATTCAGCTCCCTTTTGCACCCCTCATATGGAATGGGTCTGAAGGAATGAGACTCCCTCCAAGACTCGATTCCCTCCACCCCCTCTAGCTATGCCACTGATTCCTTGCAGTTGGTGCAAAATGAAGTTGAAGGGAGCGACCATAAGAGAGGTGATGGACTCCATTTTGCACCCACCACCAGGAATGGCTCTGAAGGGGGGCAGCTCGCATGCCATGGTGAGGCTCCCTGCAAATCTCAGTGCTTTGGACCACCTCTAGATATGCCACTAGCCTTGATTAATAGTAGTTGTACTAATACCGTAAGTACTTAACTTATTAGTCGTACTAATCGGTAGTTGTACTACTATTTACTATTGTACTGTACGAATAAGTAGATACTACTTAATAACGAACAGTAGTTGTACTGTACAACTACTAGTACTACTAGCTATTAGTACTAGTACTATTACTAGGGCCAGGAATGAATGGACTCAGTTGGAGTAACTACTCTGCTACAAGTAGCCTGTCAGACTCTCTCTTTCTCTCTGTGTGTGAAGATAGCACAAGTGGATGAAAAGGAAAGTCTTGGGAGGTATGATTGGAGCCTGTTTACTGATCTTGTACTACTACTTGTAGTATAAAATCAATAAACTACTACTACAAGTAGCAGTATTATGACTAGTACCACTACTACCAGTAGTAGTTGTACCAGTATTACTACTAGTTCTACTAGTTGTACTAGTATTACTACTAGTAGTACAACTAGTGCTACTACTAGTGGTATGGTACTAACTACTAGTAGTTGCTGCTGTACTACTAGTTGTACTATTAGTGGTAGTACTATAATGATCTTATACTACAAATAGTAGTAAAAGATCAGAAATCATAGCTGCGAAGACTTTCTTCTCCACGTGTGCTCTCCTCCTACTCACACACACAGGAAGAAAGTCTCCAACAGGCTACTAGTGGAGAAGTAGTTACTCCGCGGGAGTCCATTCACTCCAAGTTTGCAAGATAGTTGCTAACTCCCCTGCAATGAAGCTGAGCTTCTAAAGTTTGCAAGCATGTTTGCAAGCCAGGGGAAGGAGTTCCAGGGGAGCCAAGGAAGGAGCTGGTCCACCAAGGAGCCCCCTGGCTGGTGCGGGTGGGCAGGAGGTCCGGGCTGGTGGGGGCAAAGCATAGGTTCTGCAGGCAGCCGCAGAGCCCCGTCCTAGGCATGTCTACGCAGAAGCAAGTTCAAATATTGTCAATGGGACTTACTCCCAGGAAAGTGCGGATAGCCTTGCAGCCACAGAGCCCAATTCTAGGCATGTCTACTCAGAAGTAGCTTCCATGATAATAAATGGGACTTACTCCCAGGAAAGTGTGGAGAGCCTTAGATCCCCATCCTAGGCATGCCTACTCAGAGGCAAGTCCAATTATAGTCAATGCAGTTTACTCCCAGGAAAGTTTCGAGAGGGCTGCAGTCTTAGGATTGCATGCCTAGGCATGTCTACTCAGAAGTAACTCCCATGAAAGTCAATGGGGCTCACTCCCAGGAAAGTGCGGACAGCCTTGCAGCCTTAGATCCCCATCCTAGGCATGTCTACTCAGAAGTAAGTGCCATGATACCCAAGGGGGGTCCCTCCCAGGGTTATGTTGAGGTTCCCTCCCCCCCACAACTACCCGGCCAGGGCTGGGAGCAGGAGGGAGAGCTGGGGCGGCGCTGCTTGCCTTCCTCCTCCTCCTGCTCCCGCTCCTCTCTGCGCTCTGGAGCGGGGCCGCCTCTGACTGGGCTCCTGCATCCCTCCAGGTTCTCTCCCGGCTCAGAGATGCTGAAGGCGAGGATGAACCGGCTCCTTGGACGGGGCGACCCCAGCAGGAGCAGGAGCAGCACACCCCGGGATCGGGACCCCCAGGACCCCCAGGAGCCGCTCAAGAAGGACGTGGAGCTGATGCTGGTGAAGGAGCAGAACGGGGTGCAGTACACCAGCAGCGCCCTCCTGGAGCCCGGCACCTACCCCAGCACCGCAGGCACCCAGACGCAACCCCAGAGGCAGACCTGGGGCAAGAAAATCGACTTTCTCCTCTCCGTCGTCGGATTCTCCGTGGATCTGGCCAACGTCTGGCGCTTCCCTTTCCTCTGCTACAAGAACGGAGGAGGTAAGAGCCCTCCAGGGTCTACTCGCGAGTAAGGGGACCCAGCGCAGTCAGTGGAATTTACTCCCAGGAGAGCGCCGTTAGGGGTAAAGCCCCAAAACTCACTCCTTGCATTTCTACTCAGAAGTCCCATGACAGTCAATGGAGCTGACTCCCAGGGAAGTGTGGTTAGGGGTGCAGCCCTCAACACACTCCTTGCATGTCTACTCAGAAGTAAGTCCCATGACAGTCAATGGAGCTGACTCCTAGGGAAGTGTGGTTAGGGGTGCAGCCCCCAACACGCTCCTTGCATGTTTACTCAGAAGTAAGTCTCATGACAGTCAATAGAGCTGATTCCCAGGGAAGTGTGGTTAGGGGTGCAGCCCGAAAACCCACTCCTTGCATCACTCCATGCATGTCTATTCAGAAGTAAGTCTCATGACAGTCAAGGAGGCTTACTCCCAGGAAAGTGTACTTTGGGGTGTTATCAAACCACTCCTTGCTTGTCTACTCAGAAGAAAGTCCTATCATAGTCAAAAGGGCTTAATCCCAGGAAAGTGTGGTCCAGGTTGTCAGAAGTTAGTCTCATGACAGGGAAATAGAACTTGGGACAGGGAACTCATAACCATTTTAGTGTGGTTAGGGGTGCAACCCAAGGACCCACTTCATGCTTGTCTGCTTAGAAGTAAGTCCCATGATAGTCAATGGGGCTTTCTCCCTGGTCAGTGTGTTTAGATTTGCAGCCCCAGAACCCAATCCTTGCTTGTCTACTCAGTAGTAAGTCACATTATAGTAGATGGGACTTCTTCCAAAGAAAGTGTGGTTAGGGGTGCAGCCTCAAAATCCTCTCCTTGCATGACTACTCAGAAGTCAGTCTCATGATAGTCAATGGAGCTTACTCCAAAATCAGTATTGTTGTAGCCCCCAAACCCAAATCTTTTCATATCTACTCAGAAGTAAGTCCTATGGTAGTCAATGGGGTTTATCCATGATTAAGTGTGGATAGGATTGCAGCCTAATGGGCAGAGAATGAGGGTTGAGCTGAGCTTTGGAAGATGGGCAGACCATCTCTCTCCCATCCTTTGACCAATGGTGTTTCCCATTTTCATTTAGCTACTAAGAGGCAAAGTCTGAACCAAGGCAGGATTTGAACTCAGGTCCACTGCATATACTGCAAGAAGCTATTGCACCCTGCAAATCTGCTGCAGGTTTCCTTGGAAGTGAATCTCTTAGAGCTTGGAGGGGGTTTCCTTCCAAAAGAATTGCACATGGCATTGCAACTTAAGGCTGCAATCCTAAACACACTTTCCTGAGAGTAAGTCCCATTGAACAGAATGGTATTTACTTCTGAGTAGACATGCTTAGGATTGCACGCTAAATCTCTTTCCAAATCTGTGTTCAAATAGGAAGGAAGGTTTGCTTTGAAAAGGCATTAGAAACCCTTTTCATTTTTCTTGACTAGGAATAAAAAAACAGAAGTAGAAGAGAATAGGGGCACAATCCTAACCAATGTATTCAATGGGCCTTACTCCCAGGAAAGTGTGTTTAGGATTGCAGCCTAAGTTAAAAAAAAAAGCAGGCCTCCGTCAGTCTTGGAAGACTATGGTATCGTGCTCGGCGCTGCATACGCTGCATGTGAAGCATGAAAGCCTGGGTTGGATTGTTATGGAGTATATGCTGTTACCCAAGCAGCAAATCCCCCCTCTCCACGCCACTGAAATAGTCCAATGGAAAGGCAGAGCCAATACGATTGGATCCAGCTGTCGTCGCAGAGCTGGGCTAAGGACAGGAGCTCACCCTGTCTTGTGGGGCCGACCTGGGTCTCCAACCCTGGCCTGCTGGTTAACAAGCACATATATTTCCTAGCATTTTGGGGGTAAATTTGGCCACAATTTCAATATCATCGTTTGGCAGATTTTGACACTATTCAGCCCTATTAAAGACAATGGGACTTACTTAGAAGTAAGCGTGTGTAGGTTTCTCTCGCCCATGGATGATGGGTAAAAAAAATGGTGCCCTGTGGGGTATCGAAAAGTATTGTGTTTCAGGAACACAAGAGAGGAACACGGTGTTTGCTGTTGAAACTTGGAGCTACTGTGCCTGGAACATGCAGGGTGGCTATTGTGACTAATAGTTGTTGATTGAACCCTGTGTGAATTGTCTGCAACCCTTCTTCAAGCCTCTCTGGTTAGGTCAAAGGACTGAAATATTGCCAATATCTCAGTATTTGATCAAGCCAGAAAATTCAGGGCTGCTGCCGGCACTCTCTGTGTATCATTCAGACTCACTGTTTTGTTTTTGCAATACATAGATCCTAATCCTATGCATGTCTACTTGGAAATAAAGTCTCATTTTAGTCAGTGGGGCTTACTATTGGGTAAGTGCAACTAGGATTACAATCCTTTTATTTGTGGAAGTGTGTGCATCTGTGTCAGGGGTGGATCTAGTGTTGATCCAATTAGGAGTGGGCATGAGCACAAGTTAAATCTACAGCTTAAGTCAACCATATGGGGTGGCTAGACTTTGGCCTCTGTGGACAAGGTTTGCTGAGTGGGTGGCTCCCACTCACATGGAGCCCACATCTGGCCCTCAGTGGACAAGGTTTGCTGGGTGGGTAGCGTGGGGCTCCCACTCAGACTTGGAGCCCACATCTGGCTTCTGTTGTCAAGGTTTACTGGATGGGTAGATCGGGTCTTGGAGGCCAGATCTACCTGCTGAGTAGATGCTCTCAGCCATGATTGGACTGCTCCTCATCTCAGCAGACACCCTCCCTGCAGGTGCAACAGTTATGGTGCATGCCTGTGGTTCCCCTTGGATCTGCCCCAGATGTGTGCACAGATGGTGGATCTTGATTTGGAGACAGTGATAAGGTATGGTTATAGCTGGATCTAAGACATCTTTCTCAAAACTGAGCCCTGCTGAATTCTGTGGATATTCAAGAGACATGGAAGCAGACAAGTGACTTGGAGAAGGACAACACTTTCTGTGATTGAGTTCCAAGGTAGCAAATACATTGACCCAATACAAGCAGCTGGTGAAATTGGTGGGACTGGAAATTAGGGTGACCATATAGAAAGGAGGACAGATTGCCTTTACCATAAACCATTGCACAGAGGAGAGAATTTAGACAGGTTTGGTTCATCATAAAAGGGTTTAAAAAGCAGCACCTGCTCAATTCCCTCTTCTGTGCAATAGTTAAAAGTAGAGGCACTCTCTCCTCCATTCTATATAGTCACCCTGGACTGGATTCTGTGGAAACCTCATTGAGTCCAGGCTGCTTTTTCTCTTTGACATCATGTGGACTCTTCTGGTGGATTCCCTTTCATACTGCTGATGACTTGAGCACACTTTTGATTTGGTGTTTTGAAGGCACAACTCGCCTTCACCTGTAAGTACCGCAGGATCCCCTTTCATTCACTGCCAAAACTGCAAGTGGCCATGAGGACTAGTCACTTAGACAGAGATGGATCAGACTAGGCAATAGGATTCCTTGAATGTCCTGCTTCTCAATGCCCACATTTCCACGAAGACAGCAAAGACCACCTGATAAAATGGATTCTTATCTGGCAGATGCCTTTCCATTTAGGTCACCCCAAAAGCTTTTGTGATGGTTCCATGGTTGTGGGACTCTGGTTCCTCAAGTAGATTGACTGGAAAGTCCTACCCACTCCTTAAGTGGAAGATGTTGCCTTCACTGGGCTGTTTCTGTGACACAGACAAGAAAAGTCCTGATGGCTCAGGTGAAGATCCATCACGTAAAGCATTTTCCCCCTGCCTTCAATGCTCAATTGAAAGCTCACCAACAGGAGATATTCTCTTGTCTGACCTCAATTTACTCTAACAATTTTATTAGATGTTCCCTGAATTCTAATGTTGTGAGAGAAGAAGAGTAATAACTCCTGTTCAACTTTCCATACATCAGGCATTCACAACCCTCTACCACATTTGTCCCCAAATTTTTAGCACCAGGACCCACTTTATAAAATGGGTCCATCTAGCTTTCATGACACTTTAAAATAACTCATAATAAAGAATAATAAATAATAAAATAACCCATCTAGCTTTCATGACACTTTATCAGCTGCTCAAGCCTTTGTTTTTATCCTTTTTATTATGGTTGAGGGCCTTTCTTCTGGATCACTTGTTGAGCTCCACATCTGTTGGATTGGGACTTGCGGATGGGACTTGCGTTTCCCTTGCTTTTGATAGGAGCCAAAGCTGCCTGCTCATGAGTAAATACACGTGTGATTCCATTTTGTCTTCCATTGGGCTTAATATGTTTTACTTGTCAGTTTCACAACCCACCAGTAATCAAGTTGTGACCCACAGTTTGGGAAATGCTGGTCTATCTTGTTCCCGCATCCCTTTTTAGCCGTGCACACGTGCACTCATGCACAAATATGCCTCTGTGTTGCTCTTCCTATTTGTGATGGCCGATTCACACAGGGAAGCCGTACTGTGAGATTGAAGAAAATGGAGGGTGTGAATGTATAGATGTGATCAAGCTTATGCGCTTGATTAAACTATGATCAAACTATGAGCAGATCAGGCTTCTGCACTCTGATGATGAGGAAGGGTCATAGGTAGAATACATGCTCTGCATGGAGAAGGGTTCAAGTCTGCATCTCTAGGTAGGGCTGGGAAAGACCTCTGTCAGAAACCTTGGAGAACCACTTCATATTGTTATAGAATACATCATACTAGATGGATCAAGGGTGTGTCTTGGAATAAAGCCACCAGATCACGTCAAAAAGTTTAGGCAGTGAGCTTTTTGACCTTGGTTCCTCCTACTGAATGTCTCCTGCTCCCTCAAACATATCCACCCATTCTCCCTTATGCCAGCTGGAACCGCTTCCCACAACAAGTTCATGCTGTAACTGTCTCTTTTCCTTGAATGTCCTGCTTCTCAATGCCCACATTTCCATAAAGACTTTGGCCCAACTCCTTTCAGTCTTCACTGAAAATATTTCTTGACCCAGCTGGAAATTAATCTATGGAACTGCTTGGTACAGGATGTGGAGATTGCACCAAGCCTGGATACCTTTAAAAGGGGATCAGACTGATTGTTGGAAGAAAAGTCAGTTGTAGGTTGCAAGTCATTATGGACATGTGCAACATCCTGGTTTGAAAAATAGGCTCCCTCAGAAGGCTGGCTGAAATAAAGTGGCAACAGGGATACATGGATATTGTTATCTTGGTGAGTCTGGTGGATTTGGTGAGATCCAGAAAGCGGGACTAAATGTGGACTGAGCCAGTGGGGCTGTGGAGTAACTGAACCCCCAGTTGATCATGGTGGCCAGGGGAACAGTTTCAGCTGATATGCTGGTGGTGGCTATAACTAAGTTGTTCAGCTCTAACCACAGTGGTCTATGCCCTGGTGGCATCAAAATTTGTCTACTGCAACACACACATACCTTTGAATATTATCTGGAAAAAGAAATTCTTATAAGCCAAAGTAGTCATGAAGCCTTGGAGGCTTAATTCTGTTGTTGCTCCAGCAGCTACACTGGTGTCCAGTTCATATCCAGGAACAGTTCAAGGTGCTGATTTAGGATTTCAAAATCATTAACAGCTAGGGATTGCGGTATCTGAAGGATCACCTTTTTCCATATATGCCAGGTCAACCGCCGGGATCATCTGAGAGCACTGTCCCATCTACACGCACTGTCCTTCAGTGAAGCCATGTGAGGTGCAGTGAGTGGAGGGTCTCCTCTGTGGTGGCATCACAATTATGGCAGTCTCCTTTTTGAACTGAGGATTGTTCTCTCCTTGTATTTTATGGCTGAGTGTAAAAACATTTCATTATATCACACTATAATGTGCTATGGGTCAGTGGTGGGATTCAAATAAATTAACAACAGGTTCTATGTCCTAATAACCTAAATTAACAATAGGTTCTATGTCCAGTGGTGGGCTCCAGCAGGTTTGCACCTACTCTATTGAACCGGTTGTTAATGAGAGAAAGGACATATAAAGTTTAAAAATAGCCAATTAAAAGTGGCTGCCAGATGGGCATAGAACCGGTTGTTAATTTCTTTGAATCCCATCACTGTCTATGTCCCATTAGTAACTGGTTCGCAGAACCAGGTGCTCATTAGCAAAGGGTTCTATAGAACCTATGAGAACCTCCTCAAGCCCACCACTGCAATGGGGGATACGCATGTGTAAGATGCTACTCAAGTTCTTTGCATTATGCTTTCATTTTTACTGCATTTTACTGCACATATTTACAGGATTATAATCCTCCCCCCCCCCCCCAGATCCTGGCAGCAAGTAAAAAATTTCCCCTTCCCTTTTAGTAGTACAATCCTTGGGTCTGTGTCCCCCAGCTTTCCCCCTGCCCCTTAAAAGGAAAGTGGCTCTTGGGCTGGTGAGGTCAAATATATTCTCCCCAGTTTACTTTGTCTTGATTTCCCCCCTCTTTTGTTCTCCTCTTACCTATGTTGAGTTGTTAAAGGTAAGCTCCTGGGGGCAGAGATCAGTTGTAGTTTTTAATGCTATACAAACAAAACACATTGTTGGCAGTGTAGGAATCCTATACCTGCATGTGCGAATCCACTGTTGGCCGATTAGAGTTGGCCGATAGAACAGCTGGTGGTTATCAGTTTGATGTATGCTCTGATGTAGCATATTGGCACAGACTGTGAATCAGGACTTCCCAGTTTTGAATTTCACCCCTTAAGAAATTCCCAGCCCTGACTGCAATATGGATAATATTATTGCAAAATAGGATTGTCGAGAGAATAAGATAATGCATATGGAGCACCATGATAGAAACTTTCATTGACCCACATTATAAAAACCCTATAAAAATCTGGGCCAGTTCTCATGCTGAACTTCTGGTTATAAGACGCGTGGTCTCTTCCAGAAATCCTGAGAATCTGGGCTGTTTGTTTCTAACTGTGCCATAATAAACGCCGAACGATTTGGACTTCAGCCACCTAGTCTTGAAATGTCTGGCTTTATTCCCCAGGTTAGTAGTGTGGGATCATTAAAGAAAACATTTCCTGCATCTCAGAACTTTGTTCTTTTGCTTTATGTATTTATTTATATTTGTACTGCTACCAGTCATGGACGAAATCCTCCTTGAGACAATGTGGCCTTTCTTGGAACTGCTTGATCTATGAGGTTCTTGTAGTTCTTTGGTTAGCAGCATGAGGATAATTAAAGAAAACATTTTCTGCATCTCAGGACTTTGTTCTCTTGCTTTATGTATTAACAAGTGAAAAGCATACCCACATTGCGGGAGTAAAATTTCCCCATATGCAATCCCCCACGGCGCATCATCTCCCCCATGCGCATCATCTCCCCCATGCACATCATCTCCCCCATGAGCATCAACCCCCATGCACATTATCCCCCATGCGCAATCCCCCATGCGCAACCCCCCCATGCACAGTATCCTCCCCAGTGCAACCCCTCTCTTTTAACCACATCCCCCCATTGCACCAGGCACTGAGCACTAAATTGGCTGAATCTTGATCAGTCTTCCATGAGAAGTATAGGACAAAAAAAGTTGCACTCCTTTTCAGTTCCTTAAGGATTAAAATTCTCCACATTGGTTCTTGGTGGGTGTTCATGTGACAGAAGGAACACGCTCCCCGAATTTCAAGCTTCTAGTTCTGGGAGTTGGGGCAGAGCATCCCTCAGTTACCGATTCTCCAATGCAAAGTAGAGGGAGGAAAAGCGTTGTGCCCCTTTTCACCCCCTTCCGGTTGGAATTTCTGAAAACTGGTTCTTAGTGCACCCCTCAGTCACGGAAGGAACACCCACTCCAAATTTCACACTTCTAGGCCCAGTAGTTTTGGCAGGGCGTTGATGAGTCTGTGAGTCAGTCAGTGAGTCAGTCAGTGAGTGACTTTTCTCTTTTATATATATACCGGTAGATTGTTTCTTAATTGTTTGCTTTATGCATTAATTTATCGTCATTATCTTTAACACAGTTATGTATTAACTGCTACCGGTCATGGACGAAATCCTCCTTGAGACAATGTGGCTGCTTGATCTCTTAAGGTTCTGGTTTTTCTTTCCCTCCAAAGTGTGGCAAAGGTGAAAGCAAAACCTAATTTTTCCTTGGAATGGAAGCCTTCAACAGTTTTAGGGGTCTGATTTGCTCTGCTCAGAGGGGATCTTATTGCCAATAGTGAAACAGGCCTAAATGATCTTTGGGTTTTTGGAGTATTTGAGAGCCAAACTATCCATTTCATGAAATGTGCTATAAGAATGGTGGGTTTGACTTTTCTTTAGCGAATTGCAGCTCCGTGTCCAGATAAGGACTCCAAAATAGGGCAGTAGTTCCTAAACTTATTGAGGTTTCTGCATGCCTTCTTCTCAGCTCAGCCAGGTGCCTCTATCTTGGATCGGGCAAAACCTGGCAAATCTAAGATGATGGTGTCCAATTCTTGTGAGATCTTGAATAATCCAAGAGGGTGGCACTCAAATCTTGTGAGCTCCCACATGATCTTGTGAGATTTGGTTGCTGCCATCTTGGATCATGCAAGATTTTGTGCAATCCAAGATGCTGGCGCCCAGGAGTACTGGTAAAAAAAGACAACTGGGGTCATTCTGTGTTTGTACCATGGCACCCCAGAATGCTGCAACACTAGGGTTGCCGCAGTTCTTTCCGCAAAATTGGGACAGGATCCTCTGTCCCATTTGCCAGTATGTGAACACAATCCCCCAATATCTGGATTGTCCATGTTTTGGGGAACATATGGGAACCCTATGCGACACTCACTTTGGTAACCTCTGGCATAGAGAGAACTACAAGAGGGCTTAATTTTTTCCTTTATAATGGTCCTGCCAATGGAGCAAATGGGCCTGCCAAAAATGGTTAAGGACCCCTTCCTCCTATGCCACAGTTCTGATTTGGATCAGGCTTTTCATAGTCGCTGTGCTTCTCCTTCATAAAAATTAAACATGCCATTTCCAATTTGGATGCATGGTGAAGTTCACAGCCTCCTGAAGTTTCGTGTTGGCTGCCTGTTGACAAGAATGGATGCATGTGACCAGTGGTGGGCACCAGCAGGTTCGCACCTACTCTATAGAACCGGTTCTTAACAAGAGATAGTACATATAAAGTTTAAAAATAGCCATTTAAAAGTGGCTGCCAGATGGACAGAGAACCGGTTCTTAATTTCTTTGAAGCCCATCACTGCATGTGACCCTTCCGTGTGGACCTCTTGTAACATGTCTTCCACACTGCCTTGCTCCCTAAGAAATATATTACGAGCAGGTACTCAAACAACTCACAAAACCACTCACTTGACATGTGCTCAAAGGCTTCCTATTGTTCCGCCACCACTCTATTGTTCTGGAAGTATTCTGCTCCACTAGCCTGTGCACTAGAGAGTGACTCTTCATTGCCAAGGGACTATTATTAGAAAATGCAAATATGAATAGTTCCTCAGCCTGTTGCTTTGCAAACTGCTTCCCTTCCAAGACACACGTCACATTCCTTGAATTTGAATCTGATGATAAAAAATATCTGAAGGTGCAACCTCTGAGCAAAGGTGCTAAGAGATGAGTCCCATTGTGTTCAGTGTAATTTATTTTCTATAAGATTACAGAGAGAATCAAGGCTATAAAGAGATTGTATGCAAGACTAAAGATGGTCTAATGAGATGGTAAAGTCCTGAGATTAAGAAAGGACTTTACTGTATTTTATTTTCAAACTAGCGAAAGTGTACCTGCGTTGCAGGAGTAAAATTTCCCATATAACATCCCCCCACTGTGCATCAACCGCCCATGCGCATCAACCGCCCATGCACATCAACCGCCCATGCGCATCCACCATGTTCTTCCACCCCATGCGCATCATCCCCGAGGCACATCATCCCCCATGTGCATCAACACCCCTTGTGAAACATCACCCATGCACATTGACCCCCCCATGCGCATCGACTCTCCATGTGCATCGACCCCTCCATGTTCATTCTCCATCCCATGTGCAACATCCCCCATGCACAACAAACCCCCACCCGCATCACCTCCCCCTGCGCAACAGCCCCCCATGTGCAGCATCCTCCCCAATGCTGTGACAGGGAGTCACATGTTGCATCCTGCAGTTGGGGATCAGTCATGGAGGCCTCTTCAAGACAATATTTATTCTTATTCGTTAGAGTTGCATTGTCCTCATGCCAATACTGGAAAGTTTGTTAGGATTGTGCCTGCAGGCTTTGAAGCAATCAGATCTTTCCATCTGATCTTTCATTGGGAGTTCTGCAGTGCCCACCAGAAATTGGGTCATGTCCAGTGGTGGGATTCAAATAAATTAACAACAGGTTCTATGTCCTAATACCCTAAATTAACAACAGGTTCTATGTTCCATTAGTAACTGGTTCTCAGAACCAGATGCTCATTAGCAAAGGGTTCTATAGAACCTATGAGAATTCCCTGAAACCCACCAGTGGTCATGTCCTACTGTTTGAAAAAAATGCAGATGTATAGTATTCCAATGATTCTCAAATAGTGGGTCAGGACCCATTTTGGGTGGGTCCCCAATCATTACAATTTTTAAGTTACCATGGTACATGACTACATTTCAGGAAAAGTTACTAATTTGTACTTCTGCTATGTATATCTTTTGAACAATGCTAAATTAAGGCTTAAGATGCAATCCTATGCCTGTCTACTCAGAAGTAAGTCCCATTATATTCAATGACACCTACTCCGAGGAGTGTGTTTTATTGTTTAAGATTGCAGTCTTAGTCCCAGGTGGATAGACTTGCAACTTAGCATTGT
Organism: Cryptoblepharus egeriae; assembly: GCA_030015325.1. NCBI lineage: Eukaryota > Metazoa > Chordata > Lepidosauria > Squamata > Scincidae > Cryptoblepharus > Cryptoblepharus egeriae. The sequence continues at coordinate 27,827,041 of JAREYC010000010.1, read as the reverse complement.
TAAAATTTTCCTGCTTAATGATGCCACTTCCATCCATAACATCACTTCCAGATCACTCTGGTGTCCTGACAGATTGTCATTCATTCCCCTGAGCGTTTTATCATCTCATTCTGTGGCAGAGCGCATCAACCAGATTTAGGCGCCACTGAACGTCATGGAAGTATCCCCTTGAGTCAACATGGCCAGGCTGCTTGCGTATGTGGAAGACTGTGGGCAAACCTCTCCCCAGTCTTCAAAGTTTGCTCTCAAAATATTGGATCGCAACAAGAGTAAGTATAAAATGTGGCTGACAGCTTTCGAGAGCAATAAAATTCAACTACAACTTGCCAAATTCACTACTTGTATGTTATGTTTTGGCTAACGCTCTCAATCCGTTGGCCTCTGTAAGTGGAAATTCTAAGTAAACAAAAGCAGAAACAAATTAAGAACATAGAAAATTAAGTTCTTGCAAGAAAATTCTGAGGATTTTCTCTCCATTTAAATTAGGCTCACCATATAGTCTCCCAGCATGAATTATTACAACCACTGGCCTTCATTTCCTGTTAACCATTGTGGGAATTCTGTTAACCATTTTGGGAAGCAGGATGTTGGATGAGATGGTGGTTTGGCCTAATCCACCAAGTCTCTCGAGTTCTTAGATGGGAGATATAGTGGTAGCTACTGGATTGGATGCAGTGGTGGGCTCCAGCAGGTTCGCACCTACTCTATGGAACCGGATGTTAATGAGAGATAGGACCAGTGGTGGGCTCCAGCAGGTTTGCACCTACTCTATAGAACCGGTTGTTAACAAGAGATAGAACATATAAAGTTTAAAAATAGCCATTTAAAAGTGGCTGCCAGATGGGCAGAGAACCGGTTGTTAAGTTCTTTGAATCCCATCACTGATCGGATGGCATTAAAATAGGACAAGACCATCCATGGATCTACTGGCCACGAGAGCTAACTGGAAACTCTGAAGACCTGCTGAAAGGCTCAGTGGTGATATCAAAAGCTGCCTCCGCCACTGGATTTCAAGGAGCATTAATATCAATATTAATGTTTATGCTTTGCAAATGCAAGAAGATGCTTTAGGGCAAAATCCAGAGGAACTACGGTGAGTCCTTGCTGTGGTGTAAGAACAATTTACTCTGGATTCCAATATGAATTTCCCATAGGTTTTCACTAGGAGGTGCAGTAACTACAGGTGCATGTAATGTCTCTTATGTGCTCCCGTAGTTACTTTGGATTTGGGGGTTAGTCTCTCCTCCCCTATCCTTGATGTTTATTTATGATCCTTATTTAATATATTTCTGACCTGTCTTTTGGTGTAATCTAGTAGGTATGAGACTCAACTGAGTATTAGGACTTTCCTACTTCTCAGGCTTGCCTCTGCTAGGGATGCATCAGACGGCTTGAGTAACTACTTAGGGCACAATCCTAAACATGTCTACTCAAAAGTAAGCCCAGGCTGTAATCCTAAAGATACTTTCCCTGTAGTAAGACCCATTGAACACAATGGGGTTTACTTTTGAGTAGACATGACACTCTTGGCCTTCCCCATTTGAAATATGAAAATAATCATACTTGCCTTACACAATTGCTTTAACAACAACTTCAAGGCAACATTTGTGAAGTGCTTCATGTTTCCAGCAAAGAACAGAACTAAGAAAAAATAGACTCAAATTTACAGGTATCCCCTTCTTTCTGACGGTTTGTTTTCTGATGATCCACTCTTTCAGCACCTTTCATTCATACCCAGACCTCATTCATTCAACACATTTTCTTCTCTTTCAACCTCTCCCTGCTATTCTAAAGGTCAAAATTGCCATCTCTGATTTGTAGCTCCTGGTTTAATCTCATTCCCAAAAGAGTTAATGGGAATCTATTTGCAGAAATCTTAATGTGGCAGCAGGAATTTGTAAGCTTAAAGGGGCATTTGCAATTTGCTAGCTAAAAAAGCATTGGAAGCAACATTTATAAAGGATTGTGTTCCATTTTCCATGGTTTTCACTTTTGGACAGTGCTCCAGTCCCTAACCTGTCCAATAAGTGGTGATACCTGTATTTTATATTTTTTTATATTTTATAAAATTTACAGCACAATCCTAACCATGTCTACTCAAAAACAAGTCACATTGTGTTCAATGGGTCTTACTCTCAGGAAAGTGTCTTTAGGATTGCATTATTGCTGCTAGTTTCATAGTTTGGTTAGGGTTGTGGCAGAACAACCAGAGTTGAGCTCCTAGGATTGTAGCTAGTAGGAAATTGGCTTCAGACCAGCTAACCTTTCAGTCAAACCTTTCATGTTAGTGTGTTTTTAATATACAGTATTCAGTCTTGTTTCTAGTGACCGATGCAAAAACAATACCAAGCAAAAGAACAGGCAGAGATTTCCTTGTTGATGTTCCATGGAGCGAGGAGTGTGTTTGCTTGTATTAGTAGCATGATGGGGAAGTAGCAGAGATGGTTGTCCTCCATGTGTTTTGTTCCTTTCATTCCAAAGAACCTTGTATGCCTTTCTTCTTCTCCAGACCACAAGATGGAGCAGTCAAACTGTAATAATGAATGCAAAAGGATGTACAGTATGTAAAACTCTCCAATGTCAAAACTGCTGCAAAATTTCAGGTTACCCACATAAGTTTTGAATGCATTGGTGATTCTATTGCCCAGTTGCCCAGGTCCTGACTGGGGTGAGCTTTTATGATCATGTGTCATCACTGTTGTTTTCACTTAGGGTTGCCATATGTCCTGAAAAAGCATTCCTAATTTGGGGGGATTTTGTTCATTTACAGTACTGGCAAATAGGACAGAGGATCCTGTCCTGATTTTATGGAAGAGAATTATGGCAACCCTATTTTCACTACATTAAAATTTCATTACATTATTTCCAGGTGTGATTCAAGGTGCTGGTTATTACCTGAAGGACACCTTCATTTAAATCTAGCTACTTGTAGAATCTGGGGTGGAGGCTGTTTGTGTCCATTTGCCTCCTGAGGCTAACCTGGCCAGTGATGCGTGAGAGGGGCTTTTTGACAGCATTGCATATGGTATGTTCCATAAAGTGACAAGTCTCTGTCCCAGGAGGCTTACATTGTAGATGTAGAGAGTGACCTGGTTATGGCAATAGATCAATGGAGGCAGGAGAAAAGAAGGACATTTATGCAATTTTTTTCTAGCTATGACTATGTAAACTCATTCTCCAGACCCTACTGTGTCTAAGACACTGATTTTCAACATTTTTCATCTCATGGCACACTTAACAAGGCACTGAAATTGCCAAGACACCCCATCAATTATTTTTACCATTGACAAGGCACACCAGACTGTTCAAATCCCCCAATTTTCCTGTTAATGAATGTCAATCCCCAAATACCTGTGGCACACCTGAGGACTATCCATGGCACACTAGAATGCCATGGCACACTGGTTGACAATCACTGGTCTAAGGTGTGATTCCAGAAGCCTTGTGATTTTACAGAAAGAAATTGAAGATTGTGACTGGGTGGACATCTTCCAGGTGTTCTGGGAAACAACCGCAGGGATAAGGTACAGTGGACATTCATGGATCAGAAGACACTTGAACAGTTTAAAAAATAATTTAAATTAATTTAAATTTTTTAAAAATATGCAGTCGTTTTTGTTGTAATAATTGTCTCTATCTCCACCTCAATTTTCCACATCTATAAAATTGGTACATTTAATAGTTTGATTAGATTTTTACATAGCTGTTCTGATTGGCTTGGCATGTTCATGATAGAAACCTATTACGTGTAAGCACTTAGGTGAGGATCTGTGCATGACATTCGGTTTTGTGGCTGACAGCATATACGGTATCTATCACATCATGAGCTTCATCCTTTGGGCCACTATTTAGTTCCTTGTGCTCATTGATCGGCTTTGGATTTCTAGGAAAAAAGAAAGGCCTACCTATCCGTTTACTGGACCAGATTCTGGCAGTACTAAACACATTAAGTAGAGCTATTCAATATTAAGTGGCATGGACGTTTTCTTGAATAAAGAATGTGTCATTCAGAGGTTACGCATTATCTTTTGCACTAACAAGAAATTGGGTTCATGATTGGGACACACAACAATGCTATTTGTGCAGTTTTGTTGTTGTTCTGGAAAAAATATAAAAGACTGAAGTCAAGAAATCTTTGATACAAACCTGAGGAGAAATGTAAATTTGATTTTGAAAGAGGTACAGTCCCTTGCCTTCTGTGCTCAGAGATGTATAGAGCCCTTTCATAAACATGGAAGCTTTTCTCCCACATGGGGGTGTCATGATTGTCACTTGTAGTCTTGCAAATGAACGCTTTGATCTAACAGAATGGTCACTGTGCATTGGAATAACAAGGACAGGAGCTGTTTAGGCAAACCTTTGGAAACAAATTGTGGGATCAAAGGCGAGTAGCAGGCATGATTTGCATTTCTGTCTACCCTTTTGAGCATTGTAGGAAATCACAGCAAATTGCAGGAGGGTCAGAGGAGGTTCTGAGATCGAAGGAAGAACATGAGATCACACCTTGCCATGCATCCTCCTGGGTGGAGGTTCTCTCAGAGAACCCCTTCTGCTCTAGAATCATGTTCCAATCCCATTCCTTACTTCCTCCCTACCCTTGATATCTGGTATTAATTTTTTGTTTTGTTTTTTAATGCAGAAAATTGAATGCTGGTTCTCCAGACATTCCCTTTGCTGCTTTGCGATATCGGTTGGGTCCTAAGAGATCAGGATGCTCTCAGCTCCTGTTGCTTGGCTGCAGAAACACCACTTACGAGTTAAAATGCAACTGATTGCTGCACAGGAAGAGGAGCTTTGAGTGTTTGCATTCACATTTTGATCTTGCTCTTCCTTAGATTTTCAATCATTGACCCCCTATTGGCTTCTACATTAATCCCCTTGAAACACTCCTAAAGCTAATTTAAGAGGTTTTAAGTGCTTCACCACAACACAGTAACATTCAGTGCTCCCTCCTTTTTTTAAGATATAAAAATACAATTCTTTCTCCAGTTCCTAAATGGCTGTTTAGAACCAATGTGGGGTGAGTTGTTTGTTTTGAATATTTCTGCTCTGAAAATCAAAGTGAGGGAAGCTAAAAAAAGGAACTAGTGAAACATCCTGACAAACTGACTTGGTGAAAATAATCCTTCTCAAACTAGCCACACAAATCCTATCCTATTTCTAAGAAATCTGATTTCTATTGCAGGTTTGAATCGTTCCTTGATCATAAAGTATTCTGGGTGACCTTGGGCCAGTCACTCACTCTCAGGCTAGCCTACCTTACAGGGTTGTTGTGAGTTCAGCAAAGAAGAGGAACAAAAGCTTTGTAATCCTCCTTGTGCACTGGAATGGGAAAGGTGGGAAATAAATAAGTAAATCCACACCTCAACATTGTTCTTCTACTATGCAATGGTTCTCAAACATTTCAGTCTAGGACCCCCTTCTGAGATTGTTCATGACCTCCCTAAGTGATGTCATGATTGGAAGTAACATCATTGTGATGCCAGAGCTCCTCTATATCTACTTGGAAGTACTGTAACTTTGAAAACCACAGTTTATTGTAATTCCACTGTGGTTTCAGATCCTGCTTTTTTATCTAACTATAACTTCAGAAACTGGTTTATTAGTAATAGTGGAATTTATGTGTCATTGTGGGAATAAAATTTCAAGAATATTTATGGGCACTGGGTACAAATGGGAACCTGGCACCAGCACCAGGTGGCAGGTACAAGAGGGCCCTGGGCACCAACAGGCAATGAGCACTGGGGGTACCAGGGTCAGTGACAAGCACCAGTGCACAGCAGCAGATACTACACAGATGGGCAGCAGTCAATACCAGGCACTACTAGGCACAACTGGACATCAGGCATCCATAAATGGGCAGTACTGGGTGTTGTGAAGAATGTTAGTGTTTCTTTAAACTGAGGAAGACAGCACCTGCCTGAGGTATAAAAGACGAGGGAGTGGTTCTCACCAGTCTTTTAGAGTTTAGTATTTGCCTAGGCAGTCAGGGCTGGGGAGATTACAGTGGTGCCTCACATAAAGAGCTTACTTGGTTCCAGAGGCATGCTTTTTAAGTGAAATGCTTTTTAAGTGAAGCTGATTTTCGCACAGGAAACAATGGAAACTCAGACGATTGGTTCCACAACCCCCAAAATATTCATATAAAAATATTAGCTGTATGTAAAAATGATGACAAAACACAGGAATTGAATTCAAAACGCTATTATACAGACCACAATTACTGTAATAAAACACTGTAATATTCTGTACAGTAAAAAAGAAAAGAAAAACCTTTATGGCCAAGGATGACTAAGAGCACAATCCTAACCTTGTCTACTCAAAAGTAAGCCCGAATGTGTTGAATGGGTCTTACTCCCAAGAAAGTGTCTTTAGGGTTGCAGCCTATATAAAAGCCTCTGTCAGTCTTGAAAGACTAATTTTCACTAAAAGAGTCACGGGTGTCTTTTGGAGCATCTTTAACAAGGAACCTCTCTGTGTGTGAGATCTATCTATGCAAACTAGATAGGCAGTCTGCAAAAGCAGAGGGGCCAGATCAGTGGTGGGCCCAGACTGGTTCGGTCCAGTTCTTGGGAACCAGTAGTTCCCATTTCCCTGCCGCTACCGAACCGGTAGCGGCAGGGGGCCCCAAAACCGGCCGAACTGGTTCGCTGGTGCGGCGCGCAGCAGCAGCTGGCCAGGCATCTTTTTATTTTCAAATTTGCTGCCCCTAGCAGCAATCCAGCAAAGCGCCCCAGAAGCCTCAGCGCTATTCTTTCCCTGGCCGCTGAGGCTTCTGGGGCGCTTCACTGGACTGCCACTAGGAGCAGCAAATTTAAAAAAACAAAAGATGCCTGGCTGGCTGCTGCAGCCTCAGAGCATCATCCTAAGCAGGTCTACTCAGAAACAAGACGCATGCTAGTCAATGGGGTTTATTCCCAGGGTGGAGTGGAAAGGACTGCATCCTCAGAGCACCATCCTAAGCAGGTCTACTCAGAAGTAAGCCACTGAGGCTTCTGGGGTGCTTCACTGGACTGCCTCTAGGAGCGGCAAATTTAAAAAACAAAAGATGCCTGGGTGGCTGCTGCAGCCTCAGAGCATCATCCTAAGCAGGTCTACTCAGAAGTAAGCTGCATGCTAGTCATGGAGTGGACAGGACTGCAATCCTCAGAGCACCATCCTAAGTGCTTGTGAAAGACATGCTTGTGCAAACAGATTGACAGCTAATTCCCCCAAATAACTTACCTCTCGTTGTTTCTTATGCCATAGTGTCCGTCAGCTCCCCAAAAGGCTGTATGCAATCTATCCAAGTCTATTTTCTTTTATCTTGAACATCTCCCATTAACTCTACTTATACTTTGATATTTAAATGAACCACGCCCTAATGGGAGAATTCATTTTCCTGGGGAGGCTCAGATCACTGCAATTAATTTTTTCAGAGTTGGTAGAGTTGGAGCTCTACCTGCTACCCTGCTGCATAATTCTTCATTTGGCAGATATCAAGGGCACCCTATATACATCTCTACTCCTTGGTGTATGTGTTGTGTAAAATTTTGTGACAAATTGCTTCTAAATCTGTCCAGAATCTTCCATAAATGAATTTGCTTGGAGTTGCCACTCAGTTAATCTCTCTTTCTTTCTCTTGTCTTTCTCTTGTGTTTCCAGGTGCCTTCCTCATCCCTTACATCCTTTTCCTCATCATTGCTGGGATGCCTTTATTCTATATGGAACTAGCTTTGGGCCAGTATAACAGAGAAGGGGCAGCTACTGTATGGAAAATGTGTCCACTTTTTAAAGGTAAATGCCAGACTTTCTACTTAAATGTGTTAAATGCAGCCCTTGGGATGATGCACACTTTTTATGCTTGCATGAAAAGATATTGTAAGGAAAGGCATCTGGTGGCTACTGTGAGATAACAAGAAGCTGGACTAGATAGGCCTTTTGCCTGATCCAGCAGGTCTACTATTATGTATGTAAAAATGGCCAGTAATGACTGGATAAATGATGGATTCTAATTTGGTATCACTAAAAGTTGTAACCACTGTGTATTTGGAATGCGGTTCCAGTCTAGACCACATCTGAGCAGCCCTGGGCACCATGAAATGCCCTCCTTTGCAGTGGCATAGCTAGTGGCATAAATGCATAAAATGTATCAAAAATAAATTGATACATACATTTTTGATATGCTATATGACAAAATTATTTAATTATTATCAGTATTAATGAATACAATTAATAAAAATATTAATATTTTTCAAATTTTAACACCACCCTTCCTTTAAGGGTATCAGAGAGTGTGCATAGTTCCTCCCCTTATCTTCATAAAAATCCTGAGAAGTAGGTGAGGCTGAGAGATAGTAATAGTGATGGCTATTTGATCACTAGTAATGTCACCCTTCCATGAAGTGGCACCCGGGGCCCAGGCCCCCATGATCCCCTTGATGTGCTACTGCTCTGCTGGGCACATCAGGATACTCCAGTAGACACAACTATCCAGAGTGTAATTTGTTGCCTCGGCAGAACCATAAGTCCAGCCACTGGGAAGATGGATCTATCTAAATGCCCCCAAGATTTAGCCCCCAAGCCAGGATTCAAGCAGCACGGCTCCAATTACTAAGGGGGTCTGCTCCAGGACTCCAAGAGGATCCCAAATTCTGCAGATAATTAAACACGTGATTGTACTTCAGGTGACCTCCTGGATATAATCAGAATTCTCCAGTGCAAACTGAACAAATCTTATTTGATTAAAAAAAAATCAAACTTTGAGTTTTAGTCCAGAGTAATTAATTGACTGACTAAAAAGATTCCAACTACTTGTAGCAAACACGCAACAAAAACAGCTATCTAATTTTAGCTATAAATAATAGTGTTGTTAAATCTGGGATTTGGTGTTAATGACATTGTCCCATAAGGACTGGCACTGAGACTGTACCCTACAATCAGAGTGGAAGTGCTTATTCAAATGACTGGATCCAAAGGCTGATTTTAGCCCATTGGGCAGGACACAGCTGTAGTAAATATCAGGCTGTGTCCAGATTAATATGCACCATTTAGTCCCAGAAGTTAACTTCCGAAAGTAACAAGGATTTATTCTGCTCTACTCCCTTTGTATTTTCATATGGGATTTTGGACTTTTTCTTTTTGCTCAACATTACTGATGGGGAGGGGATATAGCTTAGTTGTAGAGCTTGTGTATAGAAGGTCCTAGCTTTGATCACTGGCAGATCTCCAGGTTGGGCTGAGAATATTCCATCTGAAATCCTGGGAAGCCTCTACAAGAGGCTCCATAGACAATGCAAAGTTGAATGGTCTCATAATCTGACTTGCCATAAGGCAGCTTCATATGTCCTGTTCCCTCAAAACAAAAACAAAAATCCTATTACTCTCTTCTTACCCCATCCCCGTCTCCCAGTAAAATCCTTAGACATTTATAGTGAACCTGCCTTATGCACGGGTCTGGCATGTGCGGATTTCATTTTCCATTGATGCCTGGGATTTACGTTTCAAAGTGGTCAGTAAGTCAGTATGGGAGAGTCCCAGTATAAGAGGATCCTGGATCTGTGGAGTTAGATCAGGTCCAGGAGCTTTCCCCAAAATATGCCTCCCCAGAACTCTACTCCCCTTGCCTCTGGAAGATCCTCTGAGCTCAGCAGAGGCTATGTTTGTACACACCTTTGCAGGGCTCAGACTGAGCTCTGCATCATCACCACATCCTATGACAAGGAATTCCACAAAGTACTGTATTTACTCGAATTTAATGTGCCATTAAAGCTAATGGGGGCAGAGGCTGAGGAGGGGGGCTATTAACTGCTTTTAGTGTTTTTAGCTTCTGTGTTTTAATTGTTTTTAATTGTATGTTTCTATTTAATGTTTTAATTATGTCTTATTGTAAGCAGCTTTGAGACAGGCTAATGGCCCGAGAAAGGTGGGATATAAATAAATAAATAAATAAATAAATAAAATGCAGACCCTGATTTTGGAGATTAAATTCAGCTGAAAAAGTGAGTTTTAAATTTGAGTAAATACAGTAATTACATACTGGGTTGAATTTTTTTTCTTTTATCTATTCTGACTGCCAACACTCAGATTTTAATGGACATCCCCTGGTTTAGTGTTGAGTGGGAAGGAGAAACAGATCCCCCAGTTCACTCTGTCTACCGCCTGCATAATTTTATAGCCCTGAAAACAACACTGTTATACAGTGCTATGGTGGGAAAGGTTATCATCTGACTAATTTTGCCTTTTAAAATAACAGATCTCAGTATCCACAGATCTCAGTTTCTGTGGGGGAATACCATGAATATCAAATGATCATTAATAATCAACAGCTCTTTCTGATGGCATTTGTGAGACATGCAACTTCATATGTAATATGGTTTTCCTTTGTCTTCAGGTGTAGGCTATGCTGTGATACTCATAGCTCTTTATGTGGGTTTCTACTACAACGTTATCATAGCTTGGTCTCTGTATTATCTGTTTGCATCATTCACAATGGAGCTTCCCTGGACGAAATGCGGCAATATGTGGAACAGCCGCAACTGCACTGACCCCAAAAACGCCAGTGGCTCGCCATTCATCTCTGGACTTTATTCAAAGTACAAGATTACTCCTGCAGCTGAGTTTTATGAGTAAGTGCTCAGTTTCTTGTGCCTATAAAACCTTCCAGTCCCATCAGGTGTAGCTTTAAGGGAAACCCACTGATAGACCTAGTCAGAATGATTAAATAGCCAACACACCTCTCTTTAAAAATGGAAACTGAGTTAAAATTAATAACCATAGGCTTCCTGTAGCTCTTGGCATCAGTACCATAGCTAGAGGGGGTGCAAACACTAATTTTGCAGGGAGTCTCACAGTGATATGCAAGCGGCTTTCCCCATTCTCTTTGGAGCCATTTGTGGGAGAAAAATGGGAGAAAAATGTAGGGAAATGCCAGAGAGGACCCAAAGAAGAGGTGAATGCCTCCATTTTTCTCCCTCCAGAACGGCTCTGAAGGAGAAGGGGAGAGCTGCTTGCACATTGCAGTGAGGATCCCTAAAAAATATAGTGCTTGGCAATACCTCCAGCTATGTCACCTCTTGGTATCACTGATCGGGGATTGCTATGGCCATATCTGTGTGTTCTAGAGGGTCCTTATGATGGGGGTGGGTGTTTTTCAGTGATACCAGGAGATGCCTGGAATTGAACCTCGGTTTTTCTGAATGACCAAAGATATCACCATTTCTATGCAAAGTATGTCTCTGGTTCTCAGCCACAATCTTCCAACCATACTGGAAATGTCACGCCAGGAAGCATCAGTGAAATAAAGTTTCTGTGGGACTTAGCAGATCAGTAGTTCTCAAACTGTGGGTCCAGGAGCCACCAGTGTGTTGTGATCCAATTTTTGGTGGTTCTCAAAAACTTACAGGGCAAGTTAGGCTATGCGCCTCAACAGTTAAACAAGCTGCTACTTGGGGAGAACACCCCTTGGCATTTATACATTGTGCAGGTAACTGAAATCATCAGGTCTTCCACATCATGTATTTAGAACTTGGTTTGTTTTTCCTGGCTCTGTCTGAAAGACCAAGTTTGGAAAACACAGCGGGCACATCCTCTTAAGCAACGTCATGTTCTTTTAAATTCTGCTTCCTGTTTGGGCTTTGTATCCTTCTAATAGCAACATAAAGAATGCATGTTCAGCACAACTTGACAAAGGAGACCAGAATTACTCAAGGAAAATAATCACAGGGCTTACCTCATTCTGCTGTTCTGTTGTTGGCATCCCTCTGAATAATCGTATTTGTAACAGTACAGATCATATTTGTAACAATCAAATAGAGTATTTTGCATACATTTCAGTGATCTGTATGGCAGCCCCTTAAGGCAGATCTAAAAGTATTATTTAGGACTGTACAGAAAGGCCTACACAAGAACATTTGGCTTACTTTGGTCTGGGCAAGAAATAGTGGGTAAAATCAACTTACTGTTGTTTTCTATTTAGGAAGTGATCACTGTCCCAGCAAATCAAGTGAAGCATGTTATCACCCCATGTTTCTCTTCCTGGCCTTTAGATTCCTGATTAAGGAGTTCCTATCACAGTTTCCTGTTGAAAATAATATGACTCAGTTACTGTTCCGTCTCTTTGGTTAGGCGGCAAGTCCTCCACGTTCACGAAAGCAGTGGGATTCAGGACATTGGACATCCCCGATGGCAGTTAACACTTTGTCTCATGGTGGTAGTAATAGTGGTGTTCTTTAGTCTGTGGAAAGGAGTAAAGACATCAGGAAAGGTATGGCAAGAAAAAAATGCTTTAAAAATATTTTTCAAGAAATTGGAAGCATGCATCATTTTGGATTGATTCAGATGTAACATCAAACTGTGATTTGTAATGTGTAAGTCAGGTGTGTAATGTGAAAACGTTACCCACAAACACAGAGACTACAATCCTAATTCCCAGTTAGGCTGGCATATGTCCTGGAACAAGTCCCACTCTGGCCTGGAGGTGTCACAAAACTTCTGGGGGGTTAGGACAGTGCACAGACATGTGCCACCCTCTCTACACCACTACAGGAGCGGGGAGACAGTTGAGCTACAATGACCTAGATTGGTTAGGATTGCACCCAGAGAATCATATAATTGGTAGGGGTCTTCAAGGCCTTCAAGGGATATGGTAGTCATTTCCCATGCTTGAAGCAGGAAAAATGAAGTAATTCAGATTTCAACAAACAGTTTTTGTTTCACTGAACAAATAGTTCAGACTTCAAAGAATGATGTGTGCACTGATCTGGATGGCAGTCAGAAACATTCAGTTTGACTCTTCCCTAGTCTTCCTTAAGAAGTCCTAGAAAGTGTTCTCCCAGCAGTCCTCAAACTTGGTTTGTTGGTTTGGATGTAATGCCAAATCATGGTTAGTTCAAAACCCAGCTTCAACCCAAAGTTTCAGATCTTAATTTGGGGCCATCACAAAACATGGTTTGGATGGTAAGAGAAGCTGGACAGTGAAACCCATTACCTAAATAAATGATGGGTTGTCCTTAAGGTGGGTTGTCCTTAAGGACATAAGAAGAACCACTGGATCAGGGCCCTACTAATCCAGCTTACTGTATCACACAGCAGTACACCAGTTGTCTTAGGGAGTACATATGACACCTGATGCCCCCTGCATCTGACATTTTGAGGTTGCATCTGCATCTGGCATTTTGAGGTATACACACCCCTTATGGCTTCTATCCTGTGATGGTCCCCTCCTCTTGGAATCTTCTCTGGAGATCTTCAAGCAGAAGTTTGACTTGCATCTTTTGTAGATGCACTTGAAAGAAGTTTCCTGCTTCAAGCATGGGGTTGGACTACATGACCTTGAAGGCCCCTTCCAGTTCTCTGTGTTTGTGTAATGTTTGCACATACCTCCAATGTGGTGGCTAGATTGAATTTTATTTTTAACATGGTTCTTATTCTCATAATAAAATTGGAAGGTTCAGTACAATAGTTGGTTGTGACATTTTTTTTAAAGAAACAGTTGTGTCCGTGAAGAACACAGCAACAGACAACTTCTTGTTGCCAAAATATGGTCAATAATGCCTGTGTTGGTATTACCTTCCAGGTGGTATGGATCACAGCCACATTGCCGTACGTTGTTTTGTCTGTGCTGTTAATCCGTGGCCTAACTCTGCCCGGTGCATATGATGGAATAAAAGCATACCTCACCATAGATTTAAGACGATTAAAAGAACCCACGGTAAGTGGTCTGTTTCCACCTTCACTGTCAAGGGCCAAACATTTTGCTTAAGATTGCTTTATGGCTTTGTTTTTACAATGGAGTCCTGAAATTATATTTTCAGATTTGTGGAGGATCCTTCCCTGTCACAGTCCTTTGATCCATGATCTGAAAGCCTTCATGTAAAGGTCCAGATTATTCTTAGTTTATTGATTGAAAGGGTAGAAGTGTCCCCTGTAAGTTGCCCTGGTATTTGTGACTGATACTGTGTTACTCATATCACTTACAAGGCCAAAAAGCTTACATTGTCCAGAAATGTTTCCATAGTCTTGTTGCTGGCATGACTAAATTCCAAAGGCGCATGGAATATTGTTACCATCAAAGTGGTCCCTATATCTCTCCTTGGATGTACAGTAAAACCTTGGATTGAGAATGTTTTGGAAGGCAAGCAAACATCTATCTATCTATATATATAAAACTGAAAAGTCACTGACTGAATCACTCACTGACTCATCAACACCCAGCCAAAACTGCTGGGCCTAGAAGCATGAAATTTGGGGAGTGTGTTCCTTCTGTGATGGAGGCACCCACTAAGAACTGGTTTTTGGAAATTCCATCTGAAAGTGTGTGAAAAGAGGTGCAACATATTTTCCTCCCTATACTTTACATTGAAGAATCCCTGACTGATCAATTCCCTGACCCAACCACTGGACCTAGAACCATGAAATTTGAGGAGGGTGTTCCTTCTGTGACAACTCCCACCAAGAACCGATGTTGAGAAATTTAACCGTTAAGGGGATGAAAAGGTGTGCAATGTGTCCTATACTTAACATGGAAGACTGACTGATTGACATCTAGCCAATTTGGTGCCTGATGCACTGGGAGGGATGGTACACATTGGGGTAGTGTCGCACATGGGAGGTTGATGCACATGGGGGTTGTTGCGCATAGAGGGTTGTTGCAAAACAATGGGGGGTGTTGGGCATGAGGGGGTGTTGCACATGGGCGTATTTCACTCCCTCAACGGGAGTACATTTCACTAGTGTCTAATAAATTTAACTTGATATACAAGCAATGTCTTGATAAACAAGAAAAAAATAGTCCTGGCCAGAATATGGCTGGTTTTGGCGCTTCTCCAGCATCTGCTCAGCCTCTTCTGAAAGACCAGCCTATACATGCCTACTCTGAAGTTTAGTATCAATGGGGTTCACTACTATGGAAAGGGACAATGGAAGAGACCTAGCCTTGCATGTCTATTCTAAAGTAATGTCTACAATAATCAGTATCTACCGGTAATCAGTGGGGCTCACTCATGTATATGGGAGGCAAATTGTAGCCTGCGATACCTGAGAGACTAAGTTAATTTGTTTTATTTTTCTTTCTATTTCATCTTTTTTATTATTTTGTATTATAGGATTGTAATCATTTTATATGAATATTTTGGGGATGCAGAACCAATTGTCTGAGTTTCCATTATTTCTTATGGGAAAATTTGCTTTGATATATAAGCATTTTGGATTACAAGAATGCCTCTGGAACAAATTATGCTCATAAACTAAGGTAGCACTGTACATGCTTTGATCTGCTTGGTTGGCAGCATCATGGAAGCTCAGACCTTTCTATGTACTCAGGCCTTAAACTGCTGATTTGCTGACCTTCAGCTTGACAAGGTTTTTAACCACTGAGCCACCGAAACGTATTATTAGAGCATGCCAAACATGCAGGTAAGGATCCCAAAATTCCCCCCTTCACCATCCCATTTACAAATGATGAAAATGAGGAAGTGGGGGAGATTTTGAGAAGATTTGGGAATAATTAGGATGGAAAATTTTTGTTTTTATGTTTTTTATTGAATGTTTTTCAAAATTTACTTAGCCACCTTCAGTCAGCCTCGGCCTGAGGAAAGCAGGATATAAATTTATTAAATAAATAAAATTAAATAAATATTGATCAGGATATGTGAAAAATGGTAGTACAGTAGTTGGGTTTCTCATGACTTCAGTGTTTTCCCCACAATTCCCCTTCTGAATGATTCTGTGATATCGGCTGCAATCCTAACCACACTTTCCATGGAGTAAGTACTATTGAACACAATGGGACATACTTCTGAGTATACATACTTAGGATTGCCCTGATCATATTGTACCTCTGACTTCTCAAGTTCTCCATGCTATAAGAGAACAGTAAGGGGAATGAGCCTGTGCTAACTGTGCCAATTTCAAGACCAGGTTCTGATTGCTTAATTTTTTTTAAGACCTGCATGTCACTTTTAGGTTAAATGACATTCAAGGCCACTTAAATTTTCAATTTAAAAAAATTACTGCCATTACAGAGAGCAGCAGCAACAGAATAGCAACATAACCATTTTGAAAACAGAATAGATAAAAGCAGTAACTAACCACATCAGCTGTTGGTAAATCATCTATAGTAGTGATTCTCAAACTTAGCATCATCACAGCTACCTGGGGTCACAGTGCCACAACACCCTTGTGGGCACTGCCGTCAGAGCTGGTGACAAGAAGCTGCCAGGACATCTTGAAGTGCTTCTGTGACTTCACCATGGTTCCTTTGGGGACCACTGATCTATAGGCTCAATTGGATGGGCAACTATAGCAAAACGAGGGGTTTCCTGTTGCCAGATCTGAGATCTGTGGTCCTCTGAGATCTGTGGTCCTTTTCAAGTGGTCCTTTGAAAACCACTTTCATAGAATACTCTGAGCTGTAGCTATCTGCAGTGAACAACATGTAATGAACATCCGAGACAAGCAGGATGTTTTAGCATCCCGGGCCTGCCAGCACTGAATGAGTTGTCACTATGCAGCAGTCTACTCCTTGTAACAACACTGAAGGAGCAGAGATAACTCCTCAAAGAAAACTGAGATATTGGGAATCTGTGTCCGGAAGAGTGTCTCTGTCTCTTTTTCATTGTTTCCTATAAGGAGCTTCCTGCAAACACTTTGTAGTTGTGGCTCCCCATATTGTATTTTCTTCCTCACTCTGTTCGTTTGCAGTTTTATTACGTCTAAGCCAGATTTGCAAGATGCTGTTGTAATGTTTACAGCCAACAGGACGCTAAAGCTCAGAGGGAGAGACTGGCTGGCACCTCTTGGAAAAATATTTAAGAAACTCAAAATAGTTTGAGAGGTGGTATGTCAGTACACCAGACCATGCTGCTAACATTTCAAAGATTGCAGCATTGGCAGCCCTACACATTAAGATAAGTCTCCATGTGGGGAGAATGTTGGACTGACTTGGAAGTGCATTTGGTGTCTGGCAATGGTGCTCTAGGAAGAAAAATAGCGTATGCTTTAAAAACAAAAAATCCAAAAAAATACAAGTTGTTTATGAAAAATAAGAAGGTAGGGGTGATTTTGATGAGGTTGGAGGATGTCTGGGATGCAGAATTGTTTAGGATGCATGAAAAATTGCCACAGCTGAGTTTCCCCATTGTAGATGCCATGTTTTTCCCAAAATTCCTTTTTGAATGATCTATACCCTGAACAGTCCTTTGCAGCCAGGGTGACCATATAACAAAAAAGAGAACAAAAGGTGCAATCCTAATCTACTATAGGTCTGTCAGGGTCAGGGTGAGCATATAGAATGGAGGAAAGAGTGCATGTACCGTTAACCATTGTATAGAAGAGGGAATTTAAGCAGGTGCTGCTCAGTATAGAAGGGTCTAAAAAGCAATGGTTAAAGGTACATGCACTCTGTTCTCTGTTCTTTATGGTAACCCTGGTCAGGGTATACAAATATATAGTATAGTTTATGTGCAGCAGCAACACTAACGTTGCAGTGGAACTATATAGAAGTTCCTGTCAGAGCTTCCTCTAATGATGGCTGTGGCAGATTGCGTGTGGGAGAAAAATGCACTCAATAGATTCTTTCAGAAAGAAGAACTCTATTTACAAATTCTACAGCAGCCATTACAAAATCAGAAGGCAACCTGTTAGTCAAATCCACAAAATCACTACTCAGAGCATGGAATAATAATATAGAGCTCTGGCGAGTTCTCAGTTCCTTTCCTGAGGAGACTCTAAACTCGCACCCTTTCCTGAGGTGATTTCAACTTGCACTGAGGTGAAACATCTTCTGAGGTAAAATTTACCTCAGGAATGTAAGACGCCTCCCAGCCATTCAGAGCATCTCCCTTTTTCACCTCAGCTAGGCAGACAGGCAATTACCCACTTCTCACATAAAGCTGATAAAGTCAACTCAACTGTTCACATGATGATGTAGGGAGGCAAGCGCATGTCTGCACCACCGGCCTAACCCTCCCTAAGAAGTGGCACAGAAGTGTCTTACCAGCACTTTTGTGACATATCCAGGTCAGCACAGGATTTATGCCAGGGCTTAGTCTGGCCTAACTGGAGGTTAGGATTGCAGCCAAAATGTAGAACACCTGAGAAAAATGTAAACAAAAGCTAAAAATACCTGCATTTTTCATAAAAAAACTCAAGGCAGCTTAATATCCTACTAATTTAAACAAGATATTAATTATTAAATTTAAAATGGTTACGTATACAGTGGTACCTCACTTAACAATAATTTCATATAACAAGCAAAAATTTCCAAGAAATCTTGCTTGACATAACAATTTCCGATTCACTTAACAAGCAAGCGTGCTATGGGTGTCCTGATGCTCTGTATGGACAGGGTGACCAGATGCCAAACCCAAAATTCCTGAACCCCAAGGCCAAAATTCCTAATCCCAGGCCAAAATTCCTACCCGCTTAAAAAAATTTCCAAAAAATGTAATTTTTTTGTTTTTATAGTTTTTTTGTTTTTTGGCTATAATTTTTGATAGGAAGGAGATATCCCAAAACTGATTCTTGCATTGGATTCCACTCTTCAATACGAATCCAACAACATATGGCACCCCATATGACATATGGGGTACTGTGCACTCATGCGAAGTTTCAAAATGAAGCCAAAATGTAGGACACCTGGACAGGAGGCTAAAAATCCGGACCAATCCAGGTTTTTTTCCGGTCATATGGTCACCTTGCGCATGGAGGCTCTTTAAAAGGGCTGCTGGCCAGCACTGCTGCCTCTAACAGCCCCCAACATGGGGGCATTTGGCTGGAGGTGCCAGAGGCAGCTGCCCCTAACTGCCCTCAAATGCCCCCACCGACCACCTTGAACCTCCAGCAGCAGCCCAGGTAAGCCTCCCAGGAAAGTGTCTTTGATTGCAGTCTCCTAACTATGTCTACCCAGAAGTAAGCTCCATTGTGTTAAATGGGGCTTACTTCCAGGACAGTGTCTTTGATTGCAGCATCTTAGCCATGTCTATCCAGAAGTAAGCCCCATTGTGTTAAATGGGGCTTCCTCCCAGGAAAATGTCTTTAGGATTGCAGCCTAAGTAGACTTCATAGGATCATGCACATTGAATGCATGTTTTGAATTCAAATACAGTGTTTTGTCATCAATTCTATATCCAGTTAATATTTTTATATGAATATTGTGGGGGTTGTGGAACCAATCGTCTGAGTTTCCATTATTTCCTGTGGGAAAGGAAATCACTTAAAGAGCACTTCACTTATAGAGCATGCCTCCGGAACAAATTAAGCTCTTTATGTGAGGCACCACTGTAGTTTATTACAAATAATGCATTAATTACAAGAAGGCAAGGTGTTGCCTACTCACAAGAAAATGGAGCACAATTAAGATTTTTTTTGCAGAACACAAGACATGTCCTGGAAAAAGACAACATAGTGTCACCCTTATTTGTAGCTATAGAAAATGGGGCATTTTATGTCTCCATGGTCCCTAGCTGCAGATCACAGTTTGGGACTGGGTATACTTTGGGTCGACAGCTGAATTACTTGGTTCAGAAATATTCTGAGTTCTTGCCCTTTCAGATAATTTCCAAGACAATCCAAAGCATGGGATTTCCACTATCACTTGTGATTCTTAGTTTGTAAATCCATCATGGTGCTAAACTGAGGACAATAGAAAGGTGGAGAAAGTGTTGCATTTGCTATATCCAGGCTGACTGCCACCCATTAGCTTAGCTGGAGGGGGAATGGTAAGTACTGCAGGTGCCACAATGTTTTGTGTAAGCAGCCCGTCATACTTGCTCTCTGAACCATTCTGGACAGTGAAGGCAATGTGTAAGAAGTTCCCTTTGGTTTGGCTATCACCTGCATGTTGCCGTCACTATCCGGAACAGTTCCAACAGTGAGTAGGAGGATCTGCTTACTTAGTATATTGTGGTGCCTGCATCAATTTGTTCCTTCTAGCAATGCTATTGCTGCCACCTCCTATGTCTTCTTTTGTTTGAATTTGAGAGGACAATAAAATGATGCCATTTGATTTTGTTGTTAATTGTTTGGTATGATTAAGCACAAATTGTTCTTTGTTCTCTTTGTGCAGGTATGGATCGATGCAGCCACACAGATATTTTATTCCTTAGGAGCTGGGTTTGGGGTCCTAATTGCATTTGCCAGCTATAATCAGTTTGACAACAACTGTTACAGGTATGCTGCATAATTTTAATTTGCTTGCAAATTTTTTAATTTTTATTTTAGAGGTCTTGAGCAGTTAAAACCAGATACAGCAGAATCCTATACATGTCTACTCAGAAGGAAGCCCCACTGAGTTTTTAAAATCAATTGAAAGCACAAACCTATCCATGTCTGTTCAAAAGTATTGTAAGCCCCATTGTGAAAGACCCCAATGGGTCTTTCTCCCAGGAAAGTGTCTTTAAAATTGCATCCTGAGTTTAGTGGGACTAAATATTTGCCTGCGTCTCTGCAGTCTTAAGAATAAGAGGCCTTCAAACATGACTTCTAGTTCTTTTGGCAAAAACCAGAAGTCACAATTAAATGGGTCTGGACAGCTTTCTGAAGATTGCAGAGACCTCCTGAATCTTCAGATAACTACCCAGACAGATTTAAATGTGATTTCCAGTTTTCAATGAAAACCTGAAGTCTGAAACCCTTTGGACTTCATTCTGAAGCCTATAAAGGCTGCCAGTGGATATGCATGGACTTTGTGCGCTTCATAAAGTCTCCAAACCCAACAGGAACTTTGCTTCAGACAATCTTGAAGATTTGGGGTCAGCAAGAAAACCACAGCTTCAGAACGCCACAATTTTATTTATCCGCAGGGGTTCCTGGAACAGAATGCCTGCAGATAATGAGGGCCAATAATATACATGTTTGTGTGTGTATACGTTGACTACATGTAACTTAGCAATGGCCATACATAAAAGAGGTATTTTCTGCTGTTAGAAGGTGCAATGCCTCTATATCTACCATTTAACATTAACATACAATGGTACCTTGTAAGACAAATAACTTGTAAGATGAATGCTTTGTAAGACAAACTAAAATTTCTAAGGAATTCTGCCTTATAAAACAAACAGTTTCTTGTAAAACAAACAGTTTTACAATGAAAATTTGTTGTAAAATGAATGAATTGATGGATCTGAATCGTGAGCAACAGCAAGGGGTTATGGAGGAGATCTCATCTGCAGAGGAGGAGGAGAATAAGGAAGAGGAATCCCTCACGTCAAATGAGACTAAGGACATTTGTAAACATTGGGAAATTGTGCAAAATTTTCTTGAAAAGCACCACCCAAATAAGGCTGTTGTAATGCCAGCGATGAATCTGTTTAATGACAATGCAATGTCAAATTTTCATCAAATTCCATCAAATTTTCATCAAATACCCAAAAGGAGACAAAAGCAAGAGTCAGTTCAGTTCAGTTTGTTTATTTACGATCCAAGATCAAACATTAGCATCAAATACAAAAACATATAACATATTGTCAATAGTATAAAAGCAAAAGCAAGAGTCATTAGATAGGTTCCTTGTTAAAGTTGCTCAAAAAGACACCAGTGACACTTTTAGTGAAAATTAGTCATCCTTGGTCATAAAGGTTTTTCTTTTCTGTTTTACTGTACAGTATATTACAGTGTTTTTTATTAATATTACAGTAATTATGTTCTATATTACAGCATTTTGAATTCAATTACATTGTTTTGTCATCAATTTTACATACAGTTAATATTTTTATATGAATATTTTTGGGTTATGGGCTGTGGGTGGCGCAGGTGGTTAAGTTACTGTGCCTGCTATCCAGCAGACCAGGATTCGAGACCCGGGTTGGCCCCACAAGACAGGGTGAGCTCCTGTCCTTAGCCCAGTTCTGCGACGCCAGCTGGATCCAATCGTATTGACTCTGCCTTTCCATTGGACTAATTCAGTGGCGTGGAGAGGGGGATTTGCTGCTTGGGTAACAGCCTATTCTCCATAACAATCTAACCCAGGCTTTCATGCTTCGCATGCAGCATATGCAGCGCTGACATTATACCATAGTCTTTCAAGACTGACGGAGGCCTGCTATTTTTGGGTTGTGGAACCAATAATCTGAGTTTCCATTATTTCCTATGGGAAAATCCATTGCATAAAGAACGGTTTGTAAGACAAACATGCTTCTGGAATGAATTATGTTCATCTTACAAAGCACCGCTGTACTTGAATTTTTTAATGGATTGATTGATTTAAAGAGTTTATACTCCGCTGTTCCCATGCTAATGCCAATTCCCAGGGTGGCTTACATAGTTTTAAATCCTTTTTGTCCCTCACAACAACCCTGTGAAGTAGGTAATTGTTTGACAAGCTGCTCATAGAACTCTTCTGTAATCCAGCCAATTAATTACCTTACAAGCACAAACCAACGATTCAGAGGTCCCACTGTGTTCAGAGAGATTTACTCACAGGCAAGTGCATATAGGATTTCAGCGTAGAGGTTTTGGCCAAATTTATTATATTCTTCACATTACCTCCTTATTACTCCCACCAAAGAGCAGATGGAAAAGTGGCTTCAGCATCCACTTTTCAAGGTCTTGCCTTGAAATTCACTTTATTGATGGATGTTGTTTTATTGTACACAAGCAACAATTCACACTCTCAAGAAGGAGTAAATTGAGTGGGTAGTAGTATACGGAGAACACATCTGGTGCTTCACTTTGTTTGACACTGGGTTTTTCTTTTGTTGTGTCTTGATTCATTTTAGGGATGCCTTAATGACCAGCACTATCAACTGTCTCACCAGCTTCTTCTCAGGATTTGCCATTTTTTCCATCTTGGGCTATATGGCTCACCAGTATAAAGTTGGGATTCAGGAAGTGGCCACTGAAGGTAGGGAGTGTTCATTCCCCTCTAGAACAGAATAACCATTTATTTAAATCTCTAGGTGCCTTTGTATCATTGTAAGGTCTGGAATGCCACTAAAGTTCCTGGTTAATTAGAATGTATAACAGTTTCCCCAAACATTAGCATGGTTTTAGTAGTGACACCCCAGACATGTATGCAACTGGCCATATTCACAAAGGAGCTTTCCTGCAGGATTGAATTCTGAAAATGTCTGTGACCTTTTCTGAAACAGACTAACTTTGGGATAACGTTTATTCCCATTATAGTTAATGAGACTTACTCCCAGGAAAACATCCTTCATGTGCCATTCCAAGATGGCCCAGTGCCAGATTCCAAGGTTTTTGCAAACCCCCCCCCCCCAAAAAAAAGAAGAAGTTGCAATCCCCACTTTGAGAACCATTGTTCTAGGAATTTGGTTTTATCACTTGGTTCTGCTGTGCTGCTGTTAGCTGTTCAGACAGCTTGTAGTTGTGGACATCTATGGACTGATTACTATTGCATTGTAGCATACTCATACATGAATTCTAATCAAAAAGAAAAATGGGGTAGAATGGGTTATTGAAACAAATACTAACTTGAAAAACAGTGCCACAGTTAATTAATATACATATAAAAATTATATGTAATCATATAAATAACAGTTATTATATATTATAAATATTATTACAAATTATAAAATTTGCCTCATGCAAAGGAGCAAATGAACACAAATTTGATTCAACAAATAACAGCATCTAGAGTCAGTGAAGGAGCAGTTCAACAAGCCTACACATTCTTTGTGCAGAGATCAAGGTGAAAATTCTTCAGCAGAAAAAATTCAAAAGGAAAATCAGTTAGAAAATTACTATAATGAGAGCCTCCACAGGTCTAAATGGGGGAAATGGATTTGTATCCATTTGCAGAATTGATTCATTTAACATTGTTGAGAGTTTGTTGTTCGCATTTGTGAATGGACCCTGTCTTCTCTTCCTCAGGAGCTGGATTAGTTTTCATCCTTTATCCTGAAGCTATTTCAACGCTTAATGGATCAACTTTCTGGGCAATAGTGTTCTTTATAATGCTTCTCACACTGGGTCTTGACAGTTCTGTGAGTATTTACTTATCAGTTGCCTATTTCAATAAAAGGATAAACTGCCACTATATCCTCTACTATGATTCTCAAAATGTGCAGAGATTATGTTGTCAGTCAAGCAAGGGAATGGAACTGAGGGTGAAATCCTAACCAATTTAGGACAGCACAACTTACCCGTTTCCGTGGTGGTGTGGGAAGGCCAGTGCATGTCTGTGCACTGGCTTATCTGCCCCCCTAGAGCGGTGCAGAAGTGCCTTATGGTACTTTTGCGACACCCCCAGGCCAGCACAGGACTTGTGCTGGGATTTGTGCTGGTCTAACTGGGGGTTGGGAATGCAGTCTCAGTCTATTCATCCAGTAGAATTCCAAAGTGGTGGAATAGGATATCACCTCTTCAAATAATGGACATACCATTTCTGAATATTCCCCATGTGTAAAAAAAGCAACCTCAGCCATGTATTTGCACTGTGCCAATTTCCTGTTTGCATGGATGTGTGTTAAAAAAATAGGTAAATTTTCATCAGTGAATTAATTCATCTATAATTTAAATTGGTACTCCGTTTTTTCCACAGCAAGATTCTACCATTTTATTCCTCTTTGTTCTGCTGAATGTCTGCATTTTAAATGTTAAGCGGAAACAGATCCAATCTGCTTGAAAACTTAGCAACAGAACAGGCAATCCAAACAAGCAACTATTTATAAATGGAAACTGCTGATTGGTATACCAGAGGTTGAAAGATAATAACAGGAGATAGCTGTGTCCACCTTGTTGTTTTCATGAATGTAGCCATCTTGCCACTTGGGCTAGTGAGTGTGGGTGGGGTGGGGGACGACACACAGGTGAATAGGATGGATTCTGTGGGGAGTTCAGCAAATGGGTCCTGAACTGATCCCAGAGGAGATGATGATTATTTTTAATTAAGGCTCAACTGTCTTTAACTTCCTCAGATGGGTGGCATGGAAGCGGTCATCACAGGCTTAGCAGATGATTTCCATATCCTAAAAATGCACCGGAAGTTGTTCACACTTGGGGTTTGTGTTCTTACCTTCCTGATCGCACTGTTCTGCATAACTAGTGTAAGTATTTTCCCAGTAAACGTAAATGCTTTCCTACTGAGTTACAGTGTTCCTTCCTAATGGAACAAGAAGCTGCTCTTTGAACTATTACTATTATTACCCTTATGCTTGCCTGTAATATGATTAGTCATCAGCTAGTAATGGTTTTAATAGTTCTGCCTTATTTATTCCAATTATGTTTTATCTGCCTAATAGAGAGGTAGTTTTGGGATTAACTATTGGGATTAACAAATCAGGTACCGAACAAGGAGGACCATGCTATCACTGTATCTCAGTGCTGGTGGGGTGTCTTAGGTCCACTGTTCTCGGTCCACAGGAGTGCAAGGGTGGTGATCTAGTGCAGCCTCAGCCCACTAGGGTTGAATGGGATAGCTTTTAATGCAAACGCTTTGGGGTAAACACAGCTGTCAAAAATCACATGTACATAGGGTGATCAATGTCTTAACCACAAAAGAAGACAATACCCCCTCCAAAATGCAGGACACCAAAGAAAAATGTAGGGCATGACAAAAAAGTGTTTATTAACTTTCATATATATTTAAATCCTAATTTAAACACTATATTATTTGTTATACATTTAATAAAATATTACATGGATTTATAATATTTAATTCATTAATTACAAGAAGGCTACATGCTGCCTGCTCACAAGGAAAAGGACTATGATTTTTTTCCCCAGGATACAGGCTAAAAAAGACATGTCCTGGAAAAAGAAGATATATGGTCCCCCTGCATATGCACCCCAAATCCAGAGTAAGCTAGATACTCTTTTATTTAGGGCAGCAGTTTTCAACCTGTGTGCCATAAGTGGCACACAGCTGTGCCTTAGGAATTTAGGTGAGGGTCTTTATTAAAGCCATTGGGGAATTTGGGCACCCCAGCAGCAGCATGCTGTACCTTCTAATTTAACCTGATTGAATGCCTTAACCTTATCGGCATCCTGTTGATGCTGTTGAAAATGATGCTGAAACCATCTAATATGATAAATCAGGATTAATTAAATTTCCCTCAGAGATCAGAGCCTTTGAGAATGTTCTAAAAGTGCTGAACTAAATCAGACCTTCTATTTTGTTACTTAGGGAGGTATCTACATCCTTACCCTTCTCGATACATTTGCTGCTGGAACATCCATCTTGTTTGCTGTTTTAATGGAAGCCATTGGAGTTTCCTGGTTTTATGGTGAGTAAGGAGAACCCTAGCATCACAATCAGCTGCTCTGACCTACTGATCTATGTTAAGGTATCACTACTAAAAGGGCAGCCTGGATAATATAGCTCTCCCATATCTTGAAAATTTTTGTATTTGTATTTTTGTATTTGTTTTCTAACTTGCAGCTAAGGTGTTCCTAGCTGCTTATTTCTGTTCCTCACCTGGCTAATGATATCACTTCCTGCCTAAAGAGATCAGCTCCAGCTCTGTGCAGGCATCATGAATTCTATTTGGTCCACTGCATAAATGAAATTGACACACAAAATTGCTCTTTTCCTTAGCAATAACTAGATTTCATACCACAAATACGCACAGAATAAAAGAAAAAGGGGCAAAATATATTTTCCAGTTTTCTTTTTAATGGACAGAAAGGTGGAAGTTGTTTCCATTTAGCAGTCATACTAGATCAGGACACTCTCCTCTCTCCCTTTGAAAACTAAGAATTGTAAGAACCATAAAACTGGAGGCTTTTAGTGTGTGGGAAGGGAAGGGGGAAGATCAGGCAAAATTTGGAGAGTAATAGGCATTATCCAGCCCACTGTGGAGCTCCTCTTTCTTCCAAGAAACATTTTTACCCCCAGCAGCTCCTCTTTTTCCCCTGAGCTAAAATTTGAATTTGAGACTGACCATTACACCACCTTGGCTGTTGCAGATTTATTTTCCTTGGCTGTTGGAGATTATATTAACAAATTGTTAATAATGATCTCTCAATAATGACCTATATTATTAATATGATCTAATTATTAATAATGATCTATATAATAATTACCTCTAAGTGGTCGTCTTTCTCTGAAGTTTGTGAGATGTTTAGCTAAATAACAGTGTAAAAACCCCTCTCATTCATGCATGTCCAACCTTTGAGACAATCAGTGAAACCCACATTTTGGCCCTCTGATGTTTCCTGCCTGGTGGATACTTGCAGGGCACAAACACAGCCCTGCAGAGCGAAATAGAGGCAGAGAAAATTCCCACTTTCCCGCAATGTAAACTGTTCCACTCACTGGCAGGCAGACAGGCAACTAGCTGACTCTGTTCCTTCTCCTCCACAAATGAAAATGAATGCCCTTGGATAACCCAGGCTAGAATTGCTTGCTTGAAGCTGTATTTATTGTAACAACTCTTTACAAAGTTTACCCAACACAGCAGGGCAACCTGGGGAAAATGGCTTTGTAATCACAAGTTCTCTTGCCAAGAAAGAGAGAGGAAGGTCGTACACCTGAAGGCTGGGAGCACAGCATTCATTATACCTTCAATTATCCTGCTCCGCTCTTTCTCATTGCTTTGTGGAATAAATGCATGTGATTGCAGGGCAGATCCACCTTTACTGGGACAGGTAATTTGGCATTCATTCCCTCAATAGAACATTCAAGTGGGGGATCTTTTGCCCTGTGCACTGAAGGAGAAGCGAACATATTATTCTTGAATACAGATGCTTGCAGGCAGATGTTCCCCGTCCGTTAGGGTTGCCATAATTCTCTTCCATGAAATTGGGACAGGACCCTCAGTAAGACTTGCCAGTTAGTGAACACAATCCCAAAAAATCAGGACTGTCCCTGTTTTGCAGGACGTATGGCAACCCTATTATCCATACATGTACAGTAGGCCCTCAGTGTCCATTTCAGGATTCACAGATAATGGAATCCACAGATAATTTTTTATTTAGGATATGGCATACAATGCATATGGTCTTGTATACATAATATTTTATGTAATACATAATTAATACATTATGTAAATTAATTAATATATTATGTAAATTAATACATAATTTACATAATATGACTTATGGTAAATCAGATGTAACTGTCCAGTCCACCCAGCTAGTCAAGGATGGAGTGATCTACATTGAAAAATTCAGACACTGGGCTGGCATAAGCTCTTGATTTAAATTTGGACACAATGACCACAATCCTGACCGTGTCTACTCAAAAGTAAGCCCCATTGTGTTCAGTGGGTTTTACTCCCATGAAAGTGTCTTTAGGATTGTAGCCAAAGTGAAGGATAGTTTGTTGTAGAGCACCACAATTACACTGAGGGTAAGATACTAGACCCTATTTAAACAGTGAGTCTTGGCAGACAATGTGTTAGGTAAGGATCCTGTTCAGAGTTTACCAATGCTCGTGAGGTAGGTCAAAACCTGGCAACTTTCATGTAGGAAGAATGAGTGGTGCTACAATTCTGTGGTGGGGGACCACACCTGTCCTTCTCAGGGTTGCCCATGTCCTACCAGCCTCTTCAGAACAGCGACTGATAAAAACACAAAAGCACTTCTGGGTCACCCCGGAAACTCAGAAATGGCTTCCAGTCACACATGGGAGGTCTTCTGAGATGCTCCATCCACAAGATCTGTTTCTGTGGATGTTCACATATGTTAATACTAAGCCAGCAGATAAGGAGGGCTCACTGTACCACATACAAAGATTGGGGAAGCATGACCATGCCCCCTAATTCTGACCAAACTTCTGCTTACTAAATCTTTAAATGATTGGCATTGTGAAATGAGTCCTGCTGTCATACATCTCTGCATAGCTTCAGTGAGAGGCACAGACATGAGAACTTAGATATGGTTCACTGGAAACCTGGTAGAACTTTCTAAAATCATCTCTTTATCTTCTCATTGATGGAATCATCATGGAGAAACTCCTTTACACTAAACCAAGGCTATCAAAGTTTGTGGCATGAGGGTCACATCATCTCTCTGACACACTGATGGGAGCCAGAAATATGATTTACATTTTAAATTTGCATAAATTTGCATAAATTTACATATAACCATGTATTAGAAACAGATCCAGAGGATTACAATACTTGCCCAAGGGCCAGAAAGAAGGGCCGCATAGATGTTCCCCATTGGCCACATCTGGCCCCTGGGCTGGGGTTTGAAAACCCTTGCACTATTGCTATGAGGATGGGCCTAACCAGTGTTTTTTTCTAGAAATAAAGGTGGGGGTACACACCATGAAGACGGTATAAAGGCACTATGAAGATGTTATTTGTAATCGTAGGCATGTCTACTTGGGGGCCACAGAGGTACCAGTACTCAGCACAGAGGTGCCAGTACTCAGTAGAAAATGCACCACAGGCAGAAAGCCTTGCTCTTAGTGGATATAATTTCAATTTTCAAAAGGACATGGTGTCCAGATCTAGGTCAAAATGGGATGACTGCAAGAAGAGTAGAGGACCAAGAGTGAACATGAGATTGCTGAGCAATTGGTCAGGGCAGTTAAAAGATAATGTCTATTGACATAAAACAGCTGCAAAAGAATAAACCTACAGTCTGTGAAATATGGTGATGACCATGTTGAAATGGCATTGAAAAGAATGAGACAAATTCATGGATGATACATCTATCTTTGATAAATGGAGGACACATCCATCATGGCCATTCTAGCTAGATGAGACCACCAGACACAAATGAACCAGACCAGTTTAATTTCTTAGAAGTTTATTTACCACAATTTCCCCCCCTTTCCCCTATAAGAAGATAGAAATTCAAGTCCTTTCTCATGTCACAAAGATATGTCTTTTGTTGACCCATTGCTCTACAAAGCACAATCTGTTATGGCTGCAGGTAATTTGCATTTATCTTGTTGAGTCTGTTATGACACTGTCCACCTCTTACCCTCTATTCCTCTCCCATTTCTTCCTCGCTGTGCCTCGATGACCTGAATGAGTTTCTGTTTGGCTGAAAGGCTCCCTTGACATTTTAGTACCAACAAAAGCAAATTTTTTTCTGAAATATTTAGATGGTGATTAAGTTCTTCCTTTGTCAGTTGAACTTGATATCCACAGGCAGTTAAAACTGGTTGGTAATTTGAAAATATAGAACCCCTCTTCTCTAATGTTTGCAAGCAGAATCAAACTATGCACAAATTTTGGTGAACATTCATTGTGAACATGCTCAAAAGCATGACTCAAATTTCAGGTCTTAACACTGGGATGCTCTGAAGCAGAGATGTCAAAATCCTTTCTTATAGTTGGCTGAATAGCATTCAGTGGCACCTGCTGAGGGCCAGAAATGATGTCATTAAGCAAGAAGTGATGTCATTAATTACTTGATGTCTAGAAATAAGCACTTTTTTTCTTCCTACTTGGGTATCCTTTTTAGGAAGAAAGGTGGAATATAAATTGAATAAATAAACTCATCAACCTCAAATGGCAGAAGAGAAAATGTGCAAATCTTGATTTTGTTTTCAGGATATGTGAAAGCCAATTTGTCTTGCCAGGTGAGCCCAATTATCATGTGATCCACCCTTTCAGCAGTGTGGTGTCTGCTGCAGCATCACCATTCCATTGATGCTCCCACATTAAACACTTAGATATGAAGCTTAATAGGATTCTTTGGGTTAGTAACCAAACCAGCCAGAAAGGAAGCAGTGGTTACTGTTAGCAATAACGTGTGTGTGTGTGTGTGTGTGTGAGAGAGAGAGAGAGAGAGAGAGAGAGAGTCCACACTTGGTGATCTCCCTATATCTTATGCATGTGTTCAATCTTCAGGAGTAGACAGATTCAGTGAAGACATCCATGAGATGATGGGCTTCAAACCAGGCCTCTATTGGAGACTGTGTTGGAAATTTGTAAGCCCTGCTTTTTTATTGGTAAGTCATTGATTTTATTAGCCAAAGTGGCAATAGTCATTGAAATATGTTCTGCAAATGTAAAATCATTCAAATGATAGAGAAAAGTGTATAGGGTTAAGTACTGTCTGAGAAAATATTATTCCAGAACTTCTTCAAGCAGTTGTATATTTGTACATCATAATGCCTAATACACCATCTCTTTCTACCCTTATGAATCTCCCCAGTCAAGGTGTTGTTTAGTCATTAAGTTGTGTCTGACTCTTCATAACTCCATGGACTGCTGCACACCAGGCCATCCTCTCCTCCACCATCCAAAAGTCCATCCAAATTCATGTTCATTGCCTCAGTGACACTATGTAACCACCTCATCCTTCTCCTTTTGCCCTCAGTTTCTCCCAGAATAAGGCTCTTTTTGAAGGAGTCCTCCCATCTCATGATTTGGCCAAAATATTTGAACATCTTCAGTAGCTGTCCTTCCAGTGAACAGTCAGGGTTGATTTCCTGGAGGATGGACTGATTTGATTTCCTTGCAGTCCAAGGACTCTCAGGTGTATCCAGCACCTTAATTCAAAGGCATCTATTCTTCAGCGGTCAGTCTTCCTTATTGTTCAGCTCTCAGAGCCATACATTACCAATCAAGGACTTTTACATGTTTGTTGTCATGCATTACTTTTGCATGTTTGTTGTCAAGAGGCTTAGTGGATGGAAACACCCTACCTAAAGGACATTTTTTGTGGTGACACATTCATGTTGAAATACCTTTCTTGGCTGAAGATTTACTACGCAAAGGCTGCAATCCTAAAGACACTTTCCTGAGAGTAAAAACCATTGAACTCAATGGGGCTTACTTTTGAGTAGACCTGGTTAGAATTGTGCTCTAAGTCTTGTTTTTTATTCTGTCATCATTTAAATGTTTTAACTTTTGGGCAAATGTTTGATTCATCAACTGAGCAAGGATTGTGTTTGTTTGCTCTTTTGGCTTTTCTTTACATATTTTTTTTAAAATTTTCTTTTCAGTCTGAATTAGGAACCTTAGAATTTTATCTTATACTGATTCAGACCATTAGTCTCTAGCTGAGTATAATCTACATGGACAGGAAGAAGTTGACCAAACTTTTATACTGGAGTCTTTTCCAGACCTTTCTGGAGATGCTGAACTTGGGACCTTCTGAATGCAAAGAAAAGTCCAAAACAGTTTACAAGTTGTGATGGGTATGTGCAACCCCTTGGTTTTAGAAATAGGCTGCAACAGAAGGTCAGATGCAAAGGCCAACAGCATGTAGGTATCTAGATGTCTTGTGTGCTCCTGGAAGCATTTGGTAGGCCCTTCCGAGATATTGGAAGTTGGGTTAGATGAGCCCACTTTGGCCTGATCTAGCAGGACTCTTCTTATGTCATCCAGCTAAACCCCTATACACTATATGGACAGAATCAGGAATTATCTTAATGGCATCACTTCTGAAAAGAAAATTGACTACCACATTTTAAGGATCATGCAGAAGATGAATTATTTCCCACGTTTAGGAATATATAGCTGAAAGGGAAAACACCAATACAATTCTTATGTTATAGGGCAGTGGTTCTCAATCTTCCTAACACTGTGACCCCTTTATAAGTTCCTCATGTTGTGGGGACCCCCAACCATAAAATTATTTTCATTGCTACTTTATAACTGTAATTTTGTTACTGTTATAAATTGTAATGTAAATATCCGATATGCAGGATGTATTTTCATTGTTATAAATAAAATGTGTGTTCTATGCACACATTGAACACAATGGAATTTATTTCAGAGTAGGCATGCATAGGATTGGGCCCTGAGGCTGCAATCCTATCCACATTTACATGGGAGTAAAGGCCCCCTGACTATAATGGGATTTATTTCAAAGTAGTCATGCATAGGATTGGGCCCTGAGGCTGTTAGCCAGCCCCAGTGCGCACGCAGCTACAGCCGGAGGTCTGGCAAGCCTGACCTGGCCCCCTGCACCAGGTGTCTTTAGGCGACCCCCAGGAAACCACTAGGCAACCCCCAAAGGGGTCCCGACTCCCACTTTAAGAAACGCTGTTAAAAACTTTTTAAAAACTTTTTTAAGAAAAGTTTTTTAAAAAGTTTAAGAAACTTTAAAAAAAAACATTTGTTCTATTATTTTTAAGCATCAGTAGTAAACTGTGGCAGAAAATAACTTTTTGCCTGGAAACCATAGCAGAGTTCCAAAAATGAAATTAAACGAAAAACTTTGTTATCCTTCTGAAATTTTAGAATACTTTAATGGATGGAAAATATTCTACATTGAACAAAAAAATTGCATTTAAAAAATCCTCCTGAAATTTGAAGACATTGTTCACCAGCATTAATCATAAGCTTTGTAAGGCTATTATGTATGTGACTGAAGAATTAAGAACTAAAGGCAATTGCAGGCCATGAAATGAAACCCACATCAATTACAATGACAAACAGCAGTAGCTAAATATTTTGAGATAGTATAAAGGAACAGAGAGCAAAACCTCATGGTAATATCTTCCAAATGTCAAAGTCACTGAGAAAGCATTAAAATTGCCTATGAAGGCATTAAACTTGCCTATGATCTGAGGTCATTTCTGAAGGGAGATAATCAAATGGTGGACACTGTAAGCTTCTAAGGGTGCAATCCTTTGTGTTCTATGGAAAGTGTTCTTAAGAAAGTGTGTATAGGATTGCAGCTTAAAAGATATAAACTGGGCAATGGCAGAGTTGGCTGTGATTCTCAGTATCTGAATAGCTATATAAATTCAGTTTTTCAGTTTTGCACTGCTGAGAAGTGGTCACAGAACCAAGCCCCTGGGATCACTGATTTACCTTAGAGTTCCTACAGTGCCAGACCATTTTTAATTTATTTTAAGGAATTTATACCCCACCTTTTATATGCCAAAGCAAATGCCCCAGGTGGCTTACAAAGCATTTATCTTTTTGTCCTCACATCAACCCTGTGAGGTAGGTGAGGCTGAGAGTGAGTAACTGGTCCACAGTCACTCAAAAAACTTCATGGCCAAGGAAGGATTCGAACCTACAACTTCCAGGTCAGTCACTCCCTAACCACTATATCATCCTGGCTCTCTATGACCTCCTTTATCCAATGATGTAACAGCTGCTGCTCCCAGCACTTCTCTTACTCCTTGGATTTGAGATGGAAGAAGGGAGCAGATGATGAAGTGTGAAGAAGCAGAGAGTGGTAGGCTAACAAAGGTTCACAATGTGTGCTTGGGGTGTCTTGGATCACTGTGGTGTACTGATATGGCCTCTTCTATCAGCTCTTCCAGGCACTGCTACACTGTTGGTATAATCCTAATCAATTTAGGCCAGCACAACTTGCCCATCCTCTTGTTCCCACAGTGGCGTGGGGAGGCCAGCACATGTCTCTGGAATGGCTTAAGCCTCCCAGGAATGGTGCAGATATTCCTTATAGCATGTTTACAACACCCTCAGGCCAGGTCAGAACTAGTGCCAGTTTTTATGCCAGCCTAAACAAGGGTTAGGATTGTACTCTGGGTTGCATAAAATCTTGTCTGATCCAAACTTTTGAGCATCTGGTTGAAAAAACCAAAGTACAAAATATGGTATGGCTTCAGAATGCTGCTGTGTTAGTTCTGGGCACCTCACTTGAAGAAAGATGCAGCCAAGCTGGAGCAAGTCCAGAGGAGAGCGACAAGAATAATCAGTGGGATGGAAGGGAAGCCCTACGAGGAAAGGTTGGGGGAACTTGGGATGTTCAGCCTGGAGAAGAGGAGGCTGAGAGGAGACATGATTGCTCTCTTCAGATACCTGAAGGGTTGTCATAGGGAGGAAGGGGCTCGTTTGTTCATAGCTGCTTCTGAAAGCAGAACTAAAACCAATGGGTACAAACTGCAAGAGAGGAGATTCCGGTTGGATATCCAGAAAAAATTCCTGACGGTGAGGGCGGTTCAGCAGTGGAACAGTTTGCCAAGGGAGGTGGTGGACTCTCCCTCACTAGAGATCTTCAAGCAGAGGCTTGACGAACACCTGTCGGGGATGCTCTAGGGGGATTTCCTGCTGCAGGCAGGGGGTTGGACTAGATGACCTACTAGGTCCCTTCCAACTCTATGATTCTATGATTCTATATCATGCAAAAGGGAATTGCAGCAGTAGCTGCAAAGAAGATTGGTAAGAATCTCATTCCCTGTTGTGATAATTCCATTTCCCATTTTGCAACCTATAAATGGGGGGAAGTAAAACAAGGAAGATGTACTCCAACATCATTTTCCGTCCTAGATGTCAATCATTTTTTTTTCTCTCCAAAAATGATGTGTTGCCAAAGAAACTGTCAATTTAAGATCTAATGCCTTTGGGTTCAATGTTTGAATGATGGGCCTAATAACTGCCATTATAGGCAAGTGAAAATCCCTTTTGGGCCTATTCTTTGTGGCAGCATTTAACTGGACGATCAATATTAAACAATTGTCTGTGCTGGGGTCTTGTCTGCTTTAGATTTTGCCATTTACATGCTCGTGCTTTGACTTTTAATAAGAATGCCATGGTTAGAATGCATAAATTGTTGGCATTTGGTACTGGATATAGCAACTAAAGTCCCATAACCTGCTCTGGATCTTGGTATGTGGCAGTTTTTCCAGATACATCACACTTTTCAAGGCTTGGCAGGTTGCTTTTCCATATATTAGTCTTCCACAAGCCCGTGATTTAGAGCAGCATTTCTCTAATTGTGGGTCAGGATCCACAAGGTGAATTGCAAGTCAATTTCACATGCATCATAAAGCACCTAATACAGCTGTCATTGAAAATACAGAACTGAAAATACAGGGTACAGAGTTGCTGGGATGGGCAGACTTCCATTGTGACAAGAGGTATGATGTTTTCCCCTTTATAGGTTGGAAGATCAGACACAAGAATGGGGCGAGGACTCTAGTTGGAGAAGGATCCATGTTCTGCTTTGACTTCTGAACTGGAATGTTTGAATTCTTTGCTATGGGACTTTTGGTTGATGGGACTTTTGGTGGCTTAGGTTTGAAGCCTAAACTGGTGATGTAACTTCCAGGTTAATAACATCACTTCTAAAAAGTGTCTTATTTATAAAATTGATTCTAAAAATACCTGTCCTTTTAAAATGTGAATCCTGGTGCTAAAAGGTTTGAGAACAACTAATCTCTAGAGCAGAGGTTTTCATCCTTCTTCATCTCATGGCACACGGACAAGGCATCTAAAATTGACAAGGCACATATTCAAGTTTTTTTAACCACTGTTAAGGTTCACCAAGGTATAACCACTGACAGATATAAACTGCCAAGGTACTCTGGTATGGGGCTCAGATCCCCCAAGTTACCTTCTCCAAAGTCCTGTGGCACACCTGCAGGCCATCCGCAGCACAGCAGTGTGCCATGACACAGTGGTTGAAAATCACTGCTCTAGAGAGGGGTCTCCAAACCACGGCCCTGGAGCCAGATGCAGCCTTCAGCAAGCCTCAAGATCCCTCTATCCAGCACCTCGGCAAGCCCTGTAATCCACTGCAATACATTCTTATATGTAAATTTATGTAAAATTATTCAAATTTGAAATGTAAAATAGTTTTTTTTGGCCCCTGACACAGTGTCAGAGAGATTATATGGCCCTCCTGCCAAAAAGTTTGGAGACACCTGCTCTAGAGAATAGAGGTGAGTGTGAATGTAGGACCCATAAATGTGTAGGATCTTCTTTGTGCATCAAGCTGAATTCCTTTTTGCCTGCATTCACAAAGAAATAAAAAAGAATGGTTTTTTCCTGATTTAGGATGATTTTGCAGCTAAACAAGAACTGATCATGACCTTCTCCTTCTTCCCACAGTTTGTGGTAATAGCCAGTGTTATCAATTTCAAGCCCCTGACATACGATGAATACTTCTTCCCAGCCTGGGCCAATGCCGTCGGATGGGTGGTAGCATCCTCGTCCATGGTCCTCGTTCCTGCATACATTATCTATAAATTACTCAAGGTTCAAGGGACCTTTAAACAAGTGAGTGGCCAACTAATGAAATGTCATAGAAATGTTCTTTTGAAATGAAAATCGCCTGAGTTAAGCTAAGAGTTTGCTTTCTTTAATTCCACCAACGCTTTTGCGGGTAGATGACCTTTTGGAAATGGCTCTGAAATAATTTGCAGTTCCTAGGAAGGATTTAATACTCACCTCTACTTCCTGTGCTGAAAGTGCTGCTGCTTAAAACATCCAGAATCTTTCTTGTATAGGAACAATGATCAGCTATCCCAATATCTTTTTCTCCAGGGGGTAGTTCAGGGGGTACTCTTGCTGATGATCAATACTAGCCAAAAGACCTGGTGAACCCAAAAGAACTGGTGAATCATGGCCATCATTGAGCCATGTTAGGATGGACAGTTGGGCTGGACTAGGTGCAGTTTTTGCCCCTAAGTCCCCAAAACCCATGCTTTTTTTCTTAACTTCAAAATAGTACAGGGTCAACCTTGTTATAAACAGATTTTTCTACACATGGATCTGACTCAACACAAATGGTCCATCAGTTTTAAAAATCAGTTTTAAAAACTGTTTTTCTACTGTCGCAGAGGGGCAGTTCTGCAAGCAATCATTGCATTCTTCAGCTTTGCATTTCTAATTTCTGACTGCCTCTCTGCAATAGTAAGAAAGGCTGTTCTTAGTAGTAAAGGGATACACTTTTTAATTTTTTAAAATAGCTTTTATTTGACACATTTTTTGGTATCAGCAGGGAGTTCCAGAATCAAATCCCTTCAGTTAATGAGGAACATAAGGAGCAATGGAGGATCAAGAAATCTAGAAGTGGGTCTTTAAATCTGTTCAACTATATAATCCACTGATTTCTTGAAAAAAAAAATCCTGGGAGGTTCTGGAATAGAACCCTGGTGGAAAAGAAGAGACACCTGTAACGGGATTTCTAGTTCAGTCAAGAATGTGAAGAGGAAGGAAGGCAATTACTTGGAAAAGGGCTTTTGAAACCCTATCCTAGGTCGCATGTATCCATATGTTGCACAACTTTCTGGGATGTGAGAAAATGATACAGTTCCCCAGAGCATCCTGGTTCCCATATCTATTAAGAATACACACAGTGCAGAGACAATAAGCTCTAGTCTGCTTACGGACACTGCTTTTTTGACCAACAGCAATTGCAGGTTTGGTGACCATCATTTTAGACCATTGACAATGACAGTTGAAATAGGAATGATATATTGACAGTTGGAATATGTCCATATTGACTGAATCGAAATGAATAGAAACCTCAGGCTTCTCTGCCCTGGAGGATCATGGGAATAGAACCCTCAGCTTGCTTGATTGACATGGAAGATGTAGACAACTCTCACACAAGGCTTTTTGTAGATAGAAAACTAATTCAGAACCTGTTATTGCTTGTTCACCATCGGCTTCACTTTTCTGCGATATTCTTAAGCTGTTGAGCTGCTGTGATGTCAAAGAATATATGTTCCCAAAGTTTTATATATAAGTTATTATTTGTAAACTGCTGGACTAATAGAAATAGCTTCAATAGAAGCATGAAACTGTAAAATGAGTAGTTGAATCAGAGACATTTTAATAACAAGAACAACTGGACTAAAAACTGAAGAAAAAAAATCTTCCATGTCTCTAGGTATAATGTATTTAAACTGATGGCTTTCTCCTCTCCTTCAGAGAATTGCTTATTGCATCACACCAGAGAAGGAGCACCATCTTGTAATGCAAGGGAAAGTGAGACAATTTAAGGTTTGTATTTTCCTCTTCCTTCCCGTGATGTTGGCATTCTGACAATCCTCATAAGAAAAAGTATGCCCCCTTATTCACAGAGGAGAGGTATCAGTGGATACCTGAAACTGCGGATATGGGCAAACGCACTCTAGAGGTGAGGGAGCTCTGATTCACTTGACTTCAGAGCGTCCATCCTTGGCCCCTGTTGAGTTCAAACTCCGTTGGATTCAAAACACGTGACTTTCCATTTCACAGAGAAACCAAAAGTCACATTTTAATGCCTTATAAGGAATTATGGCTTATAAGACATCAGTCTGAGCCATATGAGGGCTGGGAATATGTTCTTGGTCTCTGCTGAGCTCAGACTCCCTGAGGAGAGTAGAGCTTGCCTCCAGAGAAGGCATGCATGGGTTGGCAGACCTGACCTGCAGATATGTGGTGTGATATGTGATCTGTGGATATGTGGGTCCTTGAATATTTACTTGATATATATGATGTTTAAAGCACTTCACTCTGCCATAATAAAAGTAGCATTTTTATTTACCATAAAAATGGGGTGAATAAAAGTAATATTTTTATTATCAAGGGAAGACTTGTGACTTATTACCAGACTCGTTAGGAAGGAAAGGTTTGTGTAACTATACCTTATTCTAAAAGAATGGTTGAGATTGTTAACAATCAATAATTTTTATTTTTCAAGTAGTTCTCATGTTGTTCCCAGAAAAGAGGAGGTACCAAACAACAGTCAATCCCAAATAGAGATAGGTCTGCCTGGAATGGTGATACTTCGTGATGCAGTGACATCACTAAAGGCGGAAGAGTATGGCAGTGGCTTCACAATGTGGCTACCACCCCCTTTCTTTCCAAAGCAGCTTCCCAGCCGAAGCTGTTGCAGGCCCCTGGATAGAGCTCTGTGATCAAAGCTCTGTTGTGGCTCAGCAGAAGTTTAAAGTTGGCCAGATAGGTGCTGGTTAGTAGTACCCCTCTCTAGCTGGTTCCCAGGGCACATGCCCCACCTGCAATATCCTATGTACACCTCTGATCTCAAATAGGGTGAATAAAATGGATCAAATATTTTCTCCAGAGAAGTTGTAATCGTTTATAAAAACACCAAAATATGGAACCTACATACTGTATGATTCAGAATAATCTTTTTTTTCCTTTACCTTGCAGCTCCAGCATTGGTTAACGATATGATGACAGAGAAATAGGAAGCAGAAAGCCAATACACAGTAAAACGAAGTTGGGAATACCTGCAAAGTCACTGTCTAAGCTCTTGATCAAGCTTGGTCCCGGTGGGTTCAGGCTCAGGAGATCATCTCCACTTTCCTTTGGGTGAAGATTCATCCACTACTATTGGATCATTTGGTTTTTTTCTAGTGACTTTCCCAAATGGCTTTCATTTCTGTTTGTTTGTGTTGTTTTTTTATAAAACAACTAGCTTTCAGTGTGCCAACATTAGTCTTTGAACCAAAGTGTCAGTGTTGCAAGTGAGAAATGTGAAGGTAATGGATAAATGAATAAGCAGCATTTCTTAAATGCTGCTGTATCTGTATCAGAGAGATCGAGACAATATTAACTGCTCTCTCTTTTTTGGAAAAAAGACAAAAAAATAAAATAAATAAGTAGGCCTGGCACAGTTTCAGTTAAACCAAATTCTTCAAGCAGTAGCTAGCTCTCAAAAAGGTGAATGTATGTTGTGCAATGCCCACATAAATGCAGGCATGACTTGATTGTGACATCAAGTGATAACTTGCTTGTGTGAAGTTCTGAAGAAGGTTTTTTTTTGCTGCAGATTTGTTTGATTCCTACACAGTATTTCAACTAGAGGTTGTGCTTCGTTATCCATTGGGCATTCTGTTCTGGGAGCTTCAATTGATTTTTTAAAAAAGTGGATACCAAATCAGTGGAAAAATAGCTTTAAATTCCTACTTCTGTTTTGTGTGTGTGTGTGTGTGTGTGTGTGTGCTCCTCTGTTATCACCTCATAATGCACTGGTACTGACTTTATACTGCAGTAAGCTACTAGATGGGGTGAATAATGCAATCTAATGGAATGAAATTATAATTATTTAACACAGGGGTTCTCAACCCCCCCCAACTCTGACCCAGTGCTGGTCTGTGGGGCCTTAGAAACTGGGTCGTTGGAGTGCTGCTGTCTTCAGCCAAGGGAGACCCTGATCTCTGCCAGATGGAGGCAGCTGCTCTCTGGCAGAGAAGCTCTCCTCTCCAGCCAGAATACTCCACCACCAGCCAGGGAGGTCCTCTCCTTGCTGGAGGCGACTGCAGTCTTGGGGGAGCTCTTCTTCCAGGTCATCAGAGGAAGAGCTTTCCCTAGAAGAGTGCCCTGCTGCCAGCCAGCAAGGTCTGTGCTTCTCATTGACTGGAGGTGTCTGAGATCTCGGGAAGCTCTTCCAAATTGCTTCCACCCCCCACACACACACACCTCCCACACTGGTCCGTGGAGAAATCGTTCTCCACAAAACCGGTCTCTAGTGCCAAGAAGGTAGAGAACCACTGATTTAAGAGCATGAATGTAGGAAATTAGATTTTGGTGCTTTATATCCTTATCAGAGGCATTTAAAGGTAGACCTCAATATAAGTGGTGAATCAAATCAGTAAATATCAAATCAGTGGATAACGAGGCATGACCTATATAGAATTGGGGGAAGTATGGAGGAAAGTGATCAGGAAAACTTTGGGTGCTGAATGACAAAAATTTTACATATTCATTTTATATACACACATTTTAAAAGGCACTGAAAACTGAATTCAAGCCAGAGTTAGATACAATGGCTCTTCTATACTATCTGCTCCATCTTCTTGCTTGTATATAAAATAAATGCAAATAGATAAATAGGTACCACCTTGGTGGGAATGTTGTTCTGTGTGCCTTCGGCAGTCATGCCAACCCCATGACCATGGAAGCGTCTTAGGAGTGTTCCCTGGAGAGAGGGAGAAGGAGGCAGAGCTGGAACCTGGCACAAATATCTCTGAGTGAAATAGAGCAGCCTCTGGCTCTTGTGTCTGGACATCTCTGCACCACTTCCAGAGGTGGCACAGAACCACGTAGACTATTTGGGACTGCTGCTACATTACTCCGGGTACAGGGAAAACTTTCTCCTTGCCCCTGGTAGCACAGCAGCAGCACGAATCTTGAATTTGATGCTGCACGGTATAATCCATCTGCCTGCTTTTGCAAAAGTTAAGATTGTTATGTCAGTGCTTTAGTTTTTAGAGAGGGTATTTCTCATAGAGACTACTAGAACCCTTGGGTCTAGAATTCTAGATTTTAAGGAAGTGGCTGCATTTGTGTAATCTATTATTCTAGTACTCACTTGATTGTAGTGGTTTATCCATAACTAGACTACATCATTTCAAGTGGACACTCAATAAGTGCATGGGAGTCTTATGTGCTCCCTGAGCATCTGGTGGGCCTCTGAGATACAGGAAGCTGGACTAGATGGGTCTTTGGCCTGATCAAGTGGAACATCTTTCATTTTTAAGATGAATACTGCCATACTTATTCTAACTCTAAATCTCAGCAGTTGTAAAACTAGGTATCAGAGAAAATTCTAGCCTTTTTTCAGTAGGAACATTCCATTATAGTCTCTAAATATGATCTGAAACACCGCCCAGACACAAGTTTGCAGTCTCAGTGAGCACTAACATCCTTTCTCCATCCCCTTAATTTGTAGGGTTACAGTGAGGATGAAATAGCATCTTAAACTCCTCTGAGGAGGATCAAGAAACAGTGACTAACATCTTAGACTTCTCTATAGTCTTACTATTGAGGGGGTTGCAGGCAACTCAGTTCATTCAAACAGTTCCTCTCCATCTATTTATGAATAAGGTGTCCCACTCTTTATTTAAAGAAGCTGGAATGAGTGACCATCACTTCCCTGGAAGCTCTTATGCTTTCTAAGCACCCATCACCCATCAGCCCACCCTTGACTGCTATCACCCTGTCTCATCATCTTTGTTGGTACTGGTACATATTGCTCCTCTCCCATTGATAAACTGCTTTATGACTCTTTCCAGCCACTGATCTCTCCAATTTTATGATGTGACAATTTCTGTGCCCTCCTTTACTCGCTTGCATCTGTAACTCTTGGGTTAGTTAGGCCAATATAGTCTAAACTGCCGTCCTCATGCTTCCCCTTCCCTCCCATGCCTAGCATGGGAAAGTTCATCCAAACACGAATGCTAAAGGCTAATTTAAAACATTTCCAATGAACCAACCTCCGCGTGTTGAGGAGAAGGAGAATACATACGTGTCCCTGTTGTCTCTAAACATCCAACAGTATAATACAAGGCTCCTGAGGTCCATAAATTTGGGCAAAAAGGAATTAAGGGCTGCCTGTATCTGAAGCCAAGCTTGAACTTGAAATCTGTGACACTGGGCGATAATGAGGACTCATCAACATCTCCAACATCTGGTATTTCCTCCTCTGCTCTGGCTATTCCTTGAAGTTGCTGGCCCAACAACATGCCCTCAGATATCAGCAATGGGGAAATGGTTGCTTCACCCCATCCCTTTCCTCAGCTTGTTTTTTTTCCTCTTTCCCTGGTGCAAGTCCCCAGAGCAGATTGTGATTGTGAAGGTTCAGCTGGAGACCCTGAGATTGGTGGAGCAAGTCTGAAATAGGACCCAAATGTGTCCAACAGTCTCCACACTCCAATACTAATGTCTGCTTGATGTGGAATATTGCCCAAAACATGTTTTTTTTTAAAAATGAAGAGTATAATTGTCTGGGTGCAATCACAATAATTTGTTCCGCCGGTTGTATAAAGGAATACCCCCGTGTCTGCAGAATTGTATCTGTTTATTCAGTTAAATGAAGATCAGATCTGCAGGGGCTGTCACACGTGAATCTTCAGAAAGGTAATAGAGTACATCAGGAAGGTACTCTGAGCTCAACAGAGGTTGTGGACATCCGTCCAAGACCTCTGCAGGACTCAGCCTGAGCCCTAATACTAAAGATCCAGGTTCTCTGTGACATTTTTAATTCCTTGTAAGATATTAGGAGGTGTGGAAACATTCACCCATATCCATGGTGTCATTTAACTGTGGAGAAATTAACTGAACCCACATTTTGTTTGCAGCAGAAAACATCCCCATTCTTCTCCAGCCCCAGCTCTAGCAGGCCTAATTTTTTGGACCTTAATTTGAGGGTATAATATTTGGGTGTGACATTCATGGTGAAAGGAGCTTCTTTTTGCAACTGCTGAACCAGTATCTTTTCAAGTTTGCCTTATTGAGATGAGCTTTATAGTTAGAAATTTCTTGATTATTGCAAACATTTTCATTTGATTTTTAATGCCTTTTTATAGCAACAGGTTCAAAAAGGGTACCTCTGTGAATATGAATATTTTTATCAGTTTTTTTTATTTTTCACAAAAGGAGAAAAAAGATGTATATTGTAAAACAAAACATTGGAAATTATATGTCCTGTACATTCAAAGGACATTCACCTGTCCATCCAAAGTCCTTCTGATCATCCTTCTGTTGCAGTCTAGCTGAATGGGTGGGTTAGCCTTCTTATTCTCAATGTAATGTGATAAAAGGAGAATTTTGCGTCCATGTCGTCATTGTCTGTTGTGCAATATTCTCCAAAACTGCCTTAATCTCATAGAAGGAGTCTTTATGTGTTTGGTGTCTATATTCTCAAGAAATCAGAGAGATTTTTTGTGTGTAAG
This sequence comes from Cryptoblepharus egeriae, assembly GCA_030015325.1. Taxonomy (NCBI): domain Eukaryota; kingdom Metazoa; phylum Chordata; class Lepidosauria; order Squamata; family Scincidae; genus Cryptoblepharus; species Cryptoblepharus egeriae. The sequence continues at coordinate 27,782,859 of JAREYC010000010.1, read as the reverse complement.
TTTATTGTACAGAATTGTGTGTAAGTGAAATGGGAGAACCCACAACTTTGAGCTGTTCTTTTTTATGTAGCTTCCCAGATTTAATTATCTGTATGCTCAAAAGGCACACAGATCTCTCTGCAGGACAGAAGACACCATTCACTTATTTGCTAGAAAGGCCTGATTCGGTCTTGGTTCTTCCGTTGGAATGAACGGGAGGATGCACTCCTGGATATTAACCAAAGCTCCTAATATACTATATTAGAGAGAGTATATACTTGGGAATACCTGGGTTTGAAGCAAACTGGATGACCTCAGGCACATCTATGGCTCTCATCCTACCTCACAAGGTTGTTTTAAAGATAAATATAAAAAACAGACCTACTCCAAGGTCTATGGTGTAGGATACAAAATGTCATAAATACATGCAGATCGTGGGATGGGGAAGAGTGGACAGTGGTAACCTTGTAGAAACAGATCCTCCAAAGCATCAATGCACTCTTTCCAGAAATATTTCCAGAAATATTGAGTGGTGCTTATATTTATTAAGAGTCTGAGCTTAGTTGTCATCAAAGGAGAACATCACAGTGACACCCTAGAATAAAAGCAGGAGAGATGCATCTCCTGTTTGGAAGAGTGGAAACAAATTTAATGCTTTTTGTTTATTTCAGTACACGTTGTATGCAGCCATTAATGGTTTCCCTTTATAAATCCAGTCTTATGCATACTTTGGGTATCTGAAAAAGGGGACACACAAACACGCTATAATCTTTCCAGCCCTCAAACCGTGGGGGCCATATCTCCATCACAAGTTTTGGAACCAGGAGTCGCTACATATCATATCACTATGGACATTACTGTGATGTGAAGCTCTGGTCAATTGTATTCATATTGTCATGTGTCAAGTTCCTTGTTATCATTTTATTTTATTTTTCTCTTCTGTCCTCCTGTGAATCTGTATAAATAAGAGATGGTTTTAAGTTGTGCACTGTAAATGTGAGGATTTATTCAAGTACTGTGTTACAGTCTTATTTAAGTTGACATAGAATTATGCACTAAAAAGAGGTATATATACATTGATACACAGATAAAACACAAAAAATAAAGAGTATCTTCTGTACCAATGAACTTTGCATTACAGGTTTTCTTTTGGACTTTTTTTAAAAAAAAAACAGCTTGATGGAGGTGGGGACTAAATAGTGGAGCAGGTAGTTGGTGCAAACTGAAAGACAACGGGAGAACTCTACAACTTGTGCATATTAAAAGTCCTCCTAAGGTTTTTGGATCCCCCTGTGTGGGAGAAAGGTAGGAAACAAATGAATGAATGAATGAATGAATGAATGAATGAATGAATGAATGAATAAGACAGGTTATTGACTCGTAAGCATCTGAAATGGTCAGGGAATTTGAGAAAACGGGTAAACAGGGAATTATGGTAACAATATACTGTACATTTTCAACTGTTATCTTTTCATGTATGTCATAGAGATGGGCAGAAATTCACCAAGAAAATGAAGCCAAGAATGGGTGAAGCAGGGATCTATTGGGAAAACTTTAGATTAGTGTTTCCCAACCTAGGGGTCATGACTCTTTCCCAGACAACAGAAAACAGTGAATTTCTCCTTATGGGGAGTAGCAACTTGTGGGGAAAGTGGCAACAGCACTTCTAGGATCGTGAAACCAACAAGAAAGGGGATCCCACTTATGTGGTTGTGCCAAACTGCTGGATGATAGGGGAAGCCATAACCCCTACCTTCAGACACTATCACGACACACTCCTGGTTTTCAGCATAAAACTGGAAGTGGTTCACAGTTGCATTGTGGAGCTATTCAGAGGCATAATGAGGTCCCCAGGAAATCAGTATGACATTCAAGGAACACTTCAATCCAGAGTAACTACAGGAGCACGTAACAGACATTACATGTACCCATAGTTACTGCACCATCTAGTGAAAACCTATGGAAAATTCATATTGGAATCCAGAGTAAGTTGTTCTTACACCGGAACAAGGACTCCCTGTAGTTACTCTGGATTGCACCCTAGGTGGGAAACCTTTGTGGTGATACCTTGCCAGAAGGGCCTTTGCTATCAAGTTGCCACCCCTTGTCATAGCCACAAGGACATTGTAGCTCCTTATTCTTTGTGTTTGGAACCACTGCTCCAGATGGTTTGTAGGAAACAGGCAAAGATTTCAGATTCCCAGTCAATTGAAAACAAAATTGGTTGTACAGGAGCACCATCCAAAAGAGAAAAACCACTGAAAAGTGGAACCCAGTCTTTTTCAGCTTGCAAATGCAAAATGGTCACAAAATGACAGAAATATCACTTGCAAAAGCCTAAATAACACATATTTATTAACACATGCCCAAAATACATCACAAAGTACAGGAAAAAGAACAAAGGCATGTGTGGGCAATAAATATCTATTTGAATGATGGTTATTTACTGAAGAAAGTCATAAGGAAATGGCGAATACACTTTTATGTCAAAAACTATGTCACATGCAAATCAACATCAGAGAAGACAATTTTAGCCTTTAGACCACAAGAGAGAGGTTGAAATAGAGGAGCATGTGTTGAATGAATGAGTTCTGGGAATAATTGAAAAGTGTTGAAAGAGTGGAACTGCCAGAAATTGAGGGATTGTATAGCCTTACTATGGCAAGTCATATGCTAATTCCCCCCTCTCTCCTTCAGATTTCTTTCTTCATAATTTTTCAGAGTATTAATTTTGTTGTGCAACAGTGTCAAAAAACAGTGCAGCAGTTTTAGCATTATGTACTGGAATCTCTAGCTCTCTAATCATTCAGGTATCGGCTTGTACCTGTGTATGGAAGTATTCCAATACACAGCTCCTGGGCTATTGGTGGTTATTGGCTATATAACTCCTATAGGTTGGAGCTGTGGGTGGCGCAAGTGTTAAGACATTGTGCCTGTTAACCAGCAGGCCAGGGATCAAGACCTGGGTCGGCCTCACAAGACGGTGAGCTCCTGTCTTAGCCCAGCTCTGTGAAGCCAGCTGGATCCAATCGTATTGGCTTTGCCTTTCCATTGGACTAATTCAGTGGCGTGGAGAGGGGGATCTGCTGCTTGGGTAACAGCCTATCCTCCATAACACTCTAACCCAGGCTTTCGTGCTTCGCATGCAGCGAATGCAGCGTCGAGCATGATACCATAGTCTTTCAAGACTGATGGAGGCCTGCTTTATAGGTGGTTATTAGCTCCACTTCCTGAGCCACCATTTTGCTTCATATAGCAAATGCTTCCTCTATCCCTATCTTCTCCAGGCAGGCAAATCCTGTTAATTCTGTTGTTAATTTTCATCTAGGTCTATTTGGTGGATCACTGTGACCTTGCAGGCTTGATATCGACCCTTTTTGTAGGTCCCTCCTTATTACCGGAACCCCCAAAACCCCTATTCTTGCATACCACAATTGCACTGTGAATAATGTTTGACCAAGTTGGCATCTGAATTCAGCACAGAGACAGCATAGTAGCAACTGGACAAAACAGCTGGCTGTAGGGTGGTCTCTCCTGTATGCTCACGCAGAAAATATTCCTATCCAGGGAGATACAGCTGCAACGACAAAACAGGAAAACTGACCAGCATTATGGCAAAGTATTGCATGACATCAGTACCACAATTTTTGTTCCAAGGGTAACTGCACCTTACACAGCCATGCTTTGCATCTGGAAAATCCAGCTAGGGAGTGATGAACAAACAGACATAAAGTCCAGTGTTCTTGCAACATTCTTGTTGTCCTGAAGGCCAAGTTCCAGGTTGGGTGGTTTTCATATGAAGTGTTTGGCTGGATGGTTTGAATGTCAAAACAGTCCCAACTGGAAGATCTACAAGTCTGTAGTAGTGTACAAGGCTATAGGGAATAGAGCATGGATTCAGAACCTGAATCTGGCATTGATTCAGAATCATCTCAGAGATATAGCCCTCTTGTGTGAAGTCAGTTTAACCCCCAAATCCAGAGTAACACCCGTAGTTACTGCACCACCTAGTGAAAACCGATGGGAAATTCACATTGGAATCCAGAGTAAGTTGTTCTTACTTCAGAGCAAGGACTCCCTGTAGTTGTTCTGGATTTTGTCCATATTCTGAAGAACTCTTTACAGTAGAAGGGTATACAAGTGTAAATTTCCACCCCCAATGAGAGGCAGAGTTAAACATATAGACCTTCTACTATAGCTATTCCCAATTAATCCAATGCTAGTGACAAGATGCAAGTAAAGTCTATGTGCATCTCTTTGAGGATCCACATGCACATGATGGGTCACACCTGGAAGCCATACCTGTCGCTTCCTCATTTGGGGGCTTCAAACTGATATTTATCAGGTTGCTAACTATTAGAAAGAATAGTGGTCTACAAGGGTTCTTTGCAGTGGAAGAAATTATAGCTATAACATATGGCAATAGTTACTATCCTAATTGGCGAAGCAGGATTAGACAAATTGGAGAAAACAGTCTATCAACGGCTACTGTTCATGGTGGCTGAACACATCTCTAAGTCATTGCTGTGGAATCGTAGACAAGAAGCTATTTGGTTGGGTTCCAAAAAGCACCATTGGCCACTGTGGAAAACAGGATGCTGACCTAGATGAACCTTTGGTCTGTTGCAGCATGGTTTATTTTATGAACTTAAAGACACAGAGATGTGCTACAGCAAGGAGTGCCAGTGGTTCAATCATCAGAGGTGGCTTGCATGGCTTTTCCAGCCACCATGGAGATAACCCCAGCTCTTCTTTTTTTTTTTTAACAAAGACTCTTCTCTAAGTATTTCACGGTTGGAAAAACTGAGCTCAAAATATTGGCATGTCTTCTGAAATGCAATCAGCAATAGGTCCACTGGGACATGTTTGATAAGCCAGCCCAGCTGTTGTACCATGACACAATAAATAGCTTGGAAAAAGCCAGTTGGTCGGAGTCATAAATCATTATAGTACAGTTTAATTGTAAATGGGGGGCTTCCTTATTAGCCATCTAATGAGAAGCTTGATGAGTACTCATTTATTCTTGGCTTCTGGAAGATGTATAGTTAAGGAGGCCTAAGAGAGCAGAGCAGAAGAAAACTGTTTATCACCATGCAGACAAACACTGAAAAAAAGAAAAAGAATTAATTGACCTTGACTAATGATGTCATTGAACTTCATAATTCTTTGGCTTCGAATATGAACCTCATACACTTGTAACACTTACCTCTAATAAGAGACGAGCATTACGGCAACTTCAAGTTTTTCTCTCTTTAAACTTTCTTTAGAAGGGCGAAGATCTGTTCATGTCTCTCCAGTGCTGCTCAATATCACACAAATATTTTCTTGAAAAATTATTGTTAACAATTAATAATTTATTGTTAATAATTAATAATAAAAAGGGGAAAAAATCACACAATTATTTTCTTGAAGTTATTAACAATTAATAATTTATTATAATTTATTGTTAATAATTAATAATAAAAAGGGAAAAATCACACAATTATTTTCTTGAAAAGTTATTGTTAATAATTAATAATTTATTATAATTTATTGTTAATAATTAATAATAAAAAAGGGGAAAATCACATAATTAATTTTCAAGACCTTACAGTCTCTTGAACTACTGAGATTTGTATTTCCTAGAGATGGATTAAAAGTTTTGGAGTGGTTTAGGAATCACACATTCAAAATTCATCACACATTCAAGGAATATTTGATACATCACACATTCATAGAAGTCCCATTCACGCATCAAACATTCATAGAAGGAATATTTTACATATCTCACATTCCTGGAAGCTTTCTTAGTATTTTTAGGTTGTCAGATTTGGTCAGAGCTCTGGTAATGTGATATATGCTGTCAAGATCCTGAAAGTTTTTGTGCCCATTCTAACTGCATCAGTGATTGTTTTCAAGGCAGTGGTTCCCAAACTGTGGATTAGAACTCACTTGTGAGTCTTGTTTTTAATGGGTCACCAAAAGGATAACGGAAAGATCACATACCTAATTGCCTCCAGCCCTGTGGCTATTCAAAAATCAGATACTTTTGGTGCCATTACCTTGCAAAGAGCTGAGTTCCTATGGTTTGCAAGGTTGGATAAATATAGGAGACAAATGTTTGTGGGTCTTCTTTTCTTGTAATGAATGAATATTTCTTTTAAGATCTGCTTTTAAAGTCTGGTGGACCTAGGTTGATTCTAATAGAATGGATCCTGGTGCTAAAAAATTTGGATCCTGGTGCTAAAAGGGTCCTAGTGCTAAAAAATTTGGGAATCACTGAGAACCCTTTAAAAAAGGTCCTGGTGCTAAAAAATTTGGGAACCACTGGGAATCCCTGAGTTGTCTCTCCTTCATTTATCCCAAATATACAGGTCTGCTTGGTTTCCACTGATTAATATTATTCCACCTACAAGTCTCTATCCCAGTCTGTTAATAATAGCATGGGGATCCTGCGGTTGCAGGTGGGGGGGGGGGTCACACAGGCTTACTCAAGGTAAGACAATGTTTGTACCCTCACCTTGGAGTTGCATTGCCCTTACCGTGAGCTGGAAAATTGGTTAGGATCATGCCCTGAGACTTACTTCTATGTTACTGTGCATAGGATTGTGCTTTAAGCCTACACCTGAGTTCCAGATGGCTAGATACAACCAAGTGATTACAAAATAAATAATAATTGCATTGCCTCCTGTAGAGGAATATTAATGTCTAAAACAATGAAAACCTGTTGTTTTATCATCATACTTGCATTAAGAATCCCTAGACCACTGATTTTTCAACCTTTTTCATCTCATAGCTTACTGAAAAGGCTCAAAAGTCAGGCACATCATCGGTTTTTTTTAACAACTGACAAAGCACACTGCTTTGTGATGTGGGTTCACACATCCCCTAATGGCCATAATAAAACAGTAATCCTCTCCTAATTTCCTGTGGAACATTTGTGGCACATCAAAGTACTGTGGTTGAAAATGGCTGCCCTACACATTCACTGTGAAATTTAGGGTGCAATCCAGAGTAACTACAGGGAGTCCTTGCTCAGGTGTAAGAACAATTTGCTCTGGATTGCAATATGAATTTCCCATAGGTTTTCACTAGGTGGTGCAGTAACTACATTGGCATATAATGTCTCTTAAGTGCTCCCGTAGTTACTCTGGATTCTAAGGTTATCTTTCTTGAGCTAAGTTGGACTTCATTTCAGTGCCAAGATTTTATTTGGAAAATAGGAATTAATGAAATCCCTCCACACTGTTAGCTGTTAATTGTAAGCACATGTTCAAGGAATGGCGTCAGTGTTTGGTTTTTGGAGATCATGCCAAGTAATGGTGAGACGCACTCTCAGTCATGCGTGAAAACTCTGTCCAATGTACTCTATCATGCACGCCTAAGGATGGTTTAACATGGAAGGTGCCAAATGTCATCAGTTACAGAACATACTGGACATGTGCTGGAGCAGAAAATAAACCATCCTAAAACATGATATGCATGAAACAAATAAAATAATAGCACATAAAAATTCACAAAAGATTAAAAGAGGCACTACTTAAAATGTATAATTACAAGACATAACATTTTTAAAAGTCATTAACAAGGCTGCCAAACAATTACAAAATAGAATATTGGCAAAAGATTTAAGGCAATGAAGAAACTCCTGCATTTCTGACAAATTCTCCTTGTTTGAAGACAAGATGATGGAGGGCCATTGAAGCAGGGTTTGGCGACCGACAGTCTGATGTCTCAAACTAGACCCAGAAGGGTTTCCATCTGGATTCAGATGTCAACCTCAGTCTCAGTGTCTCTGTTGTTTCACAATGTCCACTGCTTCTTTCCACAAGAATGACAAAGTGGCAAACCAGTGGTGTCCCTTTCGGGACTTGGGGGTGGCAAAAACCCCAGGTATCATGGTTTTAGATCACTTTTACAACACTCCAGAACACTGCATGAGGCTCCATACTGAGCCAGGTAAGTATCTTGGAGGGACAGCATGTTGTGGTCCTGTGCTCTGGGGTGGCACGTGACCCAGATCCTCAACTTGGGCAAAAAGCATTGACTGGTTTTTTAACCTCTGCTCAAAATGTGTCAAAGCCGGATCAAAGCCAGATCCAGCGGCACATATAAAAATAAGAAATTAAAAATTAGATTTGGCCTTAAGAGCAAGCAGCCGAGGGCCAGTGGTAAAAAAAAATATTCTGAGCGACAAAATGAGGGTTTTAAAAAATAATTAATAGAATTAGCAATTCTAATATGCAAGTGCGCACTGCGAAAAGGCCAGCACATATCACTCTGCTCATCCCTGCAAACTCACAGCCTTTATAACCACCTCTAGCATCTCTCTCTCTCTCTCTCTGCGTGTCTCTTGCTCTCTCTCTCCTCTTATTTAACCAAGCTTTATGGATACAATGTAAATGTTGATCTTATTATGGGGTCTATTTGTCTTCAGAGAAGGTGAATGTCAAGCAAGTTTTAATAATAACAAAAGGACAAAAACAGAACACAGGTTGGCATTACCTTCAAGAGAACGGGAAGCAGCTGATCACCAGAGGCAAAAAGAGGAAAGAAAAACCATCAGGGTGCAATTGACTATCCTCATAAGATACAGTAAATTAGCTATTACTCACCATTTATTTCTTTTATGAAATGTTTCTTCTCCAGCAGTTAAAGCCTCTGATTTGCTGAAATTGGTCTGCTTGCCCAAAGCTCACCATTTATTTCACCAAAATAAATCTAACGGTGAAATCCAGAGTAACTACAGGAAGTCCTTGCTCCATAATAAGAACAAGTTACTCTGGATTGCAATATGAATTTCCCATAGGTTTTCACTAGGTGGTGCAGTAACTACAGTAATTTCTCTTAGGTGCTCCTGTAGTTACTCTGGATTGTGCCCTAAGTTTTTATAAAATTTCACCCCCAGTTTTAGTTTTCTTATAATCTCCATGCACAGCAGCTTGAGAAAGTTTGATGTACATAGTGGAAACAGGTTCCTTAGCTTTCTTTAGGACTACTATTTTAAAGAAAACCTGTTCTACCCTTACAAGCCAGATGGTGGTTTTAGGGTGCAATCCAGAGTAACTTTGGGGAGTCCATGCTCCAGTGTAAGAACAATTTCTCTGGATTGCAATATGAATTTCCCATAGGTTTTCACTAGGTAATGCAGTAACTATGGGTTCATATAATGTCTCTTATGTGCTCTTGTAGTTACTCTGGATAGTAGGGATAGATTACTTGAGAACAGTGGCCCTGGGTAGCTGCTGTTCACTAGGTAGCAAGCTAAAGGAGGCAACAAGCTGATACTAAAATTGTGAAAAACAAGCTAAAATTGTGAAAAACACACTATGTATGAAAAATAATATCATCATGTTACATACCATTGGAAAGGCAAATTAATGAGGAATTCAAGGAGACAAACTGCATTGGAATATCTGTATTCTATAAAACGTTATAGCCAATTAACCAGAAAATGCAAATGCCTCTGCAACAAAAAGTGGATTTTCTTGGAGGTCTCAGGGGGCCGCCATTTCTTACCCAGAAGTTCTTTTGTTACGTAACCACTTCGAAAGGCAATGTGGGCTCTTGCTGGTGAGAGAGTAGCACTCATCAGGAGTGGCCAGAAGCAGTACAGCTACTCTAAAAAAGTGGGTAGCTGAAAAGACAGAGGTCGGTGGGGTGATTTTAGGGACCTTGAGTCCTGCTCAACTTTTGTGGTAAATTCCCCCTCCCCCCCGCAAAAAAAAAAGTTCTATATCAGCCTTTTTCAAAGTGTTAAGCCCACTCCTTAGCTTTTCCTGTAGCTACCAGTTTTGGAGCATCCATCAGTCTCGAAAGACTATGGTATCATGCTTGATGCCACATGCGAAGCACGAAGACCTGGGTAGATTTGATATGGAGAATAGGCTGTTACCCAAGCAGCAAATCCCCCATCTCCACGCCACTGAAATAGTCCAGTGGAATGGCAGAGCTGATACGATTGGTTCCAGCTGCGTTGCAGAGCTGGGCTAATGACAGGAGCTCACCCTGTCTTGTGGGGACCCGGGTCTCAAACCCTGGCCTTCAGGTTAACAGGCACAGTGTCTTAACCACTTGCGCCACCCGCAGCCCTAATTTTGGAGCACAGTGCCATAATTTTTGCATATTTCTACAGGTAAAAATTCACTTTCTAGGATGAGTATACACACCTGAATTTTGCCTGCTAACATTTCCTACAGTGGGTTTGATGCGACTCTAAGTTCTTCAGACTGTTTAATTGTTCTGTCCGTTGTTCAATATTTGATCAATATCTCTTGAAAGTTATTTATCGAACAAAAAATTAAGAGTGTGAATACTTTCTAGGTAATACAAGGTTTCTAAAGATGATGCTGTCAGTGTTTTTTTTTTTTCATTTGTACTTCCCAGGAGATTTTTTTAAGCCTCTAGATTAGATGTTCACCCAGGTTTGGATCAGATTCAGAGAAAGGCTCTCAGAATCACAGGATCAAATACAGGTATCCCCTGCTTTGTTTTCTGATGATCCTCTCTTTCAACACTTTTCAATTATATCCTGAACTCATTCATTCAATCAATTTTCCACTCTTTCAACCTCTGTCTGCTGTTTTTCAAATCCAAAGTTACCCTCCACCATGTTGTAACTCCTATTCTAATCCTGTTCCGAAGGAGTTAATGATAATCCATTTGCAGAAATCTTTGTGTGGCAGCAGGACTTTGCAAGATAAAAGGGGCATTTGTAATTTGCTAGCTGAAAAGAAACATTGGAAGCAACATTTATAAACTAAAAAAGACTGGGCTCCACTTTTCACTTTTGGATTGTGTTCTGGTCATTAACCTGTCAAATAAGTGAGGATGGCTACAATCCAGAGTAAATACGGAACCTTCTATACCAACATAGTTGTGGTGCCACCTATGGGAAACCTATGAGAAATGAACAGAGCAATCCAGAGTAAGAGCACTATCCTAACCATGACTACTCAAAAGTAAGCCCCATTGTGTTTAATGGGACTTACTCCCAGGAAAGTGGCTTTAGGATTGCAGCCTAAGTGTCTCTTACATCTTCCTGTAGTTTCTTTGGATTGTAGGGATAGCCTGTATGTAGAGTTACCTTTAAGATCCTTGCTCTGAGTTGAGCTGGGGGACTGGCAATCATCACCATCATCAACTGTTTTGTTTGTTTTCTTGAGTCCAAAATCAGTTACAATTAATGTAGTGTGATAGGGATATGCTATATTTAGTCACTTTAATGACTGGAGCCCACTATGATGTACAAGTAGATAGTACAGGGTTTTTTTCTATAAGAAAGGAATTACTTAGAAATGAATTCTGACTACAATCCATTATGGGACTGTTTTAGCAAGCATGTTCATCATGGTTTGGGCAAGTCACTTATGGGTATGTGGGCTCAGAATATCTTTGGAGTTAACAATGGTCCTTGCTATGGTTTCTGGACCCCCGGCAGTTGCCTAATGTTAGTTACTTCAAAGACTGACCCTAAATGATTCCTCATCATCTGATTAGCCATGATTCTGAACAAAACTTCAAGGTGCAAGACCAAATGGGATTTGAATATGTAAGTTTACATTAGAGGCAATGGCTTTTTCTCAATAAAGGTGCCCTTTGAGGATTTGTTTTATATAGGCTTAAAATATTCAAATTGGATTAGATTGTAAGGTTTTCTTTGACAGTAGTAGCTTTTAGCTCAGGAACCAGACGGATTAACATCTTGCCAATTAGATTAGTGTCGGTATTGTCTGAATGAGTTTGCGGTAGGGCTGGCTCTCCAAATACTCCTTTCTTCTTGTGAATTGGATTAAAGCTTTTCTAAAGCCACAACAATTATGCTGAGGTTTGCCAATCACTTGGCTGACTTTTATTATTTAACCACATTTGAAAGAATTTTGCGAGGTTGACCTTTCTTAGTATCTGATCGCAACAGTGGAGCTGGGGGGACGGTTGGAGGAGAATCCGCTGGTTGGGAAAAATATCAAAATGTCAGGCCTTCTTGGGCCCATTGCTGTCTTCTGTACAGAGAAATTATAGTCAAATTCCAGAAGGCCTGAACACAATGTCATGTTGTGTCCACAACCATTTTGTTTCCCTTCCCATAGAAACGTTTCAATGAAGATAACATAGTTTCCTCCTGTTCTTTTTTGAAGTGTCAATATGTTACAAAGTCAAGGTCAAATTGCCATCAATTGGCAATTTCATCAATGGACCACAACACCAACCCATTCCTTCTTGTCTGGACTCTGAGATAGCCATGTGCTACTTCTCCTTCTTTGGTGACACACAAGTCACTGCTACAAATCTTTCTGAATTGAAAAAGAGCAGTGCACAAAAGGAAGTCTCAGATACTGAGCACACCCTCTCCTCCACACTTCCTCAGGGGTTAAATTTCTAAAGATTGGTTGTTGGTGGTTACTCATATCATATAAGGAATACCCTCCCCAGATTTCATGCTTGTAGGTCTAGGGGTTGGGGCAGGGCCATTGATCAGTCAGGGATTCTTCTATGTAACGTATAGGGTTGAAAATGTGTTGTGCCCCATTTTACCCCCTTTTAGTAAATTTCCCAAAAATGGTTCTTATTGGGTGCCTATGGGCAAAATCCAGAGTAACTATGGGGAGTCATTGCTCCGGTGTAAGAATAATTTACTCTGGATTCCAATATGAATTTCCCATTGTTTTTCACTAGGAGGTGCAGTAATTATGGGTACACGTAATGTCTCTTACGTGCTCCTGTAGTTACTCTGGATTTGGGGGTTAGTCACAAAAGGGTCACACTCCTCAAATTTTATATTTCTAGGTCCGGTGGTTTTGGCTGGGTTGAGTGACTGACATTGATGATTGAGTAATTGACTGACTTTTCAGTTTTGTATATATAGATTTTTGGGTTGTGGAATGAATCCAGTGATGGGATTCAAAGAAATTAACAACCGGTTCTATGCCCATCTGGCAGCCACTTTTAAATAGCTATTTTAAAACTTTATACTGTATGTCCTCTCTCTCATTAACAACCAGTTCTATAGAGTAGGTGCGAGCCTGCTGGAGCCCACCACTGAATGAATCATATAAGTTTCCATTATTTCTTTTACAGCCAAATCCAGAGTAACTACGCGAGCACATAAGAGACATTATGTGCACTCGTAGTTACTGCACCACTTAGTGAAAACCTATGGGAAATTCATATTGCAATCCAGAGTAAATTGTTCTTACACTGGAGCAAGGACTCCCCATAGTTACTCTGGATTTTGCCCTTAGTAAAATTCACTTTGATATACAAGTGTTTTGGATTACAAGCATGCTTCCAGAACAGATTATGCTCATGAACCAAGATATCACTGTACACCTAATAACACACCTCTTTGCCTCTGTGTTGAGGATGAAAACCTGCACTTTGATGATTTGCCCTGGAGATAACAACAACAACATCAGGAACATCTGGACAAGTTGGCAATTGTTATAAAAAAGCTTTCATTTTTGGCTACTCCTCAAGAATCACAGAGCTAAAGGAGCAAGAAAAATAGTCTCATTCAAAATTGTACTTAGCAACCCACTAGTAATTTATCAACTTTTAAGGTAAACAGCATTAATTTCTCTGATTACAAATAATTGTGGCTGAACTTTTCAACAAAATATCTGTTTTTGTGACATTTTCTCATTTTAATAAAAGAGCATCTTGGTGCCTTACCCTCCACCCTCCGATTTGTAAGGGTGTCATATATACAAAGGTGAAACAAAACTAGGGAATTAAAAATAATAAGTGGAACAATTATTTTCATTTTCTGTTCATACAATATAATTTATAACTCAGAAGCATGTCCTGCTGTGTTCAGCAGGGGTATTTTCCAAGTAAATGCATAGGATTGCAGCCTAATTTGGGGCTAAGATGCTCCAAAAGAAGTGGTTACCTCAGTGGTCTCCATGTAAAACTGAACAATGGACTATCTGGGCTTGTGGCCATATATGGACTATATGGGCCTTGTGATGTCATGGCCAGGGCCACAAACATATAGTGTGCCTCCCCAAGGATGGTACTCCTCCTTCATTTACGTGGGAACGTCAATGTATGCTTCTCAAGGTAAACATCCTTTGTCAGTTGATTTCCTCCACTCTCCTTATTCCTTACATTCCTCTATGAAGTCTGATAGCAATTACTGGTCTCCCATCCAAGGCTGATCCTGCTTAGCTTCTTCAAGAAGGACATGACATGTTTGTCTACCAAAAGATCACCTGCCTCCTGAATCTGTTCGGCTGTCCCAGTTGAATAGAATGGCAACTCTTACCAAAGCAGCCACAGCCAAGAAGGGAAGATGCACACCACAGGGCATGAGTTGCAAAGATTAAACTCCTATTAATCCGACTTTTCAATTTTTCTCCTTAGATAAGATTAGGAATGAGTCTGGTACAGAGTGTTCTCAAGTTCCCATAACTTAACAGTGCATTTGCTTCCATGAGTCCCATGTGCTTCATTGAGTTCCATCTTTCATTGCCCCATAAAGCTTATCTCCCAGAGTTGAAGGAAGCAGGTATGGTCAACAAGAAGCTCTCTCCAAACTTAAAATGGGTCTGGTAAACTGGTAGATCAATGGGGACTTTTGAGAGCACTATGTTCCCCACTGACGGGGGGATGATGAATATATTTGCAGAATAATAAAAAGGGACACTGTCATCACAAATAGATTTCGATAGCCCCTGCAGCTCAGCAGATAAATGCTAAAATATAGGTTTATTTAACTAAGCTGAGCCCTATCCAACTTTCCTAGCCATTGTAGGGCAGTTTTGGGGGGCCCTCTTCTACAGATTGCTTAAGCTGGCTGTTTACACATGAAAAGTATTAGTTTATCATATCAGTCTCTTCCTTCTGGCAAATTCATCACTCCCTGACACACTACTATACAAGTGTACCAAGGCCATAGTAAGCCAAAATAGGTCCAACTCCAAACCTACTAGCACAAATGGGATTACTTATTTTCAGGCTCAGCCCCTGCAGACTTCAACATCAGGAGACTGGAGGATTTAATGGACACAACCAAAGCACCTTGAAGTTGCATCCTGGAGGATCTGCAAGGCCCTCCTTGCATATTTCAATATGTGATCCACAGCCAAATAGCCATCATCATTATTCAAAAATGCATAACCAAGAGTTCCAGAAAGGGTTCACCTCTCAGCACAGAAGACACCAGAGGTCAGCTGCCAGAGCCACAAAAATACAGATGTATATGTCCATTTGCTGATCCTATCTGCCAACCTCCTTGCCCATAAATTAAGAGCCGAATGGCATGATCATATTAAAGAGGAGCTGTTTTATCAAAAGACAAAACCAAAGATTTGGAATGTGTTGCAACATTTCACTTTCCCAGTTATCTGGCTTTGTATAACCTGGCAGACTCTTTGCAAATCTTATAACGTCCTTTTTATTTTATTTGGCAAGACTATATTATGGGCCCTGGCTTTTTACATTAGGTATCTAATGAGATTTTGTTCAAGTATCTCTTGTGCCTGAGACTAAAAACTCAGTTTATGCAGCGCACCTTGTGGGCATCTTCACCAAGAACAAAAGCATGGGATACAGGAAATACACCGGGGAAAAAATCTACAAAGCCAAACACTGTACATCATGGTAACTTTGGTCTGCTTAACTTTAAGCGGAAGCAACCTTAACACTTAACTTTATAGCACAATCCTAACCGTGTCTACTCAAAAGTAATCCCCATTGTGTTCAATGGGTCTTACTCCCAGGAAAATATCTTTAGGATTGCAGCCTTAGGATTGCAGACACTTTCCTGGGAGTAAGACCCACTGAACACAATGGGGCTTACTTTTGAGTAGATATGGTTAGAATTCTGCTCTCAATTTTTTAACTCTTTAAGTAGAAGCAACCATGGACAGAGGTTGATCTTGATGAAGATTACAGCATGGATGGAGTTGTGGACCGCAATCCCAGCCTCTATTCGTGTCCTGGGAAAGAATCACTGGTGGCTTTTGCACCTTGTAAGACAGCAGTCTTGGAGGTTTCTCTTCCCAAGATCCAAAAAGAGTCCAGGAGGAAGCAAAGATTTAGTCACCCCCAATCCAGGTCCACTCCCCAACTACTGCAATTTAAGGGAAAAAAGCAAGCACATCTGGACTATTAACAAGTTGTTTGGCTCAAAGCATCTGGCTGTTGGATTTGAAGATAATGCCAGAAGTTTTGGAGCCAAGTCTATGTTCCCGTCTGGGCATGGGCCAGACCACTGATCCTAATAGTTTGGACATGGGTAGGAAATGTACACCGAGGAAGTAATGCCTCTCTGCTCCTTTCCCGATGTACCTTTCCACTTTCCATGTTCCACTGAATATCTGAAGAGGGTTCTTGTACATTTCATTGCTGTGGCTGCACTCAGCACAATGAATTTGCAGATGGTTTGAAACACTGTTGTACCATTAAGTGTTGCTATATAGCTATCTGCACTGTAGGTTCTGCAGTGGCTCCGAGATAAAATTGCTGTACTTTCATCTTGTAGATCTGCTGGTAGGTGGTTTGAGATCCAAGTAGCCCATTTGAGAGCCAAGTTCCCTTTATTTGCCTGGCTCCTGCCGATCTAGCATTTTGAAAGCATGTAAATGCAAACATATAAATAGAAACCACTCTAGTGGGAAGGTAACACCGTTCCATGTGCCTTTGGTATTTAGTCATGCTGGCCACATGACCATTGTCCATCGTCTTTGGACAATTTGGCCTTGTAATGGGGATGAACACAGCACCCTACGATCGGTAATGGCTACTGGGAACAACTTTTTATGTGCACTCTAAGGCAAGAGAATTCTGAGATGGAGACTGAAGATGTCACAAGGCTGCCATCCCTGGAAAGATAAACAATAATCCTTAAAGAGCATTGCCTAAACATGAACCAGGGTAGTGTTTCAATCTGGGGGTCAAGACCACAGTGGGCCACAAAGCCACATTTGTGGGATCACGGCATGTTAAAGGAACCAAATGATTTCCACTCATTGAGGGAAATCCAGAAATTGATTTTGAAGTTATGAAAAATTTGGGAAAAAATTGTTGAAAATATTGAAATTATAAGGGCAATGAAAAGCCATTCAAGAAACGTTTGTGCTTCCATGCAGCTAAATTTAAGGAACATACATAAGACATGATTCGGCCTCAAAGTAGAGCTGGAAATAGAGCTGGAAATTGTCACTTAGGTTGAAATCCTGAAGACACTTTCCTGGGAGTAAGACCCATTGAACACAATGAGGCTTACTTTTGAGTACACATGGTTAGGATTGTGGTCTTACTGCCAGTGGTTTGCCAAACCAGTGGTGATCATTACAGCCTATAAGGTTTGATTCCTAGTTGACGTGTGCAAAACTGTCCATTGACCCTTACAATTCTGCATGTTATTGTCCAGAGGGGAAGGTGAAGAATAACTAGAAAGCAAAGCAGCTGATGTTCAGTTCCCAGAATTGTCATTGATTTGCCATTCCTGATCATCTCTGGGTATCTCAGAGATGTGAGCTTCTCTTCTTACTGCCTTCAATATGTTCCCACAAAAAACAACAACAGATAAAACAGCTACTGAAGAAGCCTGCAGGTATCAGTCTCTCCAACAGCACATCAGGGAACACTGTTCAAAAGCAGCTAATTAAATTGTGTACAAATCAGGCTTACCAATGGCAAGTACTTCTTTTTACATTGACAGCTTTTATGCCCTCTATTTGGTCGTGCTCTCCAGTGCCGTGTCCCTGAGAGGCTGAGGTGGAGATGGGAAGGGGGAATTGCATTAGCTGTACCTTGCAGAGACAGCTTCATTCCTAATGCAATGAAAGTTCCCAGAGTATTGCTAAAGCACTTATGTTTTTGGCACAAGGTCCACAAGGAAAATGGCATCAAAAGAAATCAGATTGCTTTTCCGCACCAAGAGAGCTAGTGTTGCATAGTGGTTGCAAGAGGGAAATACAAATCAAGAAACAGCTACAGGCATCCCCCACTTATTGGCTGGGTTAGGGACCAGAACACCATCCAAAAGTGAAAACCATTCAATAGTGGAACCCAGTTTTTTCCAGCTTGCAAATGCAAAATGGTCACCCAAAAGACATAAATATCACTTGCAAAAGCCTAAGTAGCACATAATTTTTTAAACACAGAGCCAAAATACATGACAAATTACAGTAAAATGAACAAAGGCATGTGTGGAGAATGAATATCTTAAGGATCTGAATGATTGTTATTTACCAAAGAGTGTCATAAAGAAATGCCCAAAACAGTATGATCACCATGTCACATGCAAATCAACATCAGGGAAGACAATTTTAGCTTTTAGACCAGCAGAGAGAGGTTGAAAGAGTGGAGCATGTGTTGAATGAATGAGTCCTGGATATAATTGAAAGATGATGAAATAGCAGAACTGTCAGAAAACGAACCATCAGAAAGTGGGGGATGCCATCAGAATGCAGTTCCATCTCTGACTAGTGGAGTTTGGGACTCTTGGGGTGTCACAACCATTTCAGCAGAGTCATGAAAAGTCATGGGCATGGGGCTTGGAATGGGGCACCATTCATGTGCCTCCAATGGGGCACATGGAGATCACATCCAGTTTGAAGATATCACTTCTGGGAGGGGGTCCTGGACAGTTAGTTATTCTTACAAGGCGTGGCAGGCTGAAATGCTCAAGAACCACTGCACTAGGTGACCTTTGGCAAGTTGCTTTCTAGCTACTGTGCATGCATGAAACTGTGAAGACCACTAATCTATCTAGGTCAGCATTTTCTACACCAGTGGTTCCCAACCTGTGGAGCACAGGTGGTCTGAAAGATCCTGAAAAGTAGTCAGCCAGGTCTTAGAGAAAAAATTTGATTACTTCCAGCACCTTATTGAGCAAGTACTCCACCATGGACCACTGGACAGTCAGCTATGAATGTGGATTATGAATCTGGTTTTTAATAGAGCAGGCAACATCTTCTGATTTTGAAACCAGTTAAATCCAGAGGTCACAGTATATGTATACAGAACAGACACACACAGAACAGACACTCACAGCTTTCAATTATTTCAACTCCTTTCAATAAGGCTCAAACTAAACAGGATTTGAAAATTATTTAAAATTGGGTCAATCCTTTTTTTAAAAAGTAGTGAGAAGGGGTAGGTAGCTTCAGGGGGTTCTCACAGGTTCTATAGAATGCTTTGCTAATGAGCGCCTGGTTCTGAGAACCGGTTACTAATGGGACATAGAACCCGTTGTTAATTTAGGTTATTGGGACATAGAACCTATTGTTAATTTATTTGAATCCCACCACTTGGTTGGACCACAAGAGGAGCACTGTCTGCCTCCATTTGCTAATCCACCTACGATGGATTTTTCCTCCAGAAATCTATCCAGTCTTAATCACTTGTCCTGTGGCAAGAAGTTCCACACACGACATGCTGGATATTTAAGATTGCTGGATATCTACTTAAGATATTAAGAAATATTTTCTTTTATCTGTTCTAACTCTGCAGACACTCAATTTTACTGGATGTTTCCTGGTTCTGGTATGCCATAAATCTCTGGTGTTGTTCTCATAAGCCAGGATGCATTCAAATAACCTTGGGACCCAAGTTCAGCATACATGACCATTCCAAAGTAATACTTTCTCCATTGCCACCCATAGTTGAACAGAGTTGTAGTTTAAAGGACAGAATCAACCGGCAATAATAAGCCAGAGGAAGTTTTGTACAACACATTTAAAAGCAAGCAGAAGCAATAACTGATATTATGGTGTCAAAACTCTGTAGTAACTATTGACAGCTATTGACTTTTCTTAAATGTCGGCTGCTTCTTAGCCAACGCTGGCATCAAAAAGACCCTTAGTGATTAAAACAAAAATGGCCAATTACTTTCAGATCTGCAATTTGCCCTGAGAAACCAATAGTGAGATTGAACACCAGACAACGAGCCCATTTTTTTACCATACAAGAAAAATAGAAGAAGCCCTCGAAATTCAAAGTTACTCTTTGCGTCCTAGCTGAGGCAAAGAAATATCTTAATACAAACTTGAAACAAGTACACAGACACACCTCACACTGGATCTGAAGTGGATGCATCTGTTTGTTGCAGTTCCCAGTTGGAATTTTCTTGACAAATGGTGGTGGTTTCATACATGCCAATTGGCCCAGTTTTCTGGTTATCTTCAGTAAATCACTTTTGCTATTTTATTTTCTTTTGAGAACAGAAATTGAATTTGTGCAAGATGTTTG
This sequence comes from Cryptoblepharus egeriae, assembly GCA_030015325.1. Classification (NCBI taxonomy): domain Eukaryota; kingdom Metazoa; phylum Chordata; class Lepidosauria; order Squamata; family Scincidae; genus Cryptoblepharus; species Cryptoblepharus egeriae. Next base: position 27,762,699 of record JAREYC010000010.1, on the reverse strand, counting down.
TACAAGATAGTAGTGTTGGGGACTAGTGTTAGTCTCATAGGGCTTGACTTGAGTTAAGTCTACTGTCAATGCCCCCCATCTCTGCCACACATGTTGAAAACAAGTCATGCCCCCAAATCCAGAGCAACTACTGGAGCACCTAAGAGACTTTATATGCACCTGTAATTACTGCACCACCTAGTGAAAACCTCTGGGAAATTCATATTGGAATCCAAAGTAAGTTGTTCTTACACCAGAGCAAGGACTCCCCGTAGTTACTCTGGATTTTGCCCATAATGGGGGCTTTTTGAGTCCTTTTGTAATTAAAAAACTTATCTCCCTTGGATCCAATCCAATTTAAGTTTGTACAGATATGTACAGATCCAACCTTGTTATGCATTGATTTTTTTTAAACATGGATTTGACAATGTGATCAACCACTGCAAATCACAAGGTAGTCATACAAACAATCATTCCATTTTTCAGTCCCAAAATCAAACTCCTGCAGATATTGGGGCACTACTTTATTCAATTAGGTGCAAAACAGGAACAAGAAACCTGGAAGTGAGACTTTAAACTTATTTTTCCATTGTTTTCTTTTTTTTAATCTACGGGAGGTTTTGGAACAAAACCCTAATTGAGAACAAGGGACACTTACCACCGTCTCCAAAAACACTCTTTATTCATCCTAGCCATTTCGATCAAAAAATATTAAAATATAACTTTTTAAAGTCAAGGACCATAATGAGGGAGGAGGACCATGGAACATGATGGGGGACCGTGATGGGGGAAACACTACAAAGACCATGATGGGGGAGGAAAAATCAGCAATTGCTATCATAGTTGCCATTTTATCTATATTTAAGCAGTCAGTCTGGATAAAGACATCAACACCCAAAATAGCCTATATTTAAAGATTGTATTCCTAGTGAACTTATATACTGCCCTCTGAGAGAACTCCTTCCTAGAATCTTATACAGCAAAAATAAGCGGTTGATGTTTTAAAGAAGTGACATAAAAGTCAATAGGGAAGGGTTACAAGGCAAGATACTAAAAAGCAAAGATGATGTCAAAAAGCATCTGGGAGAGAGAGAGTCCATGTATTCTATGTAATGGTATAGCTAAATGTATCTGGGAATGTGAACTGAAGGCTTGAGCAAAATAAGGTTTGTTAAGTTTCAGAAAATGGAAAGAAAAACAGGTGGTTCACCCCAATGGCGTCACAAGGATTTGGGTCACTGGGTGGGGGAGGAGAGCACTTCACCCCCATGATGGACCACCTCCTATGGAATGGATGTGGCATTAACCAGGGTTGTGGGTGTGATGATATAACATCACTAGGTGCGATATTGGGCACTTTCACTTTCCCATAGAGCTCAATGCATATTTTTTAGTTTTAGTTTTTCCACCATAGCTTTTGATAAAAAGGAGAGATTTCAAAACTGATTTTTGCATTGGATTCTGCTCTTCAATACCAATCCAACGACATATGACAAGATGGGGTACTGCACACCACTGGAACGTTCCAAAATGAAGTCAAAATGGAGGACAATGAAGCCCTTTTGGAGGACACCCAGACAGGAGGCTAAAAAAGAGGACAAATCCAGAAATTTCCAGTCATATGATCACCCTGATCATAACAGGGCAACAAAAATCTGCCAGCAAAGAGAAATCTTGGCCAAACATAAGAAGAAAAACTCAAAGCAGGGAATGTCAAGCAGAGAATGTCAACACCTCTTCATTGGACACTGCCAGCCACACCTCAGAAGAAGGTGAAACCAAAAAGAAAGTTTCCCTAAAAGCAAAAACAAAAGTTTCCCTAAATTTTTTTCCTAAAAATAGTATAGGGTTTTAGACTCATTCATGGTAATTTGGCAGCTTACACATTTCCTGCCATACCCTGCATGTCTCTGTCTACACACAAATGTACCTGCCAGCATAACATAGGTCTGCACACATTTTGTTGTGTTTAAAGTTAGACCTTTGATATATTTGTGGTGCTGAATCTGATTAGCTACTTTATTACACGAGAGGCAGAATGGCATAGTAGTCAGGGAGTTGGATGGAGACATGGATGATCCAGGTTCAAATCCCCACTCAGGCTTTAAGCTTCTTAGATGACCTTGCTCCAGTCACTCATTCTCAGCCTCACCTACCTCACAGGGTTGTTGTGAAGACAGCAGGAGGAAATAAAGCTTTGTGAGCCACTTTAGGCATTTGTTAAGCTTCCTCTTGATAAATTCTTGAAGAAGCTGCTTGAACTGGCATAGCAGGTAGTTATGCTGTACTTCAAAAATTAGGACAAATCAGGCCACTGTGTGCCATTTTTTTAAAATTCAGCAACTCTAAATTATCCTAAATTCAAATATTCATGGCAAGTTTTTTTTAAAAAAGGTTTTTTTGTTGTTCATTTTTTTATTTTGTTCATATAATAGTTCATTGCATCTGATGAAGTGGTTCCTAGTCTGTAAAGTTGTGCACTGCTTTTGAATTACTGCCAGGACACTCTAGTGCAAATTATTGTCCTAGTTATGGCTACGGATCACAAAGGCACTTACTCCTTCCTTATTTTCATTTCATGAGGACACAATTGCGACATGCCCTCTCACGTACTTAAAGAGGGAAGATGATCCTTGTTTGTAAAATATACAACACTTTCCGGGAGGAGATGGGCAGTTCCTCTCTTTTTATGGCACTCATCATGATGCCAGAGGCCCCTCATGTTTAACTAATTAAATAGGGGAAAAAAGACAAACCAAGAACATAAGAGGAGAACAGCTAATCAAGAAGAGAAATGGATGAAAAAGGGCTAATAAGTGGAAATTAAACACAGCCAATGGAAACATTTGAGTGTCTCAATAGTATAAGTTCCAGATGGTTGAGAGCCATGGTTTGGATGCAGAAGTATGAACAATACATTGTTCATACTATTAAAATATAGTAATATATTGCTATATTAATTCAATTGTATTCATGCCTTTTCATGTATTCTCATAGGAATAATTAATTACACAGACAAGTAATGGTATCCACTGCCTCGAAAAAAAATGAGGGTCCAGCATTGTCAACTTTGGCAGCCAGACGGAAAGCTGTTCCATCTGTACAGGAACAACTTCGTCAATAAATATCATTAATTTGCAGAAACTACTAAGAAGTCACCTCCTTGTATTGGAAGTCTACAGCAATAAAGGCCACTAGCAGAACTTCATGTTAGTTGCCCATTGCGCCTGATTTGCTTAATGCTCTGGATTGAAGTTGTACGTAGACTGAGCATACTTTTCACCCCAGATGTCAGTCCACCCTGGTGGCTTTTCCTACAATCCCACCCCACAAGCGGTTTGATTACTCACAAAGGACCCACTAGGAATTTTTTACCTATCAGCCTAATTGGCCCAGGCTGACATTTTTTTCAACCACCCCAGATTGTTGACGGGAAAGCATGGGTTTTAAAGGCTAGGTTTATTTCCTCCTTTTATGGCAGTTCTGATGTGTAGCGGTTTGGAGTAGGCAGTTTTACTATACCTTATATATATATAACTGAAAAGTCATTGACTGACCCACTGACTCATTCACTCACACATTCACATAAGAATGACCAGTGGGATGAAAGGAAGCCCTATGAGGAAAGATTGGGAGAACTTGGGATGTTCAGCCCGGAGAAGAGAAGGCTGAGAGGAGACCTGATTGCCCTCTTCAGATACCTGAAGGGCTGTCATAGGGAGGAAGGGGCTCATTTGTTCATAGCTGCTTCTGAAAGCAGAACTAGAACCAATGGGTACAAACTGCAAGAAAGGAGATTCCGGCTGGATATCCGGAAAAAATTCCTGACGGTGAGGGTGGTTCGGCAGTGGAACAGATTGCCAAGGGAGGTGGTGGGCTTTTCCTCACTGGGGATCTTCAAGCAAAGGTTCAACGAGCACCTGTCGGAGATGCTCTAGGAGGTTTTCCTGCTACAGGCAGAGGGTTGGACCTACTAGGTCCTACTAGTCGATGACCTACTAGGTCCCTTCCAACTCTAGGATTCTGTGATTCTATAATTCATCAACTGCCAGCCAAAACCGCTGGGCCAAGAAGCATGAAATGTGGGGAGATTGTTCCTTCCATGATGGAGGCACCCACTGTGAATTGGTTTTTTGAAATTCCAACTGGAAGTGGGTGAAAATGGGCACAACATGTTTTCCTCCCTATACTTCCATTGAGAATCCCTGACTGGTGACTGCCCTATCTCAACCCCAGGACCTAGAAATTCAGGGAGGGTGTTCCTTCTGTGACATCAGCACCCACCAAGAACCGATGTTAAGAAATTTAACCCTTAAGGGGCTGAAAACGAGTACAATGTGTTTTTGTCCTATACTTAACAATGAAGACTGATTAACATCCAGCTGATGCACTGGGAGGGAGGGTGCACATGGGGAGATGATACACGTAGGGGGGTGATGCACATGGGGAGATGATGCACATGAGGAGATGCTGTATGGATACGTTGTGTATGGAGGGATGATGCGCATGGAGGAACAGTTTGCATGGGGGTATTGCAAATGGGGGACAGTGCACATTGAGGGGCAGGTGCGCATGGGGATGTTGTACAGGGTATTGTGCAGGGGGGTGTTGCACATGGGGGATGATCCGCATAGGGAAATGATGCACATGGGGAGATGGCGTGCATGGGGAGATGTACAGGGGTGTTGCTCATGGGGGGAAGATGTGCATGGGGTGTTGTACATGATGCACATGGGTGGTGTTGTGCACAGGGGGGTTGATACACATGGGGGGTTGATACGCAATGGGAGGATAGCATAAGGGGGGTATTTACTCCCACAATGCAGGTACATTTCTGTAGTTCATAAATAAAAGTGTTCCTGATAAAATCCAAACCACAGTCTGGTGTCTTATTTGGTGTACATGAGTTAATAAACATAATCTCTCTTTCTTCCAAATAAGATTTGCGACTATTTCTCCCAGTAAAGAATTTATTTGTATGACCACTCTTTCACCACTCGGGCTAACATCCACATTGACTTTCACGAGAGCAAAATCCAGAGAACAGCACAAAATCTGGTTTTGACACATCTAAAGTGGCTTTGGGGAGGAAATTTTTTTTTTTTTTGCTGCTAACATCTACTCCTGAACTGAACCTTCTCCAAGTTGGAGATGTTCATTTCTGTGCACTATTCTGCAGCCACCTGCTGCCACCAACAGACCAAAAGTAAAAATGTTTTGAATAAAATTCAGCTATAACATGTTCATGTGGTTTAATTTAAAACCTGCTTTTTAAATTTAAAACTATTATAACTAGAAATCTTGAAAATCATGGTGGCCAGACTTGTGGTGGATGCACAATGGTGGTATACAGAATTTCAGACAATTGAGGGGAGAAAAAATTCTATAATGTAAGAGAATTGCTAAACTCCACATTTAAATCCCTGGGGCATTGGTTCAATATTTCTTATTGGAAATGAAGCAGAATTGTTGGAAAAAATATTGCAGCATTAACATTAACATTAACATAAAAAATAACATTAACTGTTATTGGGTGCCTAGGGCACAATCCAGAGTAACTACGGGGAGTCCTTGCTCTGGTGCAAGAACAATTTACTCTGGATTGCAATATGAATTTCCCATAGATTTTCACTAGCTGGTGCAGTAACTACGGGTACACGTAATGTCTCTTATGTGGTCCCGTAGTTACTCTGGATTGTAGGGTTAGGCTCCAATCCTAATGACACTTTCCTTAGAGTAAGACCCTTTGAACACAATGGGGCTTCCTTTTGAGGTCAGGATTGTGCTCTTAGTTAAATTCATAGCTCAGTGACTTTCTTGAATCTGAACAAGAGAAGCATCTGGCAGACCACCTCACCAACCTGAAGAACTTGAGAGTTCCTCTGAATGGCATGGGAGAATACCTATTTGACAAAGGGCCCAATCCAGAAGTGCACTTGAGTTACCCTATCTATCACTGGGCTGACCCAATTGCAAGATGCTCCACCCTTGTTACTCTGGAAAAGGCTTGGGGCACCCTAAGGCAACATAGGCTGCCCCAAGAGAGGTGGACCTGCTCTGCCCTAACTAGGGCAGCCTAGGCAGTTCAGGAGAGGCATGTTGAGGGCATGTTTAGCATTGCCAGGACAGAGCAGTTATCCTGTATTCAGAGCCTGTTTCCAGCTTCTCAGAGTTATACCACCTCAGAAGCAGGTATAGTAATGAGTAGACCCATAGGGGTCCATAATAAGGCAGAGTAAGAATTGCAGTGTTGACCAAAAATCTGAGTTCGTGCCCTGAGCCCTGCCTCTCAACTTCAGGATATGGCACAACTACAGCAGCCCACTAACCTATGGATACAGCAGGCCACTCCAAGAAGCCCCTTATATTTACTGTACTTGTATTTACTGGAGTCTGTACTGGCATCCCATTAGGGACTCCTTCTAAGGCAGGCACCACAGCTGTTCCTTGTTCAGTGTGATCTGAGGCGGGTATCCTCGGGAGCAAGTCCTCCCCAGGACTGTCTTGGGTAAAGAGCACTTCTGAGGAAGTTTGGAATAGGCTTCCATGGAAAAGGAACCCACAGGAGGGACGAGGGGACTAGCTTGAGCTCCAGTGGGGCCCTAGGCAAAGTTTGGAATAGGTTTCCATGGCCAGGGAACTCATGGGGGTTCCTGGGGGTGCAGCTTGAGCCAGGTTTGTATGTGAGATCTGTGTGTGGCAGTGTGGAAGGTGTGCCTTATCAATGTTCTAGTGCTTTACTCCCAGGAAAGTTTATTTAGGATTGCAGCCAAAATCATCCCCCTCTCTGCAACCCTCACACCAGCCATGAAGATTTTCAAAGGTACAGCACAATTCTTTATCACACATGTACAGTATTTTCTTTATCACAGTGTTGTGTGTTACTGTGTATTACAGTGTTTTGTAATCATTTTTATAAACATATTATTTTCATATGAATATTTTTTGGATTGTGGAACCAAGCATCTGAGTTTCCATTATTTCCTATGGAAAAACACACTTCAAATAAAGAGCATTTCACATAACAAGCATGCCTATGGAACAGGCAGCACAATCCAGAGCAACTAATCTGTCCACATAAGAGCCCTTGGGTTGCCCTATCTATAGCTAGGGTGGAGCAACTGCAAGATGCTCCACCCCAGTTACTCTGGAAGAGGCTTAGGGCAGAGCAAGGCAAGATAGGGTGCCCTAAGAGAGGTGGACCTGCTCTGCCCTAACTGGGGCAGCCTAAGCAGTTCAGGAGAGGCAAGTTGAGGGCATGTTTAGCATTGCCTAGGGCAGAGCAGTGACTCTGTATCCAAAGCCTGTTTCCAAGGCAGAAATGCCCTCTTCCAGCCCTCAGAGTTATACCACCTCAGGAGCAGGTATAGTAATGAGTAGACCCATAGGGGTCCATGATAAGGCCCGAGTAAGAATGGCAGTGTTGACCAAAAATCTGAGTTCTTGGCCATCCTAGCTGCAACCCCTGCCTCTCAACCTCAAGATATGGAACAAACTACGGCTGCCCACAAACCTCAGGATACAGCAGGCCACTCCAAGAAGCCCCTTGTATTCACTGTAGAATATACTGGCATCTCATCAGGGACTCCTTATAAGGCAGGCACCCAGTGGTGTCACCAGACTGGTGCGGCTGGTGTGGGCTGCATTGGGTGATGCGCTCCGTATGGGGTGATCCACCAGAGGAGTTTGACTGTCCTTTGGCAGGCCCCAGGCATCAGCACACCCATTCAGGCCTGCCCCAAGGTGGAGCAGCAGCCAGAAGATGCCAAACGGCCATCTGAGATGCACTGCGCAGAAACACACTGAGCATGCAGAACAGCTTCAGAGGAGACTTCCTTAGAGCGGAGGAAGTCTGCGCCTCTGCACGGCCATTTGGCCTCACTCAGGAGGTGGAGCCGCAGTTGAATGGCTTCAAAAGAGTACTGCACAGGCACCAACTCTGACGCCTGCACAATCTCCTCTGAAGCCGAAAGACTTCAGAAAAGTACCACACAGGCATCAGAGATGGTGCCTGCGCAGTACCCTTTCTGAAGCCAGTTGGCTTCAGAAACAACTGTGCAGGCGCCAACTTTGGCAACTGCACAGTCCAGGTAGGGGGTGAGCACATCCCAGGGGTGACGCACAGACTTCCGCACCGGATGATGCACAGAGTCGTGTCACCAGTGTAGGCACCACAGCTGTTTCTTGTTCAGTGTGATCTGAGGTGTGTCTCCTCAGGAGCAAGTACTCCCCATGTGTCAATTACTTAGCATGCTCTGGAGCAATTAGGGCAGCCCAGGCTTCCTGACTCTCTGGATGCAGCATAACTTTCTGCTCTGGATACAGAATAGTTAGGAGAGAGCAGTTAGGGCAGAGCAGGCTGAACTTGCTCTGGATTGTGCCCAAATTAAGCTTGCTACGTGAGGCGCCACTGTAACTGCAAAAGAGACAAGGTCCCCCAAAATGTAGGACACCCCAGAAAAATGTAGGACATGACAAAATAAAAACTAAAAACACTCATATGTATGGCTTTCATGTGGTTGAACACTATATTACTTATTAAATTTAAAATTATTACATAGAATTTATTAATTACAAGAAGGCTACATGCTATCTGTTCACAAGCAATTGGAGGACAATAAAGTTTTTTCTAGGACACAAGGCTAAAAAATAGGATGTGTCCGAGAATAAGAGGACATATGGGCACCCTGCTTATGTGCAAGTGAGTACAAGCGAGAGAAATGTTGTTTCAATTCTGAATTGGTAACTTTTCATGTATGGTTTTTAGCTTCTGTTGATACTATTTTTTTCTGGAAAGGTAGGATAAACATGCTGAACATGAATAAAGCAACATACAAACACACACACACGAAGACAAAAAATATATTTAAGATATTGGTTCAAAGCAGTAACACACACTTGTGCCAGCAGGTGTCACTCTGGACCTTTTCTAGACAGTGCTTTCTTCTGCTGCACAATGAGATAGGCTTTTAATCCAGAGTAATTACGGGAGCATGTAAGAGACTTCTACACGCACCCGTAGTTACGGCACCACCTAGTGAAAACCTATGGGAAGTTCATATTGCAATCCAGAGTAAATTGTTTTTACACCAGAGCAAGGACTCCCTGTAGTTACTCTGGATTGCGCTTTTCATCTCACTTTTCCCATGCCAAAGCAAATGTCCAAGGGCCTTGCAAAGTTTTCAAAATAAAAATGCAATGTATCAGAACAATAAGTTTTTTAAAATCAAAATTAAAGTATTAAAACATGAAGGTGCAATCCTAATAAATTTTCCAGTACTGGCATAAGCACAATGCAATTCCGAAACAAGGGAACAAACATTGCTTGATTTTGAGGAAGACTCTATTACTAATTTTAAAAGTGTTTGTGGTTTTTATTTAGAAATTTGCTTATTTTTTTGCGACCGGAAGTATGCTGTAGGAACTTAATTCTTATTTGTGTATATCTATTTGTCAATATGTATAGGGCTATCACATGCACCCCAAAACAGGGACAGTCCCGATTTTGGGGGGACTGTGTTCACATACTAGCAAATGGGACATAGGGTTCTGTCCCAATTTTGTGGAAGAGAATTATGGCACCCCTAAATACATAGTAAAATTGATTTCATCAGTTGTTTCCAAGAACTTATCAATGATAGATAAACTTTAAGTGAGGACTTTCAGTATACAAAAATAATGTCTGGAAACAAGAATATGACCCCTTTTCTGGAATCTGCTGTGTGAGTAAAAGACTGAATCTGCAATCTTCTTTGAGTAAGCTTAGGTAAGCTTATCCTACCTAAGCTTAACGGAACAAACAAGAGGACACATAAACTACAATGCAGAGTAACTACAGGAAGACTTAAGAGGCACTTACTCTGAATTGTTCTATGCATTTCCTTTAGGTTTCCCATAGGTGGCACCATAACTATGTCAGTGTAAAAGGTCCCATACAGCCCAATCCAGAGCAACTAATCTGTCCACATAAGAGCCCTTAGGTTGCCCTGTCTAACACTAGGTTGGAGCAACTGCAAGATGCTCCAGCCCAGTTACTCTGAAGGAGGCTTAGGGCAGAGCAAGGCAAGATAGGGTGCCCTAAGAGAGGTGGACCTGCTCTGCCCTAACTGGGGCAGCCTAAGCAGCTCAGGAGAGGCAAGTTGAGGGCATGTTTAGCATTGCCTAGGGCAGAGCAGTTACTCTGTATCCAAAGACTGTTTCAGGGCAGAAATGGCCTCTTCCAGTTCCTCTGAGATATACCACCTCAGGAGCAGGTATAGTAATGAGTAGACCCATAGGGGTCCATGATAAGGCCCGAGTAAGAATGGCAGTGCTGACCAAAAATCTGAGTTCTTGGCCAGCCTAGCTGCAACCCCTTCCTCTCAACCTCAGGATATGGAACAAACTACGGCTGCCCACAAAGCTCAGGATACAGCAGGCCACTCCAAGAAGCCCCTTGTATTCACTGTAGAATGTACTGGCATCTCATCAGGGACTCCTTCTAAGGCAGGCACCCAGTGGCGTCACCAGACTGGTGCGGCTGGTGTGGGCTGCATTGGGTGATGCGCTCCGTATGGGGTAATGTGCCGGAGGACTTTGACTGTCCTTTGGCAGGCCCCGGGCGTCAGCACCCCCATTCAGGCCTGCTCCAAGGCAGAGAATCAGCCAGAAGCTGACACTTGTCTGAGGAGTTGGCCTGAACGGCCATCTGAGATGCACTGCGCAGAAACACACTGAGCATGCCGAACAGCTTCAGAGGAGACTTCCTTAGAGCAGAGAAAGTCCGCGCCTCTGCACAGCCATTCGGCCTCACTCAGGAGGCGGAGCGGCAGCCGAATGGCTTCAGAAAGAGTACTGCACAGGCACCAACTCTGACGCCTGCACAGTCTCCCCCAAAGCCAAAAGGCTTCAGAAAAGTACTGCGCAGGTGTCAGAGATGGTGCCTGCGCAGTACTCTTTCTGAAGCCAGTTCGCTTCAGAAACAACTGCGCAGGCGCCAACTTTGGTGACTGTGCAGTCCAGGTGGGGGGCGGGGCGCGCATCCCAGGGATGACGCACAGACTTCCGCACCAGGTGATGTGCAGAGTCATGTCACCACTGTAGGCACCACAGCTGTTCCTTGTTCAGTGTGATCTGAGGGGTTTCTCCTCAGGAGCAAGTCTTCCCTTTGTGTCAATTACTTAGCATGCTCTGGAGCAGTTAGGGCAGCCCAGGCTTCCTGACTCTCTGGATTCAGCATAACTTTCTGCTCTGGATACAGAATAGTTAGGAGAGTGCAGTTAGGTCAGAGCAGGCTGAATTTGCTCTGGATTGCAGCCATAGTTACTCTAGATTGTAGCCATAGTCCAGGATAATAAATAATATGGATTTTTAGGGGAAATATTGGACAGCAACATTTAAAACCAATAATAAAACAGTTCTTGGGACTTGAGAAGCCTTTCCTTTCCTAGTCGTGCATCCATCTCATCTCAGAAGGGAAGGAGGATCATGGAAAAGGTCCAATCTTAGCTGATGGGTATATCTGTGTCAGAGACAGCACTCTCCTACCTCAGTCCAGGCGTGTTTAAATCTGTAAATGCAACTTGCATGCAAAAGGAGGCTTTACAGGTGCAAACGAAGAGCTGCCTTTGTAGTTCATGCATAGATTCATAATATTCATTAAAAAGCTTTGAAGTTCAAGGCCTTTGAAGATGTAAAATGAGACATATGTTCAAAGTGTTATCGAGTTGCTTTTTTAATTTAAAGGAAAGAAAGTATACATTGCTTTTTCTTATTTTTATTTTTGGAAATAGCAGAGTTTGTTACGTGATTATTTTCCTCTCTTGAGTATCTGGATTCCCCGCCTTGTTTTTACCCAACAGGGAAGAGAAAGAGACGAGGATCCTGTTACTTTTTGGAACTCCTCCTCTCAGTGCAGTGCCTTAGGTAGGAAAGGAGACATAATTTATGCTCACAATTCGATACAGTGGTGCTGCCATCAAGCTGAAAGTAGTCAAAAGAGAAACTATAATGATGGAAACTGCAGGTGGCTCATGTAAGATCCTTTATACAGTGGTTTCCAAACTTTTTAGCATCAGAGTCCACTTTTAAAAATGACCCCTATTAGGATCGATCTAGGCTTACCAGCCTTTGAAAAAAGGAGATTTAGAAAGAAATAATATTGATTTATGAATAAGAAAGGCCCACTAACATTCATCTACCTAGAAGTACACAAGCATGCAAACTGCAAGAGCTCAAACTGCAAACTGCAAGTGGCTAGTGCTGCAAAACTAAAGAAACTTTCCTGGGAGTAAGACCTACTGAACACAGTGGGGTTTACTTTTCAGAAGATATGGTTAGGATTGTGCACTAGGCTGGCTCTTTGGTTTGTGGGAATATTTAAGCTTGACATCTCTTCTATACTGCAGCGTACAGTATAGCAGTACTTCTATACTCCAGAGTACAAGAAATTATATTCATACTTAAATTCCTCATATGTCTAGGGTTGCCATAAGTATCTTCCACAAAACCGGATCAGGACCCCCTGTCAAATTTTCCAGTATGTTAGGGTTGCCAAATGTCCTGAAAAAATAGGGACAATCTTGATTTTGGGGGATTGCGTTTGAATACTGGCAAATGGGACAGAGGATCCTGTCCCGATTTTGTGGAAAAGAATTATGGCAATGCTGCAATATGTGAATGCAATCCCTGAAAACCAAGACTGTAGCAGTTTTCTGGGACATAAGGGAATCCTACATGAGACAATGCTCAGAGTTCCATCATATGGGGAATCAGGATCTGATTTCTGAATAAGTTCAGGGTTTGAGGCAGTGGTGGGATTGAAATAAATTAACAACAGGTTCTATGTCTATAGCACAACAGGTTCTATGTCCCATTGGTAACTGGTTCTCAGAACCAGGCGCTCATTAGCAAAGGGTTCTATAGAACCTGTGAGAACCCCCTGAACCCCACCACTGGTTTGAGGCCATTAAAAACAAACCTTTGGTGATGCACCCAAATTCAGGTCGCAGTCCACCAGTGAGTCCTGATTCACAGATTGTGAACCATTACTTTATACTGCACCTTCTGGGGTGTCTGCCCAATCCATTCCACACCCCTCACAAGAGCAGTGGGTTGCTTTTGCTGTAAAATGAAGAAGACAGTGCCAATTATCAGACCAACCATGAGATGTGAACCTCAAAAGATGCTAAGAAAATGGTCTCATTTATTTATAGGCATTCACCAAATATGTAGCTCAATGCATTCTGAGTATATTGTAGGGGAGGCCAAACACCAGCTTGCAATCTGCATGTGGATCTTTTGACATACAATCTGCAGCTCTTTGGCTGAGCACCTTTTCTACATCACAGTTAATATAAAAGATAAATTAAAAAGAATTCCAAGCAGTGCCTTAGCCTTAGCATGAATAGACTTCATTGGAAAACACTGTGTTTCATGGTGACCTCTATTCCCCCCCCCTTTTTTTTTGAAAGCAGGCACTGAGTTTTGAAAGGAAAAAAGGTCTTTTTTAACCGCACCACTTTGGAACAAAAGCTGCTATCGTCACAATTCAATTTTATGGCACAAGCTACAGATAATTCCCAGTATTTTGAATTAATTAAGGGTGAAATCCAGAGTAACTACAGGGAGTCTTTGCTCTGGAGTAAGAACAAGTTACTCTGGACTGCAATATGAATTTCCTATAGGTTTTCACTAGGTGGTGCAGTAACTACGGGTACACGTAATGTCTCTTACGTGCTTCCATAGTTACTCTGGATTGTGCCCTAAGTTAACGTTTGTGACAAGCAAGAGAGAGGCATGCCTCCCCCCATAAAAAACTGATTTTTCGTCAGCGCCTCTCATTCCATACTTGATTAAAGCAGCTGCCGACAATTCGAGAGAAATGTTTCTTTACTGAAGTGTTAAAAATATCAAAGCTGCTCTTTGTGGCTTTTAAGGTGTTCGGAAAAATGTACGAAATACCAAAATCCTCACTACTATCTACATCTGTTTGCAGCTGTGAATCAACTTCAATAGCTCCCCTCATTCTCCCGTCTCTTTTTTTAGAGATCCTTTTAAACCACACTATGGATAAATTATATTTAGCACTAAATAACGTGTTCAAATCCGGATATGTTCAGACACAGTACTTGAGTTCAAATAAATTGCCTACATGAAGTGGTGTCAAAAGTAGGACAAAGACAAAGATCATCAGCTTAAACCTCCCCATGAGAACATCTGTGCATATTTTCCACCTTCCCAAAAAGTAGCAATAAGTACTTCTTTCTTCCCAGTAAGACACTTCTGCCCCACTACTGGGGTGGGAGGTGGTGTTAGGCCAATGCATACATCGACCGCCCCCCACAATCATGGGAAGATAGGCCAGGTGAGTTAGGCCAACCTAAATTTCTTAGGATTGTGCCCTTAACGTTTTGTTATTTTAAAAACTGTACATACCGTCTTTAATAATGGACTGCCTTTACTACTTGTATGTAACCTTAACAGTATGTTCCTTACGTTGGGTGAGTTAAGACTAAAAGCAAGTATTTCTGTGGAACTCCTTGCCACAGGATGTGGTGATGGCATCTGGACTAAATGACTTAAAAGGGATAGAAGCCATTATATAAACTTATGTTGAAAGAGTCAGGACCAAAGAAAATATTTTCCCAGATGTAATTAATCTGTGGAACTCCTTGCCATAGGATGGTATCTGGCCTACAGTAGATGCTTTTAAATGAGATTGGTCAAATTTCTAGACTAGGAAAAATCTATCATAGGTTATAAGCCATGATGGGATTGCGAGTATAGAAGTGGGACACTCAAAATCCAGAGGCAAAGGAGGGCACCATGATGCAGGTCTTTTGTTGTCTTGTGTGCTCCTCTCTGGTGGGCCACAGAGAGATACAGGAAACTATATGGGTACTATATGGGTCCTTGACCTAAGCCAGCAGGGTTCTGTTCTTAAAAAATTTGAATCCAGCTTGGTTTCATGTATATGAAGTGGTAGGACTATACATACAGAGCCCATGGTGTTAGCAAATGCACCTCCACTTTCTGATGGATCCATTCTTTCAACACCTTTCAACTATACCAACTCATACATTCAACACATGCTTCACTCTTTCAATCTCTTTCTGCTGGCTAAAATAATCTTCCCTGATGTTAATTTGCATATGATTTAATGATCAAACTTTTTTGGCAATTCCTTATGACTTTCTGCGGTAAATAAACATCATTCAAAAAATAAAATAAGATATTCATTGCCCATGCATGCCTTTGTTCATTTTACTGTAATTTGTTAAGTATTTTGGCTATGAATTTATAAATGAATTTATAAATTGAGGCTCTTGCAAATAATATTTGTCTTATTTGTTGGCCGTTTTGCATTTGCAAGCTGAAAAAGACTAGGTTCTACTTTTCAATGGTTTTCACTTTTGGATGGATCCTGATTTGCAGGCTGTTTAATTTGACACCTCTTCTATATTGAAGCCCCTGAACGTAAGAAACTAGATTCATACTATTCCTGATCAGATAGTGCTCAGTATTCCATCATATGGGGAACCAGCTATCCTCCAAAAGGAGAAATCTTCCTTGTAGCAACCCCAACATCATGGAGAACCTTTCTGCGGACCACCTTCAGTACCGTCTTGTTATAACATTCTCTTTCCCCTTAACTTTTGCAGTCTAAACCAGCGTGTCCAGACTTTTTGGCAGGAGGGCCACATCATCTCTGTGACACTGTGGTGGGGGACAGAAAATTAATTTACATTTCAAATTTGAATAAATTTACATATAAGAATGTATTGGAGTAGATTACAAGACATCCCCAAAAGCTGGATAGAGGTGTCTTGTTGGGGGCCACATTGAGGCTCGCCAGGGGCTACTTCTGGCCCCCGGGGTCTGTGTTTGGAGACCGCTGGTTTATGCTAACCCCATTTTGATTTCTGTCTGGCATTCATGAGATCCAAACAGGATTTTACTCTGTAAAGGGGTCAATGTGCTGAATTTTTTGAAGAGGTCCTGCCAATTAAGGGATGTTCGGAGAAGCACGGTTATGGGTCTGCGGGAAAATATGGTGTCTCATGTATCCTATCTGTTCATTCCCTATTTCGCAGGCCTTACCCACAGTCATTCATGCCGTCCTTCGTAATTGGGAGGGCTAGAACCCTGCTTGCCTCAATGATCCACATCTCAGCTCTTTACAAAGCAATATGCCAGATGCCATGATCCTATTAAAAATACACGAAATACACATAATCCTTTCCTTGCCCTTTAGAACATCTTTTTCAACTACTTCATCTCAAACTTTAATATCTACCTGAAACTTCTGGTATGTGGGAAAGGAAAGCAATTTCACTCTGAGATCGCTGCCATTTCTGAAACAAATAAGCTGTTTAAGATGTTGCAAAAATGAGAGTTAATCATTCAAGGACTAATTCAGAAACTGAAGGATCCATTTCTTAGATTATAGATTAAAAACCTGTTAGAATTGGCCCTTTGTGCTATAATGCAGAAGATGGAGGAGGCCTGGCAGAGCCGTCGGTAGCTACAGTTCCACCATAATTCTTTTAAATATTAAACCACATTGCCTTTGGGCTGACACGATGGAGTCCCACTTCAATGTTTTTATTTAGCAGTTTCAAAAAGAACATTACAAGCAGGGGAACATGGAATAAGTATAAAGAAGTCATATTTGGAAGAATGATGCCAGGAAACTAACTTTGAAGCTGTGAGTTGCTAGAAATGTAATTTGCATTTTCCCCCCATCGGCATCCACCGGTAGCAGGCATTTTGACAATTAAAAAAAAAGAAATACATAACTTGTTTTTCCCAACCACACTGCCTCGGTAAAGTTTCAGGCAAGACATCACAATAGAAACAAGCCTGACTGAACGGAAATATTTCCAATTTAAGAGAACATAAGGTAAAAAAACCCCTCAATTCTTATTTCCCTTATGACCCATCTAGCGCTGGATTCTGCTTCTCACAGTGACCAATCAAATGCCTTTTGGAAACCCTAACTAGGGCATGAAACAATAGCTTTTGGCAACTGATATTTAGTGATAAAGTATCACTGTACATGGAGGCTCCATCCAGCCCTCATGATTAATATCCACTGATGGACCACTCCTCCAAACATGTATTCATCCAATCCCTTTTTAAAGCCACACGAACTACTGCCCATCTTCAAATGTTATAGCAGAACATTTTATTAAGGATACAATCTTATAGTATGGAGGAATAAGTCCCATTGGACATAGTGGAACCCAGTTCTGAATAAGCAAGTACAGGATTGCATTGTAAATAAATTTTCATTGTGTACGGAAGATCCATCCTGAATCATGCCGTTAATTTCACTAATAGCACAATCCTAACCATGTCTACTGAAAAGTAAGCCCATTGTGTTCAATGGGTCTTACTCTCAGGAAAGTGTCTTTAGGATTGCAGCCTAAGTGATCCAAGTCCTGGAATAACAAGAGAGCAAGAAATGTTGCAATATAATGCTACTTTGTTAGTCACTGTCCATTAAAACAGATGGATGGCTGTTTTTGCCAATGAGAGCAGTGCATTCAGGATGCCAAAGGTCCAGTCATCACCAATTTCCTGATCATCATCAATGATGTCTTCTGTTGCATGGTTGACACAGTGCCATATCATTAGGGGTATTAAGAATATATCCCTAATTTGGTACATCCTACACATAATTTTTAAAAAACGTTTATAATTTTATAAACTTCAAGCAGCAATCACGCACGCATAATGGGGAGTAAGCTCCGGCAAATAAAAATTTACTTCCAAGTATAACATAGATAAGATTGCTTTGCTTGCTGCAATGCTCCCACCCCAAACACTACAAAAATCCTCAACGTTAATATGGTGGGGAAATTAATACAATTAAACAGATCTGACATTTCCAATCATCCGTCCAATATTGTAATGGCATGAGAGGTAGTGGAGGAATCGCAATCTGGAATGTGTGTGTGTGGAAGGATCTGGTCGAGAATGAATCTGGAGTCTTAGAAAAGAAGGGGAAAAGCACCATGACCAGCGGGCAGGAGGAAAGGGAAAGCCGAGAATAAAAAATGAAGGTAATCTGCATCTGATTGAGTAATCTGAGCATCTAATGCAGTGATTTTCAACCAGTGTGTCGTGTGTCTACTTGTGAGTAGACATGGATAGGATTGCGCACTTAATTTAGCACCTTTTAATACCTTTTAGCACCATTAAAAAGAGTCTGCATTGTTAGTGTTTGGTGATTCTAAAGAATGATCCTGTGGGGAACCATGAGAGGACTAATACTACAAAGAGCAGAATAAGCCCTACATCCCAAAAGAGCCATCTCAGAGTGTAAGTTTGGGCTTTCTGACCATGGCCATGGGATTTAAACCACTCCACCACATCCTGAAGGTCATGGGGTTTGGGTTTGTATCCCAACTCCCTTTTGGCTTTTTCCATACTGAAATAATGTGTGACACCTGTTTTATATACCTCCGTCCGTGTGAGCAGGGGCTGGAAGTTATACACACGTCCAACCGCAAAATGGACCATTTCGGTGAGAAACGCAAAGAAATAAACAACTGAAAGAGGAAGGCGAAATTTTGGGAATGTGTAGCCCAAGCCTTCTACAAGAGGGCAGAAAAATTCAAAATTGTTGACCGGATTATCATCTGAAACAAAGTATGCTTGGCCTTCTGCTTTCTGCTCTTTGGTCGCTCCAAGAGCTTCTGCAGCTAAGATGTGAGCTTCTACCAGATTATCGACATGGACAAAGTCCACTAAAGTGCCCGGATCTCCGTACACAAACCTAAACCATCCCCGTTCAATGTAGCTGACAATTCTTGGAAGGTGTCTTTGTTCGCCAGGGCCATAGATACCAGCAGGTCTCAAGGCACATGTTCTCAGTACCCCCTGTCCTCCCTTAAGGACAGTCCCATTTGCCTCTAAGACTTTCATCTCAGCTAATGCTTTGGTCCTGGAATAATGGTCGGGGTGAAGGTGGAGTGGGAGATACGGCAAAGACTCATTCCCATTTTCAATGACTTGACCCCCGAACACCACATTGTAGGTACTTGTGTAGATCAGCCGTGAGACTCCGGTTTTCCTGCAAGCTTGGATGACATTCTCGGTTCCTCTCAAGTTCACATCTTCGATACACTTCCAGTTCAGCTGCTCCCGGCCAGACATGCCGTAGGAAGCAATATGGAAGACGCAGGTCACACCTCGGACTGCTTCTTCCACTTCAGAGACAACGCGGACATCACCCTGTACAAATTGAACTCCTTTAGGCATCTCTTGGACAGGCTTTGAGATATCAAATAGGATCACATCCACTCCATTTTTGGAAAGGGCACATCCTAAGCTAGAAGACAACAAAGATTACATGTCACAGGCATCAGGACTTGGATGACATCCTTAACTATCCGAAGGCCGAATCCTTGGACCAGTTTAAACCTTCAAGAAGCTAACAAGACTCAGTGCTGGTCCACGTAATTAGCCACCATTATACCATTATACTCTGCCTTTCCATTGGACTAATTCAGTGGTGTGGAGAGGGGGGATTTGCTGCTTGGGTAACAGCCTATCCTCCATAACAATCTAACCCAGGCTATCGTGCTTTGCATGCAGCGTATGCAGTGCTGAGCACGATACCATAGTTTTTCAAGACTGACGGAGGCCTGCTTTTTTTTATACCAAGAGTAAATATAATTTAAGGCTACAAATTTTAGTCAATTCAGGCAAAAGTTAATTGGCAAGGCTACCAATTTTGAAATTTCAAATGCCAAATGTGGGTTTGTGTGTGACTAATGTGCGTGACTAATTTAAACATGTGTGACTATTTTATCCCTGCTAAATCTGGTTATAGTTCTATTACGGGTCTAACCTAGTTATACACTGATTTTTTATACACTGATTTGACTCAACACAAACAGCCACTGCAAATCAGTTTTAAAAACTGCTTTTCTACTGTTGTAAGTAGGTAGTCATACAAGCAATCATTTCACTTTTCAGTTCCAGAATCAAACCCCTGTACATATTGTGGCACTACTTTATTCAACTAGCCCTACAATCCAGAGTAACTACTGGAAGATGTAGAAGGCACTTACTCTATGCATTTCCCATAGGTGGCACCATAACTACATCAGTGTAAAAGGTCCCATAGTTACTCTGGGTTGTAGCCTAGGTGAAATAGGAGCAGGAAATCTGGAAGTGAGTCTTTAAACCTATTCTTTAAACCTAAAGTGGGTCTTTAAACGGATTTTGTTTATCCATGGGAGTTTCCTGAATAGAAATGAGGGATACTTGTATTCTGGATAATGAGGGTGGATAATGAGGGATACTTGTATTCTGCTTTTCCAACAAAATAAGCCAATACTTCTCAGTCGGGCACTAACCGAAAACCAAAGTAACCACCGCCTCCCGTAATAAGGATGGTTTCCTTGATGAGATTTTCTTCATCCATGTCTGGCTTTCAAGCGCTATCTTAAACCAAACAGATCTATAAATAAAGGAATAATGAGATAATTGTTATTTTTTTCTATGAAAACAAAACACAATGTGGTTTTAAACAGCTCATGTTCTGCAAGACACACATTATATAATTTGAGCAAAAAACCAGGAAGCAGATTCCTGGTGTGCTGAGTACACAACGCCAAAACCACCTTTATATATTTAAAATGGTCTTATTTTTATTTCAAATGAGAAACAGTTCAAGCCAAAAATTCTTTTGTCTGTCTGAAAAAGCTGTACAAGGCACAGGAGAATTCCTGGGAAAAGAAGTGGCAACACTTGTCCGACTCAGAACAGCTGTGTCAGTGTGAAAGCAAAACCATCTTGTGGCTTTCTGTGTGCTAAATGTTTCTGCCTGCAAGAAAAAACAGGAATTTTGCCCAACATGGGACACACAGAAGGTAAATTCATCAAAATGTATTTCACTCAAAACATATTAAGGGTTAAATAAGGCTTTATAAAATAAAATGATTTTTTTTCTGCAACGTAGGGTTGCCATATGTCCCCCAAAACAGCGACAGTCCTGATTTTGGGGGATTGTGTTCACATACTAGCAAATGGGACAGTGGGTCCTGTCCTGATTGTGTGGAAACGAATTATGGCAATCCTACTCCATTGGGATCACCCAGTGGCATAGCTAGAGAGGGTGCAAAGCAAAGGTTCTGCAGTCACCTGGACATATGATAGGCAACAATTATGATGCAACTTTCCTGGGAGTAAGCCCTACGGAACCCAGTGAGATTTACTCCTGAGTAAAGATACATAAGCTCATGCTGCAAAGGGTGCATAACACACCTTTCAGCACATGCTGGTGTTCCAGTTTAGCAGGCTGAGACTTTTATGGCTTTTGCATCACAGTGCAGTTGCACTTCTACAAGGGGGAGACCAGCAAGAGGATGCAACCCTGATCTAACCATACTCCAATTCAATATCCCCCCCAACCCATGCACTCAAACCTCCCAAGATTGGTAGCCATCAATGCACTCAGCCTCCCTCCTGGCCTCTTTCCTACTGCCTGGGGGGGGGGCACCATAGCTTGGGGGGGGTGGAAACTGACAGCAGCAAGTAAGTTGCATGCTCCACTAAAGATGGAGCAGCCTCTCCACCCTTGCACCCCCTCCCTTCTCCTCCTCCTCCTCCTCCTCCTTGCAAACCTGTGATCTCCCCCCCCCCCCCCCCCAAAACTTCCACCTTCCTGCTTTGCAGCTCTTGCTGAAGCTGGTCCCTCCCATCACCCCATCAGCTGCTTGTCCTTGCACAGGCTGATCTGATCTGGGCAGGGCTATTTGCTCAGTCTGGCTACTCCAGAAATCCTTCCCTTCCCTTCCTTTTTTGCATTGAAGCATGCAACAAAATAAATAAATCATGCAAAATAAATTAATAATAAAAAATTAATTAAATGTTAAAAAACACCTCTATGCATCATGCCCAACTTGCAAGCAAATCAGCTCCCTGTGCACAGAATAAACTTTCTCAATCCATTTCGGGCAGCGCGGGCTTCCGTAGCACAGCATGGCTCCCTCTATTGTAGGGTCTAGCCATACCTGCCGTACAACAAGATGCCGGCTCCCTGCTTCCGTACAACAACATGGCGCCCTCCAGAGGCGCAATGGGAAAAATTCCGTACAATATAATGGCGCCCTCCAGAGGCTGAATGGGAGAAAAAAGTTCCGTACAACAACATGGCTGCGGAAAAGCAACCTGATTGGGGAGCTGTTCAGCCCAGATTCAAAACAAGCCACTTTGGGCTGTGATGTGTTAAATCTGACTATGCAATTAATTAATTAATTTTTAATTAATGCAATTAATTAATTCTTCATTAATACATTTAATTAAGACACTGATATTGATTTACTTTGCAATTAATATTGTTAGCATATAAATATTAATTGCATGGTTATGTTGGTTAACAAATATTAATAGTGATTGCATCGATATTAATATTAATATTGAAATCATATTAACAATTGATTGCATTTCTTCACAGAAGGATTGCACATTTAATTTACAGGTTAATACTATATTGATAATGATTGCATGATATGACAGCACGTGATATGACAGCATGATATGATATGCGATATCAATTGCATAGATATTATTATTATTAATATTTTATTCAAAATTAAACAGTAATTCACAGCAAACAACTTCATGCTGGTTTCTGTCACATCTGGTTTCTGTCAGACCCTTCCCAAGTGTCTAGGACTGTGTGATGTAGCGGCGTATAATCCATGCTGATCCTAGAAGAGTGGCTTTCTGCAGTTGACAGAGTGATAGTTTGTCAATGCCAATAGTTTTCAGGTGCCTGCCAAGGTCTCTGGGCACTGCACCCAGCGCCAACTGCAAAATGAAAACATTGACTATGCAATACTGATTGGACTCTGCAATATCTAGCACAGAGTTCAGAAGCAACTGATCGATCTGTACTATTTTCTCTGTCAAAGGTAACTTTTAATTTTTTTTTCTTTTGATAAATCAGGTGAAGAGAGGAGCATCAATATTTATATTGAACAGGAACCACTGTGTATGAAGCTCAGGGTGATCTGAAGTCATAACCACAAAAGAGGACAACAAACCCCAAAATTTCGGACAGCAAAGAGAATGTAAGACATGGCAAAATGAGAGTTGCCACAAGTCCCTGAAAACTAGGACTGTTCCGCGGTTTTCAGGGATTGCATTAACATACTATGGCAATGTCCATAGGAAGCTAAAGGTCAGCTTAAGCCTATAAAATATTTGTCTTCCCTGTAACTCTTTGAATCTCTCCTCTGATCATCGATCAGGAAGATTTTCCCTGCAGAATAAATCATTTATTTTATGAACAGCCCATTCTGTGTCTTTTTCTTTTGCGTTCACCACAACAACACCATGAGGGAAAGATGGGCCAGGTGAGTTAGACTGGCCTAAATTTCTTAGGATATAATTATAATTATTATAATTCACATATAATTTATTACACAAAATTTATTAGTTACAAGAAGGCTATGTGCTGCCTGCGGCGGCTCACTAATAGGGAAAAGAAGGATACATTCTTTTCCAGAATATAAGGCTAATGACAGAGGATATATCCTGGGGAAAAAAGGATGTCTGGGCATCACCTTGATGAAGCTTTGAGAGGTCTGCTCTGCAAAATTCACTTTTTCACTGTCTCTACATTTTTTGGGGGGTGAGGGGGGTTAGCTTCACCAGTTGAGTTCCTGCCTGCTTGAGACATGGAATAGTTTTCATGTTCTTCATTGGGTGCCCAAGTTGGTTTTCTTTTTGAATGCAACAGATGGCGCAGTTGTACCAGCGAGTGGCACCCAGGCTGGTCTTAAGTGTGTGTTTTTTCTCCAAAACCTGGTGACTAAATAGTTCATGAGACCTTTGGGGATTTTTTGGATGCAGAACTTATTCATTGTGATGCCATATCCAGCCTTGACAGGTATTCCCTACATTGACAGTTCGTCTTCTGATGATCTGCTCTTTCAATACCTTTCAATTATACCCAGAATTCATTCATTCACTGCAGGTTTCACTCTTTCAACCTTTCTCTGCTGTTTCAAGGCTAAAATTAATAAAAAAAATAATATAATTGCCTAAAATAGAAAATAAAAACGCTTTTATATATTGCTTTCATCTGGCCATGATTGCAATTATAACCTGCAGTTAGACCAACCTAAGCCCTGGCACAAGTCCTGGGATAGGACTCCACATATGACCTCCAAAACAGGGACAATCCCAGTTTTGGGGAATTGCATTCACATACGGGCAAATGAGACAGAGGGTCCTGTCCCGATTTTGTGGGAGAAAATTAAGGCAATCCTAACCTGGGAGTGTCACAAAAGTGCCGAAAGACACTTTTGTGCCACTCCTGGGGGGAAGGTTAGGCCAGTGCACAGACATATACTTGCCTCCCTACGTCACAACATTAATGAGAAGACCAATGATTTCGGTAAAGCTAAAAAAGAGGACATGTTCTGGAAAAACAGAATATAACACTTCTACTCCACTCCTGGAGGGATTAGGCTAGTGCACTGTCATGCGCCGGCCTCTCCACACCACTGCAGGAATGGGGAGACAGGTGAGATGTGTTGGCCTAAGGCTGCAATCCTAACCACCCTTTCCTGAGAATAAATCTCATAGAACAGAATGGGGCTTACTTCTGAGTAGATGATGCTTAGGATTGCACCCTCAATTGCTTAGGATTGCACCCTCAATTGCTTAGGATTGCATCTTGAGTAGGGATTTGAACCTGAAAACTTTGTTGCTTCCTTTTACCATATATCCTCATGCAGTATTACCCACATTCACGCCTTCTCTGGGTAATGTGCATTACTGAGCAACACATCAGAGGTGGAAGGCCAATTGCTGGGTGAAAGCCCGAGGCAGATCAAAAGGAAATGTAATATTAATTAATTAAATTGTATAATATAAAACAAGGGAAAACAAGCAAATAAACATTCAAATTATATGATTTAGATCCAGAGTTCAAAATAACATAAACACAGATTCTGATAGTTTCCTAAAGCAGGCCTCCGTCAGTCTTGAAAGACTATGTTATCGTGCTCTGTGCTGCATACACTGCATGCGAAGCACGAAAGCCTGGGTTGGATTGTTATGGAGGATAGGCTTTACCCAAGCCGCAAATCCCCGCCTCTCCATGCCACTGAATTAATCCAATGGAAAGGCAGAGCCAATACAATTGGATCCAGCTGGCGTCGCAGAGCTGGGCTAAGGACAGGAGCTCACCCTGTTTTGTGGGGCCGACCTGGGTTTCGAACCCTGGCCTGCTAGTTAAAATTAAGTAGCCACTTAGTATCCCCTTGGCATAATAGGGGGTGAGAGGGAAATGTTTTTCCAAGTTTATTCTTTCCTAGCTATAGAGCATCACAGCTTTCATTTTGGCTTGGCTGGCTCTCTCAGCCCAAGTGAGCAAATCTCTTTCATCACATTTTGGGGAGCCTAGCCCTTCCAAATTGATTTTAAATTAACATACATTTAATTTTCCTATTCCCAAAACAGGTAAGTGAATAGGACGAAAAAGAACATCAAACACAGCTGGATCAGGCCAAGAGCCTGATCGGCTTCCTATGTTTCATAGCAGTCCAACAGATGCCATCAGCCACACAACAAGATTGCCACTCCCTTGTATCTACCGTTCAGATACCTACATCTAGAACTAGAAGGTTGCACACACCCATCGTAATTTGTAACTTATGATGGACTTTTCTTCCATAAACCCACCCTATCCCCTTTTAAACGCATGTGGACCTGGTAATCCCACTAGATCCTGTGGCAGTGAGTTCTGCAGATTAATGACAGAATGGATCAAGAAATATTTTATTAGTTTTAATTTCCCCAACACTCAATTTTAGTTAATATTCCCTAGTTTGGGTGTTGTGCCAGAGGGAAAAGAGCACCCCCTATCACCTACCCACTCTAACTATCCCCTATAATTTTGTACGTCCCAGTCACCTGAGTCCACACATCTTTTTCCTAAAGAGCCCCAAATGTTTTACTGCAGCATTCCTTCAAAAGGGAGGTGCCCCAGCCCAGAAATTTTTTGACTGATCTTTTCTGCCCCTTTTCCAGTTCCACTAAATCCTTTGTGAGATTTTGCAACCAGAATTGTACTCAGTATTCCAGATGTGGCCTTATTGCCTATTGTACAGTGGCAGTATAATATTGGCTGTTTTATTCTCAAATCCCTTTTTAAATGATTCCTGAGCATGGAATCAATAGATGAATTCTTGTACGACTCTGGAATCAGGAAATGGGAACAGTTTAAGCACTCACTCTGAAATCATAGAGTGTTCTCTTCAGGCACATTTGTCACGTATATCATATTTTAATTGGATTCAGCTTGTTGTTGATGTATATCCAACTATCCAGTACATCCAGCTGTGTTAGGTTACCGATGGCCAAAAAAGAGGTTTCCCCTCTTCTTGCCCTCCTTATTAAAGTCCCAAGACAGCCAACAAACCCCTGACAGACGTGCCATTTCCTATCATCTAGCAGGACATGTATGCTGTCTTCTTCCTATGGCTCCACTTATGGATGGTGGGTACTTTTTGAGTTCAGAAAAAACTCATATATTTTGCCTTTATGGTCAATAGGGCCAGCTTTGAGCCAGTTGGCTGTCATGCGTATGGGGGCCCTGTGCTAGGGTAAACTAGTATATTCAAATATGCACAACAAAACATTGCAAGAAAGATCGAACACACTTCAGCTTTAATAGAGAAAAACTATTTTAATTTTCTCTCGAATGCTTAAAAATGTTAATGGTGTGTCTGTTTTTTTTGTTTGTTTGAAAAGATCATTCGCAGATCCTAAGGCCAACACTGATTGTCAATGCTCTAGAACAGAGGACTTGAAACCCCAGCCTGCGGACCAGGTATGACTTGTGATGAACCTCTAACTGGCCCACAACTATCCTCTGTTCCCCCAATAGCCTCTAACCCAGCCAAACATGACTGGATGGTGGGATGGGGGAATGACAGTCCATTTAAGTGTGTGCTTTATTTCTCTGTTGTGTGTTAGTACCTGATGTGTATGAGTGCCTTAGATTAATGAATTTCCAGAAATCTTTGAAATTCATTAATCTAAGTTTCATCTCTAATGTATTCATTAGAGATTTATTTTGTACTAGCAAAATGTACCCATGTTGTGCAGGGATGGGCCCAGCCTAGCCCAGCAACCGGTTCTCCAGAAGTGGGTGGGGCCAGGCTGGGTCAGGGGGCTGGGGTCAGGGGTCAGGGCCAGGGAAAAATTAAATTTAAAAAAATTTTTAAAAATTAAAAATTTTAAAAAATTAAAATTGACTGTCATGGGACTTACCTCTGAGTAGTCAGGTTGGGCTCTCAGGCTGCAGTGCCAGCCACTTTCCTGGGAGTAAGTCCCATTGACTATCATGGGACTTACTTTTGAGTAGTCAGGATTGGGCTCTGAGCCACTGGGCTCTGGCCGCTGGCGCGGCTGCTAAAGGCTCCAGCAGCCCAGGCACTTTAAAATTTGGCGCTTTTAGCAGCAGCCCGGAGAGGCGCCCCAGAAGCCCTAGCAGCCAGGGAAAGGATACTCCGGCGCTGGGGCTTGTGGGGTGCCTCGCCAGGCTGCCGCTAAGAGCAGCAAATTTAAAAGTGCCTGGGCTGCGAGAGCCTTTAGCAGCTGCGCGAGCGTCCGAACCGGTCCGGACCGTTCTGGGGGAGATTAGAACATCTGGTCCCCGCGATCTGGACCGAACTGGCCTCAGCCCACCACTGATTGTTGTGGGAGTAAAATATCCTCCATTCACCATCCTCCATGGTGCATCACCCTCCCATGCACATCAACCCCTCATGTGCACCATTCCCTATGCGCATCCACCGCCCATGCGCATCCACCCCCAATGTGCATTCATTATATGGGCACCAAACCCACATGCACACCCACCTTCCATGTGCATCCACCCCCTCTGGGCGCCAACCCCCCAGGTGCAGCCACCTCCCATGTGCATCCACCCCCATGCGCATCCACCCCCATGGGCACCAACCCCCATGTGCATCCACCTCCCATGTGTATCCACCCACCATGGGTGCCAACCCCCTATGCACATCCACTTCCCATGTGCAACATCCCCCATGTGCATCCACCTCCCATGCACATCCACCTCCCATGCACATCCACCCCCCATTAGCACCAACCCCTCATGTGCATCATTCCCCATGCGCAACATGCCCAATGCACATCAACCATCCATGCGTATCAATCCCCAAGTGTATCAACCCATGCAAATTACCCCTGCACAATATCCCCCAATATGCACCATCCCCCAGTGCAACACCCCCATGCGCAACATCCCCCATGTGCACCATTCTCCCCCAGTGCGCTCTCCCTCCCAGTGCATTAGGCGCCGGGCACCAAATTGGCTGGATGTTGATCAGAAAGTCTTCAGTGTTAAGCATACGACAAAAAACACATCGCACGTCTTTTCACCCCTTAAGGGTTAAAATTCTTAAAATCCATTTCTTGGTGGGCACAGAAGAACACCCTCCCCGAATTTCATGCTTCTAGGTCCAGGGGTTGGGGCAGGGATCAAGCAAGGATTCTTCAATGTAAAGTATAGGGAGGAAAAGGCGTTTTCACCCCCTTTTCACTCCCTGCTGGTTGGAATTTGTGAAAACTGGTTCTTAGTGGATGCCTCTGTCGTGGAAGAGACCCCCCCCCCAATTTCACATTTCTAGGCCCAGCGGTTTTGGCTGGGCGTTGATGAGTGAGTGACTTTTCAGTTTTTTTATAAATATATTAATATTAGAGATGTATTCATTATTTTTAAAACTTTTTCAAGCCCTAGGCCCCCACTATCTCAGATATACTCAATATGATCTTTTGGCTGCAAAGTTTGGAAACCTGTTCTTGATTACCATTTAACCTGGAAAACTTCTTAAATCTGATTTGATGTGTACATTGCACAACGGTCAATATCACATTTACACAAATATAGGTTCCAAAGCAAGCAGTAGAGTCACACACTCCGTTCAGGGTAAACACCACATTTGGTAATCGAGTTTACGCCCTGCTCAAACTCCAGGTGGGTGGATCTTTCTTAAACAGTGTGGAGATGATGAAGATTATGGAGGTATTTGTAGCAATTCTTGATAATGTAAATGGTCGCTTTCTCCCTGCAGTTTTGTCCACATCACTCCATAATTGCCACCCACTTGCTTCCCCATAAAAGCTACACGACAACATAATTGCCGGACTGCTGACACGCAGGGTGTTCTGTCTTCCTGTGTTGGTTTCCCCCACTCTGGCCTTAATTGATCTTAATCTTTCTTATGAAATTGTTAGCAGCACCAGCTTTCCGATAGAGATGGACAAAATCCCTTAATTTAAAGCTTCCTGTTTTGAAGTTCCAGGGTGCAATCCAAATCAATTTAGACCTACGCAATTCACCCATCTCCCTGTTCCTGTGGTGGTGTGGGGAGGGTGGTGCATGTCTGTGTTCTGACCTAAACCCCAGGAGAGGCACAGAAGTGCCTTGCAACACTTTTAAGACAGCTCCAGTTCAGCACAGGACTTATGCAAGGAATTGTGTTGGCCTACCTGGGACTGGGGGTTAGGATCATGCTGAGAATCTGTTGATACTTTCCTTAGGATCTCTAGAAGCTAATCTTTGTGTTTGGAGTCATTGTGATAGTTACAGCTTGTCTTCAGTGTACATTCGTTTACATTCCTATGCCTGAATATGGAGGTGCCATATAAAGTCTGAAAGTCTCCCACTCTGGTAGAGGTAAAGCCTGAAGGGTACAAGCACTGGGCACAATGCCAAGTCAGGGCACATGATTGCCCTTCAGGTCTACCCTATTTATGTAGGAAGTGCTGGTACTGTAACAATGTGCCTCCTTTCCTTCTCCTTCAAAGGTGAGACTCCTCAGTAGGGTTGCCATATGTCCCCAAAAACAGGGACACTCCAGATTTTGGGGGATTGTGTTCACATGCTGGCAAATGGGACTGATTTTGTGGAACAGAATTATGGCAACCCTACCCCACAGGAGAAGAAATGGGCATGAAGTCTTCATCACAAGTGCTCTTGTGAATTCTGGAAATGATGATAAAATGTCATATGCACCGTATCATCATGTTGTCACTACCCTGGGTACCAAGTCAATGTGTTACACCTTTGCTAATTCTGGCAGAACGTTTTGTATTTTTGGGTAAAAGATCCTATCCTTGCATATGACCCAATAATGGATGGAGTCTGAGCTGTTAGAGATAAAGAAGAGCTCTTAATGTTATAGTGGCCAAGTGGTTGTGGCTGTGGGTGGTGCAAGCGGTTAAGACACTGTGCCTGTTAACCAGCAGGCCAGGGTTCGAGACCCGGGTCAGCCCCACAAGACAGGGTGAGCTCCTGTCCTTAGCCCAGCTCTGCGACGCAAACTGGATCCAATCGTATCGGCTCTGCCTTTCCATTGGACTAATTCAGTGGCGTGGAGGGGGGGGGATTTGCTGCTTGGGTAACAGCCTATCCGCCATAACAATCTGACCCAGGCTTTCATGCTTTGCATGCAGCATATGCAGCGCCGAGCACGATACCATAGTCTTTCAATACTGACGGAGGCCTGCTTAGTGGCCAAGTCAATAAGGCAGTGAAAAAGTCAAGTCTCCTGCTAGGAATAATTAGGCAAGTAACTGAGAATTAAGGCTGCAATCTTAAAGATCCCTTCCTGGGAGTAATACCCATTGGCCACAATTGTGGTCATAATACCCATTGTATTGGGAGTAATACCCATTGACACACTGAATTGTGTTCAGTTGGTCTTACTCTCAGGAAGGTATGTTTAGGATTGCAGCTTCATATTGCTAATATCTTCTACTGCCCTGATACAAATCTGTAGTGTAGACACATATGGAATGATGTGTAGAGTTCTGGGAACTCAATTGTATAGCGTTGTGGGATATCGTAGAGCTGGAAAAAGTGCAAAAGAGGGCAGCTAAATTGATCCAGGCCCGAAGCTTAACAATGTATGGGGCTTTTCAATGAACAAAAAAGCCAATCGTTGGTTTGAGAAAAAGCATGTCTCTATTTTTGTCTGTGAAATGTTGGCCATGGTGACACCTCGTTTGATAGCAAAGGAATCTCTATCATTGAAAGAAAAGCTATAACTGCTACTGCTTGAAGCCTTGGCAAGCAATCACCACCTCTAATCTAATGGGGTGGGGGAAGCTTCTCCTTTTGAAACATGAAAGGCTTTTCACATCCTTAGAAGCCTCTCTAGAACAGGGCTTTTTGTGTGTTGGAGAAAAACATTTGCCAAGTTAAGAAATCTAGGAGACACTTTGCTTGGGAAGGGATGAAAAGAAAAGGACAGAGAGGTGGTTTGTCTTTGGTGATGCTTGCTCTGATGGCATCAAAAGTGGGCAAGTGCCTTGGAATGGATGTTGCCATTAATCACTGCATCATGTCTTTTAAGTTTATCTGAAGATCTCTTCTTTCAGGCACCAGCATTCAGTCCCTTCCCTCCCATACGTCCGCAAGCAAATATTAACAAACTGCGTTCTTGTATTCGCAGATAATGATCCAAACTCCAGGTTTACCCTGAAAAACTTTTTTTGGGGTCTATTGGATAGTTGTGAATGGTTTCAACTTTGTTTCTCAGCTAGTTGTGGGCAAAATCCTAAGCTTGTCTACTCAGAAGTAACTTCCTCTTCAATGGGACTTTGGGCAAAATCCAGAGTAACTACGGGGAGTCCTTGCTCCGGTGTAAGAATATCTTACTCTGGATTCCAGTATGAATTTCCCAAGAGGAAGTCTCTTACGTGCTCCCGTGGTTACTCTGGATTTGGAGGTTACTCTCAGGAAAGTGTTCGTAGGATTGCATCTTGTGTCAGTTAACTGTGAATGGTTTCAGCTTAGATTCTTATATTCATAGGCTGCAATCCTAAAGACCCTTTCCTGGGAGTAAGATCCATTGAACACAATGGAGCTTACCTTTGAGAAGACATGGTTAGGATTGTGCTCTAAGTCAGGAGTCTCTAAACTTTTTGTCAAAACCTATCAACTCTCTGACACTGTGTTGGGGGGGGGGCAGAAAAGTAATTTACATTTCAAATATGAATAAATGTATATATAAGAATGTATTGGAGTGGATTATAAGGCTTGCCCAAGGGCTGGGTAGAGGGATCTTGCCAGGGACCACATTGAGCCTCACCAAGGGCTGCATCTGGCCCCCGGGCTGGGCTCTGGAGACTCCTGTTCTAAGGTACAATCCTAAGCACACTTTCATGGGAGTATGACCATTGAACACAATGGGGATACTTTTGAGTAGACATGGGTAGGATTGTGTTATGGATATGGTTTTCAGCTTAGATTCTAGGGCAGTCATACATCACAGGGATCCCTTTCATAGGCATTACAATCATAAATCCATTTAGTGTATGCGGGAAGAAGCTTCACTGAACACAGTAGGACTTATTTCTGGGTAGACACAGATAGCTTTGCACTGACAATTTGACATTGGTAATATCAAAAATATCAAAAAACTGGTAATAACTCTCAAATATAGTTTGTACAAATATACTCTTTCAAATCTTGTTTGCTAATTTTCTTTCATCGGCTGGTATCACTTGCTTTGGTGCCATTGTCTCCTTCTCCCATCCCACCACACAACAGCATTTTTTTCCTCCTCGTTATGTAAATCAGATCGGTGATGATCACTGCCAAATCAGGGATTTGCGCAGCAAACCAGATGACCTCACAGTACAACGCAGGGTATCGGATTTGGCTGGCTCAAACGGACTTGAAAATATGCGGTTCAATTAGTTGTCAAACACAGTTGACAGCAATAGTTGTTGTTATATAACATCAAAAGCTTGAAGTTGTTTCTGCTCAAGTTCTGGCATGCAATGGGAACCCCACCTTTCAACATCTGGTCCAGGAGATTAGAGACCCTTGTGAACTGGTTGAATAGACATGGCATTGTTCAGTGAAAGGGCAACAGGGAGGTTGAGACCATGAGTCAAATCTGCTGCCAAATCTGGTGCCTGGCCTGTCCTCAAAAAGTGAAAACTCAGATATATTGTTCTTTTTTGTTTATGTTTTTTAACAAGATAGAGAATCTTGAAGACAGAGAGTATTCATTAATGTGTTAGGTATGGATTAGGAGAAGAGTAAAAAATTTAGATAGATAGATAGATAGATAGATAGATAGATAGATAGATAGATAGATAGATAGATAGATAGATAGATAGATAATATGACGAGCTTAAATTGAAATGTGTAGTTTTATTGATTTATGTGAAGATGTTCTGAACAAATAGAAAGGAATAAGGGATGTACAGCTGTAGTCCTAATATGTGGATCCTTATGTATCCCCACCTTATAAACATTTTTCCCTTACCTGTATCTGAATTTTTTTAAAAAAAAACCTTATAAAAATGGGAAAAGTGAAAACTCAACCATCATTTGAGTTTTCATCATCATCAAAGTAGAGGTGTCTAGCAGCTAAATAGTCCATTTTACCCACAGTCCCTCCTTTGTGGTGGCCCCATTCACCACATTCTGTTACCAATTCAAGCATTTAGATTGATTTAAAACTTGGAAGGATTAATATTTGCTCTCATTTTTAGGCAACTTATATCCATATATAAGTTTTAGGCAACTTATATCCATATAAAACCTAAATTCTTTCTTTTAGTATGCTTGAACAGCCTCTGAGTATTTCTCTAGCCCACCATCTGCACAATTAAAAGGTAAAATTATTGTTTGGGATGAGTGCACCATGGCATAGAAAAGAGCTCTGAAAACTTGGTAGCCCAAAGCCTCTGGTGCCTGATGGCCGGTGTTTGATGCCCACTACCTGGTGCTTGGTGCCCAGTTCCTCCTGCCTGATGCCTGGTACCCATGGTGCGCAGTGTCTGAAGCCTAGTGTCCATGGTGCCCAAGGTCCTTGGTGCCCACTGCTCACTACCTGAAGTCCAGTGCCCACAGTGCCCACTGCTCTGTGCCTGGGTCCCTGGTGCATGGTGCATGAAATGCACAGTGTCCACAGTGCCAGGTACCTGCTGCCCAATGCCTGGTGCCCAGTGCCCATGGTACCCAGTGCCTTGTACGTGATGCCCAGTGGCTGTGCACCTGAGATCCCCAGTGCTCACTAGAGCCCACAGTGTCTGCACTCCAGTGCCCAGTGCAGTGCCTATGGTGCCCACTGCCTGGAGCCATAGTGCCTGATGCCAGCAGAGTCTGCTGCTGAGTGCCCAGTGCCCATGACGCCATGTGCCCATGGTGCCAGGTGCCCATTGCCCAGTGTCTGCTCCCTGCTGCCTTGTGTACCCAGTTCTTGGTACTTTATGCCCAGTGCCTCTGGTCTTTGGTGCCAAAGTTGCCTGCTATATGCAGTGCCTGCTCCGCAGACACCTTGCTATGGGGTAACATAACAGAGAAGACTTGAAGGTGCTCCACATTTTTGGCCATGACCCCAAGGGGCATAATCTGCCCAGCAACAGTGGAGCAGGGGGCCAAGGCACTGTGAGAGAAATAGGAAAACATTCTAATTGAGAATTGTGTGGGCTGGAGTGAGTGACAGTTGGGGAAAAGCAGTTAAGAACAGTTAGAAGAGGCAGTTGGAGCAGGGCAGTTGGATCACCAAAAATTGGTTAGGATTGCATCTTGTTATTCTAAAAAGTGGGGTCTCTGGAACCACTGTACAAAAGGATTTGATTAAATTACCTTTTGACGTTCTATGAATCTCAGTTTTGTGGCAATGCTACAAAATTATTTTATATAATAACTAGCAAAATTCACAAGCCATTGCAGGTAACACCCCCTGTGCAACACCCCTCTGTAGCAACTCCTTGTGCAGCCATCTCCCTGCAGTAATACCCCTGTGCAACACCACCTCCCATGCAACACCGTCCCAGTGCAACACCCCTCCCTGGGCAACACACCCCAGGCAACAACACCCCTGGTAGCATACACTGTCCATGCAACACCTCCCTTAGTGCAACACCCCTGGTACTATTCCTTTGTGCAAAACACTCCCCCGGCGCAATCCCCCCATGCACCATCCCCCTGTGCAACACTCTCCATGCAACAGTGTCTTCTATGCAACCCTGCCCCATGCAACACACCCTTGCAACACCCCCTCCTATGCAACACCATCCCCCTATGCAACGCTCCCCCATGCACCATTCCCTTGACCATGGGCATCCCTACCAGCCAGGTGCAGGGTTTGGTGCAGGGTTTATCAGTTTTCAATATTAAGTATAGGACAAAAACATGTTGCACTAATTTTCACCCCTTAAGGGTTTAAATTTCTCAAAATTTGTTCTTAGTGGGTGTCTACATCACATATGGCAGTGATCTTCAAAGTGGGGGATCTTGGAGGGGTTGCAACTTCATTTCAGGGGGAATCTGGCACTGGGCATCTTTAATGATGCTTTTAGCCTTGACATTGTCTCTTAAGGAGCCTGTACAGATTGTCATTCTCAGAAGGGGGTTCCGGGCTGAAATGCTCGAATACCACTGACTTAAGAAACACCCTCCCCAAATTTCATGCTTCTAGGGCCAGGGATTGGGGCAAGGCATTGATCAGTCAGTAAATCTTCAATGCAAGGTATAGGGACAAAAATGTGTTGTGCTCCTTTTCACCCCATTTTGGTTGGAATTTCAAAAAATCAGTTCTTAGTGAATGCCTCCGTTACGGGAGGAACAGCCTCCCCAAATTTCACGCTTCTAGGTCTGGCGGTTTTGGCAGGGTGTTGATGAATCTGTCAGTCAGTCAGTGACCTTTCAGTTTTTTATATAGAGAAAATGATTATTTTTTATGAAAAACATGCTTTGCCTATGGTGATTCTCCAGCCAGTCTGTTCCAGAAGGGACCTGCTTCTAGTGCTGTGTTGGAAGCCTGGTGTGCTTCGGCAGATTAGTATTCTCAAAGAAGTGGTTGCAATTCTATGATTCGGCTGATCTGTCTTCCTTCCTCCAAAGAGTTCAGGGCAGTTTAAAATTCTCTCATGCTCACAACTAGCCAGTGAGTTAGGTTAGGCTGAGAGAGAGAGAGAGAGAGAGAGAGACTGCAAGTCCTAACCTCAAATTAGTCTGGCCTAAGCATAAGCCTAAGTCATGTGCTGACACTTCTGTGCCACTCCTGAGAGAGGGTTAGGCCTGTGCACAGACATGCGCTACATCAACTCAGGAACAGGAAGACCTATGAGTTGTGCTGGCTTAGGTTAGGATTTCACTCTAATTGGCCTAGTGCCATCTAATACGCTGCCTGGTTGAGTTGGACTTTAAACCCAGGTCTCTCACCTCTATCTGAACCTGATGCTCTAAATACTACACTGCATGCTTGTGTCATTGTCCATCAGCTCAGCAGCGCTGAAAAGGGTACTGAACGAACCGTTGCTGTGCCTCTTAAATGAGCACAGTCAGAGCCTGCACATCAAAGTCCGACCGAGAGACTCTGCACTGCTCTGTAGTGGAAATACATTGTTTCACTTGTCTCCTGAAGAACGATTTCTTGAAACGATGTGAGAGCTTTTACCTCCCTTAGGCCAGGGCTTGCGACGTCATACCCCCTCCCAGCTCTGTCAATCATTATGCATGCCGTGTATTCCTCCGAAGGTGGAGTCCACCTCTTGTCAGTGAAAAAGGTGAGAGGAAAGTGTCCAAGGGTTTTCTCCTCTCCTGGAAGCAGCTTTGAGGAAACCACTCTGTTTCAATATATCCATATTGCAACTTTATGACTTGCAGCCCCTCACCAGATCATTCCCAGCTCTCCATCTGCAGCCCAGTCCTCCTCTTTCCAACCCATCCATGTATAAGATGTGCTTGCAGCTTTACAGTGACACATCTTTGAATGCTGTCAGGACTTGATCATCTAATTTTTTTGCAGCGCATGTGTGTTAAGTCTTTCTGACCTCATCTGGCCGTGACCATGGTCGTGTACCTCTCTGGAACGGACAGTTCAGTGATGATCTACTTGGGCGTGACTATGGTCTGTGGTGGAATGGTCCTTTGCCAAGCCCAAAAGAACTACGGCGTTAAAAAAACTCCTGTCTGCCTTGGTTTTCTCCTGCTTCTTGTTTTGGGAATTCTCTGTTTTGCCACACTGAGAAGTTCTCTGGGTTTGATTGTGTTCTCTCTGGCATGTGTCACCTTTTGCATTTATGCACATGTCCAGACGATGCTCCCTGTGGACCACAAAGCAGTCCTCATCACAGGTAAGATGGGACATCCTGACTTTCTTAACAACCCAATCAGTATCATTCCTTAAAAGAAGGCTGTGAAACTTTTAAGGGTGCCATCCCATGCACGCTTACTTGGAAGGAAGCACCACTGAACACACACACACCGAATTACATTGCACATGACTTACAGCACAATGCTATGTATGCTGGCTCAGAAATAAATTCCACTCTGTTCAATGGGGACTACTCCCAGGTAAGCAGGTGCATGATTGCAGACTCTGTTGCCCTGGAAATATAGAATTATCTCAACTACTATATATATTGAAGAGTGATTTATTGGAGATTCAAGGGGTTACCTGAAATCATCAATATTGGGAATATTTTTATACTGCTTTTGAACGGAAAAAAAAGTTTGCATTGCACAGAGATGAAAAAATGATTCCTTATGCAAAGTCTTACAATCTTAAAAGCAGGTACCAGCAGGTACCATGAAGCCGGTACTAGCAGCAGTCTCTGGGAGGGTTGCAATGCCGGGTTGAATAGGGACAGTGCTTCCCCCTTAGCAATAAATCAAAGAGAACTGTCGCTTGAAAAGGTGGGGATGGATAGTTTTTTTTTAATCTAAGCTTTTCTTTGCAAATGGCCACAGAATACCAGAGAATTAATAACAGAAAATGGTGACAGAAAATTGACATTTGGTCTTGCCCATCTGAAAATCACAAAGGGAAAAAGTGTGCGATTTTGTTCTTGATGCATGCCTAGAAATTGCACAGCAGTGTAAATGAATGACTTTTGCAGATTCCAAAAATGAGCCAGCATGGGATATGCTACACCTAGCTACAAATCTGTTATTTTTCTGCAAAGTCTCATATAAGAGGAAAAAATCCTTGCTGAGAGAGAGACAGAAAGAGAGAGAGTGTGTCATCTGTAGTTTTTAAATATAATGGAATTTCACAAATGAGGCTGGTAACACCTGTGTAGGAATTTTTGTGCAAGATAGTTTGGGGTTTGGGGCATATAAAGGTCTGCATAGTTCAAAAAGTGTGTTGCTGATAGACAGACTGATTGATTGATTGTGCACACACACATACAAACACAAACTTTTTCCCCATGATTTTGCTGCTCTGTCTAAAAGTATGGAATACAGTTTCTCGTGGTTGTAAACTGGATAGTTTGCTGTTGGGATCAATTGTTTGGAGTTGGCTTGGATCAGGATTCGGGGTAGGTTGTGATGGATAGAGCCAGTGGTGGGATTCAAATAAATTAACAACAGGTTCTATGTCCTGATAACCTAAATTAACAACATGTTCTATGTCCCATTCGTAACCAATTCTCAGAACCAGGCGCTCATTAGCAAAGCATTCTATAGAACCTGTCAGAACCCCCTGAAACCCATCACTGGATAGAGCTATGTCCTGACTGTCCTGTAATGTTTAAACCAAGCACTTTCCACTGGGGAAATGAAACATATAGTGTTTGAAAGTGGATAGTCAGAGAGTTGTATTTGCAGTTCTGAGAGTGTTTGCAGATGGAGAGAAGGGCAGCAGAAAATTTAACTTATAAATTATAAATTTAAATTTAACAAAATTATAATTTAACTGAATTCTGGAAAGAGTTGGTGTTTAGCTACAGCAGAAGGGATGTAGCTAACAAAGCAGGTTGGATAACAGAATCAGGAAAATTCAATGTTCTCAGACTGTCACAATGTGAGTGCAGGCTAAGATCGGGTGATATTAGTAAAGAAACCAAGTTCTGGAAAACTATCTGGTTGAGGTCTTGCCAGATCTATACATCTGGGGCAATTATGGCAAAGAACTAATACCGTACATTCCAGAGAAACAGAAAATCTTCTCTAATGAGCAAAAATTAACACTGAAATACCGAACAGTCTTTTGACTGACATCTCTCTAATTCATTTCAACAGTTAAATTGTAACTATGGGTGCAATCCAGAGTAACTACGGGGAGTCCTTGCTCTGGTGTAAGAACAATTTGCTCTGTATTGCAATATGAATTTTCCATAGGTTTTCACTAGGTGGTGCAGTAACTACGGGTGCACGTAATATCTCTTACGTGCTCCCGTAGTTACTCTGGATTGTAGGGTTAATAAGCCAAAATTCTGTGTCCAACCAGATTGCTATGATATGGAAACATTAAGTGCAAACAGCAGAACTCATAGAAGCAGTGTACTGTACTGCCTTTTTAGGGAGATAATAAACTCTGTGTTTTTCTTTCCAAAGCTGCACTCATATGAGCTCCTAAGGGAAGGATTCTGTTTCCAGACCCCCAAAGCCAGTCTCTGCACCCCGCACTCTCTGTGAAGTTGCAGAACAGAACCATTGATTGGGAAGCCACATTTAATATGAACAGTAGTTTTATTTATATATAACACATACCTTTTGTTAAATCATTACATGAATTCCTCATTCAAGCTAAGCTGATTCACAGATCTTTATGATGACAGTTGCAATGCATTGCACACTTACCTAGGAGTAGTTTCCACTGAACTCAGTGAGGTTTATATCTGACATGCCATGCATTGGATTGTGCTGTTAAGTGCACCAAAGCAGGCAAGAGATGTGAGAATCACATCATACCTGTAACACATTCTTGTTTTTGCTGGGGTGTGATGCTTGTTTGCCTCCTCATGATGCACCCTGGATATCACAAAAGTGCAAACCAAACAACTAACAACAATTGGCAGCCAAGCTACATTGAAAAATTGGCAGCTGGCGACAGCAGCCAGATATCAATGTGGAATTCCTGGCTCTCAAAATACATGGAAATGGTACATTAACATCTGATTTGCCATAAGTTTATGTATTTGCCATATGCTACACACACACACACACACACACACACACACACACAAACAAATAAATAAATAAATGTTGGTGGGTTTGTCCCAACCACAACCAGCTAGAGTTGTGCCAATCTTGATCACTGCTTTTCAATCTTTTTCATTTCATGGCATCCTTGCAGGGCGCTAAAATTGTCAAGGCACACCATTAGTTTTTTGACCATTGAGAAAGCACACAAGGATGCTGATAGGGGGCTCTAATTCCCCAATTGCCCACTGAATAAATGAATACCATACCTCCAAACTTCTGTAGTAGGACCTCCAAACACCTGCACTCCAAACATCCACTCTTGAAAATTACTGATTTAGATGAAAGCTCGGAACAGAGCAATGATACAAGGTATAAAAATAGGGAACAGTGAACAACACGGATGCTCAGTGGGTTAACACATTTTGCATGAGATCACTTGATCTTTAGATTCACCTTTTGCAAATCATCTTTGTTCAGGTGTGTTTTTTTAATATAATATGCATTATGAGTAGCGCTCTGGAGTTAGCGCCGAGCATGACACTTTTCAAAGTACAAGATGCAAGGTCATTGCCCTGAGGGCTTTACAGTCTGGAATGCAACACTCAAAAAACAACAAATCACAAAAAAACAGAAC
Organism: Cryptoblepharus egeriae; assembly: GCA_030015325.1. NCBI lineage: Eukaryota > Metazoa > Chordata > Lepidosauria > Squamata > Scincidae > Cryptoblepharus > Cryptoblepharus egeriae. The sequence continues at coordinate 27,722,140 of JAREYC010000010.1, read as the reverse complement.
ATTAAGGAAGTGTATTCAGGGTAAAAGAGGAACATATATGCACTGACAGTGGAATCCTATGCATGTATAACTTTAGAAATAAATCCCATTGTATTCAAAAGAACCCATGTTCCCAAACTAGGTCAGGACCCACTGGTGGGTTGTGAACTGATTTTTGATGGGTCTCCAAATGGTGATGGAAAGATCGGATAACACTCTGATGTGTTTCTAAATTTGATACTTTAGCTGCTAATTACCCAAAAAAGAGCTCAGGTCCTGCATTTGCCAAGCATGTGTAAATATAGGGAAATAATTGTTTAAGGTTGTTATTTCTGGTTACTGCCACTTGTAAACAAACAGACAAATAATGTTTCTTTTTAAATCTAATTTTTAAAGTCAGGTAAACCTAAGTAAATTATGATAGATTGTTGTTTTTAAAAAATGGAGCTCAGTGCAAAAATATTTGGGAACCACTGGTATATAGGATTAATGTCTGAGAGTTACCAGGAAGTATGAAGAGGCAGTAGGGACTGTGGCAAAGACTTCATGGGGACAGCACATTTTTTGGTGTGTCCTGAAGGAAATGAGAAATAGGAGAAGAAAAGTGAGAAGTGAGTGATGCAGATTAGAAAAGCACCATTGGTGACACTTTCTAAAACAGTCTGGAATGCAAAACAGCCTTTCCCTAAAAACAGCCTTTCTCTAAAACAGCCTTTCCCAAACAGTGGGTCATAACCTACTAGGCAGGTATTGGCAGGGTGACCATATGACCAGAAAAACCTGGATTCTTCTGGATTATTAGCCTCCTGTCTGGGTGTCCTACATTTTGGCATCATTGTCCTACATTTTAGCTTCATTTTTGAACTTTGCGAAGGTGCGCAGTACACCATCATGTCATATCTCATTGGATTTGTATTAAAAAGCAGATATATATATATCTATATATATTTCTTCCAGATTTACCATGTCAGTAACCCATGTTACTGGTCTTTGTGGGCATCAGAATAACCCACAGAAGCCTCCAAAAAGAAACATCCAGCTTCTGAAAACAACTTTTTGGATCCTGAAAACCAGAACTGGTTTTTGGAGATTTCTGCAGCCATTCTAAGTCTGCGGAGGCTAGTAGAGTGGAATGCCAGTCCATCGTGACCCAGAAGAGGCCTCCTGGTGCATTGTGACCCACCACAGAGGATGAGGTGTGTCACAGCACTGTTAAGATTGGAAACTGTTGCTCTAGAAGAATGCTCCAGGCCTAACGGGAAGTGAGGAACCAAAGCAGAGTGCCAACAGGAATATTTGGACATTCAGGCCATGATCCTAACCCTACAGTTAGGATGTCACAAAAGGGGTGTCACAAAAGTGCTGTAAGACACTTCAAAGCCACTCCTGGGGTGGGGGGTAGGCAATGAACAAACATGTGCCAGCTTCACCACATCACCACTGAAATCACCAGACAAGTGAGTTGCGCTGGCCTAAACTGGTTAGGATTATGCCCACAGTGGCAGGGCTGAATGGGTGAAGCTGGCTGGCAGTGATATGTGGAGCAGAATTGGGAGTTGCAAAATCAGTGACTTGGCTTTGTACAAACATGATACTTGGGGCTGCCCCACACTGCAATTTTCTCCCCCGTTCCCGACAAGCATATATTGCTGCACATCGGCCAGGAGAGCAGGCAACCATTGCCTAGAGACTTCAGAGGCATCTCCAGCAAACCTCAAAAATTAGGCAAATTTTGCAAGAGACAAAAGGGAGTTTTTGAAAGAACTAATTGGAGAATTAGTGCATTTTCATGCTAAGTCTCTGGCTGTTGGCTGGTGCTGGCGCCCTCCATGTGTAGTGAAACGCACCTCACGGCTGGTTTGGTGCACTAAGACAGAAAAATGATCACAGCTAATTTCCTTTCCCTCTGTTCAAAGAGCAAAGGAGGATAAAAAATAGCAGATGAATGGGTTGTATCCAAAGAATGTTTGTCAAAACCTTTCAGTGGAAATGAACAGGATTTCAGTTAGTTACAACTAAGAATAGCCCAGTGCAGATGTTGTGAAACATATTTAAGTGGACCAACAAGTTCTGCCCTTACATTGATGGACTTAGTAGTCCCAACCCATCATCAGTGACATATCTAGGGAAAATGGTGTCCACAACAAGCTCTGAAATTGTGTCCTGTCAAGAGAAGGGGAGATTATGGGTTGGGAAGCTGGTCCTGTTCCACAAAGTGAATATGTGTGCTCCGTAAAATATTGTTGTTCTCCCCTCCTTTTCAGGTGACATCAGCTTTCCAGTTTGTGTGTCTCTCTCTGTGTGTAGATAGTTATTTTATTTTCTCTGTAAACTGCGTTATGAACATTTTAGTTGAAAAGTGGTATATAAATACTGTAGGCAGATGCATGGATGGATCAGTAATGATAGATAGATAGATTAGCATAGCGTAGCTTAGACAGACAGACAGACAGACAGACAGACAGACAGATAGATAGATAGATAGATAGATAGATAGATAGATAGATAGATAGATAGATAGATAGATAGATAGATAATCTCTTTGTCAGCACCCTGGACAGTACTAATCCCTTTTCCTACTTACAATGCACACTTGCAACTTCTGTTTCAGATACAGTGATGCCTCACGTAACAAATTTAATTCGTTCTGGAGGCATGTTTGTTATGTGAAACATTCTTTCTGTGAAACGGATTTTCCCATAGGATATAATGGAAACTTAGACGATTGGTTCCACAACCCAAAAAATAATCACATTAAAAATATTAACTGGATGTAAAAATGATGACAGAACACTGGGATTGAATTCAAAACATGCATTCAACGTGCATGATCTTATGAAGTCTAGTTAGGCTGCAGTCCTAAAGACACTTGCCTGGGAGCAATACCCATTTAACACAATGGGGCTTATTTCTGGGTAGACATGGTTAGGAGGCTGCAATCTAAGACACCTTCAAGGTGTCTCCCCACTTTCTCCTTCTCTCCATCCTGAGCCTCTCTCTCCCCTGCTCCCTTCTGGCTAGCCCTGAGCTGCTTCCCTCTTCTCCACTGCTGTTCTCTCCCTCTGCCAGCGGACATCTGGCCACAGGAGGAACAGCATGGAAGTGTTGCTTTCACTATGGGCAGGTGCGCTAGGCAGCCCTGACACTTTTTAAACAGGCTGCCAGCCAGCGCGTCTGCCCCAACTGAACAACAAGAACTGAACAATGAGAACTGAACAACTGAACGTCTGCCCAAAGAACAATGAATGTGTTCTTTATGTGAAGCACAGTTTGTTACGTGAGGCAGAATCCTAGAGAAATTTTTGTTTGTTACATGAAACATACTTTATGTGAGGCATTCTTTACATAAGGTGCCACTGTACATGGAAATAATTTGAATTTTTCCGGCAGGTATTAACCTCTTTTTTGGATCTGCCCTCACATTTATTCAAAAATGCCCCATTGGTTGTAGGCAATCAGTAGAAAATGTGTAAGTCCATTCCCAGCACCCTCCTCATGAAGTGCCCACAGCAGTTGTCTCCACTGCCTACACCCTAGGTAAGCGACTGCCCATCAATCACACTTGAAATGTATGTCTCTATGGACAAATGCTGTACTCCCCATATGACAGTCTGGTCATCATCCAGCTGGTGCCAGAGGAAAACCAAGTTCAAGTGCTGTTCAAGTACAAGTTGTGCATAAGAAATCTGGACTCATCAGTCACCATTTCTGATTTGATCTATCTCATGATGTTCAAAAGCCATCATTCATTAAATTTGGGGGAAAAGAGACCCATTGCAACTGGAAACAACTTGATGGTGTGGACGAGCCCTTCTCCCATCCCCAGTCACTGGAGTGGTAAAGCTTGACTGCCATTTCAGTGGGAAGGCAATGTGCCTCCAGGTTGCAAAAGCGAGGCAATGTGTCTCCTTATGCAGAATGTTCAGAGGAAGAAGATCTCATTGCACTACCCTGTCTATCCAAATGATGGACATTTTGCTGGTGATATTACCAGTCACCAAACGTTTTCCATGAGTGATGATAAAAGTGGCTTTACTAACAGTAATGACAAACAGACTAGTGCGTTGAGCACATACATCAACCCAATTTATAATGCTGTTGCTCTGTGCTTATGGAGATACAGCTGCTGATATTAAATCATTTCCTGGTGTAGTGCAGGAAGAATGGTGTGTTCCCACACATTTAGAGATATCAGTTCTCAGGATGCTTTCCTTGTGTTCCTTTTTTGGTACATTAAAAATAGCTTCCAGATAGTATCTTAGTAGCCCTGACTTCCTCATTTCACAGCCAGCAATCTAGAAGGAAATCACAGTGTGAAGGTAAGTGGCAATTACAATATGGAGAAAAGTTTAATAATCCAGCTCTGGAAAAAGTTAACACTCCTATCAAAAACTTGTCTGCTAGCTAAGATCTGCATTTGGGTGATGCCATCATCCCTACAATGTCTCCATGGCAGTTTGCAAGATGGAGGAACTTCTCTCTCCCCCCTCCCTCTGTGCGTGTACTTTAGTACCATCACAGCACAAGGCTAGAGATGGCATTGCACCTACCAATTTCGGGGACAGGTGACACTAGCATGACCTATTTTAGGAACTATGAAGCCCATCTTGGAACATCATTTTGCAGGATCCCAGGTTCACAGTCAAGATCTGTACAATCTTGTGGTCCAATCCAGAGGCGTATTGTCTATTTAGCATGTCTTGTGTCATAGGCATGTACCTGCTGGTGTGCACCCACCTACCTACCACTCCCCCCCCACCCCAGCACCCTTCTATGCCAGCTGGAGAACACTCCCTGGCTGGCTCAGAAAATCGTGTGCATGGTTCCACTTCAGCCATGCGTGTAGCCTTCAAAGCCAGCTGGAGAAAGCTACCTGGCCAGCTCAGAATGGCACATGCACAGTTCCAGCTGAACCATTTACTGTATGCTCCCTTCCATACCAGCTGGGGAATGCAGCTGGTTCGGAAAGGCACGAGGGTAACTCAGCTGCTGAGCCATGCAAGTGCTCTTTGCAGCCAGCTACAGAAATCTTCAGGCTGGCTGCAAAGGGTGCATGTGCGGCTGCAGGTGAGCCATGCACGCGCTCTTCACAGCCGGGCAGAGGGTTTTTCCAACCAGATGTGAAGAGCCTATGTACGTGATGATGTCATGACATAATGCATGCCATGGGTGCTCGTTGGCAATAGGCTTGCCATGGTCCAGTCCTATCCAACTTTCCAGCATGGATGAAGCCACAATGCAGCCCTAAGGGAACAGATTTTCCCTTACATTGTGGAGGTCTCAATGATTGATCTGCTACAGGATTCAGCATACTCCCTGTTCTGTCAGCACTTCAAAGTTAGATAGGATTGGGTACTTAGAGATATAAATAAAAATTATTATAGACTTTATATCCATAGGAAAGAATGAAAAGCAATCAAAATGTGTGCTTAAAAGGTGCACATGAGTTCAAGGACCAAATGGACCTAAGTACATTTAATTCAGGTTCCTCTTGCACAGTGTCCTTAGGTGAAGGGTCCAAATTTGGTTCCTTGGAACAAATTTGGTCCAGTTGGTTAAATGTAATTATAAGAGAACAACAGTCCTTTGCACATGCCTTTCTGAGCCAATTATACTGATGTAGATCCTACATTGTAGCCAAAGCTTCAGCCGGTCTGGATTTTTTTGGATTGAGTTCAACTGTAAGAACAAACCATAGTTATTATAAATATGAACAATCTGGCATTAATTCTGAGTTGATAATCTAACTTGTTATCTCATTGTGGTTTGTACAAACCACTGTTTCTTGAGTCTGACATGTAAACTTGAGTCTTGAGATGTAAACTGAAGCTTTACATCTCTTGGACACACATTACAAACCCATAAATCTGGCACAACAGCCATCTCTGCCTGCCTAAAATCTACTTTTGAGACATTCTGGTAGACTGCCCCCCTCCACATTCAGAATGGTGTGTTATAGCAGATTTTTGAGAATCCTTGAGCTGCTGAGTCTTTGGTTTCGTTTTTCCAGGAAGTGATTCTGGCATCGGCCACGCATTGGCAAAATACCTTGACCATTTAGGATTTATTGTGTTTGCTGGAGTTTTGAATGAGAAAGGATCTGGGGCAGAGGAGCTGAGGAAGACCTGTTCCAAGCGGCTTTCCATCCTGCAACTGGACATCACCAATTCCGGGCAAATCAAAGAAGCTTATCATGAAGTCACTAAGAAACTGCAAAGTCAAGGTATGTAAGGTGAACCTCATTAGTATCACATGAAAGTTGAATTTTTTAACCAAATTTGACCTCAGAATTCAATATGTACATTTGCACACCAATCTTGTTCTTACTGAGAAAACGGCACATCCAAGTTCCCCTCCTGAAATGGCCTTGAAGGTCTCAAAGCAATCAGCGCCTGTCACAAAATTAACTATACTACTCCCACACTTTCTGGAAGTTACTGTGATGAACTTGTGAAAAAGTCCTTGTGAAGAAGGTGGGATACAAATCATCATCATCATCATCATCATCATCATCATCATCATCGTAATCATCTGCAGAAAGCCGCTCTTTTGGGACCAGCACGAATTATACTTCACTACATCACACAGTCCTAGACAATTGGAAAGGGTCCGACTGGTGAAGTGAATGAAACCAGCACAAAATTGTTTGCTGTGCATTAATAATAATAATAATAATAATAATAATAATAATAATAATAATAATAATAATAATAATGGGGTGGCAGGAGGGAAGAATGGAGACGGGGAGGTAATGGGGCAGGGGGAAGGCAGGGAGAGTACAAAGATGGATAGATGATATCCAGCTGATATCCTAACACCCTTCCTGGGGCGGATCCTGCAGCACAGGTCAGTACAGACCTGCACCAGCAAATTAGCTGTTTTAGGTCTGAGTATGACTACCATTCTATGGAGACTTACCTCTGAGTAAGGGAACAACCTCTGAGTAAAGGAACAATTATTCCCTTACCTAGAGATTTCCTGGACTTCCCACCACCACCAAAGCATGCAGTGGTCAGCATTCTGCCAAAGTTGTGCTGCTAGGTTGTGGAGGGCATAGAATTGGGTCCTTGATATGAATATGATGTCAAAATTCACATTCTTAAATGAGTGAGAGCCCAAACCACATTTTCTTGGAAGTAAGCCCCATTGACTATAAGGGGACTTACTTCTGAGTAGAAGTGCATAAAATTGTGCTCCGAGTAAATTAATGTTGTATTACTTTCTGCTGCAGGTCATTAAACAAATACACTGTAGAAGGTGTTTGTTAATGCATCGTGTGTGCTTTCTTTCCTCTCCTCTCCAGCACTTTGGGGCCTCATCAACAATGCGGGGGTCTTAGGATTTGCTGCCGAAGGTGAACTGCTCCCCATGGATACCTACAAGAACTGCATGAATGTCAACTTCTTTGGTCCTGTCCAAGTATCGAAAACATTCTTGCCATTACTCCGGAAATCCAAAGGAAGGCTTATTAATATCTCAAGCATGGCCGGTAAGTTCAGTATTCATGTGATATTTAAATGTAAACGTTTGAGAACCAATTGGCTAGATGCATCCAATATTGCTGGGAAGGTTTGGGGGAATCAAAAGTTCTGCAACTTGACAATTAATTTGACACATTAACTCACAAAAAGAGTCTTTGCATCAGGTAGAGCTGACCTTATTTGTTGAAATGCCTCCATATTTATGGAAATTTTGGCACAACCCTATGTATGTCTACTCAGAAGTAAGCACCATTAATTTCAGTGGGACAGAGGGCAAAATCCAGAGTAACTACGGGTAGTCCTTGCTCCAGTGTAAGTGTAATCCACTTACTCTGGATTCCAATATGAATTTCCCATAGGTTTTCACTGGGTGGTGCAGTAACTACGGGTGCACGTAAAGTCTCTCACATGCTCTTGTAGTTACTCTGGATTTGGGGGATACTCCTATTTTACTGCATATAAGATTGCAGCCCCTAGATTCCTATTATAACCCCTCTGTTTAAGGAAAATAGATCAAAATTGCATTAGTTTTAAAATTACCACCCTGCACTGAAGAGTGCACTTATTTTAATTGTCTAATTAATTGCTTGCATTCTAGATGGTCTGCTGTATCCTTATAATAACCTGTACAATGTATAGGATCATAGCTCTAATGTAAAGCCATGGTCAATTGCCCAGTAGGACAAGGGAGCCACCAGTTGAAATAGTTGTAGAACCACTGAGAAAGATGTTGCCCGCAGGATGTGTACTAGTTATGACCAACTCTAGGTAATGATGTTCATTCCCGCTACAAGGCCAAAGACACCTGAAGATACCTCTGAAGACACCTCTGTAGTCATGAGGCCAGAAAGACTTTTTAACCCCAAACGCACAGAATACTGTTACTTTCCTAGTGTCTTTAACCACTGAGCAACCACAGCCCTTCACCATTGATATAAACTCTTTAATACATACGAAGTTTTTCTTGCCCTTTAAGATTTCACTGATTAGTAAAGGAAATACATTTTAACAAATGTGTCACTCAAAACTAGACATGCAGAAGCTAAGGCTATAACAGCCACAATGGGACTATGCTATGAGATGTATTCCTATAGGATATGAAACACTGCATTATGCATCTTTTAAAAGTCCCCTCTTTGGGGGCCTTTTAAGCATTTGTTATAATGGAAACAGGAGTTGCTCTTGGCATGGTTTTGCATCGTTGAGGAAATCTGAGCTAGATGGCAAGATTTCCAGCCTGACAGTTGGGATTGGTGAAGACAGGGAAAAATGGAGCAATCACCACCTTATTAAAAATGTTCCTTCTCCTGCCCGTCTGCTGCTTTGGGCTGCGCCTTCAATATGGCAGGCGTCCAATTGCCGAGCCAAATGGCATGTGCATTTATCAATTCCAGCAAGTGAGAAAGCTGGTTTGTCAAAAATGTCAGCGGTACTTAGGAATTGCAAACAGCTGTAGCAAGAACAACCAACCAAGAACGGTCAGGATGACAAACTGAGTAAGGGCACAATCCTCACCAGCTTTCCGGTGCTGGTATACTTGTGCTAGTGGGGCACATGTTGCATCCTGCAGTTGGAGGGGACTTTCACAGAGGCATCGTCAAGGTAAAAGAGTGTTTGCATTTCCCAGATGCATTGCTGGAGCGTAGGTTAGGAATGCACCTTAATATACTTAATATACTTAATATATACCAAATCCCAGGTCAGCATCATGTAACATGCACTTCCTTATCACATAATTCTCCCCAGAGGTGTTGCTAGAGCTTGTATCACCCAGTGTGGGAGCTGTGTGTCATCTCCATGATGGACCACCTTCCATATCAGATCATACAGATTAATGACAATATCCTATACACTATCTAAATATAGAGGCTTCACTAGGGTTGGGAGCAATCCCAAATAAATTTTAGTTATTTAAATACAGTGATACTTTGGTTTACAAGCATAATTCATTCTGAAAGCATGCTTGAAATCCAATATTCTTCTATATCAAAGCAAATTTTCCCTTAAGAAATAATGGGAAAATATTCATATAAAATAATAACGTTACTGTAATATAATACAAAATAGAAAGAAAAGTCAAACAAATTAACCTGCACGTTAGTTTCTCAGGTCTCTAATTAAGCTGCAATCTACCCCCTTACACAGGAGTGAGCCCCACTGATTATAGTAGGGCTTACTTTAGAAAAAAGTACTTACTTACTGGAGAAAGCTGATCTCCTAGATTTCCCCTAAAAGAGAGATCTTTTGCTTTCCCTATAAGAATTCTCAAAAAGACTGGAATTAATATAATCCTGAAGAAGGATCTTCAAATCTGAAATGGTGGGATAAACATCCAGGACTGACCGTGGATTGATTAAAATGATTCATTGAAGTATTGGATTGAAATATTGAGATTTGAAAGCACCTTAAGAAGATTCATTGTTATTGGACATTTATGGACTCCCAAACAGAGATGTTCAGGTTTGAAACCAGAGGTGGGCCCAGGCTGGTCCGCACCGGTTCTACAGAACCGGTTGTTAAATTGGGCCAAACGCTAGCGAACCTGTTGCTAGCATTGGGCCCAATTTCCGGCGCCCACCCATTCCGGCTAGCTCCAAGGTGGAGCAGCAGCCAGAAGCTGCTGCTCCATCTCGGAGCTAGCCAGAATGGTGCTGCGCGCAAAAATGAACTGCGCATGTCCAAAACTTTGGACATGCGCAGTGTGTCTCTGCGCACCCATTGGGCCTTGCTCCAGAGGCGGGGCCAGCTGCTCCACCTCCGGAGCAAGGCCCAATGGCTGCGCAGACGCACTGCGCATATCCGAAGTCTCTGACATGTGCAGTGCATTCCTCTGCCGGGCCGTTTGGCCTCGCTAGGGAGGCGAAGTGGCAAGTGCCCCTCCACCTCTCTAGCAAGGCCAAATGGCCCTGCAGAGGCACAGACCTCCTCCTCTCCAAGGAGGAAGTCTCCTCTGAAGCCAACCGGCTTCAGAAGGCGCACTGCATAGGTGCCAAGGTTGGCGCATGCGCAGTGGCAGCGAACCAGTTGTTAGCCGGTTTGCAGCCCACCACTGTTTGAAACCCTGACTACAGAGCTCCATTGAATCTATGGACTATTAAGAATTATGCGACAGTGTTATATAAGTCATATTGTAATTTTCTGTTCAATACAATACAGTGTAAGATAAGCCAGTGAGCAAGTGTGTTTGTGTTTCAATATTGTGCATTTATACAAACACTCCTTTGTTAATGATTTATAACTTTCTCACTGGCACTAGGAACAATCAGTCTCATTGCTCAGTTTTGAGTTAAAGAAACCCACTTTTTGTTACATCAGGCAATTGTGTTTTCCTTTTCTGGGTATTTGGTTATAACCTTTAATATAATATTTCAACTTGGTTTGCTTCATTGCATTTTGCTTCATTGCATTTTTGCTTCATTGCATATTGCATTTAATCACCCATCAAATTATATATGGTGATACCACCTATCCAAGGTGTCTAACTACCCGTCGTGATGCCACTGATGCTCCCTCCTGCTGAGTTAAAAGCTTTCTAGTATTTTAGTCACAACATCCTTCCTATCCTTGCTAAAAGATACTAGTAATTGTACTTGACGTCTCCTGCATGATTCAAAGCCTGTTATTTACTTCTGAACTCGGAACACCAAAGTTCTGGATTGAAATCTCACAAACTTTCAAATCCCATGATTTAACACAGTGGCTTTTGGCAAGCCATAACCTCATATGCAAATCAATAAAATACTGCATGAAAAGTAATTGGTGTGATTGCTTATATGCAATCAAGATCCTATTTGTGTGGTGTTTTCCTTTTATCAAAGCAAAAGAATAAACTAAATAATAAATCAGTGACACACCACAGAACAAAAAATGTCCTTTGTTTATTATTTATTTGTTTGCTTGTTTGTTTTGTTTGTTTGTTTTGCTGCTTTATCTTACCAATGTATATGTGCAACATGGAGAAGTGGGGTGCCAATGGACTAACATTATCACGCAATTGTGGGAAAATTTAACAAATTTCAATACAGGAATTAATAATACAAATTCCCCTGGATAAACTGGAATGTGGGAGGAGTGGATTAAAAGGGCAAAGCAAACTATAGCAACAATAAAAGGATGGCACAGAACACTTTCCCTTCCCAAGGGAAAATGCAAAAGTAATAATCTGTAGTCATGTGTAGAGGAGGAGAGGCACAGCTCAGTAGCGCCTATGACTCTCCCAGTAAGGTGTAGCTTTGGATCCGAGCCATTATAAAGCACCAACCCCACCTGGCCTTAATAGCTTGTTGGCTTTATGCAAACAAGTCTTAACACCCTTGAATCTTCCCTTTGTGTAATACTGGCACTGCCCTTTGAACATTTTCATTACACTCAACACATGCTCACCTGTGATTATCACAGTGTTCTGAAGGTTAACATGACCTCGGAATAGGAATTAAGTCACCCTTGGAGGATTTGGATGAGGTTCAAGTCTGCGGAGGGCAAATAAACATGGCAAAACACTGAGAAATTCTCTCTCTCTCTCTCTCTCTCTCTCTCTCTCTCTCTCTCTCTCTCTCTCTCTCTCTCTCTCTTTTACTGGATTGCTAGTTCCCATAGGCAACTACAGTAATTTAGCATTTGTCCCCATATTAACCATTATTTCCCAATCTTCTGATAATCAAGGTAGACTGTAATTAATGATATTATTTGAGAGAGTGAAAGATATGAATGAAAAAGTGGATGCATGGTTTGAAAAATTCTATATTTTGGGAGAGATTGTTCTCCAGTTCCTGAGTGGTGGTGCTGATAGATAGATAGATAGATAGATAGATAGATAGATAGATAGATAGATAGATAGATAGATAGATAGATAGATAGATAGATGTGAGGTACAGCAGGGTCAAAGAACTTGTCTGTGTGGGCAAACCTTCTCTGACAGACAGAGGGACTGATGGATGGATGTGAGGTACAGAAGGGTCAAAAAATATATCTGTGTGGGCAAACCTTCTCTGACAGACAGACAGAGGGACAGATGGATGTACAGTACAGAGGGGTCAAAAAACATGTCTGTGTGGGCAAACTTTCTCTGACAGAAAGACAGACAGGTATAATGCAACAGTTCCCAATCCTCTCAGTATTAAAGTTCACCTTATCTTCCGGGAGGGATGGAGAGGCCTCTTTTGGATTGCGTGCACCATGTTGGTGACCAAGGTGGTACTGGCCAATGTTAACCTCAAAATGGCTCACAGAAGCCTCAGAAACCCACTGGTCAGCTTCTGGAAGCAAACTGGAGTATGGCATTCTCAAAACTGTGCTTTCCAAAGCTTCTCTAGACCAAGAGGTCCCAACCCCCTGCTTTGAGAACCACTGATTTAGCGGGTGCTTGTATCTTGCTCCCACTTCTTCTCACCAAATCTAGTTACAACTATCCTATCCTTGGACATCACAGAGACGCAGCTCTGAAGGACAGGTTGTTATTGTCTCTGGTAACACCATTTCCTTCCGCTTCAAAATAAGTGCCATGTGTGTATCTGGGCAAACTGTCCAGAGTTGCATGCCAATTAAACACAGCAGTTTAATTGTTAACCCAGTAAAAGCAATCACTTTTTTTTGAAACAGTTGCATGTAACACAGTGGAGTTTCCTCTTCCCCAATAAATGCCCCAAATGCAGTTTTTTACATTTTGTGAGAACAAATCAAGAGCTGCTTTAGCAATACAGCCTTTGGTTGCATCACAGTTTATATATTTCCCTCCCCAGAGCTTCTTTCATGCATTTTAAAAAGCATTTAAAAACATGTTTTTTTAAAGTGACATTTATTTTTTTTAAGTAGCCATATTTTTAAGGTCACATTTTATCTGTAAAACCATGTCAACCGTACTTCTTGGTTGCTGCATTCAGATTGTTTAATACAGGATCACTGTTTCTGGAGGAAATCTCCATCACAGGTTACAAGCCTAGATGGGTACATGGAGACTGAGATTAGCTGGTCACTAATCTACGCAAAGCATCACTGAATATCATCGAACAGGTGGAGGGCATTAAAGTGCATGGGAAAAGTCCTTCTGGATAAGGCCCATCTAGTTCAGTTTCCTTTATCTCATAGTGGTTCACCAGAAGCCACAGGGAGCAGACAAATTCACAAGATACTTGCATCTTACTGCCATTTCCCTGCATCTATTGACACCTATCAATTCTTGCTTAATATAGACAACTGTTACTTAGAAAGTTGCATCTGGTTTGTGCATAAGTGTGTCCATGCGTGCATGTGTGCACAAATGTGTGTGTGTGTGCATTGCAACTAGGGTTGCCATAATTCTCTTCCACAAAATTGAGACAGGACCCTCTGTCCCTTTTGCCAGTATGTGAGCACAATCTCCCTCAAAACAAGATTGTCCCTGTCTTGGGGACATATGGCAACCCTAATGAAAACATGTAAGCAAACTTCCACAATATGTTGTTTAACATCAACATAATCTTTTGCTATGTTCCAATCCTTCATATTAAATCACTACCAGAAAATCTTCAAGACTTGGAAAGACAGTGTCAAAATGGGATCATGTTTTCCGTTGTTCCCACAGGTGGTATCCCAATGCCTAAGTTTGCTGCCTATGGAGCTTCCAAAGCAGCCCTGTCCATGTTTTCCGGTGTCCTGAGGCAGGAGCTTTCCAACTGGGGTGTCAAAGTAATTGCTATCCATCCTTCAGGTTTCAAAACATGTGAGTCAATTGAGATTTTCACTGTCCTTTGGGGAACCCCTTTAACACCAGTGTTCTCTGAAATAAATTATGCACAACCTGCAGAGATCAGTGTTATTTAAGAAGAATGGGCAAAACCTGCTTAAAATTCTTATTTTATTTAAATACAATTCTTGAGATGGTCTACGCAGTCTACAGATGGCTACTCAGAATTAAGTTCAACTGATTTCTGTAGGACTTACTTCTAAAAAAGTGTGATAAGATTGGGATAAGTTTTCCTTGTGATACATGGCTTCAGTGGCATTTTTAGGATTTTGTCAAGTGTGATTAGTGCCTGCGTGGTCATGCAGCAGCCTAAGATCATACAGGCTAAAGCTAAATCATCTGTATGGGGTAAAGCATCACCACTTGGTTGGATCATTCCCAAGTGGTTGGCACAATTCCATATTATCCTGGTTTGAATTCTCAGGATTGGCGATGGAGAGAGGACGTGGTGTGCACTGGTGACACCAATCCAAGTCCAGGCACCATCCAGGCACCATCCCTCACCCTTCTCCAGCCTCTGCAATGCTCGGAGCAACTCCTACATGCTCCAGTGTGGGTTTCCTCTGAATCTGAAGCTAACAGGATAGTGCAGGCCCTCCCATTGGCACCTCTAACTGCTAGGCTGTTGAAACATAATTTATAATGAAACATAATTAATGTTATAACATATTGTTATAACATAATGTTATTGTGTGTTTGTAACTATTTAGCTTGGCACGGCGGTGGCTGCACCAGCACTAAGTTTGTATTAGAAGCCATTATTTCCTTCTCCAGCTTTTCTTGCATAACTTTGTTAGAACCAAATGCCACATCAGATTAGGAGTTCTATATTCATATGCCAATTGGCTGTTCTTCCAGCTATCCATGGAACCCCTGACTTATGGAATCAGGTCGAGAAGAACCTTCTGGACAACATAACACCAGAGGTAAAGGAAGATTATGGGGAAGATTACATCCGCACACTGAAGATGTTTCTCTCGAGTCTTCCATTATTCTCAGGAACTGACCTCTCACCTGTGCTCTATGATGTTTTACATGCACTGCTGGCCAAGTATCCATCTGGTTTATACACTCCAGGAAAAGATGCATACAAAAGTCTGCTTGTCTTCTGCTATACTCCTATCTGGTTTTACGACCTATACATGAGCAAACAACTAAAATTTCCCTGCCGACCCAGGGCTCTCAGTACAACGGAGACAAAAAACAAGAAGTAATATTAAAATCCAGGGGCACATACACTTTTCTGAAATTAAGACAGTGAACCCATTAAAAAAAACTTTTGGTTCATGGGAAGGAGGGCAGGATTCTTCTGTTCTTATTCTGTCCAAACTTCACCATGTTGATTTCTGTTCCGCTCCCTTCCTCGTCAAATGAGTTTTTTTATCTTCTGCTGCCCCAAATTTTGTATTTAAATATTAATTCAAATATATATTATTTTTCAAGTAGTTTCCCCCACCCAAATAACCAGTTTAGTATGTTTTAAAGTATACATTAAAATATGTATTTTTTCTGCAAATGTATGGAATGCATATAATGAATTGTAAAACAGGATGTACTCGGGCATAGGTCCAGGAACACTCAGTTGCAAATTTTGGCAAGGGAGGAAGACATCTCCTCCATTTTGCCAAGTTATTGAAGCAGTATGAGTGTCAAGAAAAGCTAAATTATTTAGCCAATTCAGAATGATGAGATTTTGAAATATGCTCTGGCACTGTTACAGATATGCTAAACTGTAGTAAAAAGATGTTTTACTTTAAGATAAGTGCCATTCTACTTTAATGACCTGTATATTTTTCCTTCCACATTTTGTACATTATTTTCTCATGACTAGAAGTAAGCTGAAATTGCATGTCACATTTTGGCACTATGTTTAATAGTTAAAAATAAAAGCACTACCTTATCCTTCTTTGAGGGGACATTTTCTCCTTATATCTGGTTTACCCTGATGCTCAATTGCCTATAAACAGCATGCACTATCTCACTATATAGCTAACACTGATTGACTGTATAGCACCACAATGTCAGCTGTTGTTAACACCATGATGTCAGTCCTTTACTAAAATTCAGTGCACATGGGTATGAGCTTGCAGAAGAAGGGGAAAATCCAGATTGTTCCAGCTGTTTCAATATCCACGTGGTCAGACTAAAAAGGCCATGCACATGCAAGATGTATGTGCATAGACTCCATCTACACTGATGGTTCTTGACCTTGTTGGAGGTACTGAACCTCGCAAGTTTCATATGTGCATTCACTGAACCCTTCATAAATGGTAAAATAAAATGTTTTGTCCATTATAAGAAAAGTATATTAATGCACCTGGTAACCCTGGCGAAAGGCGTGGACACACACCTCCGCCACACCTACTCCTGAGACTGATTCACCGAACCATGGGGGTTCGATCAAACCCAGGTTAAGAACCACTGATCTACACCATCAGAAAATCATAGGGACTCTGATTGTCCAAAAGGTAAATAAACGTGCAGAGAATGAAGGAAGGCCAATATGTATAATTTCATCCCCCACTCCATTCACTGATTGAATTTACATACATAATATGAATTTGGGCTTATGTGATCCCTAACGGAACGGGATCACATTAAAATTTCTAATTATCACAATTACAATAAGAGCTTTCTTCTGATGAATAAAAGGTACTGGTACTCACCATGGTGGCATAGCTAGTCATCCCCATATGAGTAATTATTAATTAATTGCTGGGGCGGGGGGGGGGAGGTGAGGTGGGAAAAGGTTTCGGCACTGAGTGATAGTGAGTACCCCTAGAAAAAAACCCTGATTATAATAAATCTAAGCAGGAGGTCAAATTAACTGTGAAGAAAAGGAAAAAAACATGAATAATATTTTTGTAAGGGAAATATGTGCCTATATATTTGTGGATAATTTTGTTACTGCACTGGCATTGCTCAGTTTGAATCCAAAATTGGACTATTTGGTGAAATTATATAAATATAGCCACATCTTATGAATCCATTCTCTTTGCAGAAGATTGATGGTCAACTGAACTGCAGGATGCAGTTCAGCTTTGGAAGTGAACTGGTAGAAAATTTTCCATTACCAGCTTTTACTAAATCTATCCCATGGGATTTGCCAAGATACTTGCCATATTAATCCTGATCTATCCAGATCAGTCTAACCCAATATTATCTTCTAGGACAATCTGACACACCCCAAATATTGTTGGTTTCTGGCCTGGACAAGTCATAATGCACTTGCATCTGCCAGTGGTAATTAGGATAAGATGCCCGGGAAACTATAAGAGTTGAGTGAGTAAAGAACCTTTCCACATCTAAGGAATGATGTTGCCACCACATGTCCGGGTCAGCTTGACATGAAGAACATTGTTGAAATCAAAGCCCTACCAAAATGAGCTAATTACTCCACTAAGTGCCAAGGTAAAACAAAAGTTATGTCAAGGAATATCATGTAATTAACATAAGAAATAAAAGTTCGAGATGAGCTGGCAAACTCAAAGCCAAATGTGTCAACCACATAGTTAAGATGTGTTCATTTGGCAGGATGTTGTCAGCATCAAGCATGTATCCCACATACTGTGGGCAGGGCAGGGGATTACCTCTTTGATACTGTTGTGATTTGTAAGTACTTTGCAAAGGTCATCGTAACCATTGAGCAAGTTAATGATTCAGGAAGTTCTCGTTCACAAGATATCACTTGCATGCAATCTCTGGGGCTGGTTCTCTGCCTGAGATATGCCACTGTGTTGACAGTCTGGTTAGCTGTGGATCTCCAGGGGAAAGTGCAGTAATAGAAAGACACCCTAAAGGCACTCATATAAGTCTCTACAGTCACAAAGGGTGTTGAAAACAGACCTCACTTGGCAGATCCCTAGGAAAATCAGAAATATAAAGGTATTTGGAAGCATCAATAGAAGCATCGATAGAGTTTGCACTTGGTGGGGTATTGCAGAGGCAATAGGATTGTGCACAAGTTAAACTGTTCCTTGGGGTATGTAGGTATCCAGATACCACACAGCACCTGAGTACAGTTATTTATACATTCTGTTCAATGCAGGTAGAATATGTGAACAGCATGCATTGGTTGTTGATGTGTAACAATGAACCCAGGTAAGTCACTCACAAGGAAAAGTGTACTGAGGCACGTACAACAAAAAGGCAACAAGGGTAGGAACAGGAAGAGAAAGGGGCAGGGAGTGGGCAGATCAGTCCCAGGAGGGGGTGGGATTGCTGGTGCTTGCAGAATCCTAACCTATTTCTCATGATCAATCTCTGCCTACATGGATCAACTCAGTCTTACACCAGTGGTTTAGCTGGCTTAGGTTTGAGTGGACCCTTATGGTGGATACTTGGTTCATGGGAACAAATATTCTCTTACTCTGAGGAGTATTCCAGCAACCAAAATTAGGTGCACAGCAGTGTCTGAGTTCGCACCAATGTATCGCCACACAAGGGTTTAGATAGGATTGGGCAAGTACTATGAATCATAATTACGGTTTCCACATATCTAAGGGGAAAATATCATCTTCATAATTTTTGTTAAGGCAGACCAGAAAGCCATGGGAGAAATACTTCTGGCAGTAATAATTTAATTAAAGGGCAGGAAAAGGGACAACAAATGAAGCAGAGCAAATATGATCTAATTATTGTGATTTTTTTTTAAACTTGTGTAAACGTTATATGATGTAACCTGTTCTTGCCTGCTTGGCAGAGATTAATGAAAGCATTAAAAAGAGAGGATTAAAAAATCAGCACTTCCTGGCTCTAATTCCTGGATAACCACTGATCTTGTTAAAATATTTCGCAAGGAGATTTTGTGAACTTTGGGGTTTCAAATGCAATTGGATGCATGGGCACTTGGTAACTTCTAAAAGTGATTAACTTTAGAGACAGTGATGATCATAGAATTAAAGTTTCCAAGTGAGGAAATGAACCCAAAGGTAATTCAAACCAATCCTTATCCTGAGTCAACCCTTGTCAATAAGTCAAAAACTTATAACATTAGGGAGGAGGTTTCTTGCCTCACACTGTATTGTGTATCCACAACAGTTCCCTAAATGGGATCTTTTTTAAGGTTTGAAAAATATGCATCCAGTTAGACCAGTGTGTTCATGACATATTAGTGTGAAGATCTCTGTGACTACCCACACCATCACAGGATGCAATAATGCTCCATTGACAGAGCTGAATCAGTGGTGGAAAACTGAATAGAATTGGGAGCTTTGTCCATCATCTGATCTCCTGAGTTGACCCATCAGATCATCAAGCAAAGTGTAAAGGAGTAGCCCTCTTTTGATACATATGCTGCCAACATTATTCAAAGATTTGCTGCACCTGAAGATGGAGGTTCAACAAAGCCACAATAACTAATAATCATTGATACGTATGTCTTCCTCCAGAAACCATCTGGGCTGCAATCCTAAAGACACTTTCCTTGGAGTAAAACCCATTGAACTCACTAGGGCTTACTTGAGTAGACATGGTTAGGATTGCAGCCCTGGTCTAATCTATCTTAAAGTCATCTAGCACAGTAGTCTATGCCTCTTGTGGTGTCAATTTTAACTTCTGAGTGATTCTTGGCTCTGTTATTAGGGCAACCAATTGTGTTCCAGCCATTACTATAGTTGTTACTACAGTCTATAATCCATTACTACAGCCAAAGAATCCAGAAGAGTTTTTCAGCTATTCTCAACCTCTATACCCCAAACTCCAGAGGATCTTTTTATAGCACACCAAAGTATCTGAGCAGTGTCTTTCTTGGACAACACACTAAAAATTTAAAAATTAAAAGTATCACAGCATTTTTAAAAAAAATTTAAAAGTTTAAATTTTTAAAATTAAAAGAAGCAAAGTATTGCTTTTCTTTATAATAGGAAAGAAGCAGGGAACCAGCCAGGAGACATTACTAAAACTGAGTGTTGGGAGAGTTAAAACAGACAAAGGAAAATATTTCTTACCCAGCATGTAATAGAACTCCTATGGTACTCCTTGCCACAGAATGCGATGATGTTGCCTGATGTTGATGCCTTTAAAAGGGGATTGGACAGATCTCTAAAAGAAAAGTCATAGTGGATACAGGTAGCCTCCTGGTTTTATAAGTAGGCAACAACTGTCACAATATAATCAACATTTTCTATGTATGCAAAGCGCTTTGTCCAAAGTTCTGTGAACACTTAGAAAGCTCTTTATAGATGTTTATGATGATGAAGATGATGATAATTATGATGCTGATGTACTGTTTCACAGTCCCCAGGTGTTTGACTGGAATTGGCTCTATTGTGATTCGGTTCCTACTAAAGGAACTAGAATCACAAATTGTCTCAATATGTGTGAAGTTCCCAGGAGTGCTACTTTTTGTAACTGGGCAGTTGTGATCTTCTGGAGGCCCATTTAGAAGTTTCTGGAGACTTACTGGAATCACTCCAAGAGCACCTATTATTACTGGAATCACAGTACAGTGGACGAAAAACCAGTTATTAAAATTTATTAGGATTAATTGAAATTATCTGATACCTCTGAAATCATACTGTAAACCCAGGCAGCTTGCAAACACACATTCCCAGGCAGAAGCTTCCAAATCAACTTTCACAGGTTCCCAGGGAAAGGGATTAACATCACAATGCATTGCCTTAGTTCTCAAGCATTGATATGATCTGCAGTAAAGGTATGCTTATCTCAGCAGGAACTAAAAGAAAATTCCCTCCTTTGTCTTGCCTAACCCTGCAGCCTAGACGGAAGGTAAAGCAATGTTAATTGTCAAGGCAAATCAGAAGAACTTATTTGAAGCCCAAAGATTATAAAATCAAAATAATATTTTAATATTATTAAAATATTAAATTTTATTATTTATAAAATAATATTTATTATTTTATTATTTATAAAATATTAATATTTTATTATATTTAAAATATTAAAATACTATTTTAATTTCCTTTTGTGTAAACGGAAGCCCAAATGAATCAAGTGAATGTAAAACCTGTAAGTGCTGGACTTTGTATGGCTATTGTAAGTGTTTTCCATTGTAAAATATGAACCTTCCCTTTCTGTTCCCTTTCACAAGCCAGGAAGCCTCTAAAGATATGCATCCTTTCCTCTTCTGTTCTTTTCCAAGCCAGGAAGCTCTAAAAATAAAATCTCTTTCTGTATGAATTTCTCTTGTCATAAACAGAATAATCTCCTTATGTAAAGTTTTACCCACAGTTCAGCTATAAAAAGTGTGATCTAGATGTACAACTTGCTCAGTCCTTTTTGGGGGCAGAAACTCTGTCCGACTGCAGTCTTGAAGCTTCAATAAAGAATATCTCTTGCTTGCATAAGCCTCTTCTGGGTTTTTCCTGCTGGTACCAATCTCATTTCCATAACAACAGTGGCTTTCTTTTCCCAGATCTGTATGTCCTTATACTTGTCTCATGTTCTTTCTCTTGAAGCCGATTATCTCTGGGTATTATTTTATTGAAAATCAAACATAAATACTCAGCAAAAAACTTTGTGCTGGTTTCATTAACATCACCAGTCAGACCTTTCCCAAGAGTCTAGGACTGTGTGATGTAGCGGTGTATAATTCGTGCTGATCCCAGAAGAGTGGCTTTCTGCAGTTGGCAGAGTGATATTTTGCCAATGCCAATAGTTTTCAGGTGCCTGCCAAGGTCTTTGGGCACTGCACCCAGTGTGCCAATTACCACTGGAACCACCTGCACTGGCTTACACCAGATACGCTGTCATTCGATTCTTAGGTCTTGGTAGTGGGAGATCTTTTCCAGTTGTTTCTCCTCAATTCTGCTGTCATCTGGTATGGCGATGTCAACAAGCCACACCTGACTGCTTTCTATGATGGTGATATCTGGAGTATTGTGTTCCAAGACCTTGTCCGTCTGTATCCTGAAGTCCCACAGAAGTTTAACATGTTCATTTGCGACCCCTTTTTCAGGCTTGTGGTCCCACCAGTTTTTTTTGCCACTGGCAGATGATACTTTTGGCATAGATTCCAGTGGATCATCTGGGCAACAGATTGTGCCTCAGTTTGCAGTCAGTCTGCGCGATCTTCTTGCAGCCACTTAGAATGTGGTCGACGGTTTCATCCACTTCTTTGCAGAGCCGGCATTTGGGGTCATGGGCTGATTTTTCAATTCTGACCTTGATGGCATTTGTCCTGATTGCCTGTTCTTGGGCAGCAAGTCTCAGGCCTTCCGTCTCCTTCTTCAGTGTTCCACTCGTCAGCCACAACCAGGTCTTATCCTGATCCACTTTTCCTTCGATCTTGGCAAGGAATTGGCCATGCAATACTTTATTCTGCCAACGGGCAGTCCGAGCCTGAATTGCACTTGAATTGCAATTGAGGTAATTGGGTATTATTATTGTTATTGCTATTGTTACTATTATTACATTTTGTTACCTGGGGCAGAGCCTTTAGCAAAATAGCAAACAGCAGCCTTTCCCTTTACTGTTTTTATTTTTTCCTGTTAAAAACGCATCCCTTCTTCCTTCTTTGAAATCCTAACCTCCATCCATTTTTCCAAGGAAGGGAAAAGTTAAGCTCTGCTATCCTACTTTTAAAAGAATATTTGCTTTCCTCCTTCAAAAGGCCAGCCATAAGGAGGAGGGGAGGTCCTTGGGGTCCTGCTCTGTCATCCACTGCCATCATAAGCTGGCTCCCTTGTGCTCTGTGGTGGGGGACTCTGTGAAAGCAGCCAACCATTTCTTCATGTGCCCTGCACTTTCTTCCGCCCAAGAACCACCAGATGCTAAGATTTTAATGGGAAACAAGGTTAACAAGAGAAGAAGATGGATGAACGTTAGCACAGAGTGCCGAACAGCCAAATGGGACCCGTGACAACAATCCACACAGTATAATGAACAGCCCTACTCAAAACACAATGCCACCTGCTATGGACCTGAAGCAATGTCACCAACTGCACAATGTCACACTTTAATGGTGCATATTCTAAAACCGTGACGCCTCCAGTGAACATGCATGTCTCCAAAGGGGCTGTGGCATTCAACAACCTTTTCACAGACAGCCCAAGGGAAGAGCAGACAACCTCTTGCGCAAATGTCTTAAGACGACAGCCTTCATTTTCCTTATCCTTTCAGACAATCAGGAGAAACAAACAAAATCAACATTTTCTATGTTTGCAAAGCACTTTGTCCAAGGTTGCTCTGTGGACACTTAGAAAGCTCTATATAGATGATGATGATGATGATGATGATGATGATGATGATGATAAGATGAGAGATGTAGGGCAAAATCCAGAGTAACTACGGGCAGTCCTTGCTCAGTGTGAAAACAACTTACTCTGGATTCCAATATGAATTTCCCATAGGTTTTCACTAGGTGATGCAGTAACTACGGGTGCATGTAAAGTCTCCTACATGCTACCGTACTTACTCTGGATTTGGGGGTAAGATGTATTTGTTTTCTTCTTCCCCAGAGGTTCTGTCTGGGCAGTCTTTGTTTTTGTCTTTTCAATACAGACAGAAATCTGAGTTTCTGGGCAATTTTTAGTTTCAGACCAAAGGTCTTGGCCCAATCCTGTTCAACTTTCCAGCACCAATGCAGCTGCAGTGCAACTCTGAGAGAAGGAAACATATGATCCCATATGTTGAAGAGGGCTTGGTGACTGTCCCATACTGCAGGATGCAATGCATGTTCCATTATAATAGCTGTTTCTGCACTGGAAAGTTGGGTAGAACTGGACCTTAGTCCATCATCTAGTCCAGGAGTGTCTAAACTTTCAACTTTATGGCTCCTGGACCTTTGTGTAGAGGAGGGTATTATGGATTATTTGAAGCCATTGGGTATTGTCATTTGCACTTCCTAAACACTGCTGATTAATTTTTTTTGAAGACCCCACATTGTAGTACTAGGAGGAAATCTTCTCACTACCCACTTTATGAAGAAATTATAAAGAAGAGTAAATTTGGAATTCTGTGCT
Source organism: Cryptoblepharus egeriae (assembly GCA_030015325.1). NCBI lineage: Eukaryota > Metazoa > Chordata > Lepidosauria > Squamata > Scincidae > Cryptoblepharus > Cryptoblepharus egeriae. Next base: position 27,698,036 of record JAREYC010000010.1, on the reverse strand, counting down.
TGCCATATAACTCTCAAGGTATATTATCTATGGGTGCAATCCAGAGTAACTACTAGATTCCTTGCTCCGGAGTAAGAACAATTTGCTCTGGATTGCAATATGAATTTCTCATAGGTTTTCACTAGATGGTGCAGTAACTATGGGTGCAAGTAATGTCTCTTACATGCTCCCATAGTTACTCTGGATTGTAGGGTATGTTTTTGTTCCTTTTCCTTGCTCCTTTTTTAACCTTTGTTATGCCTATTATAAAATTAATAAAAATTATCTTTAAAAAATTACAAAGCCAGACAACTGCATGCAAACATTGGTGTCAATTCTTCTCTCACCCATCAATCCTTCTTTGTAACTATCGTTGACCTGGTTAAACTGAAATTGCATCTAGAAGGACAAGGTTCGATCGTAGCATGCCCATTGACATTGAACTTTGTTTTGGGTCATGTTTGATTCGGAAGTATTTTTTTCCCCAGCATTTGTTATCTTGAATTGTTTGGCATCATTTCCTCCTCCTCCTCCTGCCTTTCTAAAAATGGAATGGAAACCTGGGAAACAGATGACTGAAACTCATTAAAGGGCTTGTAAATCTTTGCAAAAATACAGTGGTGGATTAATTCAACTGGAATGCTGCAAAGACTCTGTGGTATGTAGGCTGAATGGAAGATAGGCAAATAAGGACCCAATCATATCCAATGTTCTAGTGCTAATGGAGCCATAATGCAGCCCTGAGGTTAGAGACCAAATCTTGAAGATAGTTCCCTGGCTGCCCACCACTATAGGAGTGGTTTTCAAACATCTAGCACTGGGATCCACTTTTTAGATTGAGAGGGTGAAATCCTAACCAATTTAGGCCAATACAACTCACCATTCTCCCCATTTCTATTGTGGTGTGGAGAAGCCAGTGCACTGGCCAAATTATCCCCTCTCCACAGAAGTGCCATATGGCACTTTTATGACACCCCCAAGCCAGCAAGGTGCTTGTGCTGGTCTAACCAGGGTTTAGGATTTTGCTGTCAATCTGTTGGAACCCACTAGAAGTTATATCATTATGATTGAAGTGATGTCATGGCCAGAAGTGACATCATCAAGCATGAAAATTTTAACAATCCTAGGCCGCAATCATGTCCACACTTGCCCAGAAGTAAGCCCCTTGACTCTCTTTGTTACACACACACACGCACACGCACATACACACAGAGACAGAGAGAATCCTGTTAATTAAAAATATAGATATGGAATAATTCCCCAAATGCAGTCATATACCATGATTGCACCAAGTTAATATACAACGTATTATTCCAAGTGTACAAATACAAATTGAATTTAAATTTAAATTAATTTAAATTGAATTTAAATTTAAATTTACTGGGCCCTGACCCATAGTTTGAGAAACACTGCAACACTGGATGCCATGTATCCTTCAGATATTTGGGACATCAGTGCTGGATAGTTGGTTAAGATTGAGCCTCAAGGGAAATGGAAACTTAGGCTGCAGTACTAAAGGCACTTCCCTGAGAGTAAGAATCATTGAACACAGTGGGGCTTGCTTTTGAGTAGACATGGTTGGAACTGTGCACCTTAATTCCTTTGATAACTTACTGCTTTTCCCCTTTACTTCTCATTTGGATTTTGGACTTTTTCTTTCTCTTGGATTTTGTTGATTTAAAGTTTCTTTTTTTAACCAAAGTTCTTGGGCCAGGCCTGATTGGATTTATGGGAGTCACATCATGAGGGTGTGTGAAAGACAACATGGCTGATAGTCACCACATTACCACTGCAATATACGTTCGCTATTACTTCTTGGCATTGCTTCCATTTTTTAAATACTAAAAGTCCAAGTAGGAAATGAATAAATCTTTCCCTGGTCTTGCCACTGGCAAGGAGGCATTTGTCATACTAATCCATCTTCGCTGTCACATCCGCCATTCATTGTTCCTTCAATTTTTCCATGGGGGCTCATTTTGATTTCTGCTCAAATCATAAGAAAGGCTTCAGCACTCTGTGCACCATTGGTGCATGACTGGCAGAAAACCACTCAGTTACTTGGTGATTATGTTGGGAGAGTGAGAAGTGTGGTGGAAATGTTTGGGAGTGTGGCCATTTGGAGGCTTACCAGAGTGTACAAATGGGCAAAAATGAAGCACTGGCACATCTAAGCTGGGCCAAAGTCATACCTATACAGGTGTTACTTGTTATCCACTAGGGTTCCATTCCAAAACCTCCTGTGGATAAAAAAAATCTGTGGATAAAAATGTGGAAAAATACACTAAAAGACCCACTTCCAAGATTATTGCTTCTCCATTGCTCCTAATGGAATACGGTTGCATTTCAGTATCTCCAGGGATTTGATTCTGGCACTCTCTGCTATGACCAAAAATGTGTTACATAAAACAGTTTAAAAAAAAAACATTAAAAACTTTTAAAAACACAAAAAACACATTAAAAAGTCCCTTTTCAGTGGTTTAAAAACAGCTTTTCTTCCTGTTGTAGAGAGGCAGTAAGCAATTAAAAATGCTAAGGATCCTTTGCCTGGCTTAGCTGAAGAAAGGAATGGTTGCTTGCATGACTGCCTCCCCACAATAGGAAGAAAAGCTGTTTTTAATGCTGTGATTTGCAGTGGCCATTCATGTTGAGTGAAATCCATGTATATAAAAAATGTATAATAAGGTTAGACCTGTACTTGCCTTCTCCTACAACAGCATTTGATGGTTGAACGTACTTAGCCTGCAAGCACAGGGTCAATAAAATACCAGCCAGCATCCAACCTGCAGCCCTTAGTAAGCCTCAGGGCAAGCTGCAGCCTGTTTCTCAACAAGTCTTGTCTGGAGCCCTTCATGGCTGCTGAACCTTTCGGATGGGGAAATCCAACCCTCATGTCAGAAAGACCCCTTGGGCCAACTTTTACCTCCTGGTGATTTGTACGCTTTTAAATGAAAAGTTCAAACCGCAAATAAACACTTTTTTCTCTGGTCCTTGCCTTTGGCAAGGGAGGCATTTAAATACGCTGATCCTTCCTTGCCATCATGTCTGCCATTCATTGTTTCTGCGATTCAGAAACCTAACCACCAGGCATAGTAATGATTAGTTATACTGAAAGCTTGTTTCCTTCATAAAATGGGAGAGGTGGAAACTTTTACAAGGTACATACTGTACATCTGCTGCCAGTCCGTTCAAAGAACTGGAAAACCTTAGGTGGTTCTGAACATGTTGGCTTAGCCTCAAGGGCAGGCTGAGTCCCAGTCACGGAAGGGTGTTAGTTCATCTATTCCATTCTGATGGGAAATCAAATCTGGTCCCAAGAATATATTTCTCAGTGAGAAAATAGGATTGCTATTTTCTAAGATTGCTTCCCTGCAATTATTCTGACCATATCCTGGCATCTCCCACTTATTGGATGGGTTAGGGACAGCAGTACTGTCCAAAAGTGAAAACTGTTGAAAGGTGGAACCCAAACTTTTTTAGTTTATAAATGTTGCTTCCATTGCTTTTTTAGATGGCAAATTGCAAATGTCCCTTTTATCTTGCAAATTTCTTCTGCATTTCTAGAAATTTCTACAAATGGATTCTCATTACCGTAACTCCTTCAGGAATGGGATTAGACCACAAGCTACAACATCTACAAGCTACACCATCTTGTATATGAAACTGCTGGAAGAGGTCATCCAAGGATTTGTACTGTAGTTGGATGTCATCAGTATGTGGATGAGTACTCAGTATGTCATCATCGTGGTTGAGGAAAAACAGGTCTGGATAGTTGACATTGCAATATCCAGAGATCGTTGGCTTCAAGAGAAAGAACATGAGAAGATCCCGTGGTATAAGCACCTACAGATAGAAATTCAGAGAATCTGGGAAAAGAAAAGCCACTGTGATTCCAATAATAATAGGTGCTCTTGGAGTGATTCCATTAAGCCTCCAGGAATATCTAAACTTAATGGGCCTCCAGAAGATCACAACTGCCTAGTTACAAAAAGCAGCACTCCTGGGAACTTCACACATATTGAGACGATTTGTGATTCCTTGTTCCTTGGATAGGAACCGAACTACAACAGAGCCAATTCCAGTCAAACACGTGGTGACTGTGAAATAGTACATCATCATCATTATCATCATCATCATCATAGAGCCAATCGCAGTCAAACACCTGGTGACTGTGAAATACTTTATTATAATAATACCAGGGGTACGGTATGTGTTTCAACGCATTTGGCACAGAACAAAGATGCCAGTAGGGTCACAGAAAAGTATAAATTAAGAATAATTAAAAAGTTAATAAAGACCAGTTTTTTGCCTCATGCTCTTATCAGCATGGAGACACTGACATGGAGGAACCTGGGTGAAGGTTGGGATGTAAGGGAGACTTTACTTACTTCTGGGAAAATGATGAGATAACTGCTACAGGGAGTGCCAGAAAATGGAGTTTAAAACTTCAGCAGCAGTTCATTCTGCACAGTACACAGCAATTACAGCCGCTGTCAGCCAGAATTGAATTTACCATCCCAGGAAGGCATGAAACGTTAAAGGTATGTCCCACAAATTGGAAAGGCAGCTGAGTGAAAATGTGATGCCACCCCCTCCGAGGAGCTGTCTCTTCCCATTTGGATGGGTGGGTGACTCAAGCATCAAACATGTTGTGAACACACTCTGTGGTTGAGTCCCCTGATACTCCCCGGTGGTTCAGGGAGGAGTACGACGGAGGACTGAACAGGCACCATGCACTTGTATTGAGACACATGCAGTTTTTTTTCCCTTTTTGGGGAAAAAGGAAGAGGGAAAACAGCAACTCAAGAAGGATGAAGACTTGTGAACACACAAAGTCGATGTCATGTGTATCTTGGATGAAAGCTGATCAGATGACATTTAGAATAGATTACTGCAGACTTTGAGGAAGGAAGACACTACAGACAAGTCTGCTTCTACCAGAGAACCTGTCTATGGAGTATAACGAACCAAGGGACACAAAGATGGCAATCCAAAGCATGACTACTCAGAAGTAAGTCCCATTGTGTTCTATGGCACTTATGAAAGTGGCTATTGGATTGCATCCAAAAACTCAAAATCTGGCAGCAAGGATCAGACATCTTATTTTATCCTTAACTGCAGCTCTCAAGTACGTGTATCAACAACCTGCTTTCTGAAGATTTGTTTTTCTGACAATCCACTCTTTCAACACATTTTAATTATACCCAGAACTCATTCATTCAATGCATGTTCCACTCTTTCAACCTCTCTCCGCTGTTCTAAAGACTAAAATTTCCCTCCCTCATGTTGTAGCTCCTGGTCTAATCTCATTCCCAAAGCAGTTAATGAGAATCAATTTGTGTCTTTGTGTCCCAGCAGGAATTTCCAAGAGAAAAGGTGCATTTGCAATTTGCTAGTTTAAAAAAAACCAGAAGCAAAATTCATAAAGTAAAAAAGATTGAGTTCCACTTTTCAAGGGTTTTCACTTTTGGACTGTGCTCCAGTCTATGGGCGCAATCCAGAGTAACTACGGGGAGTCCTTGCTCCGGGGTAAGAACAATTTACTCTGGATTGCAATATGAATTTCCCATAGGTTTTCACTAGGTGGTGCCATAACTATGGGTGCACGTAATGTCTCTTACGTGCTGCCGTAGTTACTCTGGATTGTAGGGTATATCCCTATCAATATGTGGGGATGCTTGTATGTGGAAGGGAAACACTGGCCAGGCCTTTGCCAGGAAATAGCAAGCTTTTGCCTCCATTGTATATGGTCACCCTAAATGCCACTGTGACTGCTGCCTATCCCTGGATGGCACATTATTTACTCCCATCCTGGCACTGGCCTGGCAGCTCCTCTGTTGAGTGTAGCTTCAACAATGCCATAGAAACCCTTCTTTATCACACTTACAGCAGTGCCAAGCTATTCAGCCAAACATGCCAGTCTCCCCAAATTGCTTTGATCCAGCATTGAGTTGCCCCACCTCCCACTCACCCATGCATGTGTGCGCACACGCACTCTGAGTCACTAATGAAACATGGTGGCATACCATGAAATATCTGAACTGTGGGATGCACCCTGCTAATTGGGTTCACGTTTTGGAAAATCCGTGCTGGAGGAGCCAAGATGTCGATAGAATGCGGCATTAATAGCCAGGCTTGATAAATTGCAAGTGATTAAACTTTAACTCAAAGTGTGAATTGTGCTAAAGTTCAAGTAGATACAATTAATTAAAGCTATACCAGTGTGTGTGTTTGTGTTTGTGTGTGTGTGTGTGTGTGTGTGCGCGCGCGCGCATACGTGAGTGTGTGTGAATTTCTAATCCAGGGGTTTTTAAATTCCAGCCCTGGGGCCAGATGTGCCCCTGAGAGAGCCTCCATCCGTCCATCAGGCAAGCAGGCGAGGGGAACTCTGCTCTCCAGAACTTGGGAGGGTATTTTGAGGACACAGTATCAGAAAGATGATGTGGCCCTCTTGCCAAAACGTTTCGAGACCCCTGTTCTTGTCTATCAACATGTGGGGCCCATTTACCCCATTACCTCCACTGTGGCAGTGGATGCAGTTTTTGGTTTTCAGTTACCAAGCGGGCAGTGATTCAATGTCTGGTGCCATGCGCAGAAGCACACTTGAGCTTTTAAGAATGCCATTACAATGATCTGAGAAGCGGTGCTTGCTGCAACTTGACACTGGAGAATCTGGGAATAATTTATTGTATTTCATTACACCAAAAAAATTTTATCAGGGCATCTAATGAAGAGTGGTGTAATGAAGGCAATAAGAGCCTGAACTGTGAATAAGGATTTCCATGGCTTGAGTTCCTTCTCTGCCTGGATTACACCAGATAGCCTTTGTATTTTTGAGTAGGCAACAAGTACAAATGAACTAGCCCTATAATCCAGAATAACTACGGGAGCACGTAAGGGACATTATGTGCACCTGTAGTTACGACACCACCTGGTGAAAATCTACGGGAAATTCATATTGCAATCCAGAGTAAATTGTTCTTACACCGGAGCAAGGACTTCCTGTAGTTACTCTGGATTGCGCCCTAAAGCCAAGATGATGCTTAGTCCATACTGGCAAAGTGCTTTTTTCTGGGGGGAAAAAGTGCCACCATTCCAGTACTCACCACAGTACTCATCCCATATGACTAATTAATTAGCTCCTGAGGGTGGCAGGTGGAAAAATGTGCCGGTGCATACCCCCAGAAAAAAGCTATGCTGGCAAACATACAAATTATTATTATTCCATATAATAATAAATAAACATACAAATTACTCGTATTATTATTAATGCAGCCTGATTTTGAGAGGAAAGGGCTGGTAGACCATCTGGTAGTGACTTCATGAAGGTAAAGGTGTCCCCAGGAGGTTGTATTGCTAGTTGTGACTGAATGTAGGGTGTAGTGCTCATCCCCATTTCTAAGCCTTTAGAGCCAGGGTTGTTCAAGGATGTTTTCATGGGCATGGGGTGGGTACGACTGACATATGGAACACTGTTTTTACCTTCCCACCCAAAGTGGACCTATTATCTATTTATATTTACATGCTTTCGAACAGCTAGGTTGGCAGGAGCTGGGCAGGAGCACATCCTGGCTTATAGGACTCGGGTCTCGACTCCAGCCTCCAGGTAACAGGCACAGCATCTTAACCACTTGTGCCACTATGGACCAGTGAGTTCATAGAGAAAAATTCAAATTTGAGAAGTCCTAGGACAAAAACCTAGGCATCCTCTGCATAGCAGAGCACATGCTGTACCAAAGCTGGTTATCACAAAGCATTTTGCAATGGGATAGCAGTTTGGCACACTGGATAGACGATCACAGCTGGCTCATTTGTGCTGGAAAAAGGGCAACATATGGCAGATGCATTAAGTTCTGACTGGACAGCTTGGGGGCAGGGTGGTGGTCAGGGAGGAAGAGGGCAGCAATAGTGTGGAGTGGGAGGATCAGATCCAGGAGGGGGTGGAATCAGCAGTGCCCATGTGCCAACTGCTTCCTCCCTCCCATCATCGGCAACATTGGTCTGAGTACACCATTGCTCAGGCTGAGGCTTACCCTTGAGTAAAATGCCCCCTTGTTTTGAGAAGGCGCTGCCCTGTAAAATTTCAATACAATCTATTCCTATTCTGCTACATGAGCATGGAGAAATTTGCATTGGATGAGGCTGCCCACCACTGAACCACACAAGGTTACACTACCTCTCCATCCTATGAACAAGTGAATATTAACATATGAATACTTTCATGGCTTATTATTAAATTTAAAACTTCTGTATTACAAATAATTTATTCTATATAATTTAGGAATTACAAGAATGCTACATGCTACCAGCTCACAAGGAAAAGGAGGATAATGAAGGATAATGAAGATTTTTTTCTAGGACACAAGGTGAAAGAAGAGGAGATGTACCGGAAAAAGAGGACATATAATCACCCTGAATGACTATTTCTTCCTCTTACCCTGGGAATTGCCGCAGCACCTATGTGACTCTTTAAATCTCCATCATATAAAAAGATGGTGCAGATACGAGCAGCCCAGAGTTGCTCAAAACTGCCCATAACCAGGGTTAGGATCTGGTGTCAAATCCATATCCTCACCCACAGCCCACCATGGGTCCACTCCTGCTTACCCTCCCCAGGCAATGAAATGCTTCAGTTCCAATCTGGCCTGCCTCCCCCCATTTAAACAAACACACAGCTGTGATTAGCACCATTATCGAGTTAGTCCCTCAATATCCTAATCTTCAGGAATGGTTGGCATGCATCCCTGTGTCTTTTCCAAAAACTCCTTTGGCACCTTCACTCTATGAACTGGCAACTGTCCCAAGTTGAGCAAAGAATCCATTCTTGGTTACTGCAATACTGGGAATGAACAAAGTACTTAAAAAGTCTATTTCACAACTTGAAAAAAGGGAAAAAAGAAAAGCAAAAAGACTGCTAGATTTTATTCATCAAACTGGCACAGAAAGAGATACCTGTGGGCATCCTTTAAGAAAGGACTGCAGGTTCTCATGGCATAAACAAATACCATCAAATATTTAAGATTTTGTGTGTGGGGGAAGAGAAATACAGCTGAATCCAAACTTCTCATTTAGGTGTGGGATTGCCTTAGAACTATCCTGCCCCAACATTTATTTTTTTTTTTTTGGGGGGGGGGAGGGGGTTGTTTGCTTCTGCTACCAGTTCCAGTACCAGTAAATGGTAGTTACTGGTTCTCAAAGTGGGGGTTGGGATACTGGTTCTCAAAGTGGGGGTTGGGATGCCCTTGGGGAGGATTTTGACTTTATTTCAGGGGGGTTGCAAAAAGCTGGATGTTATCTTGGAATCTGCACTATGCAATGCCATCTTGGAATGGGACACTAAGGCTGCTTTCCTGGGAGTAAGGGCACAATCCAGAGTAACTAAGGGAGCTCTAAGAGACATTACATGCACCCGTAGTTACTGCACCACCTAGTGAAAACCTAGGGAAATTCATGTTGCAATCCAGAGTAACTTGTTCCTACTCCGGAGTAAGGACTTCCCGTAGTTACTCTGGATTTCACCCTAAGTCTCACTGAACACAATGGAACACAAGGGGAGAAAGGCTATAATCCCAACCATGCTTTTCCTGAGAGTAAGTACTATTGAACTCAGTGGGTTACTCAGTGGGTTACTCAGTTACTTCTGAGTAGACATGCTTCTGTCACCCGAACACCCACCAAGAACCATCTGGAGAAAATAACCCTTCAGGGGCTGAAAAGGAGACTGAATAATATCCAGCCAATTTGTTGTTTAGTGCCTGGTGCACTGGGGGGATATTGTGTGGAGGGAGGGGTTGCACTGTGGAGGATGCTGTGCAAAGGGGTTGGTGCACATGGGGGAAGTTGCGCATGGGGGTTGATGCGCATGGGGGAAGTTGCGCATGGGCGGGTTGATGCACATGGGGGAAGATGCGCATGGGGTGAAGTTGCGCATGGGGGAAGTTGCACATGGGGGTTGATGCGCATGGGGGAAGTTGCACATGGGGGTTGATGCACATGGGGGCAAGTTGCGCATGGGGGCAAGTTCGCATGAGGGGAAGATGCGCATGGGGAAGATGCACATGGGAAGATGCGCATGGGGGGTTGATGCGCATGAGGCAAGTTGCGCATGGGGGGAAGTTGCGCATGGGGGGTTGATGTGCATGGGACCAACTTGCGCATGGGGGTTGATGCGCATGGGGAAGTTGCGCATGGGGGAAGTTGCACATGGGGGAAGTTGCACATGTGCGAAGGGGGCTGATGCGCATGGGGGTTGATGCGCATGGGGTGAAGTTGCACATGGGGTGAAGTTGCGCATGGGGGCAAGTTGCGCATGGGGGTTGATGCGCATGGCTGGAAGTTGCGCACGGGAGGGTTGATGCACATGGGGAAGATGTGCATGGGAGGTTGATGCGCATGGGGGCAAGATGTGCATGGGGCAAGTTGCGCATGGGGGGCTGATGCGCATGGGGTGAAGTTGCGCATGGGGGTTGTTGCGCATGGGGGTTGTTGCACATTGGGGAAGTTGCGCATGGGGGGTTGATGTGCATGGGGTAAAGTTGGCATGGGGGGTTGATGCACATGGGGGAAGTTGCACATGGAGGGTTGATGCGCATGGGGGTTGATGTGCATGGGTGAATTTGCGCATGGGAGGTTGATGCGCATGGGGGAAGTTGCGCATGGGGGGTTGATGCGCATGGGGGAAGTTGCGCATGGGGGGTTGATGTGCATGGGGGAAGTCACGCATGGGGAGAAGTTGCGCATGGGGAGAGGTTGCACCATGGGGGGATGGCATATGGGGAAATGTTACTCCCGCAACGTGGGTACGCTTTTCGCTAGTAACAAGTAAATCCTTATTTTGCTCTGCAAATGGAGTTGTGAAATGTCTGTACTTTGCATAAGCGCATGGGAGCAGTGAATCATCCCTCTTTACGTTCTGAAAAAAACCTACATTTCTTTTAGTAGGCTCTTCAGAAGGTATACAGGCAAACTTTAGATGAATTATTTCCCCATGTGAAGTACATACCCCAAAGTTTTGCAGAATGGAGAAGGTGGTACATGTGTGCATCACTGGCATCCAGTATTAGATATGCCCACAAAGGGGCTGATTAGGTTTTTCATCAAAATCCTAACCAATTTAGGCCAGCATAACTCATCTGGCATAACTTCTCATGGTGGTGTGGGGTGGCCGGCACATGCCTGTACACTGGCTTAACTCCACTAGGTCAGAAGTGGAAACACTGGCTTAATTCCACTAGGACAGAACTTTTGTGACATCCCCAGGCAGCACAGGATTGTGCCAGGACTTAAGTTGGCCTAACTGGGGTTTAGGATTGTAGCCTGAAAAACCTTCTTGAAACGTTGCCTTCACCCTTCCTTTTAACTTCTAGTTTAAAAGAATCTAGCAAGAGTTGGGAATCAATCAATCAATCAATCAATCAATCAATCAATCTATCTATCTATCTATCTATCTATCTATCTATCTATCTATCTATCTATCTAGAAAGAAAGAAAGAAAGAAAGAAAGAAAGAAAGAAAGAAAGAAAGAAAGAAAAATCTTTTTACCAATAAAATGAACAATTTTCACTCAGTTTCTTTAGATCTACAATTGTGACTCATCCTCTGTTTGTGAAATGTCAGTGCTTCAATATTTATTCAGATTTATACATGAGTGATTTACAGTTTCCTTGTTTTATAACCATGTGATTCCCTATTTCCCTGGTAATGTTACATTTCTTCATAATGGGCACAGACGGCGTTATTGCGTTGTGTTCAATCACATGCCACAAAACCTTAAACCAAAATCTTAATCACACCTTCCGATGTGAGTAGGCACCACTGATGTTTTAATTTGTATTTATTAGCAATTTTAATGATGTTTTATTCTTCAATGTTAGCCGCCTTGGGCTCCCCCTTATGGGGGAGGAAAGGCGGGGTATAAATTGAGTAAAATAAAATAAATAAAAATAAATAACATATTAGGACTGGCTTCCGAGTAGACATGCGTGGAATTGTACTGTTAAAGAAACCAAGCAACTGGCAAACTGTTTTTACACATGAATGATAAGGAAAGAGCCAGCTTTGTAAAGGCAAAAAATGTGCATTAATGAAGGCCAACAAATCATGTAATAAGCATTTAAACAATTGTTATGGTTATTTTCTGCTCCAATAAATGGTGTTGTGTTAACTTATGGCTGTTTCCCTTTCTGCAGAGGCATCCATAAGTAAAAATGCCATTTGTTTAGCAAGACTTGGTGTTGTGTAGCAGTGGGAGTGCTGAGGATAGATGCACAAATTCAGCCTACATGATATAAAGAAAAAAAGGAAGTTGGAGAGTCTCAGGTACTATCTTCTGTCCCAGGCCAGCATCCTTGGATGAATAGCAAGACAGAAATGTCTATACAGGCATCCCCGCTTTCTGATGGTTTGTTTGCTGACACTCTTTCAACACCTTAAATTATAATTATACCCGGGACTCATTCATTCAACACATGCTTCACTCTTTCAATCTCTCTCTCTTCTTGTTGTCTAAAAGCTAAAATTGCCTTCCCTGATGTTGACTTGCATGTGACATGGTGAATAAACTATTTTTTACATTTCTTTATGACTTTCTTCAGTAAATAACCATTATTCAAATACATAATTCGTTGCCCACACAAACCTTTGTTAATTTTACTGTGAATTGTTGAGCATTTTGGATATATGTTAATAATGTTATTTAGGCTTTTGCAAGTGATATTTATGTCTTTTGGTGGCTATTTAGCATTTCCAAGTTGAAAAAAACTGGGTTCCACTTCTCAATGGTTCTCACTTTTGGATGGTGCTCCAGTCCCTACCCATCCAATAACTGGGGGATGCCTGTATTCATTACAGAGGTATTGAAGGACTACATCCTAGCCTTCACATTTGTTTAAATTCTATTACTTTTCTTATTGTGGGGTCTCCAAACTTTGCATTAAGAGGGTCATCTCAGATACTTTACAAGACACCTGCATCCTGATGCCATTCCTTGTGTCCAGTGGTATATAGCTGGAAAGTGTGAAGCCTGGGGTGCACTTTCCAAGCTGTTCCTGCATCCCCTCCGAATGCAACTGGAGGGTGTTCTCAGCCTTAAAACATCACTTCCAGTTTAGCAGAAAAACCAGCAATGACCTTCCAAAGCCTTTCAGGGGCATCAGAAGGCCTTCTGAGGCTCTGTGAGGCTGTGCACGATCTCTCCAAGCTTCAGAATTCCTCTGGACACTAACTCCAGTTCCTTTTGCAGGGGATGCAGGGCACGTGAGGAGACAGGACCCCATCAGCTATGGGAGATGGAATTGCTGGTCCCAGAGAAATACACTAGGCCAACCCTCAGATACACTCAGATACACTACTGCTTGCATCTGGCATTCAGAGAGGTAGCATATTTCTGAAACCCACTTCTAAAACCAGAAGGTTGCACATATCCCTCCTGTGTAAACTGTGCACATACCCAGGCTGTGGAGTCTGTAATGGGATGTTCCTCCATCAATCTGTCCAGTCCATTTTTAAAAGCATCAAGGGCAGGTGCATCCACCACAACTTGTGGCAAGATGCTGCACAGATTTCAAACTGCATAAATAAATATTTTATTTATTTTCAGAGATATCTTCCCAGAGGCATCTAATATTCCACAGAGGAAACAAGGGGAACTGGTCTGGTTAGACCTCCAATCTGGTCCAGCAGGGTCTTGTCCAGTTCTGCTTTTCTTCATGACTATGGGCACAATCCTAACCCTGTCTATTCAAAAGTAAGTCCCATTGTGTTCAATGGATCTTACTCTCAGGAAAGTGGCTTTAGGATTGCAGCCGTTGTGTCTGCCATAGATGTGCATTTGATTCTCTCGCTCTTTCTTTTTATTGTTCCTTGTTTGGCCTTTTTAAAGATTTGCATTCATGGCTCACCATTAGGTCTTCAGAAATCAGAGTGTGACAGCTGAGGATCACATATACGCCCAGGTCTTATCTGAAGACCTGGGCGTACGTGTGAACCTCGGCTGTCACACTCTGATTTCTGTTCTCAGACTGGAGTTATGGCTGACTCAGTTCCCATGCTCCATATCAGTTCAGTGTGTTTTGCATAAGCTCTTGCGGTAGGAACAGATTGTACTGCAAAACGTCCTGTCTTTCTGTGGTTTATTTATTTTTTTCTTTTTTTGGTGCCCTCCTCTTCAATAAGAAATGCAGACACACAAGTTTTGCTGTTTGTTGTGTAAGAAAGTTGCAGTGCTGGCTTTTTTAAGGGAATGTAGTTTTACTAGATAAAGATGAACTGTTGATTTATGAAGTCCTATGCTTTGTGGTTTCTATTGTAACAGCCCAATCTTAATTAACCTCCTCTTCAGTTATGCCAATAAAGGGCACGCTTTGTCCTGCAAGTAGGGCAGTCCAGAGACGTCCTTGAAATAAGGAATATTTTTTCCCCTTAATCTGACAATTTCCCCAATGTGTCTACTCGAATCTGCCAGTGCAAGTCCAAGCAGAGCAATGAAGAGAGATGGGTTTAGGGTATAGGGTTAAGATCTGGTATATGCCAGTGCCACCAAAAACTTCCCATCCTTCAAAGACAGTTCAGGGAGGCTGAGAAGGTGTCTTGGGAGACATGATTGAGATGTACAAAATAATAATAATGCAGGGGATAGAGTTGATTACCTGTTGGAGATGCTCTAGGAGGATTTCCTGCTACAAGTAGGGGGTTGGACTAGAAGACCTACTGGGTACCTTCCAACTCTAGGATTTTATGATGGGGTGATTTTTTTTTTTTTGCTTCACACAGAACACCGAAACCAGAAGACATCCATTAAAATTGACTGTTGGGAGGGTAAGAACAGACAAAAGACCACAGTTCTTCAACCAACTTGTAATTATTCTGTGGAACTGCTTGCCACAGGATGAGGTAATGCCATCTGGCTTAGATGAGACAGATGGAACAGAATGAGGCTGCAATCCTAAACCTGTTAGGCTGGCACAAGTCCTATGCTGGTCTGGAAGTGTCACAAAAGTGCTGTCAGGACATTTCTGTGCCACTCCTGTGGGGTTAGGCCATTGCACAGACATGTGGTGGCCTTTCCACACAACCATGGGAATGGGGAGACAGGTGAATTATGCCAGTCTAAATTGGTTAGGATTGTGTCCTAATAGAGGAAAAGTCCATCAAGGGTACATGATGGATGGATACATAACGGATACATGAAGTGGTGGTATTCAACTAAATTAACAACAGGTTCTATGTCCTAATAACATCAGTTAACAACAGGGTCTATGTCCCATTAGTAACCGGTTCTCAGAATCAGGCGTTCATTAGCAAAGGCTTCTATAGTACCTGCGAAAACCCCCTGAAGCCCACCACTGGACACGCAATCTGGTTGTAGGACTTTGCTGTCTCAGAATATCAGGAAATGGCATCAGGATGCGGATGTTTTGTTATATGCTCCCTGAGACATCTGGTTGGCCACTGTGAGATACAGAAGGTAGAATAGATGGATCCTTGGTGAATGGACCCTTGTATTGGGGATGAGTACTGTTCCCTAGAATCAGTCACAACTAACAGGGCAACATCTATACCTATACAGGGACATTTATACCTTCACCTTAATTGCACTGAGAGGCTTTATATGTGTACATCTCCAGGGAAGTAGCATGGGACAGAGTAAAAAAAACTTTATGCATGCAAAATAGGGTATTACCTCCCTCTGTGATCTGTGTCAGTCTTGAAAGACTATGGTATCATACTCGGCACTACATGCGAAGCATGAAAGCCTGGGTTGGATTGTTATGGAGGATAGGCTGTTACCCAAGCAGCAAATCCCCCCTCTCCACGCCACTGAATTAGTCCAAAGGAAAGGCAGAGCCGATACAGTTGGATCCAGCTGGCATCGCAGAGCTGGGTTAAGGACAGGAGCTCACCCTATCTTGTGGGGCCGACCCGGATCTTGAACCCTGGCCTGCTGGTTAACAGGCACAGCGCCTTAATCACTTGCGCTACCCACAGCCACACGTGGGACAGAGTAGATAGAAGATTTTTGGCACCTTTCGACTTGTGTCTTCAGGAATGAGAATAGCAAGTCTGCTTCTTTCGCTGGATGAGCCTCCACGAAGGGAGCAAGTGAAATTTTGGTGACATCTGGTGGTTGTTTGTGTTCAGCCAGAAAACAGAATGGAGAAACCTCAATGTATCACAACCGAATGTGAATCATAGGTGACAAATTTAAAGGCAGTTGATATTGCTTACTGAATTGGGTGACTGTGGTGGGCTTCAGGGGGTTCTCACAGGTTCTACAGAACATTTCCTTATGAGAACCCTTTCCTCTGAGAACTGGTTACTAATGGGACATAGAACCTGTTGTTAATTTAGGCTATTGGGACATAGAACATAGAACATAGGACATAGATTAGAGTAATTAGGGTATTTTTCAGTGGTTTAATGGTATTATTATTATTAGAGGTAGGAGAAAATGGTGATAAAGAAAGAAAACACACAAAACTAATAAAAAAATCTCACTTGCAGGCTGCTTGATCGCTATGGGACATACAAGACAAAATCCTAATGGCCCCTCTTTTTACTTCAGCGGAACCTCAGTGACATTACTATTCTTTTCTTCTTAGTGGAATCTATGAGCTTTCACTTGACAAGTCAGATTTAAAATAGGTACAGCCTGGTGTCATTTTGGGTCCATTGCCTACAAACGCCACCCCCCCCCCCAATCTCCAAATAGGGTGCAGATCAGTGATGGGATTCAAAGAAATTAACAATCGGTTCTATGCCCATCTGGCAGCCACTTTTAAATGGTTATTTTTAAACTTTATATGTCCTATCTCTCATTAACAACCAATTCTATAGAGTAGGTGCGAACCTGCTGGAGCCACTGGCAGATATTCCTTTTCATGGAGATGTTTTTCAATGACTCTCTGGCAGTTCAACAGCTGTTAAAGGATTAGATTCCTTCATGCCCAATCCACTTCTCATCTATATACAGTGATACCTCGCTTAAGAAGCGTTTCACATACCAAGCAAAAATTTTCTAGAAATCTTGCTTCACATAACAAGTTCCGCATCACTTAACAGGCAAGCACGCTATGGGCACGCATGATAATCCAGCCCTGATGCTCCACATGGAGGCTCTTTAAAAGTGCTGCCAGCCAGTGCTGCTGCCTCTAACTGCCCGCAACTTGGGGGCAATTGCCTGGGGACGCCAGAGGCAGCTGCCCAGCGATGGGCACTGACCGGTTCGGGCCGGATTGCCCAAACCGGATGTTTAAATTCCCCCCCCCCCGCTACCGATCCAGTAGCAAGGGGAGAGCCAGGAAACCAGCCGTACCAGTTCCCAGCAGGCCCACCACTGCACTGTGCATGCACCAACTTTCATGTCTATTCAGAAATAAGCCCCATTGTTTTAAATGGGGCTTACTCCCAGGAAAGTGTCTTTAATTACAGCCTCCTAACCATGTCTACCCAGAAGTAAGCCCCATTGTGTTAAATGGGGCTTGCTCCCAGGAAAGTGTCTTTAGGATTGCAGCCTAAGTAGACTTCATAGGATCATGCACATTGAATGCATGTTTTGAATTCAATTCCAGTGTTTTGTCATCATTTTTACGTCCAGTTAATATTTTTATATGAATATTTTGGAGGTTGTGGAACCAATCGTCTGAGTTTCCATTATTTCCTATGGAAAAATCTGCTTCACTTAAAGAGCATTTCACTTAAAGAGCCTACCTACAGAATAAATTAAGCTCTTTATGTGATACATCACTGTACATTGGGCATCAAATTCTGAGGCAATACATGCCATTATCCTCCCTCCACCCTACAAAGTTTTAATCAACTCAAGGGAAGCTTATTTTGTGAATGTACCACTTCTGCAATGAATGATGCTCACTTGACTGAGGCTGCAATCCTGATCCCCAGTCATGCCAGCAAAAGTGCCAGTGTAGCTAATCCGGTACTAGTTAGTCCTGTACTACTCGCAGCATAGTCCTGTATTAGCTAGTCCCATACAAGTCCCAGGCTATTCACCTTCACTGCCCCGTTCAAAAGACCTTTGACTTTCAGATTGTCTTGTGACTGGAAGCAATTGCATGCCATACAACAGCAACAAGTCCATCTGCAGCAAGGAAATTTCTCCAAAGGGTCTGTATATGGCTAGCAGATTGTTACCCAGTACTTTAAATGGGGCAGGAGAAAGAGAAAGGAAAATCAACACCAGGTTGCACAGATCACAGTGGGAGGTAATACCCTATTTTGCATGCATAAAGTCCAAAGTTTAAATTCGTATCTCTTGGTGAGTCAAGAAAGAGGAAGGGAACACCGAAAACAATTGGTGTTTATTAGTTTTCTTGGTCAGAAAACCAAGACAAGAACCAGCAAGAGAATCAGCAGGAGGCAAACTGAGAAATGTGCCTAGGGACCTGCCTGTTAATATCTTCTTTTCATACCTATGTACCCTTAGGTGATACCTAACAGCTTCCTAAGATACACTATGGGCGCAATCCAGAGTAACTACAGGAAGTACTTGCTCCGGTGTAAGAACAATTTGCTCTGGATTGCAATATGAATTTCCCATAGGTTTTCACTAGGTGGTTCAGTAAGTACAGGTGCACGTAATGTCCCTTTCGTGCTCCCGTAGTTACTCTGGATTTTAGGGTAAGTAGCTCATGCTACATCACAGCTAAAATCCTATGTTTTTAAGTAAGTAAAGGGTTGAGGCTGCAATCCTATCTGTGCTTCTCTGGAATAAGATGGCTGTAACAGGACTTACTTCTGAGAAGACTTGGGATGAGTATCCTTAAAATTTAATTTAGTTAATAATTGAATAAATTTATATCCCACCTTTCTTGGGCCAAGGCCAACTTAAGGTGGCTCACGAGCAGAATTTAAAACATTCAATAAAAAACCATATAAAATATTTTAGAACAATAAAAAGCATATAAAACATTAAAGCATGACAGAGAGAGAGATATTTGGTATAAGGTTGTAACTGAGCAGCAAACTTTCAGAGACCACCACCATCCCCCAGTCTAAAATTCAGCTTCACTGCCCATTTAGTTGAGAGAAAAAAATCAAAACAGTGAGCAAACAATATTATAGCCCCAGAGGCTTGAGCCTCTGAAAGTGAAACTTTTTTGGGGTGTTCTCAGATGTGAAAAAGTTTGGGAATTATTGGTGTAGTGATCTGAGAGATGGACTGAGCCCTGAAAGATCCAGGTTCAAATCTCTGCTCAACCATTGAATCTTCCTGGGTGACCTTAGTGCATTCAGTCTTGCAGCTGCACCTACCTCACAGGGCTGTTGTGAGGACAAATCATGTACATCACTCTGGCAGTATAAAAATTTGGAAAAAATATATTAAGATATTATTAAAACACAACACATTAAAAGTGGTTAGATTCGGAAAAATTTACATTGTAACCAGACTGGGACAGACAAAGCAGACTGTTCTCTTCCCAAGGCAAAACGAAGTCTTGCACGTTCAGAGCTCCACCTTCCATGGACTGCTGCATTCTTTGCTGGAGAAATGGAATGAAGGGTGGGTATATCCAGAAAAGGGGGTGGGGGCCTCCTTTGAAAGAACAACTTCTTCCAGAAGTGAACTAGAAGCCGTCCCTTTTTTTTGGTCAGCTGTTGAAGGGAACAAAAAGAGGGCAGTTTGACACTCTGGTTGTTCACTTTTGCAAGGAAGGTAAACACCACTTTTGTTTTTTGGTGAGGTTCCAGAACCTATTTGGTAGAGAAGCCAAATCTGTCTTCTCTATGTGAGTGGGAATGGGGAGAAATGAGGAATACCCGTGAAAAATAGCTTCTAGTTTCATTTGAGGAAATGTTTCATTAAAGAAACATCTAATGCAGCTCATCTAAGGCTGCAATCCTGTGCACTCTTTCCTAGGAGGGGAGTCCTCTGAGCAGAGCAGGACTTAATTCTGAGTAAGTAGGCATAGGATTGCACGATAAACCCGTTCAGATCAAATTGGTGGAAGATCAATATTGTTTTGATAATGTGTTGTTGTTTGACTGTGTGCATTTATAATAACTTGCTTCTTGCACAGCACTCTGCACAATAAAAGGGAGGGAGATGCATGCAGGTGACACATTCAGGGTGGTGATGACACCACTGCCAGCCAGAATGGTGAAATCTTTGTATTTTTATATAATGCTATATGTCATGTTATATATCAGGCAATGGTATATACAGCACTGAAATATCTGTATTCTTTTAAAAATGGGTAACCAGAAAGGCAAACACGGCTGCCTTATGTAGCAAAAAAGTGGATTTTTGAAACTCACGTGACCTATGAGACTGTTTGCTCTGAGATCCTGTGACATGTAGATGTGACACAGCAGGGAACCAATGAGATGTCAGTATGTGTGTTCACCCCTTGGATGGAGGCCAAGGATGTCCATCCATGGTCTCTGCCAAGCTCAGACTGAGCTTTACAACTCTAAACACATGACTTCCAGTTTCACAGAGATACCAAAAATAACTTATAAGGTATCCACTGAGCTTAGATTTTCCTCTGGAGGTGTGTGTGCAGATGGGTTGGAACCA
Organism: Cryptoblepharus egeriae; assembly: GCA_030015325.1. Lineage (NCBI taxonomy): Eukaryota > Metazoa > Chordata > Lepidosauria > Squamata > Scincidae > Cryptoblepharus > Cryptoblepharus egeriae. Next base: position 27,677,527 of record JAREYC010000010.1, on the reverse strand, counting down.
TGGATAACTGAATCTCTGGATGCGGATATGGGGTCTCAGTGTACAAATCACCTCTCATGTCTCAGAATGAATACTAGAACTCTTATTGAGTTGAATTAGTGTCATTGAGTTGGCCACTAGTTTTTTGTTGATTTCTGATTTGTTAAGTGACTTGTACCATTACATCTCTACAGTGCTCTTTCCAGAAATAAGGGTCGGGGTACTCACCATGAATCATAGGCATATCTGTTCAGGGGCCACAGAGGTGCCAGCACTCAGTACAGGTGAGTAAGCCCTCAGAAAGACCCCTGTATCTATATATATTAAACTGTTAAATCACTGACTGATTACTGAGTGACTCATCAATGCCCAGCCAAAACCGCTGGACTGAGAAATGTGAATTTTGGGGAGGGTGTTCCTTCCGTAATGGAAGCACCCACTAAGAACCAATTTTTGGAAATTCCAGACAAAAGGGGGTGAAAAGTGTTCACAAAAGGGGGTGAACAATGTGTTTTCATCCCTATACTTTACCTTGAAGAATCCCTGACTGATCAACACCCTGGAGCTAGAAACATAAAATTTGGGGAGGGTATTTTTTATGTGACATGAGCACCCACTAAGAATGGATTTTTAGACATTTAACCCCTAAGGGGGTGAACAGGGGTGCAATGCATTTTTGCCCCATACTTAACATTGAAAATTGATAAAAACCCAGCCCCAAACCCTGCATTTACTTGGTAGGGGTGCCCACGGTTGATGGGGGATGGGTGGGGATAGTTCATGGAGGGTGTTTCACGGTGGGGAGTGTGGCAGGGGGTGTTACACGGGGGCTGTTGCACAGTGGTGTTGTTGCATGGGGGTGTTTTTGAACAGGGGGTGCAGGCAGAGGGCTGTTGCACTAGGGGGATGTTGCACCGGGGGGGGGGGTGTTACCCACAATGGCAGGTAAATTTTGCTAGTATTAAAATTAAATTAATGGGGGTTATACCACCCCCATCAATGTCTTTGCATTTAGGGTATGTGTAAGATACTGAAATTCTGAATGACTTGGTGAGGGAGAAGGTTCATCACACAGGCTGCAGCGGGTGACGCAAATCCTAGTGTCACATCTGGGCAAGCAGATGAAACCTGGAAAATACTTCAGCATCCTGTGCAAAGCAACAGTAAGACATTAAGGGATGGTAAAATGCAGAGTGAGGCTCTTGAAGCAAATTGGACGCCTTTAATGAATTTTGCAAAACCACAATATAATACAGACATTAATGCTCGCTGGAATTCTTCCCGCTGTGTAGATAAATTGGAGATAAAGTGGTAAGATCATTTAAATTCATTACAGATAATGAAAATAATATAAGTAAGAAGTTTACTATATGAATATTGGCTTATGTATTTATTACAGTTCTGGTGTATATTGGAAGGAAGGGATCTGCAAGTAGGACTAGAAAGACCCCATGTCTGCTACCCTGGAAAACTGGTGCCCATCAGAGTTCACAATACTGACTTGGATGGGTTCATATGTAAGCAACTTCCATGTCATTCTTCTGTGTACAGAGATTAACCATGTGGGAATAGATTAACATTTTGGGTGCACATCATCAGTATTTCATGGCTGTGCATGGTGCTTGTGCAACCACATGTGGAATAGCACATGATGCCACCTTATTTGTGCTCATGATCCATTGGATACAACTTAGTGGAAACAACACATTTCCTATACTTAAAGCAAGATGGAAAGTTGGCACTGAGCCAGTTGGGAACTGAAGTTCAATAAAAACATTTACCTGCTTGCTGTCTGAAATACAACCATTTTGGCTGCAATCCTAATCTGAAGTTAGACCAGCCTAAGAGCTGGCATAAATCCTGTGCTGATTGGGGGTGTCACGTTTGCCCCACTTCTGAGGGGATTAGGCCAATGCACAGACATGTGTGCTTACCTCCCTATATCATCACAGGAATGGGAAGACCAATGAGTTGTGCTAGCCTAGGTTAGGATTGCAACATTTGTGAATCTGTGCTTGCCTTTCAAGACTCTGATGCATTCATTTTAAACTATGAAATAGAAGGGAGACTTTCCCTACAATCCGTAGTAACTACGGGAGCATGTAAGGGGCATTACGAGCACCCTTAGTTATGGCACCACCGAGTGAAAACCTATGGAAAATTCATATTGCAATCCAGAGTAAATTGTTCTTATACCGGAGAAAGGACACACCTTAGTTACTCTAGGGTGTTACTAGTTACTCTACCCTTAAGTAACCTAACTCACCTAGCCTATCTTTCCGTGATGGTGTGACAAGATTGGCAGATGCCTGTGCTTTGGCCTAGCCCCCATCCCCAGGAGTGGCGCACCATTATTATTATTATTAGTGGTGGGAGAAAATGGAGATAAAGCAAAACACACATAAAACTTAAAAAAAAATCTCACTTGCTGGCTGCTTGATCACTATGGGTCATAGAAGACAAAATCCCAATGGCCCCTCTTTATATCAGTGGAACCTCAATGACATTTCCATTCTTTCCTTCCTAGTGGAATCCATGAGCTTTCACTTGACAAGTTAGATTTATAATAGGTACAGCCAGAGGTGGTGTGACTTGGAACACCACCTGGTGTCATTTTGGGTCCATTGCCTACAAAAACACACCCCAAATCTCCAAATAGGGTGCAGATGTTCCTTTCCATGGAGATGCTTTTCACTGATTCTCTGGCAGTTTGACAGCTGTTAAAGGATTAGATTCCTTCATGCCCAACCTCTCATTTATCTAATAAATGAAAAAAATCCATGTAGATAAGCAAATGTGTGCCTTTCAAAAAAAAAAAAAAAAAAAGGCAAACGTCTTTAGCAGTAGTGTTCAGAGTCCAACTTTTAGATGATTTTCATAGCAGTCCATTCACCTTCACAGCCCCTTTCAAAAGACCTTTGACTTTCAGATTCTCTTGTGGTTGGAAGCAACTGCGTGCCATACAACAGCAACAAGTCCATCTGCAGCAAGGAAATTTCTCCAAAGGGTCAGTATATGGGTAACAGATTGTTACCCAGTTCTTCAAATGGGGAAGGAGTAAGAGAAAGGAAAATCAATGCCAGGTTGCATAGATCACAGAGGGAGGTAGTACCCTATTTTGCATGCATAAAGTCCTAAGTTTAAATTCGTATCTCTCGGTGAATCAAGAAAGCGGGAGGGAACTTTCAGAAAACCAAGACAAGCACCTGCAGAAGAATCAGCAGGAGGAAAACTGAGAAATTTGCTTAGGGACTTGCCTGTTAATATAATCTTTTCATACCTACGTAACGTACCCTTAAGTGATATGTAAGGGCTGCCTAAGATACACTGTGTAGCTCATGCTACATCACAGCTAAAATCCTATATTTTTAAGTAAGTAAAGGGTTGAGGCTGCAACCCTATCTATGCTTCTCTGGAATAAGATGACTATAACAGGACTTACTTTTGAGAAGACTTGGGATGAGAAAATGTATTTAATAATTGAATAAATTTATATCCCACCTTTCTTGGGCTAAGGCCAATTTAAGGTGGCTCACAAGTAGAATTTAAAACATTCAATAAAAACATATAAAATATTTTAGAACAATAAAAACATATAAAACATGACAGAGAGAGATATTTGGTATAAGGCTGCAACTGAGCAGCAAACTTTCAGAGCCTGCCACCAACCCCCAAACAGTCTAAAATTCACCTTCACTGCCTATTTAGTTGAGAGAAAAAAATAAAAACAGTGAGCAAACAATATTATAACTCTTATTATAGCCCTATATTATATTATAGCTCAATATTATAGGCTTGAGCCTCTGACAGTGAAACTTTTTTTTTAGGTGTTCCCAGATGTGAAAATGTTTGGGAATTATTGGTGTACTGATTTGAGAGATGGACTGAGCCCTGAAAAATCCAAGTTCAAATCCCGGCTCAACCATTGAATCTTCCTGGGTGACCTTGGTGCAGTCAGCCTTTCAGCTGCACCTACCTCACAGGGCTGTTGTGAAGGGCTGTTGTGTATAAAAATTTGAAGATATTTGTTTTCTCACCCTCCATGGGTGGTATATGTATGTTATCCTCAATCTCGGGTCCTCTACCAGAGGCCTGGGAGTTTGAGAGTTCTGCACAGTATCTTAGCTGTTCCTCCCAATGCGCTTTTCTGGATCGAGTGTTCTGATGTCCTTCCTGGAATCTGTTGGAGCCATTCTTCCAGCTTGGGTGTCACAGCCCCTAATGCTCCAATCACTATTGGGATCACATTTACCTTCACTTGCCACATCCTTTCTAATTCCTCCTTCAAACTCTGATACTTTTCTACCTTTCAATGATTTTTTTTCCTGACGTTGCTGTCATTTGGTATTGCTACATCTATCACCAGGCTGTCTTCTCTACCACCACAATGTCTGGCTGGTTAGCCAGCACCTTCTTGTCTGTCTGGATATGGAAGTCCCACAGGACCTTAGCCCTGTCATTCTCCACAACCTTCAGAGGGGTCTCCCATCTGGTCTTGGGAAGGGTTAGTCCATAGGCTGAGCAGATGTTCCTATACACGATGCCGGCTACTTGGTTGTGCCGTTCAACGTATGCTGTTCCTGCCTGCATCTTACACCCTGCCACAATGTGTTGGATTGTTTCTGACGTTTCTCTGCACAGCCTGCACTTTGGGTCTTCTCTTGTATGGTAAATCCCCACTTCTATGGATCTGGTACTTAGTGCCTGTTCTTGTGCTGCCATGATGAGGGCTTCAGTGCTATCTTTGAAGCCAACTTTTTCCAGCCACTGATAGGATTTTTCAGTGTCAGCGACTTCGGTTATCTGGCGATGGTACATCCCATGCAGGGTCTTATCTTGCCAGGACACTTCCTCAGTTTGATCTTCCTTCTGTATTTGCTGTTGCTGTTGTTGCTGGAGACATTCTCTCATCAGCTCATCTTTGGGTGCCATCTCAGTGATGTATTCCTGGATATTCTGGGTTTCATCCAGGATAGTAGTTTTGATGCTCATCAGACCCCGGTCGCCCTCTTTCCGACTAGTGTATAGTCTCTGGATGTTAGACTTGGGGTGGAAACCCCCATGCACTGTGAGGAGCTTTCGGGTCTTCACATCGGCCGCCTCCATTTCTTTCTGTGGCCAGCTTACTATACCGGCAGGGTATCTGATGACTGGCAGTGCATATGTATTGATGGCATGTATCTTATTTTTCCCATTGAGCTGGCTTTTCAGGATCTGTCGTATTCTTTGATGGTACTTGGATATTGCTGTTTTCCTTGCCTCCTCTTCATGATTTCTATGGGATTGTGGGATACCTAGGTACTTATCGTTGGTCTCTACATCTGTTATGTACCCTGTTGGTAGTTCTACCCCACTGGTCTTAACCACTTTTCCTCTTTACGATCATTCGGCTGCACTTATCCAGGCCGAATGACATCCCAATATCCTCACTGTAGATCCTTGTCAGGTGTATCAATGAGTCGATGTCTCGTTCATTCTTTGCATACAGCTTGATGCCATCCATATAGAGGAGGTGGCTGATGGTAGTTCCACTCTTGAACTTGTACCCCTATCCAGTCTTTGCAATTATTTGGCTTAGGGGATTCAGGCCTATGCAGAACAGCAGGGGAGACAGTGCATCTCCTTGATATATGCCACGCTTGATCGATACTTGTGCTAATTCTTTTGAGTTGATTTCCAATGTTGTTTTCCATTGCCCCATGGAGTTCTTAAGGAAGGTCATTAAGGTCTTATTTACTTTATATAATGCCAGGCATTCACAGATCCACGTATGTGGCATTGAGTCGTAGGCTTTCCTGTAGTCAATCCAAGCTGTGCACAGATTAGTCTGTCTGGTTCTTGAGTCTTGGGCTACAGTACTATCTATGAGCAGTTCATGTTTTGAGCCCCTGGTATCCTTCCCAATGCCCTTTTGAGCTGTGCTCATGTATTGGCTCATATGCTTTTGCATGAAATTGCAAAAGCAAAATGTTTGTGTGTGTGTGTGTGTGTGTATAAAGATATTATTAAAACACATTAAAAGTGGTCAGATTCAGAAAAATCTACACAGTAACCAGATTGGGACAGACAACGCAGACTGTTCTCTTCCCAAGTCAAAATGAAACCTTGCACGATCGGAGCTCCACCCTCCATGGACTGCTGCATTCTTTTCCGGAGAAATGGAATGAAGGGTGGGTGTACCCAGAAAAGGGGGGAGCCTCCTTTGAAAGAACAGCCTCTTGCAGACGTGAAACAGAAGCTGTTTCTTTTTTGGTCAGAAGGAAACAAAAAGAGGGCAGTTGGACACTCCGGTTGTCCACTTTTGCAAGGAAGGTATGTTTTGTGGTGAGTTCCAGAATCTATTTGGTAGGGAAGCCAAATCTGTCTTCTCTGTGTGAGTGGGAATGGGGAGAAATGGGGAATACCCGTGAAAAATAGCTTCTAGTTTCATTTCAGGAAATGGTTCATTAAAGAAACATTTAATGCAGCTCTTCTTAGGCTGCATTCAGTCCTCTGAACAGAGAAGGACTTAATTCTGAATAGGTAGGCATAGGTTCGCACGATAAACCCATTCACATCAGCCTGGTGGAAGATCAACATTGTTTCGTTAATGACTGACTGTAGTTTTGAGTGTGTGCATTTACTGTACCTTGCTTCTTGCACAGCGTTCTGCACAACAAAAGGGAGGGAGTGAAGCACCCGGGTGACACACTCAGGATGGTGGTGACACCACTGCCAGCCAGAATGGTGAAATCTTGGTATTTTAATATAATGCCATCTTGTTATATACCAGGTAATGATATATACTGCACTGAAATATTTGTATTCTTTTAAAAACGGGTAACCAGAAAGGGAAACACGGCTGCCTTATGTAGCAAAAAGTGGAATTTTGAAACTCAAAAGTGACCTATGAGACTGATTGCTCTGAGATCCTGAAGTAATTTCCAGGTTTCATCTGCTTGCCCAGATATGACACTAGGATTTGCGTCACCCGCTGCAACCTGCATGATGAACCTTCTCCCACACCAAGTCATACAGAATTTCAGTATCTTACACATACCCTAAATGCAAAGACATTGATGGGGGTGGTATAACCCCCATTAATTTAATTTTAATACTAGCAAAATTTACCTGCCATTGTGGGTAACACCCCCCACCCCCGGTGCAACATCCCCCTAGTGCAACAGCCCTCTGCCTGCACCCCCGGTTCAAAAACACCCCCATGCAACAACACCCCTGTGCAACAGCCCCCATGCAACACCCCCTGCCACACTCCCCACCGTGAAACACCCTCCATGAACTATCCCCACCCATCCCCCATCTCCCACCAACCATGGGCACCCCTATCATGTAAATGCGGGGTTTGGGGCTGGGTTTTATCAATTTTCAATGTTAAGTATAGGATAAAAATGCATTGCACTCCTGTTTACCTCCTTAGGGGTTAAATGTGGGTGCAAAGCAACAGAAAAGACATTAAGACATTAAGGGATGGTAAAATGCAGACTGAGGCTCTTGAAGCAAATTGGACGCCTTTAATGAATTTTGCAAATTTTGCAAAACCCCAATTTTGCAAAACCCCGATATAATACAGATATTAATGCTCACTGGAATTCTTTCCACAGTACTCCAATACTAAATTGGAGATAAAGTGGTAAGATCATTTAAATTCATTACAGATAATAAAAATAATGTAAGTAAGATGCGTACTTTATGAATATTGGCTTATGTATTTATTACAGTTCTGGTGTATATTAGAAGGAAGGGATCTGCAGGTAGGACTAGAAAGACCCCATGTCTGCTACCCTGGAAAACTGGTGCCCATCAGAATTCACAATACTGACTTGGATGGGTTCATATGTAAGCAACTGCGGTGTCATTCTTCTGTGTATAGAGACTAACCATGTGGGAATAGATTAACATGTTGGGTGCACATCATCAGTATTTCATGGCTGTGCATGGTTCTTGTGCCAATTAAATACATGTGGAATAGCATATGATGCCACCTTATTTGTGCACATGATCCTTTGGATACAACTTAGTGGAAACAACACATTTCCTATACTTAAAGCAAGATGGAAAGTTGGCACTGAGCCATTTGGGAACTGAAGTTCAATAAAAACATTTACCTGCATGCTGTCTTTAATACAACCATTTTGGCTGCAATCCTAATCTGAAGTTAGACCAGCCTAAGCGCCGGCATAAATCCTGTGCTGACTGGGGGGTGTCACACTTATCCCACTTCTGAGGGGATTAGGCCAATGCACAGACATGTGTGCTTACCTCCCTATATCACCACAGTAATGGGAAGACGAATGAGTTGTGCTAGCCTAGGTTAGGACTGCACCCTTTGTGAACCTGTGCTTGCCTTTCCATACTCTAATGCATTCTTTTTATTAAACTGTGAAATAGAAGAGAGACTTTCCCTACGATTCAGAGTAACTACAGGAGCACATAAGAGACATTACGTGCACCTGTAGTTACGGCACCACCTAGTGAAAACCTATGGAAAATTCATATTGCAATCCAGAGTAAATTGTTCTTACACCGGAGCAAGGACACACCATAGTTACTCTGGATTGCGCCTTAAGGGTGCAATACTAAAAAATTTAGACCAGCCTAACTCACCTGGCCTATCTTTCCATGATGGTGTGACAAGATTGGCAGATGCCTGTGCATTGGCCTAACCCACCACCCCAGGAGTGGTACACAAGTGTCTTACTACACTTGTCAGGTAGCACAGGTCAGCACAGGACTTATGGGTCAGCACAGGACTCCCAGGTCAGCACAGGACTTATGCCAGGTCTTAGGCTGGCCTAAATAGAGATTAGGATTGCAGCCCAAGAGAAATTAAATACTAGCATTATTCAAACCCTCCTCCCTCTCTCTGCAGGAGAGGAAGACTGCACCGTCATGAACATTAAGGAATATTTTACAAGGATTTCCTACAAAGGCCCCCAAGACAAATCTGATTTTGAAACTTTAACCGCTGTCTTTCTGCATCACATCCGATCTGTGCCATTTGAAAACCTGAGCATGCACTGCGGTGAAACTATGGAGCTTGATTTAGAACCCATCTATGATAAAATTGTGAAAAAGAACCGGGGTGGATGGTGCATGGAAAATAACTACCTGTTATTCTGGGCCTTGCAGACCATGGGCTATGAGATTAGCCTTTTGGGAGGATCCTTATACAACCCTCAGCACAAGACCTACTTTAAAGACATCAACCACCTCCTGATGAAAGTAGTTATTGATGGCAAAGCTTACATTGTTGATGGAGCATTTGGCATAGCTTATCAAATGTGGGAGCCAATGGAACTGGTTTCTGGGAAGGACCAACCTCAGTTGCCAGGCATCTTCCGTTTCACTGAAGACAACGGCACGTGGTATCTAGACAAATTCAAGCGCAAACAGTGCAGTGTCAATCCAGACAACCAATCCCTTTTCTTTGATGCCCTGGAAGATGCAGTGTGCAAGAAAGTTTACAAATTTATCTTACAGCCACGGATGATAGAAGAATTCCAGCCCCAGTCTTTATATCTCCAAACATCTCCTGATTCCCTGTTTGTGAAAAAGTCGATCTGCAGCCTTCAGACTGCCACTGGCTTCCAGGCATTGATAGGGTGGACATTCATTGAAACCACATATAATTACAAGGACAACATGGATCTGGTAGAAAGAACCACGCTTACTGACGAAGAAGTGGGAAGAATCCTGGTAGAACGGTTCAGCATAAGATTAGAGAAGAAGCTTGTTCCTGTTAATAAAAGATCAGTCCCAATGCTTTAACCCATTTCTGTCCAGGCCATAGACGTATACATTAGGTCCCTTTACGCGTACACAATGTTGGGCAGAAATGGCATCATTTGTAGAACATGGCTTTGATGAAAAAATAAAGAGATTTTAAGCAAAGCAATAAAAGTATTGATTTCTTGGAAGGGCAGAGAGTCACATGTTCCTAAAGTGCTATCAAGATTTTAAAAAGCAAAGCTCAAGTTTAATTCCTTGCTTACTACTCAAAGAAGCATTCAGTTGGGGGAGATCCATTGCCTCTCTTTATTCCAGCATGGTTTATTTTACCCACCACAGCGAGAATGAAGAGCCAGAGACAGATGCTGGATTTAAGGGCCACTTTATTGAATAACTACAACTATTTAATAACCCACAGGGGACTGCTGATAAAGTCGTGCTGGTCACTACAAAAATAGGGACGGGCGAAAGCCTGGCTCAGGTCACACCCTCACACAGAAGGTGCCCATCATAACCAACCCGAAGGTCGAGACAGCTGGGCGCTCAGTCAACCAGTTACCCAGTTGACCTTGCCTAAATCCCAGGTACAGGGCTAGCCGCCTAGGCTTACGTCCGGTCTGGGACCCAATAAGCCCGCTGCATCGCACTGACCCTTGCTGTCTCAGGCAATCACCAAGGCCTATCCTGCCTGCTCCAGCACGACACCTGCCACACAGGGAACCTGTCTAGAACATGGTTCCACCGCCCCACTAAAGACAGTCAAGCAGTCCCCTGACTAAATCCCAGATGAACTCATCTAGGGCCAAATCGGTAAGGTAAACCCCGTCATCCCTAAAAACATGGGGCAGCTGCCAAAGAACATGAGGGTGAACAATGACAAGCCCGCCCGAACGCTTCACAAAACTCGCCACATAGGCGTTGACCCTCTTACGGGCCAAATCAATCTTCCGGATACTCCTGGCTCCTTTCCACACCCTCCTCGGGAGAAAAGATGACCAAAGGATCCGGATGTTCGGGCACCACCACATAACAAAAGAGAGATCTCGCTTAATCTGAACCCTGAGATCCAAAGTCCTCATTTGGGTTAGATCATTCTCTCCTAGGTGGACCAAAAGAACATCAGGGGGCGGGTTGTCCCTCAAAAACCCATTAACTATGGGCAGCAGCTGCTCCCACCCCATACCCCGCTTTACCACCCAGAACAACTGTACGTCCGGGGCCAAGCCGAGGCAGGAACCACCTCCGGTACGTTCGGCCCTCCTCCGGGCCCAGAAGAGGATGGAATGGCCAATAACCAGTACTCGAAGAGGTCGGGGCGAAGATGACTCTAAAGAGAACAAAAACAGAGTCATTGAACAATGATGCGAATACTCAAAAACAAAGCTACATCCACTAGGCACCCCACCCCGCTAAAGCACCCCTTAAAGGAGTCACTTGCGGACGTAATACCTGAAGGCACCCGAGCGCCATCGACCGATGCGCTGGATAACCTCCTCAGGCAGACCCATGGTCGATGCCAAAGTGGCAGCGCCAATCCTAAAGGAATGAATGCTGTAATAGCTAGGGGAAAGACCAAGAGTGGTCAATGCCCACGACAACACTGCCCGAAACTGGAAGAATGTGAGAGGCGCCCCATCAGCATGCTGAAAGAGGGGGCCTACGAAATGCAAAACCCTGTCCCTATATTGGGTAAGAGCCCCAACCAGGCACAAGGGGTGGCGTGGGACAGCCCTAAGCCTGATCACTGCACCCCGAGACCTTTGGTCATTTTTGGCCCTTCGTAGATGGAGAACACACTCAGAGGAACTAAGAGTCAAGTCAGACCACCACAACACATTAGCTGGGTCAGCCGAACGAGACCTCACTAGAACCTCGCCAATCCTGAAGGCCCCGAAAAACATGACCATAGCCACAGCTCTAAAAAGGTCTCTCTCAAAGTCCGAACTGCAGCACCTGGCAAAGGCCCCCATCAAACCACTCAAAATATCCAGGGTGAAAGGTTTCCTCTTATCAGGTTCCACAGGCCGGTCACGGCGCATGCCTTCAAGCATATGCCGTACCCTAAAGTTCTGCGTGGTGTCAGAGACACCCTGCAACCCAGCCCCAAAAGCTAAAGCAGACAGATAAATAGCAATAGAGCGAGGGTGAAGACCTGATTCGAAAAGGAAGAGCAGGAAGCGCAGCACAGCCTCTTCAGAAAGAGGCCAAGCCACCGGCAGAGCATTGGCCTGACAAAAGGCCTCAAATTCTCCCACCTTATGTTCATAGCTGCTCCTAGTTGAAGGAGCCAGCGAACCCAGTATCAACCTCTGGGCCCTCACGGTCCAAGGCTCCAAAGCCACTTGGGCATGGGGTCCGGTTCCGAACGAGCAGCCGGGGCAAGTTGCCGGAAGCGCTCCTCCTGAAAACGAGACAGAGCATCGGCAACCCCATTCTCAAGCCCCAGAACATGCCTAATCGAAACCACCAAGTTGATGCGCAGGCACTGCAAAACAAAAGCACGAACCAAGCGCATCACCCTTGGCGACCGAGAAGTCTGCTTCTTTATGACATGTACCACAGCCTGGTTGTCGCACCAAAACCGAACAGTAGAGTTCAGGAATTGATCTGACCAGATGCGTACAGCCACAACCAAGGGGAATAGCTCCAAAAAGGTAAGATCATGTACCACATCACTGGTCCTCCAAGAATCAGGCCAAGGATGTGCACACCATCTCCCCCTGAAGTAAACCCCAAACCCATGACCGCCTGCGGCGTCCGAATGGACCTGCAGGTCAGCCCGAAAAAGCTGTAACTCCCTCCAAAAAGACGTGCCATTAAAGTCGGACAGAAAGGTAAGCCAAACCCTCATGTCCTCCCTCATGGCTGAAGAGACCCGCACCCGGTGGTGTGGGGCCTTAAGACCAACCATGGCGTCACAAAGACGCCGTAAGAAAGCACGTCCAGGAGCAACCACACGACAGGCAAAATTTAAATGCCCCACCAAAACCTGCAATTCCTTAAGGGTCAATCTAGAGGCTACCATGGCCTGATCCAACAAACCCCGCAAAACAACCAGCTTGGGCAGAGGTAACCTAGAACACTGAGCGGAAGTGTCCAGCTCAATGCCTAAAAAAGTCAAAACAGTAGAGGGGCCCTCGGTCTTATCCTGTGCCAACGGAACCCCCAACTCTGAACAAAGCGACTGAAAAGAAGCCAAAAGTCGGGAACATTCCTCAGAATCGGCCTTACCCATAAATAAAAAGTCATCCAGGTAATGAGCAACTTCTCCAAAGGGAGATCTATAACGAAGAGCCCATTCCAAAAAAGTGCTGAATGACTCAAAAGCAGAGCATGAAACAGAACAACCCATCGGCAGAGCCCTGTCAACGTAGTACCCCCCCTCAAACCACATCCCCAGCAGGCAAAAGTCCAGAGGATGAATAGGAAGTAGCCGAAAAGCCGACTCAACGTCCGTTTTGGCCATGAAGGCCCCAGGCCCACAAGCCTGCAAAAGGCGAACAGCTTCATCCAATGACTTGTACCTAACTGAGCAGAGGTGAGGGGGAATCCCATCATTAACAGAGTCCCCTTTGGGAAATGATAAATGATGGATAAGGCAAAACTGACCGGGCGCCTTCTTGGGCACCACCCCTAAAGGGGAAACCCTCAAATTAGGCAAGGGGGAGGAAGGAAACGGGCCCAGGACCCTTCCGGCAGCAACCTCTTTAGCCAACTTCTGACGTACCACCTCCTCCATACCGATGACTGATCTGAGGTTGGGAGCCCAAAAGGGGGAACCTGGGCGGGGAGAAGGAATGCGAAACCCATCCCTAAACCCCTTCAACAAATAATCAGCTGCACTCCTGTTAGGGTAAGCAGCTAAGAGGGCAGACAAAACTTCAACCTTAATCGGTGATGGCGCTTTTCCTGCAGCTGGGGGAGGAGGAGGGGCTGGGTCCCCCCACCTTTCTTACCACCTCTTCCCCCAGTGCCGCCATAACCTTTACCCTTGGGGCAACTGAACGCAGAGTGCTTCCCCTTGCACACTGCACATTGGTGGCTGAAAGGGCAGCCACCCCTGGAGCAGGCCCCAGTCGAGCTGAATTCATAGCACGGCCGTTGCCCTTGAACACCCGAGGCGCCCGAAGACGCCTTGGGTTGTGGCACATTACGTGCTATGAGGTGACCACTATCAGAGCGGTCACCCTGTACAGGCTTGGCAGTAGCCGCAACCTGCATCCACAGCTCGAACTTGGGGACCGACCAGTCCAGGGACGGGTCATTGGCAGCCCGCATCCTGAAATTCTGGTCGTACTGCAACCAGGCATTTCCCCCAAAATCTCTCAGGGTCCGGTGAATAATATCAAGGTATTTAATCATAGCCGGAGCCCTTTTCGGCCTGAGCTGGACGACCACGGCCATATATATACAATAGCCGTATAACCAATTCATCCAATTGTGATCTATCTTGCGCCTACGAGACGCTTCAAGATCACGCTCGGGTTCCCCCACCTTCGGAACCCGCTCAGGCTCTACCTGAAGAAGACTGAAGACGTCAACGTAATCGCCTCTCCAAATCTTCTCCTTTACCGACATTGCTAGGTGGCCACCCAAAGGCAAGTCAATACTACCATAAGGACGGTCCTCAGGACCATCCTCATAGTCCGAGTGCCGAGCCAGTCGGTAGACCTCCTCCCAAGTCGGACCATAGGGGAAGCCCACCCTCGAGCGATCCCCTCCATAGGCGGATCGACGAGGGGGACGTGGCAAACCCCAACCACACCAAGGATTGTCAGTCGAAACCATACCAAAAGATGGCCAAGCATAACAAGGTCCACCCCATCCCAGACCCCACCATGGCACAGCTGATGCAGCCTGCTTCGCAGGCGGTGGTGCATACCCGTATGGCTCCTCCCAACACCCCACCACCTCAGGCTCATCATCCACCTGACCATCCTCACCTGCAGCAGCCCCGTCTAAGGAGGAGGAAGGGGCACTGGACACACCTGGTACCTGAGGGGGTTCCTGGGCCAAAGGCCTCCGGCTGCCGGACCTAGAAGGGCGAGCCGTGAACATTAGTGCCCCCCTTCCCTTCCTAGTAAAAACCCGAGGAGCAGGGGCAGCTGCTGACACCGAAGCCCCATCCCCTTTACCTGCCTCCCTCTCTTTAGCCTCCCTCTCCAGGGCCTTACACCTTTTGACCAAGGCCCTGTGGTCGAGGGCCTCCAACTCCTCATCCGAGGAAGTTGGTTCCGGGGGAGGAGGAGAAGGTGTGGGGGGCCGAGGTGCCCTACCCCCACGTTTCTGTAGCCGCTTTCCCATGGCCCCGAAGAACCAGCCCACACCCAAATGTGATCTTTATTAACACTGAAAGGATATGAGCTGCTCCCAGCAGCAACAGAAACAGCAGCAACTGGAACGTCACGTGCACCAGAACAGATGAAGAAACCGAGGATGCCTGTCTCCAACGTAGTCAAAATCAGCCCAGCAGGTAGCAAAAAAGGGGGGGGGGTAAAGCTGAAAGCTCAAGAGAAGAACAAGCCCAACAGAATTATTGAAAGCTTAAGGCTCAGACCCCTTCAGGGCCCTCCAAGAGGACTGCACAGAGCCCTCAAAATGGCTGCCACCACGAGGCACCGCACAAAATGGCGCCCGCAATATGACCGACTTCAAAATGGCCACCGTCACCACGTGGCACACCGCCAAGGCCCTGAGGACCCTATCTAGCCGGCACCCGGTGGCGCCGGGGGCCAACACACCGCTCGCTAGCGGGAGAGCGCGGGGGCATCCTCGGACGAACCTCCCCGCGCCGCATCGTCGCCGCAGGAGGCCTAAGGCTTCCGCAGAGTGAGGTCCGGAGCGCGCCAAAACAGCTCCGCTCAGGACGCCACTCTGGCGAGGACTGAGGGGAAGCGGGCGAGCACGCCCGCTTCGTCCTCAGTCCACACCCCCTTTGCCCTAAGCAGCCAATCGGCTGCAAGCATCTCCCTCCAGCCAAACCATTCCGCCGGGGGGGGGGGCAAAGTGGGCAAGCCCATTAAGGGGCTTGCAGCATTCTAATAGCTGTTGCTGGTGTCTCTTCTGTATTTTTTTTTATTATGAACCCTTTGGGAACACCAGCATGTCATTCTTAATTGAGATTAAGATTTTATTATGTAAACTGTTTGGGAACGACTGGTGTTGAAATGGAATATTTCAATAAGAAACAACAATAATTTGGAGAACCTTGGCCAAAACTTTCACAAAGCATACGATAAAGAATGGGGAAAGATTTGCTGAAACTACTGGGGACTTTTTTATCTGCAGATCCCTATGTTAGCTCTATCATTAGATTTGAGGACCATATAGAATGGAGGACAGAGTGCCTGTACCTTTCACCATGGCATTAAAAAAGGGAATTTAAGCAGGTTTAGCTCAACATAGAAGGGTTTAAAAACCAGCACCTGCCTCAATGTCCTCTTCTAGGCAATGATTTAAAATACAAGCACTATGTCTTCCGCTCTATATCGGGAAGCTCCAAAGATTTTGGCCAAAGGGCCACATCCAGCACAATCCAGAGTAACTACAGGAGCTCTTACTTTGACATAAGAGACATTTATGTTCATGTAGTTACAGTGCCATGATGAGAAACCTATGGGAAATGCATAGAGCAGTCCAGAGTAAATTTTTCTTACGTCGACGTAAGAGCTTCCGTAATTACTCTAGATTGTGCTGATCATCTATCTGACACTGTGTTGAGGACCAGGGAGAGGGAATGAATCAATCTGCATCTCTAATTTGAATAAGCCTACATAAATTAATGCATTAGAGACAGAATTTATATGAATTAATTTTACTTACCATAATTTATTGATAATAATACTATTCTATATATATATAAAACTGAAAAGTTACTCACTGACTCATCAACGCCCTGGGCCTACAAGTGTTAAATTTGGGGAGGGTGTTCCTTCTGTGACAGAGGGATCCATTAAGAACCCGGTTTTCAGAAATTCCAACTGGAAGGGGGTGAAAAGGGGCGCAACATGTTTTCCTCCCTATACTTTACATTGAAGAATCCCTGAATGATAGATGCTCTGCCTCAACCCCTGGACCGAGAATCCTTATATGATGGGGACACCCGCCAAGAACCAATGTTGAGAAATTTAAACCTTAAGGGGCTGAAAAGGGGGTACAATATATTTTTGGCCTATACTTAACATTGAAGACTGATCAAAACCCAGCTGCAAATCCTGCATCAGCCCGGAAGGGGTGCCCACAGTTTTGGAAGGATGTGCAAGGGGTGAAGGGATGTTGTGCATGGGAAGAATGATGCACGTGGGGCGAATGATGCGCATGGGGATGGTGTGCATGGGGGTTTGTGCACATGGGGGTTGATGTACATGGGGATGATGCATGAGGGATGATGCACATGGGGGATGTTGCACATGGGGCATGTTATGCATTCAGGGTTGTTGCACATGAGGGATGTTTCACATGGGGGGGATGATGTGCATCATCATGGGGAAGGGACACAGGGTGGATGGTGCATAGAGGTGTATTATACTCCTGCAACATGGGCACATTTAGCTAGTTTATAATACAAATATACATGAAAACTATAATACAGGCAAAACACACAAGCCCTACCATCCAGAGTAACTACGCGAGCACATATGAGACATTACGTATACCCGTAGTTACTGCACCACCTAGTGAAAACCTATGGGAAATTCATATTGCAATCCAGAGCTAATTGTCCTTACACTGGAGCAAGGACTCCCTGTAATTACTCTGGATTGCACCCAAGATCTATGAACCTACCTATGTTCTGACCAGGACAAAAACATACAGACAAAACCAGAAACATATGGAGATACAAGTTATCTGACTCTGAGGCAGAATGCCTCTGGATCACGCTCAAAGTATAATCCTATGCATGTCCTCTCTGAAGTATGCCTCATTGTGATCAATGGGGCTTACTTCCAGGAAACTGTTTTTAGAATTGCTACATAACTGGTGGTACTCTATCTCCAAAATTTCTATATCAAACACAGTTGGATGAGTGATCTATGAACCCCTCCCCCCCATACAACCTACAGACCTTTTGTACTCTACATTTTTTTTTAAATCAGTGGGCACACCTGAAATATCACCATGTCCTTTATGAAATGGTTGAAGAAAAACAAATCCAAATTTCCTGGATACAAGAAACACAGAATTTAGGTACTTTGGATGTATTTAGTTACAGTTTCTTCTACTCTATGTACAGTCATCCCCGTTAATGGGAATATTTCTCCCCCTTCCAAGGCGACCTATAAGAAAGGAATCCAACCTTGGCCGATTTTAATCTTGCAGAAAACAGAGCTGCCTTGTCAAAGTTAAGAACCCAAAGTTTAATCAGTTCATGGATCAGTGGAAGTGAAATATGCGCAGATACTTCAGATGTACTCTGTCCCCTCTGGGCTCTTAAGACCCACTTCCAAATTTGATAAAAACAGAATTGAAGAATTGGTTGTTAATTCTGGTTGTCTTTTGCTAGACATCGCTGGTGCTGCTTTCGACATTCTCTTTGACTCCCACAAGACACTACAAACCTGCTGAAAGCCACAGTTAAACATTTGGACAGGTAAGTTGCCTTAAAATTATTTATTTTTAAAGAGCACTCTTAAAATCCTTTAATAAGGATTGCAGGTTATGGAAGCTTTGCTGATATCAATCCCAAGGAAACATGGTGTTGTCAGTCCCCACAAATTACATTTACATATATAAACTGGTGAAATTTACTTGTTGTGGGAGTGAAAATTCAAGAATAATTGTGGGCCTGGGCACAGGTGGGCACTGGACGGCAGGTGTGGGCACTGGTGGGATCCTCTGGGCACCAACAGCACTGGGTATCGGAGGGCATTGGGGGACAGTGGTGGGCAGCTGCAAGAACTGGGCATTCCTACCAAGAATTGTTGTGCAGCAGGGACCACTGTGCACCACCATGGAACACCATGCAGTGGTGATCCCCTAACGCCCCCCATCCCATGCTCCACCCCACCTAGGCATCATGCCATCAGGGCATCACCCAACATGGGGACCATCACTCCCAATGCACCATCTCCTCATGCTCCAGCCTTCTGTGACAATCCCCCCATGCATGACCAGTGGTGCACCACCATCTCTGTTCCACTATCAGGCACCAAACTGGTTCTTATTGGGTGTTTATATCACAGAAGGAATATACTCCCCAAATTTTATGCTTCTATGTGCAGGGTTTGGGGCTCAGTGTTGATCAGTCAGCCTTCAATGTTAAAGTATAGATTGAAAACCTTTCAGTTTTATATTAATAGATGTGGGGTGGTAAAGGATTAGGTAACAGGATCTCTCTCCATTTAATTGGCAACAAGAAATTTGCACTTGGGGACACTGCACTCCTATGTATGTTGACTCAGAATTAAGCCCCACTGAGTAATGGGACTTTCTCCCAGGTCAATATGTATAGGATTGTAGGATAGTGTTATGTCGTTTGGGAGCTGGACTGATACCTGGAAGATACAGGTTCAGATCCTACCTCAGCACTGAAGTGACCTTGGAAAAGTCACTCACTTTCAGCCTCAACTACCTCACAGGGTTGTTGTGAGGACAAAAGATAAAAAAAAATTGTCTTTGCCTTGGGCATTTGTTTTGGCCTTGGAAAGAAGGGATATGGATCCCTTAAATCAGTGTTTCTCAAAGTGGGGTCGGGTCGCCTAGAGGTTTCCTGGGGGTCGCCTAAAGACCCCTGATGCAGGGGGCCAGATCAGGCTTCCCAGATCTCCGGTTGTAGCTGCGCACGCACTGGGGCTGAGTGACAGCCTCAGAGCCCAATCCTATGCATGCCTACTCTGAAATAAATCCCATTGTGTTCAATGTGTGCATAGAACACACATTTCATTTGTAACAATGAAAATACATCCTGCATATATCGGATAGTTACATTACGATTCATAACAGTAGCAAAATTACAGTTATAAAGTTGCAACGAAAATAATTTTATGGTGGGGGGTCCCCACAACATGAGGAACTTATAAAGGGGTCACGGCGTTAGGAAGATTGAGAACCACTGCCTTTAGTTGATAAATTAAATAATTTCCCATTGATATTACTGAACAGAAACAGTATCTTCCTTGTACGAGATACTACATTTTTTCAGGCTAAGTTGGAGGACATCTGAAACATGTAGAGAAGTTACCTGGACAAGGTTGAAGTACATCAGGAGGGCTTTAGTGTTGAAAGTGGCACAAATGAAACACTCCCAACCAATTATGAAGATAGATGGTCCAGGCCAGCAGCCTCATCCTTTATGATCAGGAACTCGTAATGCAATCTGCTAGATGGAACCTGCTTCATTTGTTTACTGCTTATGCTTGTTTTGTTTTTCCCCTTCTGCTTTCCTCACTTTAAAAATAATTGAAGAAGGAAATGGGGGCTTTATTTATTTATTTATTTATTTTAGGCTGCAATCCTAAGCACACTTTCCTGGGAGTAAGATATTATTATTATTATTATTATTATTATTATTATTATTATTATTATTATTATTCTGGAAAATAGGTGCTGGAACTCATCTACTGGTAGTCACCATGTAGTTGTTATTTGCAATCATAGGCATGTCTACTTGAGGGCCAACAAACTCACCCATGTAGGTGCTAGTACTCACACAGAGGTTATGGTGCATTATCCCTCAAAAACCCATTATTAATTACTACTACTACTACTACTACTACTACTACTACTACTACTACTACTACTACTAACCCCACCCCCTCCCGGTGATCCACCCACAGTTAGTCTTCATTCCACATTGGGGTCCCAGCCTATTAATCAAAGACCAACATTTTTTGACACCGCAAATTTCACCTTAGTGCAGAGTTCTTTCCAAAATGTTTTCCTGAAATCAACATGGGAGTTTTTTAGGGCCAACTGGGCCTTACTATTAAGATAGTGCTGGCTGGCATTAAACTCTATCCAGCTCCAAGATACACATTCAGCTTATGTCATAGCAAATCCTAAGATTGGGGTGTGCGCGTAGGCGGAAACATCTGTCTGATTGTCACAGCTTAGGAAAACTATTTCCTTTTGCTTATATATGAGAATTCTAGGAACATTTCTACCACTGCTAAATTCTAATGTGGTAGATTCACTGCAGGGATGAGCGGGTAGGATAGATCAGATCCAGCAAGCCGTTGACCATTGTATACTCTGTATGGAAAGTATATGGAGTTTTCATGCCCCCAAATCCAGAGTAACTATGGGAGCACGTAAGAGACTTTACGTGCACCCGTAGTCACTGCACCACCTAGTAAAAATCTATGGGAAATTCATATTGGAATCCAGAGTAAGTTGTTCTTACACCAGAGCAAGGACTCCCTGTAGTTACTCTGGATTTTGCCCTTAGACTATCAGTGCAATCCAAAGCATGTCTACTCAAAAAGTCCCATTGTGTGCTGCAATCCTAACCATACTTTCCTGAGAGTAAGTAATACTGAACTCAAGGAGACTTACATCTAAGTACACATGCTTACAATTGCACAACCCACAATTTAGTTGCTTAAGGGGGTGCACATATTTTGTAAAGAGAACTCTTTCATGGATAGCTCAGAAGGTCCAAATGTCCTTCTTCTGTTCCAACTTGGCAATTTTTGTGGATCAGCATGCTTAAAAAAATTGTAAAGCAACAATTCTGCATTTTGGCAGGAAAGCACAAGGAACCTCTTCACCTTGCAATAATTTTGTTAATTAGTTTCTTTAATGTTTTTCCATCCAGGAAACATGAACATTGAAGAATATTTCACAAGAACTGGCTACAAAGGCCCTCGGGAAAAACTGGATTTGGAAACTTTAACCGCCGTCTTCCAGCACCACATACGAGCCATTCCGTTTGAAAACCTCAGCATCCACTGTGGGGAAACCATTACTTTGGACTTGGACCAAGTTTATAACAAAATTGTGAAGAAAAAACGTGGAGGATGGTGTATGGAGATCAACCAACTTTTGTGCTGGGTTCTGAAGAAACTGGGATACAACACGACCATCTTGGGAGCCAATGTCTACAATTCTCAGCAGGATATCTATGCCCCTCACATGACCCATCTTATCATCAAGGTGATTATTGACGGCATATCCTATATTGTTGATGCCGGCTTTGGTGTCTCCTACCAGATGTGGCAACCAATGGAGCTAGTCTCTGGAAAAGACCAACCGCAAACCCCAGGGATCTTCCGTTTCATAGAAGAAAATGGCATTTGGTACTATGAGAAAATTAGACGGAGACAATACGTTCCAAATCAAAAGTTCTCCGACTTGGATCTCCTGGAAAAAAGGGAGCGCCGGAAAATATATTTGTTTAGCCTTGAACCCCGGAGAGTGGAAGATTTTCGATTCCAGTGCTCCTATCTCCAAACATCTCCAGATTCCTTGTTTACAAGAAAGTCTATCTGCACCCTCCAAACCTCTGATGGATTTTACGCTTTGATAGGGTGGACTTTTTCAGAGACAAAATATAACCACAAAGAAAATATGGATCTGGTAGAATTCACAACACTGAAAGATGAAGAAGTAGAGAAAACACTGAAAGAGAAATTTGGGATCTGTTTGGAGAACAAGCTCGTTCCTATAAACCTCAAAGGAGTGTATACCCTCTAATGAAGATAGCGCATGGCCACACATTTCAACAATGGTAGTGCAAGCTGCCAACTGCTTAATCTAGCATTCGGTATAAATTACAATAAAATTAATGCCTGCGTGCAAATCACAGGTACTCCATGATGTGCAAAAAATAGAATAACTGTATATTGTGTTTGCACTGGCAATGACCACTTTGCAAATGCAAGCCAATGGCTTTACTGAATCTATTTTAAATTTCTCAGCTGATGGATTTTGAGAGGATTTAGGCACTTAAATGGTAGCATCTGCACTACATATACTATTAACCCACATCTGCCTGAAAGCAGAGACTTTTCAGTGTGTGCCCATAATGGGCGCACATCTACCCCATTCATTTCAACAGAGGTGACAAATCTACATGCATAACACTAACACAGACTGTCTTCCTTGAATCATATCAGTGAGTCAACTCATACAAGGGGCACAACTACTGTAAGAAATGGCAGGTGTGGGCTGGATGTCTATAACTTTAAGGATTAGTATTCTAAAAATATAAGAGCTGTCAGTAGAAAACATACATTTATTAAAAATTGGACCTCACATATTACAACCTTTTGTTCTTTCAGTAAATTCCTAATCTTTTTGGATACTATATAGGTGTTATGAAGAAGATACTTTATAAAATACTTGTCTCTTATTTGTGAAGGCACAGGCTTTGGAATAAAGTGATGAAGCAATGGAATTCCTTTGTGAAGCCTTAATCTGCAAAATATAGATAGTGTTGATATAATTTTAATTGCATAATCCAATATTTACCAAGGCTTTTGTTCTTGACTATTCATATATACACTGAGAACATTTTTGAGAGTTATAGCATATACCTTGATCTGTGTTTTTCTTTATAAATGAGACTTTATAAAAAGGATGGCTCGAAATAGTCAAGGCAATCACATTCTTCTTCACTAATGAGTTACTTTATGCATTGCTTGCTGCACAGAAGCTTTTATGGAAAAAATGATGTTTCTAGACCTTATGAGTTGCACATTTTTTTTGGTGTCCACTCCCTTGCTGAAAAAAAGCTGAAAAAACCCAGCTTTTTCAACAAAATAAAAGTTCACAAATGACCTAAGTTTGTTTTGTTTGTATAACATTAATTTGCAAAAATCATGCCATTTTAGAAGCACACAAATCCTAAGAGTAGAGTTGCAATGGGAAATAACTCTAATAGGTATATATGCATTGCTTTTCTGTAAAGAAAAAGCGCTGAAAAGCTATAAGGAAACCACTTGCCTCAATAAAACGTCGCTTGAGATGTCCAAGAGCAGGGGTCTTTAACCTTTTTCATGCCAGAATCATAAAAAGTACGAGATGGGGAATTTACCATCAGTTCCACTCCTTTGAAGGACTCTTTCTACCCATCCCTATCACCATCCACACCCCATAATGCCCTTCCAGCACCATGACTAAATATTCTTATTAGAGAGTGCAGAAAATGTTATCATGAAGCATGATGCTTGTAAAAGCTATCATAGCACAACGGCAAAGAACTGGAACAGGACTTGGACACAAGTCCATCTCTTGGTACCTGAAGATGTTCTTAGGGACCAAGATGCTCCTAGTTGTACTCTAATGCAATGGTCTTCAACTGGGTAAAGAATGATCTGTAATCATACCAAGCTTATTTAGAGTCCATAACTTAGCCGAGTATATTCTGGACTGAAGTTTCACATATAGTACTTCAGTCTTCCTTGCAATATCTAAGAAAAGTAGTCACTATTATGTCAATAGAGGTGAAAGCTGAGTCAGATGGGTTTTTCTATGGCTACAATCCAGAATAACAATGGGACCTTTTACACTGACGTAGTTATGGTGCTAACTATGGGAAATGCACAGAGCAAACCAGAGTAAGTGCCTCTTATGTCTTCCTGTAGTTACTCTGGATTGTAGGGAAAGACATCTTGGTGAATTCAGAGCAGAAGCAAGTATTTGACTGGGGAAACTTTGGTTCAAGTATTTTGGCTACTTCTGATAAGTTCTTGTTGCCAGTTCACATTGGCTAGCAACCATCATCTCTTTTTAACATTATAAAGTCATTTGGAAGCATTTGTGCTACAGATACTATTTGGAAAACCAGACTGTGCTCTGTATTAGGTAAGGTACTATATATGGAACAGGGGAACTTTGCTTGTGGGTTTTTTCTGCTCTACTATATCCTTTCCCAGGTTCTACCATTCTGTTAAATAGATAATTCAGTGGCATGCTATATACATACCCAACAACCTGAAGGATCTATATCTCTGTAGGTGGTCCTTTGGAGCTAAGTGGATAGAGCAGGATGGGTGAGGAGGAAAGCTCAATCCAAGGTTAACTTATTGTCAACACAGAAACCAAAGTCTAACCATATTATGGATCAGTGATGCTCAGTGCTAGAATCAGCAAAACTGTGTATCTTACGTGTTTTCATTTTCAGCACCAAGTAGGTGAAATGCAGCAGCACAAAAAAAAAGATGGTGAGGAACCTGCAGTCCACTGCCACATCATCATCAGTTGTGCCATGCTAAAAGATTCAGCTGTATAGGTACAAAATAGATGCCCAGAAGAAGCGGATTCAACTTCCAGGACTTGCTCCCAAAGAAAATGGAAGGACTTGTTTTCAAAGATGCAAAAGGTAGCTAAGGCTGCAATCCTAAAACATACTTTCATGGGAGTAACTTCTGAAAGGGCTTACTTCTGAATAGGCTTACTTCTGGAGAGACATGGGCTTATTTCTGAATAGACATGGATAGGATTGCCCTCTTAGAGCACAATCCTAACCATGTCTATTCAAAAGCCCCATTGTTTTCAAAGGGTCTTACTCCCAGGAAAGTGTCTTCAGGATTGCAGCCTTAAGCTACAATTAAGAGTAACTATGAGCACAATCCTAACCATCTCTACTCAAAAGTAAGGCCCTTTGTGTTTAATAGGTCTTACTCCCAGGAAAGTGTCTTTCGGATTGCAGGATATGGAACCTTTTACACTGATGTAGTTACGGTGCCACCCATGGGCAATGCATAGAGCAGTCCAGAGTAAGTGCTTCTTATGTCTTCCCATAGTTACTCTGGATTGTAGGGTGAAACATAGTTGGAACAGGGGTGAAGACAGAAAATAGTCAAGAAGGAGGGGGGAGGAGGATGTGCTCAGATCACCACTATTCAGGAAGCCTATCATCTGGATCAAGCAAACAACGCCTGAGGAAAGAAGGCTACTTCTGGTGCCTTTGACACTTATGGTAAACAAAAATAATCTCAATCTGTAAATGCTTCCCTCTAATGAAGATCTTGATTCCTACAAGAGATAATTTCCTATGTAATGAGCAAAAAAGACAAAGGGGGTACCTTTCAGAGTTTTTCTACAAATTGATGGATACATTATTTTTTAGCCAAGACAGAGCTCTCCAAAAGGGGGAATACTCCACAATCATTAACTTTTGTCCATGACGGGCAATACTTTTAGGTCAGGTTTTGACAAACTGACCCAGTAGTGTTTAATTAGCTTTGGAAAGCTAAAAGAAGATCATGCATCAGATTTTTCTGACAGTAATAAGATCCCTGTCTTAGATAGGAAAAAAGTCTATATATGGATGATCCATCCTAAATTGCTAATTAGGTATTTTTGAAAGGAAGATTTTCACCCTGGTGTCACACCTGCAAATGACAGTAGACATTTAGCGTCTTGCTTTCTCTGTAATTGAGTTTTGTGCTTTGCTTCAATGAGCTGTCCACTATTTTTTGTCTTTTTTATGATGAAGCTGATATGCTCTCCTTAAAATCAGTCTTGCAGAAGACACATTTGGGTGATTAGTGGGATAAATAGTGGTTCAGAGAGAGAGAGAGAGAGAGAGAGAGAGAGAGAGAGAGAGAGAGAGAGAGAGAGAGAGTGCACCAGGCATCACATACCACTTTGTCAAGAACTGGCTATAATGTTTAATGTGACCTTCATGACAGATTTGAACTTGGAAAAACATGACTGACAAATTCCTGGAATTCTCCAGCGAATATCATGCAAACTGAGAGATTATCTGAGCCAATGAATGCTGGTTTTCAGCTCTTATAATGTGCCAACACTATGTTTCGGGACTTAGGATTGCACTTTTGCAACAGGGAAGGAAAATGAGAGAATCTTGCATGATGTACAATGAACGGTGCTACTAACACCTTTCCATTAGCCTTCATGCTTGCAAACCTCCTACAATTAGGAATGCTGATTACAGCATTCACTAGTTTCAGAAGAAGTGGTTACTGGGACATCCTGGGCAAATCTAGCTGTGCTGGTGACAAAGCATATCAGCAACTAGTGGATGTGGAAACTCCGCCCTGAGTTGGCTTCACCCGAGAAAGGCAGGTTATAAATTTATTAAATAAATAAAGTCACTGCCCAATTCACATTCACAAAAGAGCCACTATTGCCTCTGTATTTTAACAGCCATGCAAAACCATCCTGAATCCGCTAATGATTTTGCTCAAGCTGACTGTGGGTACAAACTTAACCAATTTTGGCCAGCACAAAAATGGCCATCACCCATCTCCCTGTTCCCATGGTGGTGTGGGGAGGCTGGTGCATGCCTGTACAGTCGCCTACAGCCCGCCTGCCTCTTCCAGGAGTGGCGCAGAAGCATCTTACAGCACATTTGAAACATCCCCAGACTAACATGGGACTTGTTCTGGGACTTGTACCAACCCAACTGGGAGTTAGGATTGCAGCCCACTTCACTGAAAGTGGCTCTTGCCCCCAGCTCCTTTCCCCTCTTTAGGGTCATAATTATCATTAGCAAAAGTATGAGGCATGGCTATTTAAAACTGTTTTGTACTATACTAAAATACACTATTTCAAGAAGTTATTTTCCAAGGCTATAAATAAATCAAGTAAATTAATGGATGTTCTTTAAAAAAAAGAAATACTACCCCTGCAATTCCCTCCATGCCTATCTTTAAAATGCAAAGAATATAATTTTTTTAAAGCAAGAGAGAGCAGCATTGTCTAGTGAAGGGGCCATAACTCACTGGGCGTAAATACTATAGCTCATGGCGAGAATCATATTCCAAGTCAATTCTTGGCCACATGCAATAATTTACCGCTTTCGTGCCAGGCTCAGATCTTTGTCTCCTGTGCTAAAAGTGTGTGTAAAGGATGCATGACATTCTGTGACCTGTGCCTGTACTCTGCAAATGTGCTTGCCCCTGAGATGCAAAAAGAGCCACCAATTTACAAAAATAACATGTATTAACAACAGTACAAAATATATTTCCCCGGCCTGAGGGATACAGAAATAATTCATTTAGTCCTGGGGTTTTAAAAACATTTTCTTCACTTTGCTAGGCCTGCCGTTGCTCTTTTCGATTTCAACTTCTTCATCACTTTCTTCTTCGGCTTCTTGAAGTGCACGCCGGTCTCTCTTCTTCAAGAATTTTTTCCCAATGGTTCCCACTAAAGTTTCATACCTGCAGGGAACACAATTTGGGAAGAAAGACTCATTCTGAGAACCAATCCAACTGGTGGAATGTAATGCTCTATTTCATTCATCTGTCATTCTATGTTTGAAAGCAATAGATCTAAAAGATTTTAAAATTATTTTTCTATGACTGTAAATAATGTAGAAAACCACATTGCTCCATAAGGGGAAAAAAATTCAAAAGCCACATGTGTTATGCCCAATTGAAGAGACAACATCTTAAGCAAGCTTTTGAGTTATTTAGAACCCTTCAGTAGCAATTCCTTTATTTAAGAAGGCAGGAAAGGAAGAAGGCCTTGACCTGCCTCTACTCCTGTGTAAGTGATATGCTATTTTTTTACAACTTTAAAATGAGAATCCCGTTTGTTTGAAATACGGAAGGTCTGATCCTTTTGCAGTGGTTCTCAAACCTACATGGGTCATTGAGCCCTTTTGGGTCTTTTTCCTTGTTCAACCAGGATCGTGCGCTCCAAGGTGCCAAGGAACGTGACAAAACACCCCCCACCCCCAATGAAGTGGATAGCTACATAGCAAAATATGCCATTGTAGCTGAAAAGAAAATAAGCCATTGTAGCTGGGAGAAAAGAAAGATCTTTACAAAATAAAAACAAGTGTTCGGGTCAATAGCATATTTCCACCATAATACACATTTCTCAAAAACATGTGTTTTGTAAAACATGATGTGTTTTGTACATCAAGTATTTAGTCATTTGGGAGGGTTCTTCTTTCATTTTATAAAGAAAGAAAAACAGCCACACATCAGCATGATAATATTGTCTATGTCATAACTGCAACAGTTACCTCCTGGCCATTTCCTCATCCGATACATCAGCTTCCACTGCATTATCTTCCTCTTTGATTTCTTCTGTCTTGTACCTCGAGTTCATCTGGATCATTAACTTCTGGAAATGAAAAACGGGGATATCTGTTTAAATATTACACTCCTTGAGAGGGGGAAAGTCAGGGAGACAGATTGGGCAACAACAGAAAACTATCAAAGAAAAGGATGCATAGAGAATATACAATGATTTTGGTGCTCTTCACCTTTTTGCCTGGTTTTTAAGTGATAGAAAGGAACTTAGAGGCAATTTAGTCCCAATTTCTGCTCAGTGCAGGCAACTATTTCAGCACCTTTGCCAGGTGGCCACTTCTAAGCCTGTTTGGTGGTTTTCTTGAAGGGCCCACAACCTCACAATGAAGACATTCATTTTTGTGTCATAAGTCTCTCTTTTAGGTTTGTGCCAATGGATGAACAAAGCAGTCCATTAGGAAGGTGCTATTTGGGGCCATACGCACAATTCTGTCTGAAGAGTTGCCCACTGTGAAAGGAGAAGCAGGAGAATAGGAGCTCACTGGGGTCTCAAACTGCCAATCTTCAGCGGCCGAACTTCAGGTTCCTTAACAACTGAGCCACCACTTCACCCCTAAAAGGTGAAGTTTGTCCCCACATGTTGCCCTGCTCGTCATGACTGACTTTAGGGGCAGGTTTCTTGCTATGAAACTCCTACAAGAGTCCTGTAAATATCACAGACTCTGCACTACAGATGGGAACCAGTGGTTTGCCTTTGGGCCTTCTACTGAGCTCAGAGCAGAGGTGAGAAATGAAGCAGCCTCCAACTATGTTACATTAGATCCAGGTGCAAAAAAGAGACTCCTTGAGAATACCTCCACTTCAGGGTTGAACCCTTTAAACGACATCCTGCCATAGAGCAGGTCTTCGCAGAGTGCAAAACTTCTCTCTTCTATGATGAAGCTCCTGTGGAAAAACACAGGAGAGCCTTAGGATAGTGGCATTTCATATCTTCCCCCATATATGTATCCCAAAGGGAACACCCACATCCAAAAGTGCTGAGAATGACATGCTGGTGTGAACCTGCAGATTTCATAGATAGGGGAGGCTCAGGGATGGGGTTTACTAAAGCAACTGGGTACAGAAGGGAAATCAAGTGGAGGGGTTGTTAGGAAAAGTCTTCATGGCCTCTCCTCTTTCTCCTGCCACCCTCCTGATTCTCTTCCCCATCATGTTAAGCTTTTCACCTGCTGTGTTTGCCCCAATTAGCAGCACAGCTGCAGAACAGAGTCGTCTTGGCTCAGTGAGGACATCATCACTGAGTATAACACAAAAAAGCGTGGCCCAGATGAACTCTATAGGGCTCCAACCCACACCAATGGTCACAGGCAAGCTCAAAAACATAGGAAGCTTCCTTATTATAGACTCTTCTGTTTCTACAGCTCAGCACTGTCAAGTGTGGTGTGATGCTAGATCGTCTCCTTGTGGTGCACCCCAAAAGTGAGCACCAAACAACGAGCAACAATTGGCAGCCAGACCACATAGAAGAATTGGCAGTTGGTGACAGTTGGCAGCCAGACATCATTGTAGTACTCCTGGCTCTCTAAGTACATAGTTCTGTCAAGTACTGACTGGTAGCAGCTTTGTATGGTTTCAGCCAAGCTCTAATTGGAGATACAGCCATGTATCAAACATGAGATCTCCCATAAGTCAAGCAGAGCTGGTTCTCTGCTAAGCCTAGTAAACACTTCACCAGGACTGTTTTGAGAAATATAGCCCTGACTTGCTCTCCAGTGGGGTTTCTTGTGCTTTCTGTGATGCAGGCTGATACCGACATGCAAAAGGTGACATTATGAACTCACTCCTTTTCCTTCAGTTCCGGCAAGTCCAGGAACCAGTGCTCCTTGCTGATGATTTTCTTTTCCTCCTCTTCAAGCTGCTTCTTGGTCTCAGAATCCAAGCCCCTTTGCATGAACTGAAACAAACAAAGCCACACAAGAGATTTTTTAAGGGACAAAACATACAGTGCAGAAGCAGATGAGATCCCTCTGCAACATTACTACTAAAGGAGCATCCATGTAGATATGTCACAACAACAAAGGGCAAAATCCAGAGTAACTACGGGGAGTCCTTGCTCCAGTGTAAGAACAACTTATTCTGGATTCCAATATGAATTTCCCATAGGTTTTCACTAGGTGATGCAGTAACTACGGGTGCACGTAAAGTCTCTTATGTGCTCCCGTAGTTACTCTGGATTTGGTTAAATGGCAATGAAAAGAGTTACAGTAACCCAGACAATAGTCTCCAAAAGGAGAAAGATGGCCGCGATCAAGATCTAGTCACTTGCCATGGCAAGTTTCTATTATCTGATCTTTATTTATCTCAGGCCCCTCACCTCCACTACCTTATGCTGCTGCCAAATTAATTTCTCTTTTTGCTCAAACACACAAAGTTCTTCTTTAAGTCGGCACAACAGTTTATCTTCCACTCTCAGGGTGGGTTCAGGTTTATCTCATCTACTTTCTAAACCTTCCACAGCCTTGATCTCCTTCTTCTGTTCAAGACATCCCTGCAAGTGAGCTTTGCTCATCGAACTCCACCAGCCACAGCCCTCTGAAATCCTCCTGCTCTATCTAATGGTTCTACCCTCTCTCCTTGTTTCCTTGAAACCTCCAGATAAGCCAGCCTATGCCGTGCTGAATTGGGGGTGTCACCAAAGTGCCATAAGACACTTCTTTGCCATTCCTGGGGGTTAGGCATTAGGCCAGTGCATAGACACGTGTTTGTCTCCTTCCATCACCACCAGAATGGGAAGACTGATGAGTTGTGCTGGCCTAGGTTAGGATTGCACCCTTAGCCTCAGCAATTCCACTTCTCTCATATCCTTGTAACGCTTTCTTAAGACCCACCTTGTTCTGTGAGTCTTTGGCACAACCCTCAGTTCCTCTTACATACTTCTACCTACATACTTGAACACTGCATACTACCTACCTCCTACCTACATACTTGATCCTTGCATACTTCTACCTACATAAGTGCCTTAAACTGTGTGAGGGTGCCCCCATCCTCATGTCAATCAAACAGGATGAGGAGAGGGCACTGTCAACATTTCAGCTACCACTGAAAATATGGGAAGTTGATATGTTGAAAAGGGGCTTTTTAAACTGATGAATGGTGTTTTATTGTACACCACCAACAACTGCAGGCTGTTACTAATATAAAATAAGCACTCATTCTCTTCCTGTTTACCCCACTTTCCCCACCTTATTTTCTCTTCCCTTTCTCTGTTGCTTCATTTGTGTCACTTTCTTTATTGGGCTGGACCTGTCATTCTTTGGAAAATGCTACATGCACCAAGAATGCTAAATAAATACATTAATTGTACTTTCTTGTGATAAAAGCTTGCATGGATTCATGAATTGTGTCAGCCTAAGCTATGTGAATACAAAACAAGTCTAAAAGATGAAGCAATGTGGGAAATATGGACTGTGTCACTTTCCTTGGCAATCAAATATGAGCTCTGGCATACCAGCCTCAACTGGTTTATCAGCTTCAACTTGCATTATTACAGTGCAATCTGTAAAGTTCCTTGTTTCTTCTTTTTCTTCCCCCCAAAAGTCACTCCCAAGGTTGAGTTCAAAGATTCTACAGAACGTACCAATGTCACCTTTTGCACAGTGAAGGGTCATGTGGACCTTGCACGAGTCTGTTGTCAGAGAAAGATCAACCCTGTTCAAGATGACGTTCCACCTGCACACAAAGAAGCTCAAGTACTGCTGCTGAACCTGTGATAGTATTACAAGGACCCTTGTGCAGGCAGCAAAAAAATATTCAACTTCCTGCTTACAATTCTTTGTGGGCTCAATTCTCTGTCTCCCCTATATTCTGTTTAATTCTAATTCATATCCCCATCATGAAACTACCATTTCTTGTGCCCAGAATTTTTCTGGAGGAGGAAGGATTTAGCCACTGGTGTAGCTTCCAGTGTTGCCTGGAGTATGCCTGACTGCTGTGAATATTATTTTCAGTGGTATTTTGAAGCTCTTTCCACATACCCATTTTGTGTCCTCACAACAAGCCTGTGAGGTAGGCAACTGTTCTACGGGCAGCTCTCAGAACTCTTCTTGCTCTGGTGGAATCCTTCACGATGTGGTCATCACATCTCATTTCAAGAAATGCCTTCCAAGCTTCCAGCAGGAGTTTCTAGATCAGCCAAGCTGTAAACGGCAACACTGTCTGGCTCTGATGAATCATGACAATTTTATCAGCTTGCCATCTCCCATCTAGGAACGGTCCAAGTCCTTCCCTGCTTAGCTACTTTCAGCAGCCCTGTACTCAACCACCAGACCATGCCTAGTGCCTATATCATGTAACTATGATTAGGTATCAGACACACACACATGTAAACAGTGCAATCATAAGCCTGTCAACTTAGAAGCAAGTCCAATTACCGTATATTCCATCGGACCAACTTCTAGGAAAGTGTGTCTAGGATTGCAGCCATATACTGGAACCAGTCAAACTAAGATTTGAAGCTTGCCATAGGACTAAGTTAACCCCATGAGAATAACCCCCTCTCTTGATCACACATATGGAATTAGTGCTTGCTCATTGCTGCTTCAATTATCATTATTTGTGAAGGTGATTGAACTGTTAATCAGCTCCATGGTGCCGATCCATTTGGAGAGATCTGCAAGATTTGGGGGGGATCTGGAGATGTTGCTGCCCCCTTACCTGTGCTTTTGTGTTTTTCCTTCCTAATTATTGATGTTTTTAGATAAACTACAGTAGTTGATGGGTCCTTAGGGCAGAACAGCAACACATGGAACTTGGCCAATAAAACGATTTCATGCCGTGGAGCGTTTTGGCCTCGTGAATCAGAAACAGCAGGGTTTTGCAAGATAGTATCACCTCTTGTGCCTCTTCTTCGCGCTGTATTTTCAGTTAAAAACAAGAAGCAAAGGCAGTGGAAAGAAAATACATTTCAGAACTGCGTTATTAATGCACTGAGGTTCAGCAAGTTTTCCAGATGCCCCCAGGCAACAGTTTAAGAATGCGTGAACAGCTTTCTTCTTTGGGGAATATCACTAAGATGATGAATGAGGGCAACAGCTACTGCAATGATTGAGGTGTGAACAAGGCTGAGGAGGCAGCCCTATTTCAAGAGCAGCAGGAAGGTGTTCACTATATTGTGTGAACCCAGAATCTAGTGCCTTCCTTAAACCTGTGTGTGCCTGCAGAACTAGGCCACACAGGAAAACTCTGTATAGTGCATGCACAGTGCCACAGGATGTGGTGATGGCATCCAGACTCAATGCCTTTAAGAAGGATTTGGAGGATTTAAGACAGATTTAAGAAGGATTTAAGACTGATTCCTGGAGGAGGGGACCATCATAGGTTACAAGCTATGATGGGTGTGCATACATGTGGGAGCATAGATAGATGTAGATATGGCAACCTCATAATGCCAGATGCAGAAAAGAGCACCTGGAGGCTGTTATCATATGTGCTCCCTGCAACATCAGGTGGGCCGCTGTGTGATACAGGAAGCTGGAAAAGATGGACCTTTGGCCTGATCTAGTGGAGGCTCTTTTTATGCAGATGGAGCCCTACAGCACCCCATTCTGCTAGTCCACAACATTGATAGGAAGCACTGCAGGATGGGCAGACTGTAAATAAGTTTTTTTTTTTCTTTTGATGGCTCAGAACCAGATTCATTGAAGAAGGAAAAATATTATTTATAAAATGAATCCACTTTCTTAATACTAAGCTGCCCCTACACCAGCTATTTTGAACATTTTTCTTCTCACAGAACACAAACCTTTATGAACTTCTCTATAGTCTTTAATTCTTATGATATCATTTCTAGGAGATTCTGCAGCTGTTTCTAGAGAATGTCTCTAGTAATATGGTCTGTCCTTCCTCCACCAGAACAATCACAGAGATAGTTGTCCAAGAATCAGCCAAAAAATCCAGAAGAGTTTTTCAGACATTCTCAACTGCTATGTTTTAATCTAATTGTATTTTAATTACATTTTAATGTGTTTTTATCTCTATTTATTACCATATGTAATTTTAGTGGTGTTTTGTTGTTTTTTAATTGTTTGGCCGCCTTGAGTTCCCCCCTATGGGGGAAGAAAGGCGGGATAAAAATTACTTAAATAAATAAAATAAAATAAACATCTGGGGCATACCGCGTGGCATTTCATGGCACACCCTTATGCCATGGCAGAATGGTTGCATGTTGCTTTCCCACATCAGTGACCTTACATTTTAAATTTGGGGGAAGAGGAATGAAAAAGGTGGAGGCAGGGAGGATACTGTATGTGGCACCTTTCCCTGAACGCACCCTAAACTTTTGTAGCTGAAAACCCATGAACCTGCCAGGCATTATATATAGTCTGGGCAGCCACAAGACTTTTGGGCTACTTCCAGATATACATGATGGAAAGATTAATGTCCTGTTCATACACCAAAACGTTTTAAAATGAATTCTTTCATAGACACCCAATTTCAATCTCAGGCAAATCCCGCCCCCCCAAACAAGAGGCTATCAATTCCATTTCTCTCTACATCAGTTTCTGTTAACACATACCCTATTTGTACAAGTGCCATTTGCAGCATCCGTTCCTTTCTCAAATAAAATCAAGCCTGCACCATAATCATGGAACTGCATTGCTCAGAACGGGATAATTGCTGGAGCAAAGGGGGAAAGAAGGGGAGGGGATGCTAACACACAAGGCACACAGCAAATGAAGGAAATTAAGTTAGTCAATCAAAAATATCAATGGGCAAATTTCCTCCATAAGCAACCGGTTAACCACTATTATCTATTTCTTTTAAAAATGAGATGCTAAAGGGGCTTGAGATAAAAATATCTAACTTCTGGTTGCAGCAGCTGCATGGCACATCAAATACTGTAAATGAGCACTTGTTTGGGCTTCCAGGACTAAGCTGTGACATTCTGGGGAAAGTGATCCAGCTGTGGGGGAAAAAAGCATGGCTCTGAGCTAGACTAACAGTCCCCCCATCCAGGTGTGATGTAGTACCAAGGCAGTCGGCAGAATCTGCCATTCAGCAGCGCAGGAGTGGGCGCGTTTTATCAGTGCCAAAGAGTCTGCATTGGAAATAAGCCTTGAGTCCAAGGCCACGGCTAATTTACACATCATTTGCATAAAGGTAGGTGTAAGCGCTGCCCTTAACAATATCCTGAAATGCATTCGCCCACCACATGTGAAATGCCTTGAGGATGATGTAACGTTCTCAAAACATGGCGTTAACAACATGTGCGGAAATGAAAGTCACTCCAGTTTCTGTACTTCCCATTACTTGCAGAGCTTTGGGAAGCATCTTTTTGCGTGCAAAGCTCGAGGCTTCCTAAATATAGATATCTCATTATTCCAAGAGTTTCTACTTGAATATTTGAAGCTGTCTTCTACGGAGAAAGCAGACATGTTTTCCTCTGGTGTCCAACCAGACTGTAAAAGCCCTTTGGGGCAGAGCTTTGTTCCTGTGGCACAGTGCAGAAGTGCCGTCATCGTAATAAAATCAGTGTGGACTCCCTGAAGGTGAAACAATCAGATCCTTGAGATTTTTCTTACCCAACAACACATGTAATAATTTCTCGTTGCCTTCCCCAAAGCCCTTCAACTGGTGCTCTGTAGCAAGGAGAATTTTCAAGAGTGATGGATGAACTTATTCGCTGTTCTGGACTCCCTCCACACCTCCAGAGGGTTGCAGCTGCGATTCAGCTGTGCTTGCAGAAGTTGAGCTTTGCTCCTCCAATTTAGGCACTTTCTGTCTTCAAAGCTTCAGAGTCTGCATTCATTGGGGACCTGGAGGCTGGCTTGACTCTCAGCAAGATCCGCAACTAAGGATCTGGGGAGATGACGGAAACTAGCCTCCAGTGCAAGCCAACTTGCTGATGTTATCTAAAGCGGCATCCCGTGGAGTGCTGGTAGGGAAGCAGACTGGTCTCTGCTTTGATGCCGCTGGAGGAAAGCACAGATTTTCCAGGCAGCAAAACAAGGCTTGTCTTTAAGGCTTCTGGCTCTTACAGAAGTCCCAAGGAGCAGATAAGAAAATAGCTCATTTTTTAACACTTACAAGCTAATATAATTTTCTTTTTTCTTTAAAAGCACACTCCCACATGCATGTATGGCAAGAGAGTTTCCATATTTTATTACCAAAAAAAACCCAGAACTGGATCCAACAAGGTTTGTGGGTGGACCCTGCATATATGGACCCTACAATAGTGTGTCCTCCTGATACATGGGCTCAGCATCCACAGATTTGAATAACCACAGATGTCAACCCTGCAGTTGAAAATCCTCAAAGGATCTCCCAATTACAACTGGAAGACAGTTTCATTTTGCCAGAAGCATCTACTAGTTATTACTGGGAGGCTTTCTGAAGAAGCCATAGCCATGCACAAGGCCAGAAGTGACATCCAGGGAAGTTGTTGCAGCACTGTCCCCCACCTCACAAATTCAATTACCGTATATACTTGTGTATAAGCTGACCCGCATATAAGCCGAGGCACCTAATTTTACCACATAAAAACTGGGAAAACTTATTGACCCGCGTATAAGCCAAGGGTGGGAAATGCAGCAGCTACTGGTACATTTCAAAATACCATAAAAATAGATACCAATAAAATAACATTTACTGAGGCATCAGTAGGTTACCGGTAAATGTAAAGATTTTTTTCCCAGTGAAAAGAGGACATATGGTTACTCAGTACTTCCCTGGAAGTCACTCCATTGACCATGATGGTTCAATGCTGCAAGTTCACAAGGAAAAGAAGTGCAGTGTATTTTTCCCCACCATGAGACAAGGCTAAAAAAGAGGACCTGTCCTGGGAAAAGAGGACATATGGTCACTCAGTACTTACTTCTGGACAGGCATGCAGAGGATTGGGCTGCATTCTATCCACACCTACCTGGGAGTAAGCTCCATTGACTAGGATGGAACTGCTTCTGGCAGGCATGCAGAGAATTGGGCTGCAATCCTATCCACACCTATCTGGGTGTAAGCTCCACTGACTAGGATGGGACTGCTTCTGAGCAGGCATGCAGAGGATTGGGCTGCAATCCTATCCACACCTACCTGGAAGTAAGCTTCATTGACTAGGATGGGACTTGCTTCTGAGCAGACATGCAAATGCATGCAAAGGTAGGCATGCAAAGGCAGTGAATGGAGAGAGGAGTGCAGGCACTCAAAGGTCCTCCCTCCCTGCTCAGGAATTCTTAGTGGGGCATCTATGAATGTGCCTGACTCAGCATACACAGTGAGAGGAGGGAGGGGATCTCATTTGCATAGACCCGGCTTTGCAAACAAACAAGAAAATACCACCTCAAAACTTGTGAGGAGTAAGATTTTTAACCAAAATAAGATGTTTAGCAGAGAGACGCTTCCTTAATAGCCTCCTCCAGGGCATCAAGGCAGAAATTGTTTCTCACCCTCACTGGAAAGTATACAGCAGTTTTGGACACCTACTTGTTTAGGCTTAGCAGGAAAGGAAGGAGCAGGATGGAGGAGCCCCTAAGGAGGAGGAGGAGGAGGAATGCATAGCAAAGAGACTTATCCCTGCCAGGGAACTCCCTGCTTGCCCCATGTATAAGCCAAGGGAGATTTTTAAGCTCCAAAAAAGAGTTTTGAAAACTTGACTTCTACACAAGCATATACGGTATCTGCAGAATTATCAGTTATCTGCAGATAACTGCAGATTGCAATTATCTGCAGTCCACAGTAAGGGAATAGATACCATGGGCCAATACACAAAAACCAATACACAAATATATTGTGTTTTGTGCTTTCCCATTTTCCACACTGGCCTAACATGGTGCAAACTCCAGGAATAGGCAAATTTCCAAGTTGCAAAATCTTACTACATTTGATTTCTTACTACAACCCCAAATTCTATGTGCAGAGTAGTATCTGACGACAGGGACAGAGTAGATGCAAAATGGATCAAGAGGTGTAAACAGTTACCTATGAACTGGAATAATGAGAATCATCATGCCTAGAACTACAGTTGCTGACTGAGCAACTAAGTATACAATCCTAAAGACACTTTCCTGGGAATAAGACCCACTGAACACAATGGAGCTTACTTTTGAGTGGACATGGTTAGGATTGTGCTCTTAAGACACACTATTTAACAGGTGATTTGCCTATTCTCAGTTGGGGTGGGGAACAACCTCAGAATTCACAGTGAGATACCCTCTTTCCAGCAGTTGTTTGTTGATGTCTCTTCTGCATCACTTTTTTAAAAAAGATGAAACAGTGCAAAGGGAAAGTGAAGCAAACAAATCAGCAACCCTCAATTGCTGAGTAAAACACTTAACGCATACTTACTTGGGGAAAAAAAATGATGGCAATCCTGCTTGAATGTTCGCAGTAAATGCAGAGATCATCAATTACACCAAGGCGTTCCTTGACTGAATTATGGGTTACATTACAGAACACGAACAGAGTCCGTTAACTGCTGAGCCGAGACTAATTTTGCTTTGGACTCAATACCAGATCAAAAAAATACAATGGGGACAACTAGGTCAGGGTTTTATTAATATCCTTCCCCCATCCCCATCACCTCACTACTACATGGATGAAAGAATGGGGAGAAGAAGAGTCACATGAGCAGAGAAAATTATGGTCATGGTTATGAGGTCCTACTATTAAGTTATCAATGCAAAATGAGACCTTTAGATCAGACAAACCCTACAATCCAAAGTAACTGCGGAAGCACGTAAGAGACATTTACGTCGATGCAGTTACAGCAGTTATCTGTGTCTACTCAGAAGTCTAGGCAGGTCTACCTTGAGGTAAGTCCCATGATAGTCAATGGGGCTTACTCCCAGGTAAGTGTGGACAGGAGAGCAGCCTCTGAGCCTATTCTAGGCAGGTCTACTCAGAGGTAAGTCCCATGATAGTCAATGGGGCTTACTCCCGGGTAAGTGTAGACAGGAGAGCTGCCTGAGCCAATTCTAGGCAGGTCTACCTTGAGGTAAGTCCCATGATAGTCAATGGGGATTACTCCCGGGTAAGTGTAGACAGGAGAGCTGCCTGAGCCAATTCTAGGCAGGTCTACCTTGAGGTAAGTCCCATGATAGTCAATGGGGTTTACTCCCGGGTAAGTGTAGACAGGAGAGCTGCCTCTGAGCCAATTCTAGGCAGGTCTACCTTGAGATAAGTCCCATGATAGTCAATGGGGCTTACTCCCGGGTAAGTGTAGACAGGAGAGCTGCCTGAGCCAATTCTAGGCAGGTCTACCTTGAGGTAAGTCCCATGATAGTCAATGGGGCTTACTCCCGGGTAAGTGTAGACAGGAGAGCTGCCTCTGAGCCAATTCTAGGCAGGTCTACCTTGAGGTAAGTCCCATGATAGTCAATGGGGCTTACTCCCGGGTAAGTGTAGACAGGAGAGCTGCCTGAGCCAATTCTAGGCAGGTCTATCTTGAGGTAAGTCCCATGATAGTCAGTGGGGCTTACTCCCGTGTAAATGTGGACAGGAGTGGAATCTGAGGCAGCAATTCCTAGCCCAGTTTCTGGGAGTAAGCTCCGCTGAGCACAAGGGGGCTTACTCCTGAGTAGACACATGCACAGGGATGTACTGCAAAGTTCCAACTGAGTCCAGTGCTCCAGACCATGTGCAGAGTGCACAGCCATGGAAGGCATGCTCCGAGGACATTCTCCGCCTGGAGACTGGCTGGGCGCTCCAACCTCCGAACGGCTTCGGTAAAGATCGGACTCTCACCCGAAGTAGCTCGGCTCCCTCTCCGAACCTTCCCGAAGCCCCGTTCACAACTCATCTGAAGCCCCCCGTCAACTCTCCCGAAGCCCCGCCCCCAAGCTCACCCGAAAGTCGCTCGGCTCCTCGGCTCCCCTCCGAACTGTCCCGAAGCCCCGCCCCAGCCCATCCGAAACCCCGCCCACAACTCATCCGAAGCCATTCGGAAACCTTCGGCCGTCCCGAAGAACTTCGTGTGGAGTCGGCTTCCCCCCTCCCACCCGCCAGGGAAGAGCCGCTAGCTCTGGCTTCCTTCCCTTCCCTCCCCACGCCGGCTTCTCACCTTCATGCGCAGGAGGTTCTTAGACAGCTTGCTCTTCACGTCCCGAGCCATGGTGGGAAAGGGCGGCTCTCCTCAGGCCTTCGCCGGCTCTCCTCAAGCCCCCAGGCCGCAATTCCGTCGCCTCAGCACCAGGAAATGCGACTGCGCATGCGCCCCATCTAGCGCATGCGCGATGGTACCAAGTGAAGTCACCGCCTTCTTTGCCCTCACTTGCATATACAGAAGCAGAGAAGGGGATCTGGCAAGGTCCGAGCATGCGCAGTGTGTAGCGATGAAGCCACAAGCCTGCCCTTACATGCTTGCTGTCAATCATCGGTGCCTGCAAGACCCAGAAAGGGTTCCTCGTTAGTCTGTGACTGCAAAGGCCAACGGGAGGGAGGGAGGAGGCTGGCTACATTGTTCCCAAACTGTGGGTCAGGACCCACTGGTGGGTCGTTACACCATTTTTGGTGGGTCACCCAAAATAAGTGCTCAGCAACTCTAGTTTGCAAGATACAACCTTCTTATACGAGAATTTGATTCAACTTAGTTAGTTAGTTTACAAGATACAGGTCCACCTTATAATATACAGATTTTAATGCAAAAATTTGACTCAAAAATAGTTAGTTAGTTAGTTAGTTGGTTGGTTGGTTGGTTGGTTGGTTGGTTTACAAGATACAGGTCCAGCTTGTTATGCAGATTTTTAGTACATAAATTTGACTCAACACTAGTTAGTTAGCTAGTTAGTTAGGTAGTTAGGTAGTTTACAAGATACAGGTCCACCTTATAATATAC
Source organism: Cryptoblepharus egeriae (assembly GCA_030015325.1). NCBI lineage: Eukaryota > Metazoa > Chordata > Lepidosauria > Squamata > Scincidae > Cryptoblepharus > Cryptoblepharus egeriae. Next base: position 27,636,100 of record JAREYC010000010.1, on the reverse strand, counting down.
AGATTTAATGCAAAAATTTGACTCAAAAATAGTTAGTTAGTTAGTTAGTTAGTTAGTTAGTTAGTTTACAAGATACAAGTCCAGCTTGTTATGCAGATTTTTTAGTACATAAATTTGACTCAACACTAGTTAGTTAGCTAGTTAGTTAAGTAGTTAGGTAGTTTAAAAGATACAGGTCTTTAGCAGATACCTCTGCTAACTGGACAAGAGGCACTCTTTCAATTGGGTGTTCTTCATTTATTTAGCAGGGGGAGAGTAACTGGCCCTACACACCCCAGCAATGTCTGTTCTAGTTGCTTTTGCTGGTGTTATTTTGCATTTTCGATTGTGAGCCCTTTTGGGACAGGGACCCATTAGCTATTAATTAGCTTTTAATTTTTTCATTTTCTTGTAAACCGCTTTGTGAACTTTTCAGTTGAAAAGCAGTATATAAGTACTGTAGATAGATAGATAGGTCCACCTTGTTATATACAGATTTTTTAATACATAAATTTGACTCAACGTTAATTAGTTAGTTGGTTAGCTTGCTTGCTTCCAAGATACATGAGTTCCCTGGCTTTGGAAGCCGTTTCTAGGCTTCCCCAGAAGTGCTCGTCTTCCAAGACAGTGCTTTTATACCAACTCAAAATTTCTAAGAAAGTTTTGCTCTTAATCCCAAACACTTGTAATCCAAGTCACTTGTAAATCAAGGTATCACTGTGTATATTTTAACGTTTTTACTTTTCTAATTTTTTTTATTTTATGATTTTTAAAAATCCACAAGATATTCCAGAAAGGAACCTTATCAATATATATAAAAGAGAAAAGTCACTCACTGACTCACTGACTGGCTCATCACCGCCCTGCCAAAACTGCTGGGCCTAGAAGCGTGAAATTTGGGGAGGATGTTCCTTCTGTGACAGAGGAGTTTTCTGAACTGGTTTTCAGAAATTCCAATGGGAAGGGGGTGAAAAGGGGCGCAACGCGTTTTCCTCCCTATACTTTGCATTGGAGACTTGATGACTCATCAACATTCCGCCCCAACTGCTGGGCCTGAAGCATGGAATTCTGGAAGTTCCTTCTGTCACCTGAACACCCACCAAGAACCATCTGGAGAAATTTAACCCTTCAGGGGCTGAAAAGGGGCAACGTGATTCTGTCCTATACTTAACATGGGAGACTGACCAACATCCAGCCAATTTGGTGCTCAGTGCCTGGTGCACTGGGGGATGTTGTTCGGAGGGAGGGGTTGCACTGTGGAGGATGCTGCACATGGGGGTTGGTGCGTAGAGGGGTTGGTGCACATGGGGGAAGTTGCGCATGGGGAAATTGCGCATGGGGATTGATGCACATGGGGAAGTTGTACATGGGGGGTTGATGCGCATGGGGTAGATGTGCATGAGTGGTTGATGTGCATGGGGAAGTTGCGCATGGAGGGTTGATGTGCATGGGGAAATTGCTCATGGGGGAAGTTGCGCATGGGGGGTTTATGCGCATGGGGGGAAGCTGCGCATGGGGTTGATGCGCATGGGGGGTAGATGCGCATGGGGGTTGATGCGCATGGGGGTTGATGAGCGTGGGGGGAAGTTCCAATGAGCTTGGCTCCCGATAAGAATGTTGTATAAAAAAAGTGGTCCTGGTGCTAAGATGTTTGGGAACCACTAGGTTATGGCTTTCCAAAGGTAGGTAGGTATGTATGTACGTATCTATGTATGTATAATAACTGAGAATGTAAGAGTAAAAATACATGTTTTTAGGCCAAGCTGGAAAGCCTCTAAGGACGGAGCAGTATGAAAACTAAGAGGGAGGTTCCATCTAACGGGGACATTCCACAGAGTTGGTGCCACCATGGAGAAGGTCCTACTCCTTGCCGCTATCTCCTCACCTCCAAGCACAGTAGCATCTATTAAAGATCTCTTTCTGAGGACCAGATTAGACAAAAAAAGTATGGAAAAAGACAATCTTTCAAATATTCAGGTTCTAAACTTTTCGATTCTTATAAGTCCAAAACAGAACCTTAAAATGATCCTGGAAATAAGTTGGCAGACAATGCAGCTTCTGGAGCACTGGCTCAACAGAGTCGAGTAAATAAGGAAATGTAGTTGGCACAAAAAGCATAAAGAGAGAACCCCAGAGCCTGTTTGCCAACTATAAAATCAAGCAGAATCCAGCCACGCAGATGCTGGTTTTGCAATTTCCGAGGTCATCATGCTGCTCCCATGACTTTAATAAACACTGATGCTGCAGGCTTGTTTCAGAGTGACTGAACCTCACAAAGTTTATGGTTTATTTATTATTTTTTTTCCAGAGGGGTATGTGCTGATTGATTAACTTGTCATTTTTTTAAAGTTAGAAGTTGAAATACAAGCTGGTATGTTTTTTAACAGTGCAATTTGTTTACAGAGACAGCTTTTTTACAGAGCAAAGCAGCGGAGAATTGTTAAGTGGGAAAAAAGGACATTGAACTGTCTTAAGTGGGTTCAGCCTTACATACTGGTGCATGGCAGAGGGGAAACTTGCATGGAGGCTACAATCCTGGCATAAGTCCTGACACATATACAGTGCTGGCCTGGGAGTGTCACAAAAATGTCATAAGGCACATCTGTGCCATTCCTGGGAGGGGGGAAGGAGGAGGTGCACAGACATGCACGACACTCCCCACACCACTATGGGAAAGGGGAGATGGGTGTGTTGCACTGGCCTAAATTGGTTGGGATTCTGTCCTGGATTCCTTTGTCCTTTTATCTAAGACACAATAGATCAGATCATAATTTTGTTGTGGTGGGGGGGGGGGAAGACTGACAAGATGAGCTGGTAAGCAAAACATGGGATGTGACATCACATGCATTACACTGTGTACTGAGCCCTCCTCAGCAGCTGGTGGGAAAGCTGGTGATGTGAACTACTGACAGGATCATTGCATCCTGGACAACTATGTCCTGGTCAGATCTATTCCAGTATTGGACATTTGTGTCTATTTGCATTCCAGACATTTGTGTCCCAAAATATGTATATCTGTATGCCATTTTCTTAGTATTATTCTCGTTCTTGGCAGGGTCTGCTTAGATGATGGATGTGACATGGGGAAATCTGGGCGGCCCCGTTGCAGGGCCTGTCACCAATATATATTTGTATGGACTTTTTAAAATTTTAAAAATGCAAAGGTAGGTTTAGGTCTGGAATAAGCAGGCCTCCGTCAGTCTTGAGAGACTATGGTATCATGCTCGGTGCTGCATATGCTGCATAGGCTGCATGCGAAGCACGAAAGCCTGTGTTGGATTGTTATGGAGGATATGCTATTACCCAAGCAGCAAATCCCCCCTCTCCACACCACTGAATTAGTCCAATGGAAAGGCAGAGCCAATACGATTGGTTCCAGCTGCGTCGCAGAGCTGGGCTAAGGACAGGAGCTCACCCTGTCTTGTGGGGCTGACCCGGGTCTTGAACCATGGCCTGCTGGTTAACAGGCACAGCGTCTTAACCCACAACCTGGAATAAGAGGTTTAGAATATATAACAGGATTTGTGGTCCAATTATAGCAGGATGCAAATGACCAGGCCACGTAAAAGAGAGGCACAAAAGTCCAGGGATGCCAATGACCAAGGTGCATTTGACCACAACAAAATAATCCAGGATTCAAGATTACAAGTACTGTACTGAAGTAATATTGTAAATCTATGACATTGTGAGTTGTCCTGGTGAAGGGCAGGCCTGAAATGCAAATCAATAAATAAGCACTAACGGAACACAAATGAAAACTGCTGGAGCTGTTATCGGGCTCTGTGTGATGGATCATTGCTTTGATCTGCTGTGCTGAGTCCTGCTGCAGCCGACACCTGTGTTGTTAGGAAGCTGAGGAATGGCAGTGGGGATCTTGATAAAAAAAATACCAAAAGTGGATAAAAAACACCTTTTTTTGCTTGCACAAGTTTTTTATTTTATTAACATAAAAGTTTAAAATTGACTCAAGATGAGCTACCATCAAGTGATGCCAAAATATTCCACCATTCTTTTGGAATATTGGCAAACATGTTTTTGCCATTCACACACACACGCACACACACACACACACTCCATAGGAGGTAAGCTTTCATTACCATCAAAATGATTTATATCAGAACATTAGTCATAGCATATGTTACCTCTCGATACGGCAAGCCTGGGTGACTGTCTCCCTCATTTGCATAAGCAATTGACCTCTCATTAGTAGCTCATTAGAAACAAATATGGAGGCAACTGACATAATGCAAAGTCAAATGAAATCTTGGCTTATGAATATTTTGCATGAACTCCAACTGGACTTGAAGGCAAGTTTATTTTATTGGACTTGCAGTTTATTTTTTTAACTAGCAGAACTTACCTGTTGTTGCATGAGTAAAATTTCAAGAATATTTGTGGGCCCCAGGTATAGTTGGGCACCAATGGGCACCAGACACTGGCACTGGGTGGCATGCACTGGTGGGCACTGGGAACCGACAAGCACCGGACATTGGGTGGTACCAGGAAGCAGAGGCAGTCAGTGGGCACCAAAAAGTTACAGACACTACAGGACACAATCAGGCAGCAGTTACCACTGGGTACCAACAGTGTTCACCAGCAGGCCATGAGCAGTGAGCAGCAGACACCACTGGGCAGTGGGCACTGGGCATCCCTACAAGTTAGTGGGCATGACTAATGAGCACTGGACATTCCTACCAAGCACTGGGAACCCAACCAGGCATCATTAATTAGTGGGCCACATCAGACAATGGGCAGCAACAGGCAGTGGATACCATCAGACACCACTGGGTACCTGGCATCCCTACCAGGCACCACCAGGCACACCCAGGCATCCCTACCTGGCATGAGGTACTATCAAGCAGCACTGTACAACACTGGGCATCAGGCATTACTGCCAGGCACCAGGTACAGGGGGCACTAGGCACCACTGGACACCCCCAGCCAGTGGGCATTCCTACTGTGTACCCGGAGACAGCAGATACCCCCAGAAAGCAGTGGGCAAAAGGTCTCCTTGGGCACCACTGGGCAGTGGGCACCACTGGATATCCCTGCCAAGCCACCGTCACCCTTGCTGGGCACTAGGCACCAGTGGGCAACACTGTGCACCAGGCACCACTGGGCATTAAATCAGTTCTTATTGGATCCTTACATCACAGAAAGAATACACTCCCCAAATTTCATGCTTCTAGGTGTTGGGGCTGGGTGTTGATCAGTCTTTGATTTTACAGTTTGGGACCAAAAAATAAAAATGAAAAAACTTAGAGGTTAAATTTCTAAAAATTGTTTTTAGTGGGTGTTCACATCATGGAAGGAATGCACTCCCAAATTTCATGCTTCTAGATCCAGGGGTTGGGACTGCGGGTTGATGAGTCAGGGATACTTGAATGTTAAGTATAGGGACAAAAACACATTGCACTCCTTCTGATTTGAATTTCTCAAAATCAGTTCTTGGTGGGTGCCTATATTACGGAAGGAAGACCCTCGCCAAGTTTCACACTTCAAGGTCCAGCAGTCTTGGCTGGGCATTGATGAGTCAGTCAGTTGTTCAGTCAGCGACTCTTTGATTTTATATGTATAGAATAGATTGAGGCTTTCTTTAAACCAGTAGATACAGATCATGCTTCGTAACCCATTGATTTGGGTATCCATTGAGTTGCCTCATTACTGATACTGGGGACCAATTTTAATGCCTTGTAAGAAAGAAAAAGGTATCCAAATCCCATTTCCTTCCTTTGTGGTGTTAAACCACACTGCCTACAAACTTCTCAGGGTTAAAGATAGCTTAAAAGACCCACTACTGTACTGAGTTACTTGCTCTTCCGTTGTCACTCCAGAATGCATTATAGATGTTATATTGGCTGAGTGTGGAATATACCAAAGCATTTTGGGGTGACAATAGAGGAGTAAGGCACCTAGAAATGAGTATTGAAAGCTATTTTTCCACTGATTTAGTGTCCACTAATTCTATTAGAATCACCTGGGGGTTCTGAAACAGAACCCCAGTGGATAGCAAGGCATCTGTATAATAAATGGGGTGAGGATAGGATATCACATATTTTTGTACACCATATTTTATTAAGGACATAATTTCAGATCATGCTGATGGTCTATGTGCTAAAGATTCCAAATACTTTAAAGTTAGATACATCCTCCAACCCAGTGATGGGCCCAGCCAGCCCCAAGATCCGGTTCGCCGGAAGTTCGGGGCTGGGCCGGGGTCAGGGGGCGGGGGCGGGGTCAGGGGGCAGGGCCAGGGGTGGACCCCCAACTCCGGCGCACTGCGCATGCGCCAGCCCCTGGCACATGCGCAGTGCGTCTCCTCCACCTCGGCACTTGCGCAGTGTGTCTCCTCCAGCAGGAGGAGATGCACTGTGCAAGCGCCGACCTCGGCACTTGAGCAGTGATGACAGTCAAGAAGATGGTGGCTGGTCCGAACCGGTCCGCCGTCTTTTTGACTTTTCCTGCCGCTGGCATTTCGCCAGCAGCAGGGAAATGGAAAGATCTGGTTCGGGTGAGTAGGCCCGAAACTGCATCTGCCCATGCCTGCTCCAACCCATTCAGCATCCTGATGGTCATGGGTGAGGGTCAAAAACCCCAGTTGCTACAAGAAGCCTGCAAATAACCCAGGCTATGCTGATGGAGGATTTTTTTAAAATTAAAAAGGCAGCTTGCTGGTTATATAAAAGCTGAGCCTCTGGGCATGATTTCCAAAGATCCAGTATAAAATCCTGTTCCAACCCAAACTTGATACCTCAACTGGTGGGATTGGGCCCACTGCATCATGCTCAATGCTTATTGCACAGAGGCTAGTAATCACATCGGTTTGTACGCCGCATCCCTAAGAACTTGACCCACCGCAAATTCCCCCTCCTTTGTATCCCGAAAAAGAGTCCTGATTAGTGCTAATGGTACTGTCGACAGTACTGTTATCCTACCTGCCCTCCAAAAAAGGGGTCACTAGAGAGAAATGGATGAGTATTAAAAAAAAATGTTCCAGCCAGCATTTAGGTGCTGGTTGGCAGAGCTAATTAGTACAGCCTGTTACGCAGCCCTCTCTGGTTTCAACCTGAGAAAGCAGTACAAGGGAAAGGGGATGGGTGGAATGTCTGCTATTAAGTTGTCTCCAGGAAATAATGATTACACCTTTAGTATTCATTTACATCATGTCTAGGGAGCACTAGTGTTTCCAATACAACAGTTTTCAAAGCTCTCTTATTCGGAGTCAGGCAAGATCCACAGCTCCACTGCAGCCTGAGATGGCAGCAAATTCTGACTGTCCCCTTAGCAATACACCTCACAGATTGATACCCAAATCCAGGCTGCACCTAGAATCTTAAAATCATACAGTTGGAAGGGACCTAGTAGGTCATCTAGTCCAATGCCCTGGCTGCAGCAGGAAATCCTCCTAGCACATCCCCGACAGGTGCTCGTCGAGCCTCTGCTTGAAGATCCCCAGTGAGGGAGAGTCCACCACCTCCCTTGGCAATCTGTTCCACTCCCAAAGTGGACTTGGAAGCTACAGACCTCTTAATGCAGCCTAAAATGGCATTTGCCTTCTTTGCAGACACATCACACTACTGACTCATGTTCAGCTTGTGATCCATGGCGACTCCAAGATCCCGCTCACATGTAGTGCTGCCAAGCCAAGTATCCCCCATTTTATATCTGTGTTTTTGGTTTTTATTGCCTAAGTGCAGAACCTTGCACTTCTCCCTGTTGAAATTCATTCTATTTGTTACAGCCCATATTCTAGTTTATCCAGATCCTCCTGGAGGTTTCTCCTATCTTCTGATGTGTTTGCTACTCCTCCCAGCTTGGTGTCATCTGCAAATTTGATCAGGCTCCCCCGTATCCCTTCCTCCAAGTCATTAATGAAAATGTTAAAGAGAACCGAGCCCAAGACAGAGTCTTGGGGTACCTCACTTGAAACCGACCTCCAGGTTGACACAGAACCATTTACTTAAACCCTTTGTGTGCGGTCTTTGAGCCCGTTGCAAAACCACCTTACAATTGCCCCATCTAGCCCATATTTTTCCAACTTCCCAATTAAAATGTCATGTGGGACCTTGTCAAATGCTTTGCTGAAGTCAAGATAAATGACATCTGCAGCATTGCCATGTCCAGTAAGCTCGTAACCCGATCAAAAAAGGAGATCAGATTTGTCTGGCAAGATTTATTCTTGGTAAATCCATGCTGGGTTGTTTTGATCACCAAGTACTTGTCTAGATGTGCACAAATTGTGTGTTTTATGATTTGTTCTAATGTGTTCCCTGGACTTGAAGTCAAACTGACTGGTCTATAATTTCCCAGGTCTTCTTTTTCCCCCTTTTTAAAGATTGGCACTACATTCGCCCTCTTCCAGTCCAGGCACTTCTCCACTCCTTAAGGATTTCTCAAAGATGATCGACAGAGGCTCTGCAAGGACATCTGCCAGTTCCTTAAGAACTCGAGGATGCAGCTCATCTGGTCCAAATGACTTGAATTCATGTAGACCAGTTAAGTGGTTTCGAACCAGTTTTCTGTCAAACATAATCTCCTGGTCTGCACCATCCATGTTTTCATTACCTCTTTGGGGATGCAAGCACATCCCCGCATCAGCCAATGATCCCCTACCCCCATTTGCACAGCCCTCCTTCCGAGAATAGATGGACGCAAAGTAGGAGTTGAGCAGCTCTGCCTTCTGCTGGTTTCCAGACACCTGTTGTCCATCCTTGTCCAAGAGCAGCCCCAGCCCCTCGTCTCTCCTCCTGTTCCTTTGGGCATATCTAAAGAAGCTCTTTTTGTTATCCTTGACTCCCCTGGCCAGCCTCAGCTCATACTGAGCTTTAGCATTCCTGACCCCCTCCCTACAAGACTGGGCTATCTGCCTGTACTCCTCCCTGATGATCTTTCCAGTCTTCCACTCCCTATACTTCTCTTTCTTTAACTTTAGCTGATCCCCAAGTTGCTTGTGGAGCCAACCTGGTTTTTTCAGGTTTTTCCCCCTTTCTTTTTCATTGGAATTGTTTCTGACTGTGCTTGTAGAAGCTGCCTCTTAAGGAGCTTGATATCTTGGGCCCCTTTCCCCATTAGATCATCAACCCATGGGATTCTGCCTATGACTCCTCTAAGCCTGTTGAAATCAGCTTTCCTGAAATCCAATGTATAAGTTTCACTCTGCACTCTTTTTATTTCCCACATTATTCTAAATTCCAGCAGCTCATGATCGCTTTCCCCTAAAGTTCCCGCCATGTTGATCTGGTCAATCAGTTCTTCATGATTAATTAAGATCAGGTCAAGGATGGCCCCTCCCTTTGTTGTTTCCTCCACCTTCTGGACCATGAAGTTATCTTCCGGCCCATCAGGAATTTATTGGAGCTGCCATGTTTGGCTGAGTTTGTCTCCCAGCAAATGTCTGGATAGTTAAAGTCCCCCATTACTACTACCTCATATTTCCTTGCATCACCTGCCAGTTGCTCTAAGAAGACATGAGCCCTAATGTGGGGCTCATGTCTATTGCATCCAATGAGTACACAACCGGTTGGAAAGGTTAACAAGCTTTTGTTTCAGGGAAGATAAAAAATATGAATGGTAAAAAGGCCAAAAATGCAAACTCTCTACCACCCGGGATGAGGTCTGATGCAGTTTGAAAACTGTTTTTGTAACTAGGTAGAAGTAGACCATATAAGGGCTTTGCCAGATATCACAAGTATGGATTTCTAGATATATTTATCCCAATTGGATGTTTATCCACTCTTGCTCTCGCCATTCAACTAGCTTGTTCTTTTCCCAGCACATTTTTTCACAGATTAATCTGTGGAACTCCTTGCCACATGAGGTGGTGATGGCATCTGGCCTAGATGCCATTAAAAGGGGATTGAACAGATTTCTGGAGGAAAATGCCACTCTCATATTACAAGCCATGATGCTGGGTTTGTGCAATCACCTGGTTTTAAAAGTAGGCTTTGCCTGAATGCCAAATGCAACAGATGCAGGTAAATTGTTGTCTTGTATACTCTCTGAGGCACCTAGTGGGCAACAGTGATAAAAGGGAAGCTGGACATCATAAGCCTTTGTCCTGATCCTGCAGGAATCCTCTTATGTTCTACCATCAATCAGTGGGTACAGGCACCCCCCCCCCCCACTTATTGGACGGGTTAGGGATTGCAGCACCCTCCAAAAGTGAAAACCCTTGAAAAGTGGCACCAAGCACCAAGTCTTTTTCAGCGTGAAAAATGGCCATCCAAAAAAGAGACATAAATATAGATCAATATAGATAACCTTTATTTGCAGGTATATAAATAAATACACACAATATAATACACAAAAGAAATTCACTTGCAAAAGCCTAAATAACACATATTTATTAACACAGCCAAATACATAACAAATTACAGGAAAACGAGCAAAGGCATGTGCAGGCAATGAATATCTTATATATCTGAACAATGGTTATTTAGAAAATCATAAGGAAATGCCACAAACAGTTTCATCACCATGTCAAATGCAAATCAGCATCAGGGAAGACAATTTTAGCCTTTAGACAAGTAGAGAGAGATTGAAAGAGTGTAGCATGTGTTGAATGAATGAGTTCTGGGTATAATTGAAAAGTGTTGAAAGAGCGGAACCGTCAGAAAATGAACCATCAGAAAGTGGGGAACGCTTATACTTACCTGTATTTCCTGGCTTATTACACGCACCAGACCATGAGATGCACCAAAGTTTAGAGGAGCAAAACAAGAAAAAAATATTCTGAACCAAATGGTGTACTAATATATTTAATAAAATATAGCAGAATAATATTTCAACCATGTAAAGTCAACAGTGGTATTAAGAACCATTATCACTGTCATTAGCAAATGAGGAAAGACTTCAAGCACTCTTCTAATTTTCTGGTAACCCCAAAAACTCATCATCTCAAGTGTCAGTGATTTGTGACTTTTGCACAAATCTCATTGCAACTGATCAGACAACAACATTTTGCACAAATGTCATTGCAAATGGTCCAGGAAGGCAGGTAAGTTGCGAGGGGTTCTTTTGGGGGGTAGGTAGGGAAAGGTTAGGGGATCTAGATAGACATGGAAGAGTGAGGGAGGCACAGGCATGGAGCAGGGGGGACCAGGTCTTGTGCATGTCTACTTTGGAGCAAGCCTCCAAGCCAGGGAAGGCTGCTTAGGATTGCAACTGTGCCAGGGTGATCAGATGCCAAACCCAAAATTTCTGAACCCCAAGGCCAAAATTCCTAACCCCCCATGGCAAAATTCCAATCCGCTTAAAAAAATTGCCAAAAAATTATTTTTTTGTTTTTATATTTTTGATTTTTACTTTTTTGGCCATAACTTTTGATAGGAAGGAGATATCTCAAAACTGATTGTTGCATCAGATTCTGCTCTTCAGTATGAATCCAATGACATATGACATGATGGGGTAAGGTGCTCCAGGACTGGCCCTATAGAATTAATCACTCTATAAGACGCACAGATATTTCCCCCTCCCTTTGGGGAGAAAAAAAAGTGTGTCTTATACACCGGGAAATACGGTATGTCTGCAAGATTCTGCTTAAATGATTTAAGATGGTGGCATATTGGTTCATCAGAAAAGATTAAGCCTCGGGCTGTTTACATGTAAACATGTGTTTACATGTGAACCATCACTCCCCACCCCACAAGTGGATGAGTAGCCCCTCAGATTCTGTGGGGACCACATAGATTAACATGGCTGATATTTGGGATCCACAACATCCATTTCAACATATAAAAAATTAGCTCTAGTCTAGTTTAAATAATTATTCGTTGCCCTTTCACATTTTGCTTTCACTTCCTGAAATCTCATCAAAAATCAGAAGTTGACAATGAACAGTGGAGATGCTTTTATTTCTTTTGGTCAATTAACTTTTTTTAAATTTAACGATGATGACTTGATTAAATGTTTGAAGATTCAGTTTGCCATTCCTCCAGCAGAGAAATTTATACTTGGTTTCCTGCATGACTTTAAAGGTCGCTGGAGCTTGTGAAATATCCGGCAATTGCTTCAAAAATCTTGTATTTAAACAAAAGATCGTGACAATATTTCCACCTTTTCTGCACTTATACATTGTATAAACTGTTGTATATTGGCATCTAAACCCAGCACAGTTTTTGAAATCCACTTTCTCAATGCAAGACAAATACGGGTTATTGGAAAAACAGAGAACATTTTACCTAATGAAGAGCGCCAACACATGCAGAATGATTAATACTTAACTGGATTACACCAGTGAAACTTTAAACTCTAACTAACACTAACAATATTACTCCACAATTCAGAGATACTCCCCCTTCCAGCTTCTAGACTTTTTAAAAATGAAGTTATCTCTTTTAATATAATCCAAAAATGAAATTAGAGCAATATTTTCCAAGTGGCAGCCAATGTATGAATGCAGAAGACTGCTTTTCCAAGAGGTTACACCATGGTAAGTACTAGGTAAGTACTAACAATGAGGATTTGCCACTTGGTAATATGGCTGCTGTATGATCTTGCTGAGTGGAGAAGAGAATCATGAGTACTTACCTATTGGTAATATGGTTGTTTTATGATGTTGCTAAGTGGAGAAGAGAATTATTCCAGGATTTCTGATCTGGTATCCCTACGAGTAACCCTACTGGTTCTATTGACACCAAGCTGGGAGGAGTAGCAAACACAACAGAAGACAGGAGAAACCTCCAGGAGGATCTGGATCTATGATACTATGATTCTATTGAACCAATTTGTTGTTCCATCTGGATCCTATTTTTCTGCACTCCATACACCAGCTTTCCCAGGGTAGTCAAGGGTCTTTCCAAGGACTAAAAGGCAAGAAAACTGTGCTCTAATGTGCTCCCAATCTAAAATTGATGCAAGGGAGCTAATCAAGCTAAGGATGTAGTCTGTACCAAGAGAGATGAAGAAGATACAATTTCAGTATCAAAGGCTTAGGCTATAATCCAGAGTAACTACGGGAGCATGTAAGAGACATTATGTGCACCTGTAGTTACTACACCACCTAGTGAAAACCTATGGGAAATTCATATTGCAGTCCAGAGTAACTTGTTCTTACTCTGGAGCAAGGATTCCCCATAGTTACTCTGGATTGCACCCTTTGTTTCAGGAAGGTAGTGAGATGAAGTAGACCTTTGCACTGGCTAAGTTTGGCCAATGCACAGATTTATGCCACCTGGGATGATGGATGTAGTCCCTCTGCCATTCATCTCTCTCTATCTCCCTCCCTCCCTTCCTCCCTCCCTCCCTCTCTCTCTCTCACACACATGCACAAAACCATATCTATAAAATTGAAGAGTCACTGACTGATTAACGCACTCACATGCTCACATGCTCATCAACACCCAGCTGAAACTCACTCACTCACTCACTCACCCATCAATGCCCTGCCAAAACCGTGGGACCCAGAAGTATAAAATTTGGGGTGGGTATTCCTTCCATAATGATCAATGCCCACTAAGAACTGGATTTTGGAAATTCAAACTTGAAGGGGATGAAAAGAGATTCAACATGTTTTCATCCATATACTTGAAGACTGACTGATCAACACCCAGCCCCAATCCCTGGATGTAGAAGCATGAAATTTGGGAAACATATTTCTTATTTGATGTAATTTGATGATTACTAAGAACAGAGCTGGATCCAATTGTATTGGCTCCGCCTTTCCATTGGACTAATTCAGTGGCATGGAGAGGGGGGAATTGCTGCTTGGGTAACAGCCTATTCTCCATAACAATCTAACCCAGGCTTTCGTGCTTCGCATGTAGCGTATGCAGCGCTGAGCACGATACCATAGTCTTTCAAGACTGACAGAGGCCTGCTTGTTGGTGGGCTCTAGCTAGAGTAGGTCCAGCCTACTCTATAGAACCGGTTGTTAACGAGAGACAGGACATATAAAGTTTAAAAATAGCCATTTAAAAGTGGCTGCCAGATGGGCATAGAACCAGTTGTTAATTTCTTTGAATCCCATCACTGACTAAGAACCAATTTGGTGCCTGGTGCCACTAGTGCCCAGTGATGCCCACTTCCCAGTGGTACATGGAACCCTGTGTTGCCCAGTGCCTGGCAGTGGTGCATGGTGCATAGTGATGCCAAGAAGAGATACATGGTTCCTGATGGTGTTTGCTGCCAGGTGGCATTCACCAGGGTCCGGTGCTGCCCAGGTGCATTCAGCAGGGTCCGGTGCTGCCTGGTGGTACCCACTGCCTGATGCTGCCCGGTGGTGCCAACTGCCAGATGTCCAGTATCTAATAGGAAGACACAGTGCCCAATGAGATCCACTGCTTGGTGTTGCCAAGTAGGGATGTCTTTGGTGGTGCCCAGTACTGTCTGCTTCTCAGTGGTGCCATATTGTGCCAGGTGCCTGCCAGTGCTCACTGCCCCCCGGTGCCCATTGATGCCTTCTGCCCACCGCCCATCACCCAGTCTGCTGGTGCCAACTGGTGCTCTGTGCCCAGTGGTGCCTTCTGATGTCCAGCCATGCCCATTTGCCCACAAATATCTTTAAATTATGGGATTTATACCCTGCTGTTCCCATGCCAACCAAATGCCCAATGCAGCTTACAATTTTCTTCCTCACAACAACCCTGTGAGGAAGGTGAGGATGAGAGTGAGTGACTGGCCCAAGATCACCCAGAAAGCTTCATGGCCAAGGAGAGATTTGAACCTGGACCTTCCAGGTCTGAGTACAGCTCCCGAACCATAACACCAAGTACTACGGATTGCAATGGAACTTCTTGTGAACAATCTACAGTGTTAAAATCCGTACTATACATCATTTAAAAATAATTGACATGAACAAAGTTGCATTATTCATTTTATTAAAATATGCATAAATCAATTGACTTGGGGTGGATTTTTGCTATCAGTAATAGGAAAACATTAATTTCACTCTCTTCGCTATCTGTTGATGTCGCTTTGCCGTTCATTGTTCCTGTCCAGATATAGCGGAATTGTACAGCATAAAAACAAGAAGGTACGAAGAGGCAAAGCGGTGGAGAGTGGGGAAATTTCAGCAGGCTTCTCAAAACCCCCACAAAAGTGTCAGCCCTGCTCTGCAGAGATGTTCTTTCGAGGCCTCAATGTACCCAAACTAGTCCGTGCTGTCACTCATACATAATGAAGGTAATTGGGACAGAATCAATTAAGCTGGTGGCAACTTTCCCGGTACTTCAATGGAGGTTGGGTTTGTCCCTTTGTCATATGATCACGCTTGTGTTCCTCTCTCTGCATCTCAAGCAGGGGATTAGCACATTGAAACATCTCTAATTCACATGTCTTGGACGTGAACGAATGGCAATGAACTTTCTATGCATTCCAATTAAGGAGGAGGAAAGCAATTAGCACCACCCTCCAAGTAATTCACATTTCATACTTAGGAATTAAATTAAAAATAGATATTTCATATTAACCTATGAGTTTGTTCCATGTTCAAATCCATGAGCCACTGATAAAAGCTTGGTGAGAGATTCATTTGAGGTGCCGATGGAGAGAAAGTGTCAATTTGAGATCCACCGACTGTCAATCTCACGTTCATGATTGCCAGCTGCATATGGTGTGCATATGGTAAAATGAAAACAAATTTTATGCTCATGTGTTCTCTTTTGACATGCACAGAATTGTGCATCAGTGCATCATGTGCATGAATGCCCATGTGAATACATGATCAATGAAGAGGGGGGAAAATGAATAGACGCCTTGGGTGTAAATGAATACATCATGGAGAACATACGCAAACTTATAGCCCAATCCAGAGCAACTAATCTGTCCACATAAGAGCCCTTAGGTTGCCCTATCTAACACTAGGTTGGAGCAACTGCAAGATGCTCCAGCCCAGTTACTCTGAAGGAGGCTTAGGGCAGAGCAAGGCAAGATAGGGTGCCCTAAGAGAGATGGACCTGCTCTGCCCTAACTGGGGCAGCCTAAGCAGCTCAGGAGAGGCAAGTGGAGGGCATGTTGAGCATTGCCTAGGGCAGAGCAGTTACTCTGTATCCAGAGCCTGTTTCCAAGGCAGAAATGCCCTCTTCCAGCCCTCAGAGTTATACCACCTCAGGAGCAGGTATAGTAATGAGTAGACCCATAGGGGTCCATGATAAGGCCCGAGTAAGAATGGCAGTGTTGACCAAATATCTGAGTTCTTGGACATCCTAGATGCAACCCCTGCCTCTCAACCTCAGGATATGGAACAAACTACGGCTGCCCACAAACCTCAGGATACAGCAGGCCACTCCAAGAAGCCCCTTCTATTCACTGTAGAATGTACTGGCATCTCATCAGGGACTCCTTATAAGGCAGGCACCCAGTGGCGTCACCAGACTGGTGCGGCTGGTGTGGGCTGCATTGGGGATGCGCTCCGTATAGGGTGATGTGCCGGAGGAGTTTGACTGTCCTTTGGCAGGCCCCAGGCGTCAGCACACCCATTCAGGCCTGCTCCAAGGCGGAGAATCAGCCAGAAGCTGACACTTGTCTGAGGAGCTGGCCTGAACGGCCATCTGAGATGCACTGCGCAGAAACACACTGAGCATGCCGAACAGCTTCAGAGGAGACTTCCTTAGAGCAGAGAAAGTCCGCGCCTCTGCACAGCCATTCGGCCTCACTCAGGAGGCGGAGCAGCAGCCGGATGGCTTCAGAAAGAGTACTGCGCAGGTGTCAGAGATGGTGCCTGCGCAGTACTCTTTCTGAAGCCAGTTGGCTTCAGAAACAACTGCGCAGGAGCCAACTTTGGTGACTGTGCAGTCCAGGTGGGGGGGGGCGCATCCCAGGGATGATGCACAGACTTCCGCACCAGGTGATGTGCAGAGTCAGGTCACCACTGTAGGCACCACAGCTGTTCCTTGTTCAGTGTGATCTGAGGGGTGTCTCCTCAGGAGCAAGTCTTCCCCTTGTGTCAATTACTTAGCATGCTCTGGAGCAGTTAGGGCAGCCCAGGCTTCCTGACTCTTTGGATTCAGCATAACTTTCTGCTCTGGATACAGAATAGTTAGGAGAGTGCAGTTAGGTCAGAGCAGGCTGAATTTGCTCTGGATTGCAGCCTAAGTTTCCTGAGTCAGGCCTTGGACCATCTAACTCAGTGTTGCGTATTGATTGATAGTACCTCTCCAGGATTTCAGAGAAGAGTATTTCTCTTTCCTTTTTGAATATAATAGGAACTGAAATTGCCGAATTTCTGCATGCAAATCTGGTGTGTAACACTGAAACGAAGTGTTTCTCATCTTCAGGCCGTTGGTCCACCAAAAGAAGAGTAATACTTTTGGCCTACCCATGGCTCATGCACTGATGGTGGAAAAGGGGTGAAATATCAAATATCAAATATAACAAAACTGGTCAGTTTTATTCCTCCTACTTCACCCCAACCCTCAAATTTGAGCTATTATGTTCTCCGGGGAAAACTTTCCGCTCAGTCCCATTACATCTTTGTCACATGATAGTGCTTTTTCTAAAGTGAAGCACATATCTTTGAATTATGCATTCCATTCTTATATAAAATAAATGTATCTCTAACAACATAATGAAATTTCATATAAAAGTTTCTTTCCAGAAGAGTAATCTTTTACTGGTATGAAATACCTCCATGGGATTCTGTCAGGTTTTAATTTCAGTTTGAATAAATAACCGAAGACAGCAGGCTGGAAGGAAGATAAAGGTGAATTTCATGTTCTTCCTTAGCCCCTTAATGGAAATAATAACTACTTTAATCAAAAAACAAGTTTCCAATTAGTTTCTGTGAAACAATATTATCCTATTTTATAGGCACAATAGCTCATTTTGAAACCTCATTGTGATAATATACAAACAGTTCCAGAGCTGCTATCTGTAGCAAAAGCAGTAACAATTACTAACATTGGTGTTTCATGTTGGAGTTCATCAAAATCAAAAAAACTATTTTTAAAAGGGGAGGAAAAAAATCTTTGGCTGAATTTTAAATGACAAAAAAAGAGGGAGGAGAGGAGGAAATCAATTTAAAATCATCTTTAGATGAAGATGGCTTTCCGGGAACACTTTGTGTTAAATTATTGGATAATGACCATCAGGCAGAGCTTGTCTGGGGAACAGCTTTCTAAAAGTTATTAAATGTCATTCTCTAGGAAATAATGAACCTTTATTGTTTTTTTCCCTTTCCTGTTACTCATTTGCTAGATTCTGCATAATCCTTCATGATGTACGCAAGGAAGCAAAATAGAAGCATTGCTTAAATGCAGCTCAAGGTGGCTTTATTTATTTTAGATTTCCAAGTACTTAAAAAGAAGAAAGAGAGAGAGAAAGAGAGAGACCATACTGAGCCTAGATTAAATAATTGGAAGAATTTTTTGATGGAAAGTGACAGCGTCGGATTCTTGTTAGTGCCTCCTTGTGATTAATGTTTTTGCTTGCGTCTGTCATCCATTATCAAACTGTAAAGAGTTGATGAAATAATAAATGGAATCTTATTATGCCGTACATTGTATTATGTATAAAAGGGGGGAAAATACCAGTGTCTATTAGTTCTACATAATAAACTTGTTGCAATGAACTGACTTAATGGAACACATTTGAAGGCATGATCAAATTGGCATTGAGTGTGAGTCCCTGAGCTTTGGTGGGACACTTCTTGGACCTAAAGAGTGGTCTTTAAAAGCAAGGAAACCTGCTAATGGCTACTGCCATTATGAATAGGATCCCAAGTCCATTGGATCGGCATCCCCTTTTAGCCCCTAAGTGGATTTACCCCTATTTACACACAAGGCACTTTAAACACCAACAGTTTCTTCAGTTGGGATGGGATAAGAAACTCTAACCTGATGTCATTTGATGTCAGATTACGGCTGGAGTAACATTTGCTTTTGGATGCTCTGCAAGAAGCCTGCATCAACTCCACAATGAACTGTCTATGGCAGGAATCTTTAAACCCAGGCATGGGGGCTACTTGCAGCCCTCAACAAGCCTCAATGTAGCTCTTGGCAAGACCCCTCTATCCGGCTCTTGGGCAAGCCCTATAATCCACATCAATTCAATCTTATATGTAAATTTATTCAAATTTGAAATGTAAATTCATTTTCTGGCCCTCAACACAGTGTCACAAAGCTGATGTGCCCCTCCTCCCAAAAGGTTTGGAGACTCCAGGTCTATGGCAATGGTTCTCAAGCATTTCAAGGTCTATGGCAGTGGTTCTCAAGCATTTCAGAAGCATCCCCTTCTGAGAATGATAGTCTGTCCAGGACTCCTCAGAAGTGATGTCATGGCTGGAAGTGACATCACTGTGGTGGCAGAGCTCCTCCATGTCTACTCAGAAGTAAGTCCCATAGTGTTCAATGAAATTTACTCCAAAGAAAGAAGCCTAAATGTCCCATTTCAAGAGGGTGGCACCCAGCTTTTCGTGACCCCCCTGAATTGGTCACAACCACCCAACTCCACTTTGAGAACCACTGGACTTTGGTATGGTTTCCCCACTGGATCTCATCAGCATCAGCCTCAGGTTGGGACAGGGCAGGTAGCAGGACAGAAAAATCATGTTTTGTGATATTGTGTTGAACTATCTGTATCTCTGGTTCCTTGTGTGGCTCCTTCATATGCTGAGCTGCTGGATTAAAAAAAACATACTCCATGCAGGAAAGGGCCTCAAAGCACTGGAGTAATTGCTGTTATCCAAGGTGGCCATTGGTTCTCCGATGAACAAGAAGTGCTACATGACCTGTTTCAGGTGGCACTTTGTTGGTGTACAGTAATTTTTTACTGTTTTTCCAGCTCAATTTTTTCTAGCTCAATTTAGGACAGCACAACTCTGCTCATCTCCCCATTCCCCTTGTGGTGTGGGCAGGGTGGTGCATGTCTGTACATTGTCCTAACCCCCAGGAGTGGTGCAGAAGTGGCACTTATGACACTTTTGAAACACCCCCAGGCCTGCACAGGACTTTTGCCAGACTTGTGCTGACCTAACTGAAGCTTAGGATTGCAGCCTCAGATTTTTTATTTTTCAGTTTGACCTCCCACATCTGAGTCCTGGTTATGGGTTTGGAGTTATGGGGTAGGTGGTTGGATCAATTTATCCCAAATATATACACAATGATATACATTCCTGTTCTGTTACTGTTGCAAAGAAACATGGATTAGATGCCACACAAGCATCCTCTGGGAAAGTAGCCATGATGGAAATTGGCATTGGATGAGGTACACATGAGCAAATAAAAGAAAATAAAAACCCTGTGTATTGTTTTCCTGGGTGGTTGCCATGTTTTTGACAACTTGATATTGAAATTTTTAAAAAAGAGATTGAAGAGACCACCCAAATGATAAGCAGCATATCATAGGTGGCAGAAGGAAACTCGTCTCTGATGTTGAAACAACAACTTGAGTTAGAGAAAGAGGCAAAGTAACGAGGGATATATTGAAGGAGAAAAAGCCAAGTGATAAGGCAAAGAATAGAAATTGACATTTACAAATAATATTATCTGATTTTTTTTAAAATTACATGCTAGAACTCAGGCTACCCACATACTTGTGTTCTGTCACTGTAGAAAAATCAATTCCAATTCACAGCTGGGCAAACAGTGGGGGAAACTGTACTGGAATATGTCTACAAATTCCAAATAGCATTTTGGCTTGCCTCTGTTTGCATCTCGCTTGTTCTGTCTTTGAATGTTCTTGTGATTGAAGCTGCGTTTGCCTGATGGAATGTGAATTCCAGGCTGGTCGCCAAAGTTTCTTTGACAATATTCATCTGGGGATGAAACAAAATTACACATATACAGATACATACAAACACACACATACTTTCCATTTATTCTGCAAACTATAGACTAGAAGCATGACAAAGTTTCATTCAACTTTAATGGAATAGGAAAACATATTGTCTATCGACCATCTATCTATCTATCTATCTATCTATCTATCTATCTATCTATCTATCTATCTATCTATCTATCTATCTATCTATCTATCTATCATCTGTTGGCAGACAAAAGATAATGTTTATATGCTCACAAAAGTAAGGAAACAGGTTTTATCAGCAGAGTCTGATGAACCTCAGCTGCAATCCTAAAGACACTTTCCTGGGATTAAGACCCATTGAACACAATGGGGCTAACTTTTGAGTAGAAATGTTTAGGATTATGCTAGAAGTTGTTTAGGGTATTAGTAAGCGAAAGCTCCAAGTGTGCAACTTGCCCAAGGGAGGAATGAGTTTTTATTTCTAGTGAGCCCTTAGTATTCATGGGGGATCTGTTTCCAGACCTCCATGGATATCTAATTCCACAGATAGTGCAATGGCACTTTCCTGTCAAACCAGAATTGTCTTTCAGAAGTATCTGAGAGACCCCTTCTGAGTCATGGGGATGCCATATTTCATCTCCTATACCTTAGAAGACCACCATTATACAACTAGAAGGCATGTCTGTTCGTGTCTGGGAGATCTCTGAAGTTCTCCAGCCATGGGCTTGGCATTCTTGTAGGTTTCCATATTCCCCCAAACAGGTCCTGATTTGGGGGGGGGGATTGTGTTGTCATATGGACAAGAGCGTCCTGTCCTGATTTTGTGAAAGAGAATTATGGCAACTGCACATCCATGGATATTCATATCAACATTTGCAGAGCCTACAGACAAGAAGGGCCTATTGAATTCCAGTCTTGGACAAATCCTCCAGTGTCCATTTAGGTCAATGTTGTTTTGGTTGGCTAGTAGTGGGTTTCCAACTGGATTCTTTCCCAACCTTAACTGTAAATTTAAAAGATTATATCAGGAAACATCTGCATGCATGCGTGTGCCACCACCTCGGAGCTATGGCCCCTACTTCATAGAGTTACGTTCTGTTTCCTTACCAGCAATGAATTTGCATCCTATACACTGGTAGCTATGGAGATAGGGATAAAAGGAGATGCCTGCTTTGGAGACTGAAGAGCATCGACGAAGGTGGCTTACATCTATGGGGAAGAAAAATAAATTTAGAACAGTTGGATATTTCGAGGCATGTCATATGCCGTCTTCTTCTTCTGTTGGATCTGCCAACTCTCTGGGAATGTAGGGTGTTGTCAATCTCTCTAATTCCTTTCCATGCATCTGGACAGCAGTTAATCAATATCATTAACATCATTGGGATCACTCACTGGGGATCTTTTTGAAAGAGTAATCTCTGTGTTAGGAAGAATGTTCTCATTATAGGTAATGGGATGATGAGCTCAAAAATGATCTCAGGCACTTATGCCTTGAAAAGCTCTCAGTCTGAATCAGCTACGATAATTCAGAGATAATACCTGCAAAGAATAATGAATTTCACAAAATGACCATTTAACTTCCTGAGTGACATTATCCGTCATACACCTTTCTGGGAGTGCATTTCTGGAACATCAAAGAAAAGCACTAGGAAAAGTTGCCATGTTTGCCAACCGGTGCCTTTTGTGTGGCACTTGCGTCTTTCAAAACTGGGTCTGTAGCGTTTAGTCAATCAATCTGATTATTCAGTTTATAAAAAGAACCCTTCTTTGGATTTGTCCGAAAGTGGCTCCAGTGATTTGGGCAGCAGATTTTAAAAGGGAAAAAAATTAATATAAGAACTGAAAAAAATTATCCATGGCTCTCGGCACTCATTTAAATGGGAATGCAAGCCACAAATGAATTTCTCAGCTGGCCCAGTCCTAAACATCTAAACAACAGATGGGGCAGGGCTAAATAGGGCTGGGGCAGTCGCTGGAGTCTCTTTGGGGTAAGGGAATGTTCTGAGCCCCTATGGCTTCAGTGGGTCAGTTCTGAGTTGGGCCTGGTATAGAACTGAGGAAACTCATATAGGAAGGTGTATAGGATATGGCAGCAGCCCCCCCTTTGGGTCCTATCCTCCTCATAGACCACCTTCCTCTGCCCAGTTCCACTGTTTCCTGTCTTCCTCCTGCTTTACGCACATCCAAAACACCTCACACCATGGTAGCACTTACCTCTGGGCCACCATCTGGGCTTAGCACCAGTTGTGGGCTTCAGGGGGTTCTCACAGGTTCTATAGAACCCTTTGCTAATGAGCGCCTGGTTCTGAGAACTGGCTACTCATGGGACATAGAACCTGTTGTTAATTTAGGTTATTAATTTTTGCATCCGGATTATTGTTTATTTTGTTGTTTGGTATTTTGAAAGTTATAATTTTATTGTATGACATTTGTGAGGGGAGTGTTGATCTGTTAAATTTTGTAAGTAACCTTGGGCTTCCCATTTTAGTTAGTAACGCCAGGATCAAAACCTTTTAAAACAGAATAAGTAAAAGATCACATATGTACTTCATCTAACAACAAAGTAGGCTAGTCCTTGCTTCAGAGCTCTGATTTTTTTTTTACTCCTATAAAGGTTTAATTGATTTCTAATTAATTGACTAAAATTCCCACAATTAACTAGGTAAGAGTTCCTTAATAGGGTGACAGGCCTAATCACAACACAGACAATATTTTTCTTTTGTAAAATCAAAGCAGAAAATGTGCCCTTTTCATATACAATACTATCTAATCTTTCTGCAACTCTTAGAAATCTTTCTATTTTTCCATTCTTGGCCCAAGGTCTCCCAGGAAACTTCATGGCCAAGAAGGAGTTTGAATCTGGATCTTCCGGTCTCATTCCAACTCCCTAAATCAGTGATTTTCAACCTTTTTCATCTCATGGCACACCCAGTGGCATCACCAGCATGGTGCGGGTAGTGCGGTCCATACCGGGTGACGTGCCCAAAGGGGGTGACATGCACTGGAGGACCTAAAAATTGCAACTTCATGTTGGAACATCAAACCCCATCATGTCATATACCATTGGATTCGTACTGAAGAGCAGAATCCAATGCAAAAATTGTTTTTGAAATATTTCCTACCTATCAAACATTATTGCCAAAAAAATATGCATTAAACTTTATGGAAAGTGAAAGTGACCCATATTGTGGCTTTACATGTGAGTAGGCAAACATGCCATAGTTCACTGGAAAGGGCAGGCTGAGAGGAATCTAAGGGCACCAGATTTGTCCCGATCCATCAGTTGTTTTTACCATTGACAATGCACACCACACTGTTCAAATCCCCAAATTTTCTTATTAATTCGTATTAACTCCCCAAATTCCCGCAACACACCTAAGGACTAGCTATGACACGCTGGTTGAAAATCTGGTTGAGGACAGTGGTTGAGGACTAGCCACGGCACACTGGCTGAAAATCACTGCCCTAAACACTACCCCATCCTGGGTGTCACCAGTACTGCAAGTCATTCAAGCCACACAATTGTGGGCATGAGGCAGTCCATCCCTCAGTAAAATAGTTTGCATATCATTCTCTTCTTTTGCAAACACCAGCTCTGCTTAGATATCGACTGGGGAAAAATTAATTTCATTCCTAAGGGAGGAACAGAATCCGCTAATTCAAGCTGGGGTTTATTTGCATATTGACTGTGAATTGGTGACGAGCACAGCAGAACTCATGGGAGCTTCAAACAGGATTAGCGGACAACAAAAGGAACATTTATTTCAACCTGGATGTTAATTTGAGGTTTTATTTTACTCATATAGCTGCAGAGACGGACATCAGGCTAAATTTTGACATCCACAAGGTTTGAAAATATTGTTAATCTTTAAAATCAATATTGCATTTAGGAGATTGCTGGCATGGCTGATGTTTGCCTCTAACATTTCTTACAGTTGCCATTTCATGAGCCATTTAACCTCATGGAAAAAAGCCACACTTTACTATTGATCATTCCTGGGCCCCCAAACACTCCTTATCCTTTAAATTACATTATTGTTTTATTTACTCATTTTAAATCCAAGGTTCTAGGGGTAAAATATTCCATTGAGAAAGCAGGTAATGAGGATGGTACTAGTAGTTTAACAAACACTATGATTCAATGAATTTAACAGATTATAAGATTGAAGATTCTACATATTTACATATATGTCTGATTTTTGCAGGAGGAAAATCAAGTGCCATTTTTAACCAGGTTATACGCCTTTCAACAACTCTGAAAGGTGAGCATAGCTAAGTTGCATAGCTAAGGGGGGGGGGTGCAGTTGCACCAGGCTACAAGCTTTAGGGGGGCTAGAAGCTGAGCTTGACACTAGTGAATAAACCCTTAGGATCCCATTTTTTTTTCTAACCCGCCATCCCAGGATGGGTCAATTAGACCTGGCTGGAAGTTTTTACTGCATTTATTATTATTACTTGACAAGACTTTCTGAGATTTTTTTTACTGCTACTGAAACAGTTACAAATCCAAAAGAATAAAAGTTTTTGAATTTACAGTTTTTCTGTAAATTCCAATTTATACATATCATCCCAGGACGGGTCAATTAGACCCGGCTGGACGTTTTTACTGAATTTATTATTATTACTTGACAAGACTTTCTGAGATTTTTTACTGCTAATGAAACAGTTACAAATCCAAAAGAATAAAAGTTTTTGAATTTACAGTTTTTCTGTAAATTCCAATTTATACATATATTCCAGGATGGGTCCATTAGATCCATTTTACTTATTCAATCCAATCGCAGGACAGGTTTCCCACATCAAACTAAAAGATTTAGAGGTTCTCAGCATGGGCTTTATTGCCCTGAAGATTCCCCACAACAAACAAAAGGATGGTCTCAGTATGGGGTTTTATTGCCCTGTCAATAAAAGGCAGTAAAAGGCAAAATGGGTCTAATGGACCCATTCTGTAAATTGGAATTTACAGAAAAACTGTAAATTCAAAAACTTTTCTGCTTTTGGATTTGTAACTGTTTCATTAGCAGTAAAAAACTCAGAAAGTCTTGTCAAGTAATAATAATAAATTCAGTAAAAAACACAACACAAACTTCCAGCCGGGTCAAATTGATCCCTATTGGGATCCTAAGGGTAAAATTGTGAAAAATGGGGTGTGTCTGAATGATAATACCATCATGTTATAAATCATTGGAAAGGTAATTTTATGCAGAATGCAATGAAACAAACTGCATCTATATGTTAGCAAACGTTATGGCCAATTAACCAGAAAATGAAAACAAAAGCCTATGGAACATAAAGTGAATTTTCTTAACTCAAACTTTCTCATGTTACTGATGGCACTGAGAGCCAGTGAGAAGTAATTCTGATACTGTATAGGAATAATGTGTTAATATGAATCAGTTCTTAGTACACATATATACAGTACATATATCAGAATACAGTTACCCATGCTTACTGGTTATACAGCAGTTCTAAGTGGTGCTCCTCTTAGCAGGGAAAGAATAACCATTCCTCTTTAACCCAGCACAGTTTCCCTAACCAATAAGGGACGCAATTTTCATTTTTTTACTTAATTAAATTTGATTTTTTTGTTGAGTTCGGGACAACAAAATCTTCTTCAACTCCAAATAGCAAACAGGTGCTTTAGCAATGCCACTAGCAGAGCAAATGGTGGTGAAGTGCTGAGGAGGAGACAGGTTTTTTCCCAATTTTCTTTTAAAAAATATCTGGGACTGACATCTCTTTTGGGGCTATATTCTGAGCGTTGCACCGGACTACATGATCATGAGCTATGCCACTGGGTGAGCATTATTATTGCCACACTGCAGCCAGGAGACTGATGCTGCGGAGCTATATAGGCTATATAACTTGAGTCACAGGATCCATAAGGGATTTGAGTTGAGGACAACCACAAGTGAAAAATCTGCTGATAATTATATATTCTCGAATTTTGAATCCAGGACCCATCAGTAGACTGTGACCCAATTTTTGGTGGTTCTTGACACTGATAGGAAAATTGTATCAAGGGTGAAACCAGTTGCTGCCCAGTCATCATAACAGCTAAACCCCTTGGCATTTATAGATCATGCAGCAGCTTTCAGGTCCTCTAAAAAGTTTGGGAATCACTGTGCCAGAAACAATATAGTGTCATCCTCTCGAACACATGGAAATATATTGGATTGCAAAGTGAATGGGAAGATTAGACCAGAATCAATGCACTGCGATAACTAAAGATGCATGTTTACAGTAGGAACCTGTTTTGCAATTCAAACACAATAAATATGGGGCAGTTTCTAGGGATCGATACAGGAATGATGGGTAAACCATCACACCAGTGTCTATATGCTAATTAAGAACAGCCACCTTGTCAATATGGGTGCAATGAGATAGTAAAACACAAAAGAAATGGCAAGTCATTCAGGATATGGATTTGATCTAACCACATAATGGTCATTTGGGAATGATCTGCAGACAATATATAAATGGTAATTAATGATATTTCCAAAAGTGGTTCTCCGAAGGGACTCTGACCTATCTTGTTGACTTTCTCCTTTTCCTAACCTTCTGACACCTTTTCTCTCAAATGTTATTTAGGGCTTATTAGACCCTTGAAGACCCCCTCTCTCTGTGTGTGCATGTGTGTGTGTGTGTGTGTGTGCATGAGAGAGAGAGAGAGAGAGAGAGAGGGATTCTTATCAACCCCTGGATCAGCCCACCTCTGTGTGTGTGTGTGTGTGTGTGTGAGACACACACACACACACACACACACACACAGAGGGGTTCTTATAAACTCCTGGATCAGCCCACTTTCAAGGTTAATGCCAGTAAAGAGTGTGTTTGGCAACAAAATACAAAAATAAAAAACACTTGCAGTGCTGTACCAGTGTGTACCACTAGGAAAAAAGCCCTGAACATACTATATTTTCTTTGACATGCTTAAGTTGTTCGTTCGCTATAAGAAAAAAAACTACATTGTATATGTATTTTCTTTGACATGCTTCTAGGCTGATCAAACTTGTAGCATCTGACATTTGGAGGTTAATTATAAATGGGGACCAGATATGAGGTATTGCACTTAGGGTTGCCATATGACCTGAAAAACAGGGACAATCCCAATTTCGGGAGATTGGGTTCATATACTAGCAAAAGGGACGGGGGGTCCTGTCCCAATTTTGTGGAAGAGAATTATGGCCACCCTAGACGCACTATACCCCCATTTGCTAGCAGAGATGTTTGGAGCCCCACTTTCCAGGTTCAGTTTTCCCAGTCATTTGTCTCCTTTGGACAGATGCTGGTTGTAGCCTGAATGTTGTCACTTAGTCAACATGGTCCTCAAAGGCAAGCAGGCATTTTGATATAACAAGGATACTGTATTCCTCTCACAACTGGACACAGAATTAATATCAACCCAAACGCAAGGCTTTCAGGAAATCAAAAGGCCTAACAAAGTAAGAGTCAGTCTGATGGCTCAGAGAAAACCAGCCCACTGAGCCTCCATCTCAGGCCTGTGATTTTGCAAAAATCAAATGCACTTAATGTGATATGCAGATGAAAGCACCAAACAATTTCCTTTGCTCTCCATTACAACTGTGGTTTAGCACAGCAGGTCAAAAAGAGTATGTGTAAGTCCTACACTTCCCCCCCCCAAAAGTCATATTGACGCAAAAAAAAAGTCTGGATTGCTCTATGAATTTCCCATAGATTTTCACTGCATCTACGTAAATGTCTCTTGCGTTGACACAAGAACTGCTGTAGTTACTATGGATTGAGGGGCAAGACCTCTGTGCTGTATCCAGTACAAAGGCGGTGGCAAGTAGAGTGGAATATTTTTCCCCAACCCTTTGCTGTGCACAACCCATCCCTATGGAGCTATTCAGATCAGTGGCAGCAAATTTGCAAAGATGCAAATATGAGCAAATGTACCCACTCACTTGCACTCTCCTTGCACTAGCTTGAGATTAGTCACAAAGGTGATTTATAGCATGCTCGCAACTTTCCTCATCTGGTATAGGGGGCCTAAGCCAGCTAAAGTCAAAAGTCAGGATTGTGCTCACAATTTCTCATGGGGTTTGTGTCCATCCTTGCTTCTTGAGACCATACTATAGATTGTATCTTGAGCTTTCTGCTTACAAAATATAACATGTGCTGCATTACTAAGCTGTGCTTCTACCCTTTCCCCATTGCATCTATTCGATTTCTGCTTCTCATGCCGCTATTTGATCACAGAGAATCTGTCAAGAATAAACTGGCAACCTTGATCCAGTCTGTTCCTATATCACTTTGGGCATAATCTTAAGAAATTTAGGCTGTCCTCACTTTGCTTCTCTTTCTATGATGGTGTGGGACGATAGGCATATTCCTGTGCATTGACTTAACCCACCCCCCAGGAGTGGCATAGAAGTGGCTTATAGCATTTTTGTGTTACTTTTTGTGCTGCCAGGTCAGCACGGGACTCTGAATAGAATGCATGTCAGCTGTTGCTTTTTAGCACCCTTGGGGTGGGTGCATTCCATCAATTGCAACCCTTTAGGAGTGTTGGGTGCAATCCAGAGTAACTACGGAGAGTCCTTGCTTCGACATAAGAACAATTTACTCCAGATTGCAATATGAATTTCCCATAGGTTTTCACTAGGTGGTGCCATAACTACGTCAACGTATATGTCTCTTATGTGCTCCCGTAGTTACTCTGGATTGTAGGGTATGACACACTTCAGAGTGCTTCATGTTCAAAGTTGGAAAATGTCAACATAAATTGGTCATCTACAAAGACCCGTAGTGGTGCTTGCATCATGTGACATCGTTAGGAAAACGCTGTCACCTGTTTGAAAACAGTTGTAGAGAAATGTATAATAAGGCCAAGGAAGCAAAAGAAACTAATTGTGATGTAAGACCAAAAATAAAACATCAAACCAACTCCGGCACTTCTGGCATTCAGACTGTCAAGAGATGGTCATAATTGATTCAAGTTTCCTGCTGTAATTGCTAGAGGTTGTGCTCTTATGTCCACTCACAAGTCCCAGGAGCTGTTCTTCCTATTATTCTTATTAATGGAACAAGAATACCTGTTGCAGTTAGGCAAGACAGCATGGTGGCAGTGGTGGAATGAACTGCCATGTTAAGGAAGGGTCCAGCTCTACTCAGACTATACACAGCATGGAGGCGGAATAGTGAGCTTTGGTTCAAATGGAGACTGCTTTTTGGCATTTGCAGTCACAAGTTTACAGTGACAAATTTGGGACCCCTGCTCTAGACCTCCTGATCTAGGACGTAGCCACCAGTCTGGTTTAAATCACTTATACTGTACATTCCCCAAGAATCCCAAATTTCTCA
This sequence comes from Cryptoblepharus egeriae, assembly GCA_030015325.1. Taxonomy (NCBI): domain Eukaryota; kingdom Metazoa; phylum Chordata; class Lepidosauria; order Squamata; family Scincidae; genus Cryptoblepharus; species Cryptoblepharus egeriae. The sequence goes on along the minus strand of JAREYC010000010.1, from coordinate 27,606,115 downwards.
GGCTTCCTGAACCAAAACTAAACCAGAGTCTGTCCCAGTCCTTCTGGCAGTTGTCAATACCACAAAGCAGTTGGCTTTAGACAAGGGTGACCATATACCGTAACAAAAATAGAGGACAAGATCCCCTCCAAATGTAGGACATCCAAGAAAAATGTAGAACAGGAGAAAAGCAAAGCTAAACACTCATATATATATTGCTTTCATGTGCTTAATTTAAATGTCACATTATTATTATTAAATTTAAAGCTATTGTGTTCAGTGGGGCTTACTCTCAGGAAGGTGCTCTTAGGATTGCAGCCTAATCATGCAATCCTAAGCATGACTTCTTGTGAGTCCTATTATATTCAATGGGGCCTACTCCCAGGAAAATGTGTTTAGGATTGTAGCCTAACCCTACAATCCAGAGTAACTAAGGGAGCACATAAGAGACATTTACATCAACGTTGTTATGGCACCACCTAGTGAAAACCTATGGGAAATTCATATTGCAATCCAGAGTAAATTGTTCTTACGTTAGAGCAAGGACTTCCCATAGTAGTTATTCTGTAGTTACTCTGGATTGTGCCCTAAGTCAGGTAATGTCTGGAGCACTCAATTCATAATACACTAGGAGTGTTATGAGCAGGAGAAATTAGTATTCTGAACAATTACAGACCAGCAACATCACAAATTTTAGGGGATTTGAATGTGCTCAAGCCATACTTGGATTGTGGCCATTTTCTATTATTATTTCTGCCTTATGATGATGAAGCTTTGACAAGTTAACAGTGAATCAGTTCCATTTTTTATTACAGGCAGAACGTTGAAAATGGAAGTGACAAGAGTAAAATGGGATCACATCTCCACCACAGTTGACGCCAAGTATGGAAAACTGTCAGTGAGTCATCAGTGAGTAAAACTGACCTGGCATTTTTTTATTAACATAGAAATCTTAATTTTTATGCATGTTCTTGGCTACAACTGCTGGATGGTTCAATGTGTTGTGTTAGTTGTTAATGAAAAATAAATTAACAGTGACTAGGATTGTTTTCAGGGGCATTAGGAATTTGAACTGAAACTTGAATGAGTTCGTAGGACACCATTTCAGCTGCAGACTAGCTTCTTCTTTTGTAACTATTTTGTAAGTCCAGTGTCACTATTACTCACAAATGCCATCTGAAATGCCAGCCTTGGACACAAGATACAGTAGGAAGAATTTGGGGAGGATTTGGGGACCAGACACCAAGGATACGTGGCAGTCCAACAACCTGGTTAGGCACATTAGTGGAGGCACATCTTTGCCCTTGCAAAGGCAACAGAGAGCTTGACGCACATATTATTACACTGCAATTTTTATAAGGATATTCACTCAATTTATATTGATCCGACTCTCCAGAAATTTCCAGGATGTGTTGATGAAGAAGGCATTGACATTTATACATTGGCATGTATTTATACCAGTAAAAGTAATGGTAATGGATGGACATTACGGAGGGACCCTACAAGGAATTTTTGCAAAGTGCATAAAATTTTTGGCCTCTTTTCGGGGTATAGTGTTTCTTTTGGGTTTCTTTCCTTCTACATTAGATTTTGATTTTACACAATCATTGGATGATAATGTTGACAAATTACAATATATAAAACAATATAGACTTATACCAGCATTTCTCAGTACTGCCCCCCTGATGATGTACCACTTGTTGCCATGCAGTCCTTGGAGGTACCAATGAAAGAAACTGGTGATGATATCATTGTCATGATATCATTGTCATCGGGTCCAGGGTACCTGAGGGACCGCCTTCTTTTGTACAATCCGACCCATCACCTAAGATCATCTGAGGGGGCCCTACTGACTGTGCTGCCACTAAGAGATGTGAAAGGTGTGGCGGCCAGAGATAGGGCCTTCTCGGTGGTGGCACCCCAGCTTTGGAACTCCCTCCCCTTAGAACTAAGGAAAGCTCCCTCATTGCAGAGCTTCAGGCAGAGCCTTAAAACCTTTTATTTCAAAGGGGCTTTTTAATGGGGCAGAGATTTGGGGGTTGTTGTTTTATTGTTTTTAAGGTATATTCTTTTAGCCTATATGTTTTAATTGTTTTTATTGTACTGAACTATTTATGTTTTTAATTATGTTTTATGTCTGCTGCCTTGAGTCGGGCTAAATAGCCCGAGAAAGGCAGGATATAAATTTTTAAAATAAAATAAATAAATTTACATCCAGGTTTGAAGATCACAATAGAGGCTTCCAATGTCAGATAGGCTTCAATCCTAAAGACACTTTCCTGGGAGTAAGACCTATTGAGCACAATGGGCTTACTTTTGAGTAGACATGGTTAGGATTGTGCTCTAAGGCTACAATCCAGAGTAACTATGGAACCTTTAACACCAAATAGTTATAGTTATGGTGCCACCATATAGTTATGGTGCCACCTATGGGAAGCCTAGGGGAAATGCATAGAGCAATCCAGAGTAAGTGCCTCTTATGTCTTCCCACAGTTACTCTGGATTGTAGGGTATGAAGCTTAGGATGTTCCAGAGAGCTGCTTTTTTGTACTTGAGAACTGTGCCCTTGAGCTTTGCTCACCAGCTTGAGTGTTCTATCACCATTGGATGCTCCCATCATGGGTTGTGGATGCTGTGCATACCACCTTTGGAACCTGTACTACTGGTTGAAAACTGGTTTTTCAGGAATGCTAATCTTCACACAATATATGCAAACATTTTCTGAGAGTCCAGGAAACTCTCATGGGCTGTGATGAGGTTGGAAAATGTCAGATCCCAGGGAATTTTCAAACCTGACTCCCTTTTTGATCTTGGCCCAGGTTATAATTTACTCCCTGCACCTCCTCTCACGGGGAGTAGCAGACTTTTGCACATGCTTTCCAAAGCATGGGGGTACAGAATTCAGAGTTCCCTGAAGGCCCCCCCAAAAAACTGGAGATGGCACTGAGGTTAGTAAAGGCTGTGCAGAGATTTCACTGGTCACTGATTCCAAATCTATGTTCTGACAAATCTCTGGCTCCTTCATTCATCTTTTCTCTTTGGCAAAATTGCTGCAGTGCCATTTTGCTCTGAAACCTCCGCAATCTTCCAACATTTTTTCCCGAGTAATAGGAAGGGATTGAATGTGTTAAATAAATCTGTTCATTTGTGAAGCCAGTCATTAATACGAGGCAAGGTGGTGTCACCGTTGGGGATAACCGGCGTTTCTTGGCTGACAAGTTCCTTTACGATCCTGGAGAGACTTTAAATGAATGGAACAGGTTGATGTTGTCAGTTTCAATTTGCCCAACCATCTGACAGTGTTCCCAACAATTAGCATCTACAAAAATGGAAATATGTTCCCTTTTGAATAAAATATTATGGAGCGCTGCCTGTTATCTGGTGTTAGGCTCCAGGGTTGTCATTTGAAAACTTTTTGTTCTTTCTTGGCATCGCAAACATCACCCTAACCTTGGGATATATATAGATTTTAGTAGGAGTCTTGTGCAGAGACTTTGAAATAATTACAGTCACAGTGTGAGTCAGTAAGAACAACGAGCATTGAAGATTTCTGAAAGGAGCTGGGAGAGAGCACCAGAATTCTTGATGTGAGTTTCTCGCCACATTGAGTCAAATGCTTGTTCTTTACGATACCTGCATATTTGTGGTTCAGCTGTTCACTCCTAATAAATAGAGATGTCACAAACATTAGATCAGGGGTGTTGAAAAAAAGCCAAGACTCCTTTTTGAACATTTCCCAGACCAACACAGGCCTGTTTGAAACGGTTCCAGTTTTTGCAAGGAACCAGAGACTGGTTGCAACTGCTCAAACTGCCAATTTCTATATGCTTGGCTAGTGTAGTCAATAGCAAGATATAAGCCATACCATGACAGTCTCCAAGGCTGCAATCCAGAGCAAATTCAGCCTGCTCTGACCTAACTGCACTCTCCTAACTATTCTGTATCCAGAGCAGAAAGTTATGCTGAATCCAGAGAGTCAGGAAGCCTGGGCTGCCCTAACTGCTCCAGAGCATGCTAAGTAATTGACACAAGGGGAAGACTTGCTCCTGAGGAGACACCCCTCAGATCACACTGAACAAGGAACAGCTGTGGTGCCTACAGTGGTGACATGACTCTGCACATCACCTGGTGCGGAAGTCTGTGCATCATCCCTGGGATGCGCGCCCCCCCCCCCACCTGGACTGCACAGTCACCAAAGTTGGCACCTGCGCAGTTGTTTCTGAAGCCAACTGGCTTCAGAAAGAGTACTGCGCAGGCACCATCTCTGACACCTGCGCAGTACTTTTCTGAAGCCTTTTGGCTTTGGGGGAGACTGTGCAGGCGTCAGAGTTGGTGCCTGTGCAGTACTCTTTCTGAAGCCACTCGGCTGCCGCTCCGCCTCCTGAGTGAGGCCGAATGGCTGTGCAGAGGTGCGGACTTTCTCTGCTCTAAGGAAGTCTCCTCTGAAGCTGTTCGGCATGCTCAGTGTGTTTCTGCGCAGTGCATCTCAGATGGCCGTTCAGGCCAGCTCCTCAGACAAGTGGCAGCTTCTGGCTGATTCTCCGCCTTGGAGCAGGCCTGAATGGGGGTGCTGACACCCGGGGCCTGCCAAAGGACAGTCAAAATCCTCCGGCACATCACCCCATACGGAGCGCATCCCCAATGCAGCCCACACCAGCCGCACCAGTCTGGTGACGCCACTGGGTGCCTGCCTTATAAGGAGTCCCTGATGAGATGCCAGTACATTCTACAGTGAATACAAGGGGCTTCTTGGAGTGGCCTGCTGTATCCTGAGGTTTGTGGGCAGCCGTAGTTTGTTCCATATCCTGAGGTTGAGAGGAAGGGGTTGCAGCTAGGCTGGCCAAGAACTCAGATGTTTGGTCAGCACTGCCATTCTTACTTGGTCCTTATCATGGACCCCTATGGGTCTACTCATTACTATACCTGCTCCTGAGGTGGTATAACTCTGAGGGCTGGAAGAGGGCATTTCTGCCTTGGAAACAGGCTCTGGATACAGAGTAACTGCTCTGCCCTAGGCAATGCTCAACATGCCCTCAACTTGCCTCTCCTGAGCTGCTTAGGCTGCCCAGTTAGGGCAGAGCAGGTCCACCTCTCTTAGGGCACCTCTCTTGCTCTGCCCTAAGCCTCCTTCAGAGTAACTGGGCTGGAGCATCTTGCAGTTGCTCCAACCTAGTGTTAGATAGGGCAACCTAAGGGCTCTTATGTGGACAGATTAGTTGCTCTGGATTGGGCTGTAATTTATTATTCTTAAGTTTGTATCCACCCTAATTTATCTAAAAGTATTTTGTTATAGTGTTGCACATGCACTTAGAATGAAAACTACAAAATTTGGAAGAATAAACTGCTGGTTTGCAACAGCAATGTTTTGTTCCCCTTTGGAGTTCCATACTAGTGTTTCTGCCAGCACCTAATCTTGATGCCTTTTATGCCTTGGGTATCTTGCTCTGAACATACAGGACGCACAATTTAAAGTGGTGCAGGGCAGTCACAGCAGGATAGGAGGCAAGTAAACCAGAAAAAATGCCACTTTGGATGCAATCCTAATGTAGTCTGGCACAACTCATTGGTTTTCTAATTCCCATGATGATGTAGGGAGGCAAATGCATGTCTAAGCACTGGCCTAAACCTCCACCAGGAGCAGCACAGAAATGTCTAATGGCACTTTGTGACACACCCAGGTCAGCATAGGACATATTCTGGGGCTTAGACCCAGATCTAACTGGAGGCTAGACTGTGACATTTATTAACTACAGAGTTTTTTTTTTAAATTCTAAGTAGCCAAACTAGAAATACTAGTACAAATATGTTAAAAAGATTAAAAATCTTGGCCTTATTTCTACCAAATTGGGTCAAAACTGGCAGCTGACAAAGAGTTCTGCATGTCAATGTCATCCCCCCCAAATCCTGAAAATCGGCAAATGGATTTGTGAGACGCTTCCAAGTATGAAAGGGACAGTGTAAATTGGGATGTATATATAGAGGGTGTCAAGAAAAGTTTGACACTGAGCATTTATTCTGTGATGGCTCAAAACATCTGTAGTGAGGATTGGTGATTCCAGTAGCCCCAGTATCAGTTTCCCAGTATCATGTCTCACTAGGAGGGAGTTATTGGGGCAGCAGATGCTTTGCATTTGGAGCCTTTTCGTGTGATCGCTTAGAGTGTTTTTGAGCCTCTGCAAATATTTGAATCAACCATTTGCAGAGGCTGGAGCTTTTGTGAGGATTTGTGTGGGATGTGCTCAAATGCTGAACTTCATTCCAGGGCACTTCTGGAGTGCTTGAGAATCTCTAAGAGTAAATATCATCATGCTTTGGCTTGTGGAATGCCCGTCGCACAACAACAACCAGTAATTCCAGCTCATAACTCAATCTAGGTCCACGTTTTTTATTGGGCCGCGACCAACACTCTGATGCAGAATTATGAAGGGGAATCCCTAGACTTACTGCTACAGAATTTAAAATGCAACATTTAGAAATTCCTAACTAACTGAGGATAATTCCGTAAATATGTGTCCAACTTCAGGAAAACAGTTAACTCAGAACTAAAACGTGTGAAGAGAAATTTGGATGAGAATTTTGGAAACAAGACAGGGAGAAAAACCAATCTTTTGGCATTTGGGAAAAGAAGGGAAGTTTTTGGCAGGGCTGGCTGGCTGACCGCCACTATCTTAATCATTATAATTGACCCTGGCATGCTTATTTTATTCCTGTAAATATCACACATGGGGTACCCACACCATCTTGAATACTATGAGGGCTAAAGTACCCCTGCCCCATTTTAGTTCCATACTTAGATCTGGCCAAGAATTTCTATGACTTGAATGTCTGTGCTAAAAGTGGTATGTATTTGTTTATGTGGTTGAGCATCAAATATCATCTCCAGCACTTCACCTCTCATTCCTTGAATTCAAAACAGAAGAAGGGAGTGAAGAAGCAGTATGGAGGAAAAAGTGTGGAGCACTAAAAATGTTATCTATCCCATAGATACACTCTAGCTAACAACTCTATTCTCCTGCAGGATTCCAATTCCAGTTCATTTCCCTCTTTATTTTCAAAACCAAGGATCAAAAGAAGGAAAAATGGAGGCAAGTGAGTAGACAAAGGTGAGCACTTCCCACCAATTTACCATCTGAGATGGCCCCCTTGGCAGTTTCAAGGATGGTCTAGCCCATTCCATACCTGCGCATGGCAGTTTGGTGACATCCCCAGGTCAGCACATGACATGCTGAGGCTTAGGCTAGCCTAACCAGAGGTTAGTATTGCAGCCTAATTAGTTTATTGGATTTGTACCCCACCTTTCCCATGCCAATACAAATTCCAAAGGTGGCTTACAATCTTTAGTTCTTCTCCTGCTGTCCTCACAACAACCCTGTGAGGTAGGTGAGGATGAGAGTTAGTGACTGGTGAAGCTTCATAGAGGCCTGGGTCTGCCAGGTCTCAGTTCAACTCTATAACCACTATCCCATTCTGCCTCTCTCACACAAAACAAGCTGTTTTTTCCTCCTTGAAAGGCAAATTCTTGAAATCTTGAAAGGCAAATTACCTCATATGTAGTGCTAGGTATTCTTGATACCTACCGATATTTCTTGTGGAATGGTTGAAGTATGAATAATGTTCAGAAGGAAGTAAAGGGATGGTGTTTACAAGGGAAAAAAGTATGCCAGGGAATGAGGGGGGCAACTCCAGATGTAATACTAAATGTTGCACTTACCAGCATTTAAACTGTGAGACTATAAGCTACAAGTAAGATATTAGTTCAGAATAAAAGACTATACCGCCAATACACTGTATTACTTAAGGAGTAGGATTGCCATATGTCCTGGAAAACCAGGACAATCCCATTTTTCTAGGATAGTTTTTAGATACTGGCAAGTTAGACTGGGGGGTCCTGTCCTAATTTTGTGGAACAAAAATAGGCAACCCTATTTTTTTTTAAAAAAAGATGCACAGGATGACCATAGCCAAATCAATCCAACCCATTTTCAGAAAAGTTATACTTCTGAGTAACCCTGCTGACCACTGGATGTCACTGTTAAGTCATACAAAGGCAGCCCCCCCCCCCACACTTACAAGAAAAAGAATAATCCATCTATAAATACAATGTGTTTTGCAAAACTATCTGAAGCTTGTCTGTTCAGTTTGAGTTCATGACTATATATATATGTTGGTGGTGATTGGGAAGAAAAGTCTCCCCTTTAATCATTTAGAAAGCATAATTGCTCTCTTTACCATTAACAGACTTTCAAACCTGAAGCATCAGAGCAGACCAGATTCAATGAGGATGGAGCAAAAATGCGGACAGTTGAGGACACAGTGCGGGGGGCAATGTGTGCTAAGATCTTATCAAGCCTTCATCTCAAGTGGCTCTCAAAGCCGGAATCATACAAGGCATGATTAATTTATGGGATTCGGGGACATCGACATGGGGGTGGACAATGGTTTAAAAAGCTTTAAAAGAGAATTTATAGCTGGTCGACTTTCTAGAAGTGTTGACTGAATGGTGTTTATAAAAGGACTACTACATTGATCTGTTGGAATTTCTCTTTTGTCCGTTTACTCAGTTCATTCAGTCCACGAGCTTGTAAAAGAAGCAGCCTGTTCCTACTCATTGTAATCACAGCAAAGTCTCCATTTGATTAATGAGATTTATTCCCAAGTAAGTGTGTCTAAGTGGGTACAATAAGTAAGTGCAGCCATGGGTTGCAGTGGCTCAGTGGTTAAAAATGCTTTGCTTGTATACCTGAAATCCTCTAAGTTGGCAATTTGGGACCCAAGTACTCTTAAGAAGGAGTGAACTCCCATTATTTGCCCAGTTCCTGCCAATCTAGCAGTTCAAAAGCATGTAAATGTAAGAAGATAACTAGGCACCACTTCAGTGGGAAGTTAATAGCATTCCATGCACTTTGGCATTTAGGGATGGCAATTGGTATCTGATGCTGATGTGGTGATGACAATGTTGTGATGATGTTGATCACATGATGATGTGATGCTGGAGACACCTTTGGATCAAGCTGGCTTTTTGGCCTTTTAATAGGGATGACCACTACTCCCAGTGCTCATCTGTGGTTCATGACTGGTAGCGCAGCCTGTGGGCTCTACCTCACTCAATACCTTTGCTGTTTGGTATCATATGTACCAGGGATGTCCAAACTTTTAAGTTTAGAATCCTTGGACCTTTAACAATTGTGTAGAGGAGGAAACTTCAGCAGGTGCAGTTTCTCATCTCACTGATCACAAGCTACACCTACTGAAATTTTCTCATCTACACAATTGCTAAAGATCTAGGAGGTCTGCAGTTGAAAGTTTGGATGCCCCTAATCAGGGCCTCCAAGAGAAATTTTTTTAAGGTGGTACAAAACCCATTTGGGGCCCCTAAGAATTGCAAATTTATTTTGAAATTAAAAAAAATTGAGGCTAATTACTGTGCAACAAACTTCAACAAGTGCTCATTAATTGATCTTATAAAACATTATGTTAAAACATACCAGTATTCAAGTAATGTGACAATATAAAATACTAAAATCTTATCAAGGAAAAAATTAGAATTTTTAAAAACTATTTAATAACTGCTTTTCTGGCTTTCGTATGTGCAAAATATATGTGTATGTATATGTGTGTGTGCCCATATACCGTATTAATTTGTTAGTAACAAACACTCAAATGGTCCTAGAGTCATGGACCCCTCCATAGCTCTCGGGCCCTGGAACAATGGACCTGCCAGACCCCCCCTCTCATGGGCCCTGCCCCTGATATATACATTTATAGATCTTACAGAATGGGATATAGAAGAGTTACAGTAAATCTGTGGGATTAAATAGTTAAACTGACAGCCTTTAATTCTACAAGCTGCATGTGTGTCTACGTAATAATTCTATTATCCAGCAATGTTCTTCTCTATGGCAAAGATCCTCGCATAATGTTTAATCCCACACAAATCCCATTCAACAGAAATCACAAGCAACATGAATTAAGAGCTTTGTTGTTCCACCTTCTGGCTTTTCATTTTTTTTCCTGTTACACAGGAAGATACCCTGCGCTAAATCAAATCTTTGGTCCATTTAAAATGTATTCCTATGATGGATTGAACTATGATCTCTGTCCCTGATCCATATTGTTTGGAGTGACCACGCAACACTAATTTCCCCTTGGATAGCTTTTTATATAGATTCTTATTCTGGAGGAGGGGGGCTTTCATTATATATTTCTTCTCATTAATTTCTGTATTCCATAGCACTGTTCCCTAATTAAAAATAATTGAAAATAATTTGGGCAGGGCCTCTCAGAGCTGTAGTGCCATGGACAGTTCCATAGGAGCAAGTTTAAGGACACAAATAGTGTCCGGCTGGGTCAGGAGAAAAGCCTATCTAGTCCAGGTCAAGGTGACCAAATGTCCAGGACATGTAGGGTGACCAGATGCCCAAACCTCAAAAGGAGGACAAGATCTTGGATTCCTCTCAGCCTGGCCTTTCCAGAGGACAATGGTACATTTGTCTACTCACAAGTAAAGCCACGATATTGGGCACTTTCACTTTCCCATAGAGTTCAATGCATATTTTTTATTTTTAGTTTGGCTACAACTTTAGATAGGAAGGAGATATTTCACAACCGATTTTTGCATTAGATTCTGCTCTTCAATACAAATCCAACAATGTATGACACGATGGGGTACTGCACACCATTGCAAAGTACTATAATGAAGCCAAAATGGAGGACAATGAAGCCCTTTTGGAGGACAGGAGGCTAAAAAAGTGGCCAAATCCAGAAATTTTCAGGCATATGGACACCCTGAATGGCTCCCCCCATGTGTGGAAGGGACAGAGTGAAAAATATGCATTGAGCTCGATGGAAAAGTGAAAGTGCCCAATATTGCAGACTTACTCATGAGTAGACAAAGGTGCCATTATCTGCCAGAAAGGCCAGGCTGAGAGTAATCCAATACCTTGTCTTCTGTTTGAGGTTTGGGCATCTGGTCACCCTGGAGCCATTGAACTTTGATATTTTCCACTGAGCAGCAGGCTGTGAATAATCTGAACAGCGATTCCTTGAAAATTGCCAATGAGGGAACCACCGGAAGAGACAGACAGAGTAAAAGAAGAGGTGAGATGTTTTGTATAGTAGACTGACACTGAGGACTGTAATGCCAGCTTTCTGCTTTGGCAATGTGGACAGTGACTCTGCAGCTCAAAGATGATAAGTTAACAATTGCTAAAGAAGCCGCTGACAAAGAACTATTTTACAATCTGCTTGGGTGTTAAATGCTGCAATCCTATAAACACATATCTCAAAATCTCTGTGGCTGGCCCTGCTATGTCCTTTCAGAGAGAAAGATCTGCATTAAACAGGCTAGGATAGGATCACTTTGTTCAGAAAAAATGAGCCCACACTTACATATTTGCAGTAGTAACAGTTTTACCCCCAAATCCAGAGTAACTACGGGAGCACGTAAGAGACATTACATGCACCCATAGTTACTGCACCATGGCGCAAGTGGATAAGATACTGTGCCTGTTAACCAGCAGGCCAGCGTTCGAGACCCGGGTCGGCCCCACAAGACAGGGTGAGCTCCTGTCCTTAGCCCAGTTCTGCAACACAGCTGGATCCAATCGTATTGGCTCTACCTTTCCATTGGACTAATTCAGTGCTGCTTGGGTAACAGCCTCTCCTCCATAATAATCTAACCCAGGCTTTCGTGCTTCGCATGCAACCTATGCAGCACTGAGCACGATACCATAGTCTTACAAGACTGATGGAGGCCTGTTTTTTTTTTTAGTGAAAACCTAAGGGAAATTCATATTGGAATCCAGAGTAAGTTGTTATTACACCAGAGCAAGGACTCCCCATAGTTACTCTGGATTTTGCCCTATGAGGTAATCACTGAAAGAGACAGAGAAAAAAGAAGAGGTGAGATATTTTGTACAGTAGATTGACACAGAGGACTGTAGTGCCAGCTAGAACCCATTAAACACAATGGAGCTTACTTTTGAGTAGACCTGTTTAGTATTATGGTCTCAGGCAGTGATTTTCAGTATTTTTCATCTCCCGGCAAACTGACAAGGTGCTAAAACATCTGTGGCACACCTGCAGACCACTTGCAAGCACACTAGTGTGCCTCTGTGCACAGGTTAAATCACTGCTCTGATCTCACAGATAAGGCAAGGGTAGATTTTCAGCCAAAAATCATGGAATGTTGCATGATCTTTCTATAGGCTGGGGGTAAAAGGGAAAGGAGCTTATGAGGAAGAACTGCAGCTTGCCCTGGGGCCTAACTGAAAGGAGAGAACGAATCTGATCTATAACACTGTTTTTGAAGACATTAACAACATGCTTATGCAGAAATGTATGCCATTCACCCCTTCTAAGTAACAAAAATGTGTCAAACAAAAGCAATTTGAAAAAACAAACGGGGGTCCCTTTACAATGGTTTAAAAACAGCTTTTCTTACTGTTGTAGAGAGGCAGTATGCAATTAGAAATATAAAAGTTCCGCTGTCTTTGCTTGGCTCAGCTGAAGAAAAGGATCTATCTATCTATCTATCTATCTATCTATCTATCTATCTATCTATCTATCTATCTATCTATCTATCTATCTATCTATCTATCTGTATCTATCTATCTATCAGAATAAGAACATAAGAACATCCACTGGATGAGGCCAAAGGTGTTCCTAGAAGCAGCAGCTGCTTTTTTTTGCTGCTACCATCTTGGTTGGCTTCACATAGCACCTCCTTCTGCACTGGTACTCATGATGGACCACCTTCTTTCCCTCCTTGCAACACTGCTGGGTCCTCTCCTTCCTAAATATAAAAGTAGCATCATTTTGAAATCATCATTTTTGTGGCATTGTTCCCGCTCCATGGTGGGATTCACTTAGATGATTGATGCAACCTGGGGAAAACTGGCCAACATGTCACGTGTCCTGTAACCAGGACATTGATTTTTTTTTCCCACTGAAGTGGTACCAATTTATCTACTTGCATTTGCATGCCTTCAAACTGCTAGGTTGGCAGTGATGGGTCACTGTGATGGGTCGCTGTGATGAGGCAGTGACTCTCTCATGGAGCACCAGGGTCTCGAACCGCTGACCTGCCAATCTTCAAATCAACAAGTACAGTGCCTTTAACTACTGAGCAACTGCAATCCCTGTGTGTCAAATGTGCCTCTCTGTAACCAAGGATGATCGCAATAGTCAATCGATCAACAGTATTTATTTACTGCTTTCCAATGAAAAGTTCACAAAGCAATTTACAGAGAAAATGGAATAACTAATAGCTAATGGCTCCCTGTCCCAAAAGGGCTCACAATTTTTAAAAAAGATGCAAAAGAATACCAACAGAAGCCACTAGAAAAAAACAGTTACTCATCCCTTCCTAAATAAAAGAGGAATGTCCACTTGAAAGAGTGTTTCTCGCTCAGTTAACAGGGGTTTTATATCATTATTTAGAAGGCAGCAGCATTCAGGTTGGCAACTGTTGCTCGCCTAGGGTGCCCATATAGAATGGATGACAGAGTGCCTCTACCTTTAACCAGTGCCTAGAAAAGGGAGTTGAGGCAGGTGCTGCTTTTAAAACCCTTCTACATTCTATTATATTATATGATGTATCCACATTGCAGGAGTAAAATACCCCCCGAGTGCCATCCCTTGATTGCACGTCATCCCCCATGCACATCGTCCCTGCCATGCCATCGTCCCCCATGCGCATTTTCTCGCATATGAATCATTCCCATGGTCATCAACCTCATAAGCATCAACATCCCATGCGTATCATCTCCATGTGCATCATCCACCATGTGGATCAAAATCCCATGCACATCAACATCCCCCATGTGCATCATCTCCCATGTGCATCATCCCCCATGCGAACATCCCCCATGTGCATCAACCACCTATGTGCAACATCCACCCATGCGCGACATCTGCCCATGCACATCAAGCCCCCATGTGCATCATCCCCTATGCACATCTTCCCCTCATGTACATCATCCCCTCATGCACATAGTGCCCCCATATGCATCATCCCCCATGTGCATCAATCCCCATGTGCATCAACCCCCCATGCGCAACATCCCCCTATGTGCACCCTCCCTCCCAGTGCATCAGATATCAGGCACCAAATTGGCTGGATGTTGATCAGAGTCTTCAATGTTAAGTATAGGACAGAAACACCTTGCACCCCTTTTCACCCCTTTGATGGTTAAATTTATCAACATTGTTTCTTGGTGGGTGTTCATGTCAGAGAAGGAACACCTCCCCAAATTTCATGCTTCTAGGACTAGGGGTTGGGGCAGGGCTGTGATCGGTCAGGGATTCTTCAGTGTAAAGTACAGGAAGGAAAACGCTTTGCGCCCCTTTTCACTCCTTCTGGTTGAAATTTCCGAAATCCGGTTCTTAGTGGGTACCTTGATCACGAAAGGCACACCCTCCCCAAATTTCACGCTTCTAGCGTTTTTGGCGGGGTGTTGAAGAGTCAGTGAGTGAGTCAGTGAGTGAGTCAGTGAGTGAATCAGTCAGTGACTTTTCAATTTTATATATATACATGATGATTGAAAAGTAACTCCTTATGTTGTAATTTATAAGTATTTTAAAATAGGTAGTTTCTTTTCAATCACCCTGTAGATTCTGTTTTAAACCCTTCTATAAAAACCTGCCTCAAATCCCTCTTCTATGCAATGTTTAAGGGTAAAGGGAGTCTGTCCTTCATTCTGTATGGTCATCCTGCAGGCAATTCATCCCACTTTGATCACTGATCTTAGAAGATTAATGTCCAGCATCATTAGATGCTGTCCTTGCACAGACTATCCCCTAAGCAGTTGCAGTTGCTTTGCATTAGCGCTCACTTTTCTGCATGTGGGGGTGAAAAGGAGTGATCATTATCAAGACAAGGATACAGTTGCTCGGAGAGTTAAGATATCAAGACATTCCAATTAGACCCAAGTCATTCAAACCCTGCTCATCACTCAGGCTGTATATTACAATGTGTTGCCTTTTCATTCCTAATTGCTTTCAGATCAGTCATCCTAACAGGGTCCTGGAAGGCGCAACTGTGGGAGGTGGCATGGGTAGCTTCCTCTTTCCTCTTAGCATCAACCAGACAAGAGCATGTCACCACATGTATTGTAAATGCAAGCAAACAGCTGATGGCAAGGAGTAGGAACCACACTGGAATTTCTTTAGCAGCGGAAAAAAAATGTTACTTTGTCTTGCTTCGTAGAAATACATAAGAAGACCCAAATGCGCATTCATCCTTTGGATAGCTCAGCATGGATCCATCAACCCCCAAGGAGATTTCCTAAGTTCTTGCAACAAAAATGTTAAGGAAAACATTGTTCCCATTTGCCATTAATTTTATTTGTAAACCACTTTGTCAACTTTTTAGTTGAAAAGTGGTATGTAAATACTGTAGGTAGGTAGGTAGGTTTGTAGACAGACAGACAGACAGACAGACAGACAGACAGACAGACAGATAGATAGATAGATAGATAGATAGATAGATAGATAGATAGATAGATAGATAGATAGATAGATAGATAGATAGGGAAGGGGACGGAAAGACAGAAGGGGACCACAAAATTTGGCCATCCGAATGGTAGGACCAAAGAATTTGAAAAACACTAAAAGCATACAAGATTCATGTTCAAGCAGAATGTTCAGAGGGAAAAAAAATGCTCTACCTATACATACAAAGACAGCTACCCTGTTTACAAGCCCCAAATCCTTCCCTGGGAATTAATTACCATGCTTTGTGAGAAACATGTGAAGTCAAACAATTTGGTGTTTTATTATATCTTTCCTCCCACTCATCCTCCCAGGGGATCAGGGCATATGTGCATCTCTGTCTGTGTATCTATATATATAGATAATCATTTAAATACAAGGCCTTATAAAACCTGCAGATGGCAAGCACTGTTGGCATCTCTCTCACGTCAAAGGGAATGGCTCTTCTGAGATGATGCCTGCTAAAAGATGGGTCCACCGCTCAGGGCTAGCTTCCACTGAATCCCAAAATCTTTAAAAATGGCTGGGAGAGACTCCTGATGGAGATACCCACCATTCAGCATCCAGCACCAGAGCACCAGCACCAGAGAAAATATGTTCTAGCAAGTTAACTCCTTAGACTTAGCCAGGTGGTATTATGGTTTTCCTCTTGGCATGGATGGTATCCCACAAGACACAATGCTGCACCACTTGCACTTTCAAACCAGCTGGGCAGCCTTCTCTTATCCCACCTTAGCACAGCTGCCCCCCAACTCCAATAGGCTGCCCTGAGATTGATATGTGCTTCTCAATGTTTATCCTCTGCCATATCTTTTCACATGGTCCACCTATTTGAAGTACCATTGGATGATGATGACATCCTGGTGATGACATTACTAGTTACTGCTGGTTTGGAAGGCTGTATATGACGTGACAAACACCAGTAAGAGGCTCTGGATGGGATGCTTTGGAACTCTAGTCAGTGAGTCAATCTGCCTACCATGTGTTGCATTCCTGGTCTTGTGGCAAGTGTTTAGGTGTACCACTAGACATCACCTCAAGTACCACTGGTGGTATCTGTACCACTGGTTGTGAAATGGAGGCTGCATTCCTAACTCCCAGTTAGGATGGCATAAGCCCCAGCACAAGTCCTATGTGGACCTGGGGGTGTTGCAAAAGTGCTGAAAGGCACACATCTGTGCCATTCCTCAGGGGGAGAGGTTTCGCCCAATGTTCAGATATGTGCCATTCTTCCCACACCATCACAGGAATGCTCTGCATTGAGTTATGCCAGCCTCAATTGATTAGGATTGCACCCTGACACCACAATCCTAATCCCAGGGTGACCAGATTATTCCTGAACCCCAGGGCCAAAATTCCTGAACCCCAGGGCCAAAATTCCTAATCCCAGGCCAAAATTCCTACCCGCTTAAAAAAATTGCCAAAAGTGTATTTTTTTGTTTTTGTTTTTCAGTTTTTTTACCATAACTTTTGATAGGAAGGAGATATCTCCAAACTGAGTTTTGCATAGGATTCTGCTATTTGATACGATTCCAACGACATATGGCATGATGGGGTACTGTGCGCTATTGCAAAGTTTCAAAATGAAGCCAAAATGTAGGACAATGAAGCCAAAATGTAGGACACCTGGACAGGAGGCTAAAAATCCAGACAAATTTGGGTTTTTCTGGTCATATGGTCACCCTGTCCTAATCCCTGGTTAGGCCGGCACATGTCCGGGCACAAGTCCTGTGTTGGCCTGGGAGTGTCACAAAAGCACCATAAGGCACTCTGCACCACTACTGGGAGGTCAGGACAATGCATAGACATGTGCCAGCCTCCCCATGCCACCATGGCAATGCAAAGCGGGTGATTTATGCTGGTGGGCCAGCCTAAATTGGTTAGTAATGTGCCCTAAAATAGATCACAAATCACTGAAAGTCACACAGAAGCTGGCTTCCTTATACATGTTTTCTGCAGGCTGTGGACCTGGGAGAGCTTATTTTCAAGACTGAATTAACCTAACATACATCAAGGAAATTATAATCTGGTGATTGTGAGCATAGAAAAAGGTGATGGCTCTGAAAAATCTTTACGCCCTCTTGCATCATTCCATCCACATTCACGTTACATTTGCTGTATATTCTGTAGTTGGTTGGCAGAAAACGTAAGCAATGAAATCAGCTCAGGCGCAGATCCAAAGCCATTGTCGCCACTTGAATAAGGTGCCTTTAATGAGAGGAGACATTAAGCTTGTTATTTTTTAAAATAGCAAAGCTTGATTAAGAGACATTCAGCCTGGTTTCGGGAATAGAGATTGTTTTCACACTTCACTAACTTTACTGTTTTATTGAAATGTTCCAGCCACTGAGCTACAAGGAGAGGTGGAAAGTTTTCTGGAGTGCTTCTCAAGAAATGTCAGCTAGGACCCAAACCCACATGTACTACCAATGTGATAAATTTGGATTGATGACACTCAACCTTACTTGTAGGCAATATGTATCCCCTGTTTTGTTGGGTTTTTGGGGGGGAGGGGTGGGGGATGAATGCTATCTTAACTCCAGAACGGCAGGTCAACCAGGCTGATAGATGTACCTACGGGGTAGACCTGGGCTGCTTGCTGAACTGACCTCTGTAGCTGTTTGTTGAAGAGGTAGACCTGGGTTCCCATCTGTACCTGACCCCAGATCTACCAGTCTCTGCTGCTGAGCTCAGATCTATCTGCCAGGTAGACCAAGGTTCCCATTCCACCTCTTCTAGGCTTGGCTGGTGCTATTTCCCATCCCAATTCTCACTGGTGCAATGCATGCTGCGCTGGCTCTGGTTGCATTTAGTGGCATTCAGAGATTGCTTTCATTTTGTCTACAATGACTCATTTTGCCTACAATGTCTCAGCTGAACAGTTCAATGAGGATCCCAGATCTTCAGGCCAGGGTGCAAAAAATTGACCACATGGCAAGCCACTGTGAATCAGGGTGCAATCTTTAGTCCAGCACAACTCACCCGTTTCCCCATTCCTGTGGTGGTGTGGGAAGACTGGTGCATGTCTGCGCGCTGGCCTAACTCCTGCAGGAGTGGAGCTCATTATAGGACTTTTGTGACACCCCCAGGCCGGCAGCGGACTTGTCCTGAGACTTATGCCAGCCTAACTAGAGGTTAGGATTGCAGCCAGTATCCGCAGTACTGAACCTTAAAGAGACACAGGAAAATTGGATAGCAGAGTTGACAGGGCTGCGGTGCACAGTGGTTAAAGTTGCTGTGCATGTCAATCTGAGGATCAGCAGGTCAGCAGTTTGAGATCTGGTTGCTGCAAGAAGAGGTGAGCTCCCATCCTTAGTCCAGCTCCTGCCATCCTAGCAGTACAAAGCATGTAAATGCAAGTAGATAAATATGTACCACTTCAGTGGGAAGTAGGGTTTCCATAATTCTCTTCCACAAAACTGGACAGGTCCCCTGTCCAATTTGCCAGTATGTGAACAAAATCCCCTAAAAATTGGGACTGTCCTGGTTTTCTGGGACATATGGCAACCCTCGTGGGAAGGTAAAAGGGTTCCATGTGTTTCATCATATAGTCATGCCAGCCACATGACCATGGAAGTGTCTTTGGCTCTTCAGCTTGGAAATGAGAATGATCCCTGCACCCTACAGTCCGTTACAACTAGCAGTACAACCTGCAGGGAAGACATTTACTTTTACCTTTAGCAGGCCTCTGTCAGTCTTGAGAGACTATGGTATCGTGCTCGGCGCTGCATACACTGCATGCAAAGCACGAAAGCCTGGGTTAGATTGTTATGGAGGATAGGCTGTAACCCAAGCAGCAAATCCCCCCTCTCCACACCACTGAATTAGTCCAATGGAAAGGCAGAGCCAATAAGATTGGATCCAGCTGGCGTCGCAGAGCTGGGCTAAGGACAGGAGCTCACCCTGTCTTGTGGGGCCGACCCGGGTCTTGAACCCTGGCCTGCTGGTTAATAGGCACAGCGTCTTAACCGCTTGCACCACCCACAGCCCTTTGGTGTTCCCAAAGGGTTCACAATTTAAAAAAATACAGAGACACCAGCAATATCTATTGGAAAATAAACCATGCTGGAGAAAATGCAGAGTTAATCTGAAGAGAGTCAGGAAATATTTGCCCTTCTTTAATTAGAGCCTCCCACAACTTTGGGGAAGGTCTGCATGTATGTGCATGCATGCATGAGCATGTGTGTGAATGCATGCATGTGTCTGTGTGTGAGCACTATATGGGAAATGCTCTCTCTCCTAGTATCTGATGGGGCATAGTAGCTCATCAGTTGCCAACATCAGTGGATGAAGTTGGCATCCACTTATGCTCTGCTTGTATTCCTGTGTACAAAGCAAACATTATAGGAACACCTGAAGCCTCTGGAGCTCTCTCTTCCAAAGAAAGCCTAGCCTGGCAAGTGCTTCCCCAAGGAGGCATCTCCGGTCAAGGAAGCAGGGAATTTGCTGCGCCATTATCTCCCGGGCTGGAGAACGTGGCTCCTTCTGCCAATTAACTTGCCTCCGCACCTGTGCTTAAACTTCTCGGAAGAAAGGAGAGCAGATTTTTTATGATGCTTTTGTTCCCCCTTCTGCTCTGGCAAAAGTGAATATCTGGGCATCTTCTCCAAGGGAGGGAG
Organism: Cryptoblepharus egeriae; assembly: GCA_030015325.1. Lineage (NCBI taxonomy): Eukaryota > Metazoa > Chordata > Lepidosauria > Squamata > Scincidae > Cryptoblepharus > Cryptoblepharus egeriae. The sequence goes on along the minus strand of JAREYC010000010.1, from coordinate 27,586,025 downwards.
AGAAAAAACAAACAACAAATGGCCGCCTGATATGCAAAGAAACCCAGGTATAATTTCTCTGCCCAGCAAGGAACTTTTAAAGGCATCTTAAATAAGTGCCATATATATGTTTACCACCCTGGCTGCTGACGTGTGTTTGCGAGTGCAGGACTCCGCAGGGATAAAATGAGAAGCAGTGGAGGGCTATTGAACACTATAAATTTTCACAGCAAGCCAGGAGAAAATTATTTAGTACCAGGTGGAAGCTCTAATTTCAGCAGATCTGGGAAATACAATGTTCTCATGTCTAGAATCAACTAGAATTAGTTTTACTGGAGTCACATTCACATCAGGAGTAGTGCCGCTAATATGGCCCTGTGAAAACCAAAGGCTGCAGTGGCCAGGTATCTGGGATTGGTCATTGGGAGTTAGAATTGAATAGGGGTGAGAGAGAGAGAGAGAGAGAGAGAGAGGATCATTCCAAGTCTCACCCTAGGTTCCAATCCCCCAACCAGTGGTGTTGTTAGGCTACTTGGCAGCCAGGTTTTGGCACTGCAACACAAGGAGAGTTGGCTCACCCACCCTCCATCCCACAGGCAGCCACTACTGGGTGGCCCCACTCCTCCATCTTTTGTCCCTAACCACTCCTTTCCCACCCATTCCCAGATGGTTCCCCTGACCCTTTCCTATGCATTCCCCAGTTACCTTGTGCCTCGGAGGGCACAACCACTGCTTCTTGTGCCATGGCACTGTTGCCCTCTCTGCAGCTTAAATGAGGCCACAAGCCAGGAAGGTTTCTGGGTCGGTCCTGTGGCCACCCACCCACATCTGGCCAACCCTGAGAACCCATTTCCCCCCCCCCCCCCCACACACACCCACTTCTTTCTGGTTGGGTGCTGCTGGGAAGAGTTATCCTGGGAACTTTCTACAGCAGTCAAGTTCATCTGCTGTAGTTCCAAATTAGATGGGCCATTGGCCTGATCCAGCAAGTTTTTCTTGTGTAGGATGCTGCTCTAGATGGATGTGAACTTAATCCTACAGGATTCTTATGTTCTATGGATAAGGACTGCCTTTCTGAATGCATCTTCAAATCAAAAAGAGAAGATAAATGCTTCAATCTTATGCATGTCCACTCAGGTCCTGCTGTGCCCAGAAGGACACTCCAGGAAACGGTTTAGAACTGCAGCCAAAGAGACCTTTGACACTCCAAAGAAGTGATTGATTGTGATTGATTCATTGGATGCATGAAGTGGGTATTATTGACTGATTGATTGTTTGATTGATTGATTGATTGATTATATCCTGTCTTTCTTCCTTAAGGAAGGATACCCAAGGTGGCACATGTACCTAAGAAGGTAGTGGGTTAGGGTTGCCATAATTCTCTTCCACAAAACTGGGATAGGAACCTCTGTCCCATTTGCCAGTATGTTGACACAATCCCCCCAAATTGGGATTGCCCCTGGTTTTTTGGGATATAAGGCAACCCTGTAGTGGGTGACATCCTCTTTTCTTCCAAGGTGCAGTATGAATTCAGAATTTGATCCAGTCAATTGAAGCAAAATATTACCTTGTAGCACCAGAACCATCTGATGCCAATTTGGGTGCAGTCAGTCCCTCCTGGATTATAGCACAGGTTTTACAGTCTTCTGGAGAACTTAAAAAGCATAACTACTACTCAATTGCAAATGTATCACTACATGAGTACACTAAAAATAATATACTGTACTTAACGTTGCAAGATAGTCACACTTCACCCCTTATTTGTCACAAGCAATATAATACAGGGGTCTTTTGATGGGATACTCACTGGCACTGAATACTGGCACCTCTGTGTGAGTACCAGCACCTCTGTGGTGAATACTGGCACCTCTCTGGTGCCCCAAGGAGACATGCCTATGATTACAAATAAAATCATCTTCATGGTGAGTACCCCCACCTTTATTTCTAGAAAAAGCATGGATTCATTGCATTCAACCGATTCATCTGAGTGAAGCAGGATAACCGTGAGTCAAAAATCTGCAACTAACGGGTCTGAGAGGTGAGCGCTAACCCTCTACTGCAGTAATAGTGTGTTACGTCCCTTGACATCAGAAGATTATTGCCAGTTCTTAACTCCAACAAAGTAGCTTTGCGCTAATCCGCAGCTAAGTCCTCAATCCAAACTCTAAACTTTGTTCTGCCTTTGATGTATTTCTTTGCCCAATGAATGTTAATGGAGGTCAAGCCCCTCCTTCAGAAAAGGAAGAAATTTCCCTCTTTAAAAACCCCATTGAAATTGTGGCAAGAAAAAGAAAAGGTCTGGTCAAATCTTCCAACCTTGAACAAAAGACGTCACACGTGGCCAAGATTTCTCTTAGGGTACCCCTCTCTTTTTAGCTCCAACAGAAGCTTATCTGCTTTTAAACTGCAGGAATTATCATGTATAGAGCACAAACCTAATCATGTCTACTCAAAAGTAAGCCCCATTGTGTTCAGTGGGTCTTACTCCCAGGAAAGTGTCTTTAGGATTGCAGCCATAGTTCTGCATTACCACTTTAGACACACAACAGCAATGCCACCATACTGTACTATTTAGTATGTTGGGTTGGGCAAGGCAACCCTGACTGCATTTGTCATCAGTAGCTATAGCACAAGAAGGACTTAGAACACAATCCTAACTATGTCTACTCAAAAGTAAGCCCCATTGTGTTCAATGAATTAAACTCCCAGGAAAGTGTCTTTAAGATTGCAGTGTTACTAGTACATGCTGGAAAATTGAATCCTGATCAAATACATATAGGCACTGGACATTTGTGTCTGCTTTTTGCATCATAGACATCTGTGTCCTATATATGGATATTAGATGAACTTTTAAATTTGGAAATACAAAGGCATGGTTAGGGTTAGGGCTGGGTTAGGGTCAGAGGCTCAGCATACATGTCAAGTGGTTTGTTGTTGAGTTATAGTCCATTGCCTAACTGAACTGGGATGATGTTTCAGTTCCCCTCTAACTTTTATTAGCTACTAGGAAACAGTCGGTGCAGAGGTTAACACTCACTCGGTTCCTCTGAAGTCCCACAGTTCATAAGTAGATTAATCTAGTCTTAATAATGGAGGTAGTTCTCTCCTAAGTCTCATTCCTAATGCCAGGCATTAATAACCAAGCAGTTGTTCCTTCATTAATTAATTAATGGATGATGTGTCAATTCTCCTTGCACTGCATGGCATCCTCATAATTTATAGTTAACTTTCTGCTTTTAAACAGGGCAGACATGGACCAAAGAATAGGGACTCCTGAATTTCTATACAGTTCTATACAGTAGTTATAAGTAAAAGGATCAGGTGTATCACTGCTGCACTACAATGAATTGGAAGCCCTTCAGCCAGTGGCGTATGGTCCCTGCAGGCTGTCATGGGTAACACATGGCTGTCACCTGGGGAAGTCCAGGTAGAGCTCAGGAGTCCTCTGAATCTGCTCAGGCTCTGCTGCCTGGCCAACTATTGCGGGTGCATGTTCCCAGGCTGGGAAATGTATGTGCTGTCCACAGCCAGCTGGTAGCACAGATTCCATTAATGGGGAGTCGTCACAGTGTGCATGTGCCTTCAGGGCATCATGATGCATTCATGGCATCACAGGGTGTCATGACATCATGGCATACCATGGGTGCTGATTACACTCAGTACACCTCTGCCTTAAACCTTCATGTTCAAAATGGAGCTGGTCTGGGTCAGCTGTGCCTGGTTCAGCCAACATTAGATCCTAAATATTCTTGATATCCTTGCATACAGGCCAGAAATCTTTGGTAACACCTGCAGGCAAATTGGTAGTAACTGAGCAGCGCCAAGGCTGTCTGAAACAATGGGCCAGGATGACACCATGGACACCCACTGGGAACTGGCCACACTTGGCCATTGGTTAATGGTCACACCTGGTCAGGGCAACAGATTTAGGTTTCAGCTTGTCTATCAACAGAAGGTGGTGTGAGTTAATGGGACGGAAACTAATGAGGCCTTTTAATACCAGAAGGTCAAAGGATATGGTGCATTCTGATCCAGTAAAAGCTTTCCGGTAAGGCTTGCTGGAAGGAAATCTGTATTTCATAGAAGAGATGAAGAGAGGATTAATTGGGTAAAGAGGTATTGTCCTCTAATATGTACTGGGTGAAATAACAACAACAACAACAACAACAACAACAACAACAACAACAACAACAACAACAACAACAACAATAATAATAATAATAATAATAATAATAATATTTATTGGGCAAAATACCAGTAATATCTCTCTCTACACCAGCATAGAGTCTGTCTCTCTCTCTCTCTCTCTCTCTCTCTCTCTCTCTCTCTCTCTCTCACAGGAGCCCTTTCAGATAGAGTGCCTTTTATTTCTTTATTTTACTATGAAAACTGCTTTGTGAAGTATCCCACTGAAGAGTGGTATATTCATCATCGTCATCATCATCATCATTGTCGTCGTCATCATCATCATCATCATCATCATGTTTGTTTGTTTGTTTGTTTGTTTGTTTTACAGGTTCTTCCCCTCTAGGTTAGAACAATCAGATTGTCTGCATCTGTTTCTATCGGCACAAATTTGATTTCCAAAGGCAGCCTGAAGGACAGCTTTTTTCAAAGTGCTTGCCACTCTCCTTATTTACTGAGAAAAATCCTGGGTTTGGGGTAACTTGTCCTATTCAATCACTGTTCCAATTTTGCTTCCAGGGGAATCTTAGGGATGCCATTTTTTAGAGGTTGTTAGTGTTCTTGGGAGTAGTTATCCTTCATGTTCCATCTTCTTCCTTTCAGAGATGGAACATCAAGAGTGGGAGGCACATGAATTTTGTTTGCAGACCAGATTGTATAAGTGCATGTTAAACTTTCCCTTTTTCTGCCAGAAACATTAAAATGGTCTCAGGGAAGGGTTTCTTTTTATAATCCTTATTCAGATATATGAGAAGAACCCTTGTAGGCATCTCTCAGTTCACGCTTTCTCCCATGTCCAGAATTGGCAGGACAAAACACCGCTACTGTATATTTGCAATATGAAACCTTAATACTTGTCTCAATCCTCCCTCTTTGGATCAATTTGGTTCCCAAAATTCCCAACGTTTTTGGGTGGGGAATGGAATGTGGGCTTCAGCTAACCTGGAGAACAGTATCCATTTTCAATTGTTTGATTTCTGATCCAGTAAATAAATTGGGTAAAGTGGAACCCCCAGTTACCTGTTGAATTCCACCAGATTCCTACCTCCTATTGCCTTCTTTATTGATGATGGTACACAATGATGGACTGTACAGTACTGGATTTCTGCCCTAGAAAAGCAGAAAAAGAAAGGATATATGGACGATAGATGAAAGGCTACACATCAAGGTGTTTCCCCGTCCACTGCCTGTTGCATTTAGCTTTTCATTTCTGTGGGTCTTTTCTTCTTAGTCTGCGGTGAGCGCATTTGCACCGAGCCATTTGCTTTTGCTTTACAGAAGCCGTTGCTTTTCATCGCTGATGAGGACATATTGCAACATCCTTCAGCTCAGCCCTCTTTGCTCTGGTTCTCTGCTTTCTTCTCAAGCTATCTGAGGCAGCAAATGAATAGGAGCCCTTCAGTCCTGACAGGGTTCAGTTCTGAGAGACTTCATGTCGGCAGCAAACGTTTGTCACACCAGCCTGGGAAAAAGGCTTACATAAGCTTTATTAGCAGGCTCATTAGCACAGCCTGATTTACTTGCGCAGACTCGACTCTTTTTCACACTTTCCAGGAGCATCAGCTGTAGGGCTAATGAATTCCCCCTGATTTGCATGCTAATGAACCTTCTTCCATGACTGCCCGGGATCTCTTCTTCAAAATCAAACTTTGCTGTCACTGGAGGAATATTAATAGAAATTGAAATGTGGGGGCGGGGGGGGGGGAATGGGGAAGAAAAGAAAGCCCCCAGGTTCAACAAAGCCTGTAGCAGTCTGACGCCAGCATGGAATCTGTGTTTCATATGTTGTACGATTGTGATTTCTCAGTGGGCTTTGTGGTATATTGGAGTTTCAAAAAGTTAGAGATGCAACCTCCTGAAAATATCTGCTTGGCTGGTTGGCTGGAGCCTCAATTTAACAACTAACTTTTAAAACCCATCCTTTAAATCCTTTCAAATAGCTAAAAAATCAATCAATCAATCAATCAATCAATCAATCAATCAATCAATCAATCTATCTATCTATCTATCTATCTATCTATCTATCTATCTATCTATCTATCTATCTATCTATCTATCTATCTATCTATCTAAGGGTGATTAAAAAGTAACTCCCTATATAGTAATTTATCATCATTGGCATCCTTCAGTCTCGAAAGACTATGGTATCATGCTCAGAAGTGGAGGTCCTAAAACAGTATCTTTTATGACTAAACAGGCCAATTCGAGAGTGTCAATCCCTCCCACACCGAGGGCAGATACAGTCAGTCCCCTGCCCAGCCCCCAGATTTTGCTGTTTCCGGGACTGCCTCCTTGTCTCAGCCTGCCGAATGAGTGTCTCTTTGAATTGAAGAAGGCCTTGCAGCGTCTTTTGCCTCCACCTGAACGATCAAAGGTCAGGGTTTCCCAGTTATTGATGTCCATTCCCATGGCCTTTAGATCCTTCTTGCAGATGTCTTTGTATTGCAGCTGTGGTCTCCCTCTAGGGTGCTTTCCCTGTGCTAATTCTCCATACAGGAGGTCTTTTGGAATCCGATCATCAGCCATTCTCACGACATGTCCAAGCCGGCATAGATGTCACTGTTTCAGAAGTGTGTACATGCTAGGGACACCAGCACGTTCCAAGACTGCACCATTTGAAACTTTGTCATGCCAAGTGATGCCAAGAATACATCTGAGACAGCGCATATGAAATGTGTTCAGCTTTCTCTCCTGCCGCGCATGAAGGGGCCAAGACTCGCTGCAGTACAAGAGTGTGCTCAGGATGCAGGCTCAATAGATCTGGATCTTTGTATGTTCCGTCAGCTTCTTATTAAGCCATACTCTCTTTTTGTAAGTCTAGAAAACGTGGTAGCCGCTTTACCAATATGTTTATTCAGCTCGGTATCTAAAGAGGGAGTGTTGGAGATAGTTGAGCCAAGGTACACAAAGTCATGGACAACCTCCAGTACATGTTCAGAGATCGTTATACAAGGGGGTGAATCCACATCCTGCCCCATGACTTTTCTTCAGGCTGATTGTTAGTCCAAAGTCTTGGCAGGCCTTGCTGAAATGGTCCATAAGTTGTTGAAGGTCCATAAGTTCTTGAAGGTTGAAAGTAATTTATAAGTATTTAAAAATAGGGAGTTACTTTTCAAAAATAGGGAGTTTTCAGTCAATTACTTTTCAGGTTGATTGAACAGTTCATATATATAACAGTTCAGTTTTATATATATATATATAACTGAAAAGTCACTGACTAACTCACTCACTGACTCATCAATGCCCAGCCCAAACCTTCAGGCCCTCCAGGCCCAAAAGTGTGAAATTTGGGGAGGTTGTTCCATGATGGAAGCACCCACTAATAACCAGTTTTTGGAATTCCTACTTGAAGGGGGTAAAAAGGGGCACTTTCCTTTGAAGCATCGCTGACTGATCACTGCCCTGGTCAAACCCCTGCACATAGAAGCATGAAATTCAGGGAAGGTGTTCATTATGTGACATGAGCACCCACCAAGAAACAATTTTGAGAAATTTAACCCCTAAGGGAATGAAAAGGGGTGCCTCAGAAAGAGGGAATGATGCACATGGGTGGTATTGCACATGGGGGTGATGCACACGGGGCTGTTACGCATGGGGGGTTATAAGCATGGAATTGTTGCACAATGGGGAGATGGCACATGAAAGGTCTTTTAGTCCCACAGTGAAGGTACATTTCACTAGTATCTATCTATCTATCTATCTATCTATCTATCTATCTATCTATCTATCTATCTATCTATCTATCTATCTATCTATCTGTCTGTCTGTCTGTCTGTCTGCCTGCCTGCCTGCCTGCCTGCCTATAATAGAAGGTTCACTGATGACTGACTCGCTGACTGACTGATTCATCAATCCCCAGCCAAAACAGCCAAAACACTGAGGAAACTGATGACTGCCCTTGCCACATAGGCTCTAGTGACGACCATTTCACATCTGCAACCATACAGTGGTGCCACTGTTCCACTATATGCCAGTGGGACACACGATTGGGCTTGTTAGTCTTCACTAGCTTTCAGGCTGCCTGCCTGCTTGCCTCCCTATCAAATGTTTATAGGATTTTATATATCAGATGCATATACATCAAGTGCTTACAGCATTTGGTAAAAGGAAGAGACATTCTGTCACTTTCAGAGACTCTGACATGCTCACAAAAGATCAAGCATTTGCAAATACCTATGGCTTGCAGTGATTTGATTGAGTAAACTGTTGTGAGTGGTTGCTCTGCTCAGAAGGGCTCACACTTCTGCAGGACTCATTTGCACTCATCTTCATTCTGTTCACAAACATTTGAGCAGGGAATTCAATATTTTGAGCTTCCCTGGTTGAATGCTTGCAACATCTCTAATTAGAGATGTCACTGCTGGAAAATTTCTATTGCACTACCTGGCTGGAACCTCAATTCAATAATTAACATTAAAAAGCATACTTTATTTTCAAAATTCCTATAAATAGCTATATTTTTTCCCCATCACTATGGTAGAGGGGCTATAAATTCCATCTGGCAAGCGCAGTAGCAGTGGTGAAGTGTTTCCCTGGGGACAAGTGTCACCTCCACTCATGATGCAGAGCAATGGGTGCTGTTGGCGTGGCAGATCCGGGCCCAGTAACACCTCTCACACAGGCATAAAGTATGGCATACAGAAGTAGTTTGGCACTGATGTGGCACCTCATCCCACCAATTGCTGACTTGTGGCCAATCAGACACAACGATGGGCAGAAGCACCATCTGCTATCAAACGCTGCATCCTGGTTGCTCCCATCTGAATCTGCTCCAGTTTGGCTGCATCTTTCTTAAAGTTTTAAAACATAGATTTCTAGACCTTTGGATTACAGGTAGGGTATATTGTAGCCAGAACCCATTTCAGTGTAAAGATTTGCCTTTCCATTTTTTCTTCCTGTTTGAAAGGTTCGTCATTGTGTCATCTTTGTGAGAAGCTTTCACACTTTTCATTTGCTTTCCCTCTTTCTGTTCCTGTCAGAGAAGTGTACATACAAACTTTAAAAAATAATTAATATTTCTTCCTGGCATGTTTCAAAGGTCATCCTTCAGTCACTGCAGAATAGGCAGTTCAGTTCCTAAGATACTGGATGAGTATCAGGCTCAATGAGTTCCATTTGCTTTTGGTCAGCAGAGGTATTTCAGATTTTCCTCCTTAATTTCCAAATCAATGGATGATGATCTTGAAAGCCATGCTCTGACACTAGAAGCAGACACTTGTCAGAGAAAACCTTTTTCTCTTTACCCATTTCAAGAAATGTATTGTTTCTTCCGCTAATCAGAAAACAAAAAGTTGGGTGAATTAGAGCTGATTTTTTCTGCTTGCAATGAAAAGAAAAGGTGAGATACATTTTTATAATGATGAAGGTCATGGAAAAATAATGGTACAAGCGTGCATCACTTAACAACAAAGATATGTTTTCCAATAATTGTTTTTATGTGATTAGGTCATTTACTGTACAATCCAGAATAACTACGGGAGCACATAAGAGACATTACGTGCACCCATAGTTACTGCACCACCTAGTGAAAACCTATGGGAAATTCATATTGGAATCCAGAGTAAGTTGTTCTTACACTGGAGCAAGTACTCCCCGTACTTAATCCGGATTTTGCCCATAGTGACAATCAGAAAATAACAGACTGATGTTTCATGAATGGAAATGTCCTATTACACGAAGGGCACAATCCAGAGTAACTATGGAAAAAAGCCATGTGAGAATCAGGGAGCCATTTTAATTTCATAGTAGACACCTGTATGATTTGTTTACGGGCCCCAAAAGTCCAAAGCCTGATGAATTAGGCATTCAGTACAATCCACGTAAATAGAAATAAGTAGACATCAAAATTGAAAGGGGGAGTTGGGAATTTTTTAAACTCCTGTAGGAATTACAGCTCTTTCTACCCCAATGAAGCCTTAAGTTAAACATGCCTCATCCCCATCATAGCTTTAAGAAAGTGATTTTTAACCACTGCGCCATTATTGTATATTCATGCTGTGAAATGGAAAAGCTTTAAAATTGTTGCTTTAAGCGATATTTATGTAAATAAATTGGGGGAGGGAATCTTTTTCAATAGCCAAAACCTTAATGCAAGGTGACACAAAAATCCTAGAGTTCTGTACTGCATCATCTAATCAAAACTATCAGTGGCATGGTTTATTATCTTGTATGATTCTGCCTTGAAGAACCTCTAGAATTACAGGAAGAGGATTAAATGCCCTATTATTCTGAAGGCTGGAAGAGAGAGTATAATAATGACAAGCAGAGTAAATTATCTTAAAACAATACCCTGAAATTGGAGACTGGAGGCCTTTTCCTTTAAAAACAACATAAAATAAAAGGCAGGCTTGACGGTCCTATATGCTGCATTTAAATTAATTTACACGCTACACTAAAGAATCGGGTTATTTGCTGCTTAGAACGGATTAAGTACTTGGAATGATTGGGCTTCTCAAGTCAGATGGGGGTTGTTTGAGTTGAATTATTCAAATTTACTTGGTGGGCAGAGAAGAAGAACTCTCCCAAATTTTCCTGAATTTCCTTTCATCCTCAGTCACTCGGAGGACTCATGTCCCCTTCAAAGACTGTTCTTCCCTTTGAATGTCCCTTATGCTTGCAGCTACCGGTCATGAGGCATCCTTTTTCTTTCCTCCAAATCCCATCTTAGGATCCACCTTTCCAAAAAGGTTGGCACCACACTTTGGTCTCCATTTCCTACCAGAACAGTAATTAAGGCTGCAATCCTATTCTGCAGTAACAAAAAGTGCTGTAATGCAATTCTGCGCCACTTCTGGGCAGGGTTAGGCCAGTGCACAGACATGCGCTTGCATCATCATGGGAACGGGAAGACCAATGAGTTGTGCCCGCTTAGGTTAGGATTGCATCCTAAAATAGTCACAGATTTCCTCTACTTTCTGGTTTCTCCCTTCGGTCGATATCTCTGTGGTCGATATCTCTACCTTTCATGGCACACCAGTGTATTGCCACAGTGCCGCAATACACTGGTGTGCCATGAAAGGTCCACAAATCAGCCCCAAATCAGCCCCAATGCACAGCATTGAAAATAGCTGAAAAATTCCTCCAGGTTCTGTAGCTCTCGTCTGTAGTAATGAACTGTATGTCCCTTTTCCTGGGCCTGCTTTATTTGTGGGACTGACAGACAGAGAATTCATTATTCTCTTAGGCTAGTAACAGTCTTAGACTGTTGACCCTCCAGGGTGGGGCATCACTCTAGAACAGTGATTTTCAATCTTTTTCATCTCATGGCACACTAACAAGGCATTGAGATTTTAAGGCACACCATCAGTTATTATTACCATTGATAAGGCACACCAGGCTGTTTAAATCCCTCAATTTCCCCATTAATTAATGCCACTCTCCTGACTCCTGACAGTAATTAATGTCACTCTCCGCACACCTAAGGACTATCCGCAGCACACGAGTGTGCCACGGCACACTGGTTGAAAACCACTGCTTTATAAAGCAAGGGTTGGCAACCTTTCAGCAATGTCATATCAACCTATCCTAACAGTGTTATTCCATGTGTTGACATGATTCTCTCCCTCTCTCTCTGCAGCCAGCCCTGCTTACCCCTGGGTGGGTGGTGTAATCCCATCTGGTGACCATATGGCATAACCACAAAAAAGGAATGAGGCCCACCAAAAAGTAGGACATCCAAGAAAAATGTAAGCCATGACAAAATAAAAGCTGGAAACACCGCTTTACTTATTATTAAACTAGTGAAATTTACCCATTGTTGCTGGAGTAAAATTTAAGGAATATTTGTGAGCGCCGGAAGGCATTGGGGGCAGCAGTTGACACCAGGCACCAGCAGGAACCATCAGTCATCACCAGGCACCATGAGGCACCACTATGCAGCAGACTGTGGGCACCAATGGCACTGGGAATCCCTACAAAGCACCACTGGGTATCATCAGGCACCATCAGGCAGTGGGCACCATTGGATATCCCCAGTCACCACAGAGCAGTGGTCAGCAGGCAACACCAAGCAGTCAACTCTGGGCACCAGCAGGCAGTGTGCACCACTGGCCACCATCAGGCTCTACCAAACAGTGAGCAGTGGGGGCACTGCTGGGCACTGGACATTCATACCAGGCACCATCAGGCAACAGACAGCAGCAGGAAACAATACGTACGCATAACTTCTGTTTTGTGGATGTTCGGACTTCACTTTCGATGAGGATACAAAGTACTTAAAAAGTGTGCAATCCTTTATATGTCTACTCAGATGTAAGGATCCATTAAGCTCTATGGGGCTTATCCATAGTATTTGGTTGCCATATGTCCCGAAAAACAGGGATATTGTCCCCAACAATTTTGGGGGATTGTATTTATATACTGGCAAATGGGACAGAAGGTCCTGTTTCAATGGCTACCCTACACTAGTACTATAGGATTGCAGCCTGATAGTTCTTATGCATACACAGGTTTTGGTACACCAGGGCAGATGTTCTCCAAGGGTAATGGGTAGCCATAAAATGTAAGATATATTTTATGAACAAAATTAATTGGTGCGGGTGAATGCCTGTTAACTTAAGACCAGCATATTAAACAATGAGCTCTTACTGTAAATATTGTTTTACACTTGGATGGGCAAGACATGTCCTTTTTATCAGAGAGACGGTGTGAATTCTAAATTACTATTTAATTGAGGAACTGCAATTGCTGGTTTTATCTTCTTTTGTTTTGTCATTATAAAATGTGCTTGAATGCTGATGATGGCAATGCTCAGAGGAGCTAATGGGAAGAAAAAAACTTCAGTTTTTCCCTTATTCCCCCCATTCCATCCCTATTTGCTTGACTGAATCCTATTCTTTCAGTAGAATAAAGATATTTTATTAGCAGAGGGAGAAGAGAGCTGTGATTTAAGGAAAGGATGGCGGCAGGAAGGACTTATCAGTTGCACCCCAAGTGAAGGTGGAGCAAAGCTGTGTGAGTGGGTTTGGATGTCCAGCCTTTAGAAAAGGGAGTTGGAACCCTGCTAGTTGGAGTTGGAACCCAGAGACATTGCTTTGGTCAAAGTGGCATGCTTCCTAAGAACCCAAGATCAGATCCTAAGATATTGGGTCAGGCCATAGGTCCACATAGTCTATCTCATAGTGGTCCATCAGGTGTCCCAGAAAGTACATAAGACAACAAGGGGCCTGCATCCTTGTACCCTCCCTTGCACCTGTCATCTTGAAGAAGACTATTTCTAAAATAAGGAGGTTGAACTCCCAGATCAACGGTGAGTTGGACCCGTGATGTTATGGACTTTTCTTCCATCTGTCTGTCCAATCCATTTTTAAAGGCATGTTGGCCAGGTGGAATAACTACATCCTTTGGCACTTCCTATGGCATGGAGTCCTATGGCATTACATGCTGTGTAAATAACTATTTTCTTTCATTTGTTCTAATTCTCTTATTCTCCTGACACTCCATTATAGTGGATTTTCCGAAATGAAAGTTGTGACAGGGTTTATTTTTCTGGACTCTAAGATCACTGCATATGGTAAATCATAAGATGTCTGCTTTGGGGGAGGAAAGCTATGACAGGGCTAGACAACTTAATTCAAAGTCAAGACATCACATTGCCAACAAAGATCCTTCTAGTTAAAGCTATGGTTTTCCCTGTGAGACCTGGACCACAAAGAAGGATAACTGTCAAAAGATGGATGCCTTTGAATTATGGTGCTGGAGAAGAATTTTGAGAGTCCCTTGGACTGCAAGGAGATCAAATCAGTCCATCCTCCACAAAATCAACCCTGACTGTTCACTGGAAGGACAAATACTGAAGCTGAAGCTCAAATATTTTGGCCACATCATAAGAAGGGAGGACTTCATAGAAAAGAGCCTGATGCCGGAAAAACTGAAGGCAAAAGGAGAAGAGGTGGCCGAGAATGAGGTGGTTAGATAGTGTCACTGAGGCTAGGAATATGAATTTTATTGGACGTCAGAAGCTGGTGGAGGAAAGGGGGCTTGGTGTGCTGCAGTGCATGGGGGTCACGAAACGTTGAACAACACTGAACAATTCAAGCTCTAAGTCAATATGGTAGTTGTATATCCTTCCTATCCATCCTTCCTGGTATATGAAAAACTCCCAATGTTATGTTTACTACTGCTACTACTGCTACTACTACTACTACTACTACTACTACTACTAAACTTTATTTATATCCCACCTTTCTCTTGGAGGGACTCAAGGCGGCTTACAACATCCATAAAAACAGTAACAATAAAATCCAAATACATTGAAATCCAACAAAATCTAATCCAATATTAAAACAGTTAAAAACAGACATTTTAAAACAATAAATAAACATCTATGTTAAACCACACTAAAAGAATTATGTAGTTATGCAGTCTTCTAGCCTCTTTCTCTTGGTCCTGCTTCTGTGATGTTGCCTTGACTTAAGGTCCAGAAGCTGTGATGCTAGGAAGAGCTGCATTCCTCTCATTGCATCTAGCAGATTTGGAAGCCAGAATCCCACCATCTGTGCCCCTGAAGAATTAATCCATCCCACTAGCCAGATCACAGGTCCATAACATTATTTTTGCAAAGCAACCATTCCATGCTTTTTCTGATTTAGGAACAGCCACATTGATGCACAATATGCCAATGTGCAGAAGCAATGCTTGAAACCAGTAAACAATAAATATTTAAATAGCCGACCATTTAGACAATCGCAGCAGGCAGCAATTAATCACCAGCTTTTCATTTTGCATTCATTGACTTGTCAATCAGGGGGACTTTAGAGTTACAGGCCAGCCAAAGATTTGGCAGAAACTGCCTTGAATGAGATCGGATTGAGATGGTGTTGTGTTGATCTAGGTCTTTGATCTAAAACTTTTGTTTCTGTCTGGTCTAGCACAGATCATTGCTACAGTTCAAGCAACTGTTTAGGCACTGAATATGCATTGTAGAATCTCATTCATGTTTGTGTTTTTTTGGATTCCTTCTCTGAATCCAAAGCAAAATGTCATAGCATATATCACTTTTTTAATTTATCACCAAATTTTGAGCAGAGTACCAATAATTCAAAGTTTGCTACAGCTTTCAGTTCTATCATTTAATTCGTGTATTTCTACATATAAACCCCAGATCATTGCACTTCGGTGACTAAGGGTACAATCCTAATTAATTTACGTCATCATAACTCACCTGGCATATCTTTCCATTATGGTGTGGGCATGTTGGCATATGCCTGAACACTAGACTAACATCCCACCCACTAGGATTGGGGGAGAAATGCCTTTTGTGAAACCCCCATGACAGCACAGGACTTATACCAGGGCTTATGCCAGCCTAACTGGTGGTTGCAGCAGGCCTCCGTCAGTCTTGAAAGACTATGGTATCGTGCTCGGCACTGCATATGCTGCATGCGAAGCACGAAAGCCTGGGTTGGATTGTTATGGAGGATAGGCTGTTACCCAAGCAGCAAATCCCCCCTCTCCACGCCACTGAATTAGTCCAATGGAAAGGCAGAGCCAATACGATTGGATCCAGCTGGCGTCGCAGAGCTGGGCTAAGGACAGGAGCTCACCCTGTCTTGTGGGGCCGACCCGGGTCTCGAACCCTGGCAATCCTAACCACACTTTCCTGGGAATAACTACTATTGAACACAGTGGGACTTCTGAGTAGACATGCATAGGATAGCACTATTGAAACATGGCAACACAGCAGTAATTGTGTGGAATTCAGTGACTTCACATATGGTTGCATCACAACACGTTTTGCGGTGTTTTTTCCAACGTGTAAAAGGCACACTTGCATGTCAGCAAAATGTCACACAGAGAAAAAGGTCTTCGGTCATGGTGGGGAGAAAGCTGTAATCTGAAAACTAAAAATTTGCACACCCCAATTTCAGGAAGGAATTTTTAGAAATTTATCTAGTTAAAACTGTGATTCGGGAGATGCAGAGATCAAGGCAGAATGAATGCAAGGGTAATAAAGGAAAAGTATGGGGAAAATGGGTGGATCCAAGTGGGGATCCAAGTGAGCCCCCCCAAAACTTTTAGCCAGTGGAAAATTGGTGCCCACTGGGATGGCTGCCAGAGTAGGGTCAGAGAAGAACACCTTGTGGGTGGGGTATGTGCACAAGTCAGAACGGGAGCCCACGTAGATTTGGGCTTCAAGTACAGATAGAAGCCCAGGTCCTATCAGGATGACCCAATGTCATAAATGCAAAGGCACCCCATAACATAGGTCATTCAAGAAAAATGTTGAGCATAATAAAATTAAAGCTAAAAATATTTATCTATTGATTTCATGTGCTTAATTTAAACAAGATATTACTTATTATTAATTTTAAACCTTTATTACATATAATTTAATTTATTAATAATTTGAGAAGGCTATGTGTTACCTTCAGGGACCATTTACATGAAAAAGGAAAACATTTAACTACTTTTCCAAAACATGAGGCTAAAAAAGAGGACATGTCTTGGACACTGTCACAGGTCCTCCTATTTCCTCCACTAGGACCCCTACCTTCTGGGGTTTGCTCTTCCAAGACCACTGAGATCTGGGTCTCATCATCGTCTCCCCCCCCCCCCCCCCCCCCGGGGATACATGATACACGCAGACACCAACAGGTAAGTTCCAACAAAATTTACTTCGTTATTACTCTGGAATCAAGCTGTCATTAACTCTTTCTCTTCTTTCTTGTAGGTTACAACATAGACAACAACCCTCTCAACAAAACCCCATCACCAACAACAGGTAAATGTCTCTTTGCTTATCTCCCCCCTTTGTCTCTTTTACAGGGTAAAGGTTCCCATCTCACTTCTGTTTCTTTTTGCAGGTACGTCCCGCTGCTTCCACGTCTCCCTCTCCTTCCTCTTTGACAGGCTTCTGCAACCTCGGATCGGAAAGGGGTCCAGGACATCTAAGCTTGATCCCAAGCTGACGCTCTTGTTCCTCCAGGGTTAGGGTCTCCAAAGACAGATTCTTCGGGTTCTCCCGCCATGGCTTTTAGATACTAGGTTCTTTCCATGGCAACTTCTTCAGCCAAAGAACCTCTCGTTCCTCCCCTTCCCGCTCTCTTATATCCTCTACCCCTCCCCCATCTCTTCCCGCCAGATCCCTGTCAATGAGGGAACACCCCCTCGAGCGTACCACTTGGTGGATGGTCCTACCGTGATCCCTCTCTGTTTAGGTCCTCCCATCCCTCCTGTCTTCCACAACTCCACCATGTCCTTCATGGACCATACTTACACCGCGTCCGGAAAGTCTTTGATATCAGGGGGGGGGGGGGGCGGTAGTCCGGTCTTCTCGACACACGGAGGCTCTCCCCCATGTTTACCCCCATTGGCTCCATATTAAAGCGCTGGTGAGCATCCCAGTCCACATCACAGACACCCTGGGTCGACCTGCAGAGCAAACCTCAACCATGGAGGCTGGAAATTGTATTGGTAGCCCAGGTCTACTCAGCAGATAGACCTGGGCTTCAAGTCCAGACAGGAGCCTTAGTCTACCTGTCCTGATTGGCCTGGGCTCTGGTTTAACAGTTCTCATGCCCCATTTCATCCAATAGATCTATCCCATGGGAGAAATCTTGTCATCAGCATGTAAAATTCAGTCCAAATCACATCTACCATGCTTCAGATCACTCAGAAGGAAGTGCAGTAATAAAAAACAGATCAAATTCACATGCAGCTTTAAACAGCACATAATGCATTGTAAAGCTTAATTTTTAAGCAAGACAGCTTAAAAGCTTTACGGATTTGATTGATGAGTCACGCCAGCTGTATTGATGGCTGATGACTTTTTCGGAACCTGTTATTCCTGCTTTGTATTGCTTACAATGAAGTTAGGAACAATGATATATTTTACAAAACAGCTTTGGGATGATTATACTGCGGCGGCGTTGACAAATAATGGTGATGTGCCGATGACAGCAAAATGTGTTCTGGAGATTATAAATGAATGGGTTGCATCCTTATTTATTGTAAGAGTTATTTAAAATACACCCAGGAAACTGCAACTTGCAAAGACTCCCTGGTCTAAAGCCAGGAAAGACCTGGTAGAGCAGGGGAAGTTAGGGATTCCTCACAGATCTCTGAATAACTGCAGAATATCAGCGAGGGTTTCTGACTCCCAGCAGTTGAACAATTTTAAGTGAGCAAAGCAAAGCATTCTCTCAATGCAAACAAGGAAATATTTAGGCTGCAATCTTAGCCACACTTTCCTGGGAGTAAGTACTATTAAACACAATGGGACATACTTCAGAGTTGACATGCTTAGGATTGCATTGTTAGTCTAAGAACATCAAGGATCATATGTGCTACATTGTGAGCAATAGGAACAGAAGGAAAGTTTAACAAATTGATTCATTTTCTACTCTGGAGCTTAATGAAAGTTGACAGTGATTATTGGGTTTTTGGAGAGCAGATTATAGCTGGATCTTAGACTCCAATCCTAAGTACATTTTCCTGGGAGTAAGACCCATTGAACACAATGGGGCATACTTTTGAGTACTCATGGTTAGGATTGTGCTCTCTATCAATGAAGGTTGCACAAGGCAGGTTATGGTAGGGTTGACATAATTCTCTTCCACAAAACCAGGACCCTTGTCCAACCTGCCCGTATATAAACAAAATCTGCCCATACCAAGACAGTCCCAGTTTTCTGAGACATATGGCGACCCAAAATGCAGAACACAATCCTAAGTGTTCCTTGGGCTGGTGACTTTGATT
Source organism: Cryptoblepharus egeriae (assembly GCA_030015325.1). NCBI lineage: Eukaryota > Metazoa > Chordata > Lepidosauria > Squamata > Scincidae > Cryptoblepharus > Cryptoblepharus egeriae. The sequence continues at coordinate 27,567,164 of JAREYC010000010.1, read as the reverse complement.
GGTGCATCTCTGAAAAACATAGACCACTTTAGTAGAAGGAAGAGCACTGTAGTGATCTAGAAATGGGTAGGACAATCCAACTGCTCATTGTGATCAAATCTACATAACAATGACATAATATTCCTGGAATATTATTATTCCATTATTATTGTCATCCAGGTGGCTCAAACTGAGGAAAGAACAGTGGTCTGAATCATTAGCCAAGGAAGTCTTTGGATACGATTTCATCTCTGTCGTATGAGCTCACAATTGTTATTAACTTTCTGCTTTTTCATCACATAATATGCTCTTTCCTTTTCCCCAACCTAGGCTGTGGAATTCCCTCTTCCCCAGAAGGGGTTGTTGGCCCAATTATCACCAGATTTCAGAAGAGCGATGAAGACTTGCAGGAGCGTCTCATTATATGCAAATTTGTCATATGTTACTGCAACTCGCAGTCTCTGGAAAGTCCCTACACCTTTCAGAGACCTGATAACTGATTTTAGATAAAGTACCTTTCCTACTCTCCACCACCACCACCCCAGGAATCCCCAGGGAATCCCTTCCTCCATCCAGGAAATCCTTACACCTAAACATATTTATTTGTTTGTTTGTTTGTTTGTTTGTTTGTTTGTTTGTTTGTTTGTTATATGGCATACAGTACATGGACTTATGGTAACTCAGATGTCAAGTAAAACATCTAACACCTAAACCGATTTATCCCAATGGCTCAGCATATTTCACTTTGATATCCCCTAAGTTTTCTTGGAAACGAACCCTAATATAAACTGACTGTATTTTGCTTCATGCTGATTCTGATCTTTTGCTTCTAGTTTTTTATTTGTTCATTTTTCCAGCTTAAATTTTGGAAATTTGAATATTATACTTCTTTGTTTTATGTAACTTCTAGTGTTTTTTGTCCACTTGCATGTGTTTAGATTTTAAGAGTGGAATCCTAGGCTGCAATCCTAAAGACACTTTCCTGGGAGTAAGACTCATTGAACACAGTGGAGCACACTTTTGAGTAAACATGCTTAGGATTGTGCTCCTAATCTCCAGTTAGGCCAGCCTAAGCCCCAGCATTAATCTTTTGACAGACATGTGCTTGCCTCCCTACATCACCCTGGGAAGGGGAAGACCAATGAATTGTGTCAACTTAGGTTAGAATGGCACCCTATATCTACCATCGTGAGCTGATGTTAAATGGTATGGAAGAGTATGGAAGATACAGACATTCTGGATAATATGTAAGCAGCAGGCAAGGTCTGGTGGTTGAGAAAAGGGCTGCCTGAAGATTGCTAAGCAGGAATAGACTGGGTTCAGTTTTGAATGGTAGACCAGAAAGCTGATCATGAGACAACCAAGCCAGGAGGAGTTGCTGTTTACAGCTCAGCCAAACTGCTATTTCTGGAAGCTTAGAAGGCAATGATGTCAGATGTGGTGACCACACCATGAAAAATTTCAGTGGAAGAGATAATACTGTCCAATACTGTCCAACATATCCAACACACAAATACTGGATTTTTCTTGCAAGGTAAGCATGCAACGATCAAGCTTATTCTCAGGGGGCAAATTTCTATTAGAACTCTGGAAATTCTAATATCCACCACCCAACCATTGTGGATGGGTGGCCACCAATTTTTTCTGAAAGCCTTCCTCTGTGTGATGAGATATCACCACTGAGTGGGATTGTGCGGAAAGAAATGGCATCTGCCATTTAGAGGAGTTATTGCCGCCACCAGGAGGACATCCTGTTGCCGCTCACTGTGAATCACAGGTGGTGGAGGAAGCAAAACAGCCTGAGTCATTTGGCTTCCTTTGCCAAAAATCATCTCCCAAATTAGTAAATAGATGCAAATAGTGGGGAAAATGCACAAAACGTTAATGCAAAATATGTAGGAAAGTCATGTAACGCCTGGCCATTTGTTAGCTCAAGAAAAAAAGATGAAATACATTTTCGAAGCAGAACATAGGCTGGCTAAGGGCACAACCCAGAGTTAGGGCAGTGAGGAGTGCCCTAGCTGGGCTGCCCCAACTATTCTGAATCCAATGCAAAAGATTAGGCTGCATCCAGAGAGTAAGGAAGCCTGGGCTGCATATGAAGTAGGCACCAAGTCAGTGACGCCTGGGGAGGGCTTGCTCCGGAAGAGACCCCCCTCAGATCACACTGAACAAGGAACAGCTGTGGTGCCTGCCTTATAAGGAGTCCCTGATGAGATGCCAGAACAGTCTCCAGTGAACACAAGGGGTTTCTTGGAATGGCCTGCTGTACCCCCAGGTTAGTGGGCTGCTGTCGTTGTTCCATATCCTGAGGTTGAGAGGCAGGGGTTGCAGCTGGGCTGGCCAAGAACTCAGATTTTTGGTCAACACTGCCATTCTTACTCTGCCTTATTATGGACCCTTATGGGTCTACTCATTACTATACTTGCTCCTGAGGTGGTATAACTGAGGAAATGGAAGAGGGCATTTCTGCCCTGGAAACAGGCTCTGGATACTAACTAGGCAATGCTAAACATGCCTTCAATGTGCCTTTCCTTCTAGCTGGCTATTTTTCAACTAATCTTGTGAAATATCCAGGTCCTAAAAATAAGATTGTGGTACAGTGTGCTCTTTAATAAGCATTTCTGCACTCAGAAACTATTGACATCTAACTGGTAATGAAATTCATTCACTCATTCAGAATTAAATGATGAATTGCAGATGTGGATACATCATGGATCACAGCGTAGTTTGCATATACAAAAATGAAAATTCTAAAAGGTTCCATGTTTCCACAGCTTAAACACTACACTAAGTATATGAAAGGTGATGTTTTAATGCTATATAAAATGACTATATGGTACGGTGGTGCCTCACGTAACAAATTTAATTCGTTCCAGAGGCATGTTTGTTACGTGAAACGTTCTTTACGTGAAGCAGATTTCCCCATAGGAAATACTGGAAACTCAGGAGACTGGTTCCACAACCCAAAAAATATTCATATAAAAATATTAACTGGATGTAAAAATGATGACAAAACACTTTAATTGAATTCAAAACATGCATTCAATGTGCACGATCCTATGAAGTCTACTTAGGCTGCAGTCCTAAACACACTTTCCTGGGAGTAAGACCCATTTAACACAATGGGGATGACATTGGGATGGCATTGGGATTGCAGTTAGAAGGCTGCAATCAAAGACACTTTCTTCTGCAATCCAAGGCACATTTCATGTGTCTCCCCACTTTCTCCTTCTCCTCATCCTGAGCTTCTCTCTCCCCTGCTCCTGGCTAGCCCTGAGCTGCTTCCCTCTTCTCCTCTGCTGTTCTCTCCCTCTGCCCAGTGGATGCCAGGCCACATGAGGAACAGCGCAGAAGTGTTGCTTTCACTATGGGCAGGTGCACGAGGCAGCCCTGACGCTTTTTTAAAGACCAGCGCATCTTTGCCAACTGCCAACGAGTGTGTTTGTTACGTGAAGCACAGTTTGTTATGTGAAGCAGAATCCTAGAGAAATTTTTGTTTTTTAAGTGAAACTTACTTTACTTGAGGTGTTTGTTACGTGAGGCACCACTGTATATCCATTTGGACCACGATGTTATGTAAAAATCAGGATTAATCAAAGGAAAGATGCTGAGCCACCAGTGATGGACAGTGGCCACTGTCACTTGGGGCCCAATCCTAAGGATCCTAGTGCCAGGGTTCAAAAGTTCCCCATCATGTTAATTGTTTATCTACGAGGGACTGCAACCTTTCTGTGCTCTACCTGACTTCTTCCATTTTGCTGTCAATAAAGAGCCAGAGGGATCCAGAACAGTGACAGGAAGGCTACAATCCCAAATTGATGAGCAATTAGTGTGATGGGGTGAGGATAAACAAACCATGGATAAACGACACTGGACTTATTGGATCAGTGGATATGGGGGACACACTTCTGCAATATTTATTTGGCAATAAATGCGTTCTTTGGAGATGTGCTTTAACTTGTTTCCCTGTATTTTGTACATTTTGTGGTGCATTGTACAGAAAGGTGAAATAAAACAACCACAAAGAGAAAAATAAATGTGACCTGTTATGTTTGCGATCTTAGGCAGAGACTCAAATGGAGCTCTGAGAATACATCCGCACCAAAAGGGGCACATAAGTGAGGGAATCTCAGGTTAAAGCAGACAAGATTTTAATTTTAGACAAAAGTGCCGCTCCTGGGAAAGTTGGACTCCAACCTGCTTCGCTGTTCCCCAAGTGAATGCTAAATATTTCAGTACAGGTATTTCATCAATTATTTCTCATCTCCTGTAATAGATGAGCTGTTACCACCCTCTGCTCAGCAGTTCCCTGTTCAAGTATTGGGAGGCTTGGAAATGTCGGAGACCTTTCCAGCTCCCAGCCCAATCAAAGCCTGAGCTGGAACAGGCAGGCTGGTTGGCCTGTTCTGTATTCATCATAGGGTCAGGGCAGGTTAGGACATAATCCCTGGGATATGTATCAAGGGGTATTGATTTCTCTTCCCTTAGGTAATGTGCAGCAGCCCAAATGGAGCTACCTGAAACTGTTGCCACTTAAACAGGTTGTGCAGATCTGAGCAGGCAGGTCTCCAGCCTTACTCGGAGGTGTGGAGGGGGGGTTAGGATCCAGCACTTAGACTGGATCCTAACCCCACCCCAAGCAGCCCAGGAACTCAAGAAACTTCTCGGGCCCCTTCTTTGTCTTCTGGTCCCCCCTTTTGACCCCTTCTGACCTTTTGCACCCAGGTGCAAATTTTTTCTGCATTCCCTCCACATGGGCCTTGGGAAGCAGCAGTGAACCAAGACAGTAAAGGAAGGTAAAGAAAAACCATAGGAAAGAATCTGTCAGGCTACTGATGGCCAGATGCAGGTGTCCATTATTTTCCACCATGGTCTACCTGTGGATTAAAAAAATCAGTGGACAATAAAACAGTGGAAAACATATTAAAAAAACCCACTTCCAGGTTTCTTGCTCCTCCATCAGTATATAATAAGGCTGGACCTGTATATTCAGCAGAGCCTCTGACTTCAGTCCAATTCCCATCTACAAAGCCTCAGGTGTCTGACTCAGAAATGAATTTTGTTTTTTCCAGTAATAATAAAGGGATGCTAGTCCATCTCACTTAGGGCCCAATCTTACCCAACTTTCCAGCTCTGGGGCAGCCTCAATGCAGCACATGTTCCCATACCTTGAGAAGGCTCTAGTGACTGCCCACCACCATCACAGGATGCTGGCACAACTGCAGCAGCGCTGGAAAACAGGTTAAGATTGGGCACTTATATCTTCTATTCTCATATAGGCAATTGATCAGTATGCAAATTCACAAAGTCCATTTTCTCATTCTTCAGTCAATATTTTCTGACCGTTCTAATCTTTGGCAAATAGGACCATGCTCTGTGAATCATGCATGAAATCATTTGTCTGTAAAGTCTCACTCTTTTCCCTATTTAGACGAACAGAGCTCAGGTTACAAGTATGCAAACCTATGCACTCTTACCCAGGCGTAAGCCCCACAGATCTCCCTTGTGTTTAATATTATGTCCCCCCTATCCAGACAAACTTTAAAAATTTCCCCTCGTAAAATCAGGATGCAAGAGGAGTGTAATGCAGGTGGGAATTAATTTCAAAAACAGTCAGGGAACAGAGCCGGGTAATCTGCTCATCCGTACCCTTAAAGGAATGAGGCTTTCAGCCAGCTGCTATATTTTCTCCCACAGAAAGGGAGCTTTGACGAAAACGTGTTTACTAAATACATCATTACGGTGCATTCGTACCGCTGAGTGTGCCATTATTCAGGTTGCCTGTGATAAATCTATAGGCAGCTCCAGATCATCCTACATTGCTAGACTCAACGAAGCACATGACAAAAGTTAATTAGAGTATCGCTCCCTGGGACAAGAATACCTGCTGTGAATGTTCCATTGCTCACAGCAGATCAACCAAATGGTTGCCCACAATGATTTTTATTATTAATAAATGCAGCGTGCAGTAATTATAGACTTTTTTTACAAGCAACTCAGACTTATCTCCAGTGTCGTTAAAACATTACACTGCTCAGAGACACATTGCATAGGGTCTGCAGACTTTTAGTGGAAGGTTTCGGTTACCAATAACACAATTTGTTATTCTTATAAATAGTGTGGTGGCACTATTCTGAAATCAAACAAACACACATTCATGCTTAAATGGCATGCTCTGTTACCAGCAATGCTTGGCAGTTTGGCGGGTTCATTTTTTTAAAGGCTGGATTGAAAGTATCAGAAGAGGACTTTCAGCTGTATTGTCACAGGAGACAACATTGCCGACTTTCAGCACAATCCTAACCATGTCTTCTCAAAAGTAAACTCCATTGTGTTCAGTGGGTCTTACTCCCAGGAAAGTGTCTTTAGGATTGCAGGCTATATTCCACATTTTGAAAGCAAATTTTGAGAGGCAAAATTCCTGGCTGGTGGCCATCACTTCTTTTCCCCAGAATACCATAGACCAATGCTGTGTCATGGTGCAGCACTTCTTTAAGGGACATTATGGGGGGATACCAGCTGTCCCTATGGCAGTTAACCTGATCGTCCAATCCGATCTCCAAAATCAGTTTTTTTTATACTGATGTACAATTATGTTTAAAGGGGAGTATGTGATCCCATATGGAATCACATGGGTGGTAATTCCCTGGTAGGAAAACCAGGGAAAACACTAATGTTTCCTGCAGCAACAGTAAGTCAATGGACCTGCTTCATTTGTGGGTTTAGAAACCACAGATGTGTTTACTGTGGGTTTCAAACCTTCTGCGGGGCCTCACCAAACTTTTCCGACATGACCAATAGTACCTTTCAGTTGCATGCAGGAAAAGTTCTGATGCATGGAAGCAGGGTGCCCAGAATCTCCAGGATTTCCTGGAGGTCCCCGGAAATTTGGCCAGGTAAGGGTGGCCAGGAGGACAGCCTCAGAGCCCAGCTCCCAGGCAGGTCTACTCAGAAGTAAGCCCATTAAGTCAATGGAGCTTACTGCTGAATGGGGGGGGGGTAAGATCATGCATGTTAAGAGGTTTTCAAATTAAAAAGTGTGGAATTGAAGTACAGGAAGGCAATACGAGTATTTTTGCTTTATTTTAACAAGTCCTACATTTGTCCTACATTTTGGGGTGTCCTACATTCTTTTAACTGGGTAGGAATTTGGCCTGGAGGCAGAATTTTTAGGGGCTTGGCTGGGTATTAGGGGTTCAGCATCTGGTCATCCTGCATGGAAGTCATGTATGGGATCTACATGGCTCAGATGGTTTCTAAGGCCTCTTCCCATCCAGAGCTCATCTTATATTGAGTCTGACCCAGGGTGACCATATACAATGGATGACAGAATGCCTGAACCTTTAACTATTGCATAGTGGAGGGAATTTAGGCAGGTTCAGCTCAACATGGAAGGGATTATAAAGGATCACCTGCCAAAATTATCTCCTCTATACAATGCTTAAAGCTGGAGTCACTCTGCCTTCCACTGTATATGGTCACTCTGGTCTGACCATTACCTGCTCAGTTCAGTTTTGCCTACAATGATTGAGTAGCTCCCAAGGAGCAGGAAACGGGGGTCTTTTCCCAGATCTACCTAGAAACGTTGAGGATTGAACGTGGAAACTTTTAAATGCAAATTACAATGAGCCACAGCCCCAGAACTACAGATGCCTCCAGCTATTTCTTGTGTATTTGCATTGCATATGAATTAATTAATCATTTAAAAAAGAAAAAAAAGAAACCGAATCCAGAATCTGAGAGCAGGGGATTGTCAACTGACACATCTCACCCCAATGTTCCTGTGATGGCTGTGATCCTGGAGGGTTGTGAAACAGGTAAGCTTGCAGGTGGCATTAGAGGCAATTACAGAAGGCTTTCTGAATCATCATTCCAGCCTGTCATCTGGCATTTACGACATGTCGCGTTTGACAATGTGAGGGCAATTCTGTTCATGTAATTACTGATGTAAAATGCACATTTCCTCTTTAAATAGAAGCTTGTTATGAAATGCGTTTAACACCATTGGATTCATTTAGACAGGAAATTCCAGGCCGGTTTCCAGGTTTGCAGGTTTGTAGCCTCTCGATTCCTGCAGAAGCACAGGACAGGCTGTCTGGTTTTATTAAAACCCTAGCCATCTGCTGCACAGCCAGCCCTCAAAGTATTTTATGGGTGAGTTCAGAATTTGGAGAAAAAGAATGGAACAGATAAGTGCACAGACAATGAGGGTTGAGCTGCATTGCATCACCCAGGGGTGTCATTAGGGATCGCATCACCTGGTGCAGATCGCACCACTCACACTACTCTAGTGACACCCCTGGCATCACCTTATTTGTAAGTAATGAAGTTGAGCTGAGCCTTTCATGATTTTGGGTGCAATCCTAACCAGTGTAGACCAGCATAACTCATCTGGCATATCTTCCCATGCTGGTGTGTGGAAGTCGGTGTATGTCCGTGCACTGGCCTAACCCCTCCAGGAAAGGGGCCAAAGTGCCTTATGGCACTTTTGTGACATCCCCAAGTCAGCACAGGACTTATGCTGGGTCTTAGACCAGCCTAAGTCGAGATTAGGATTGCAGCCTAAGAGGCAGGTGAAGGCTGCAATCCTAAACACATTTTCCTGGAAGTAAGACCTATTGAACACAATGGGACTTACTTCTAAGTAGACATGGTTAGGATTGTGCTCTCTGTGAGTGGGATGAATTACCAAGGGAAGCAATCATTCTATTGCTTCATGGCAGTGCAATGCCCATTGCTGTTAGCATGAAGTCTATTTAAAGTGAGGTTAAAAAGATGTCTCTGTCAGACAATTTAGCAAAAATGTCTTGAAAAACTATCATGGTACATGAATCCTTATGATGCATCTCCAGTAATGGAAAAAAGGTTGCTGTTGAATTTTGCCTTTTGCATGGCCTTGATTACAATCCTAACTTAGAGCACAATCCTAACCATGTCTACTCAAAAGTAAGCCCTATTGTGTTCAATGGTTCTTACTCCCAGGAAAGTTTCTTTAGGATTGTAGCCACAGGCCGGTATAAGACCCAGCATAAGTCCTGTGCTGACCCGAGGGTTTTGCATAAGTGCTATAAGAAGTGGTGGGCCTGGCCCAACAACTGGTTCCCTGGAAGTGGGCGGGGCCAGGCTGGGACAGGGGGCGGGGCTGGGGTCAGGGGGTGGGGCCTGGGAGAATTTAAAGGGGAAATTTTTTTAAAATCTAAAAATTTAAAAAAATTAAAGTTTTTTTTAAAAACATCTAAGTTTTTGTTAGTGCCCCCCAGCGATCCTAACCACACTTTCCTGGGAGTAAGTCCCATTGACTGTCATGGGACTTACTTCAGAGTAGTCAGGATAGGATTGGGCTCTCAGGCTGCAGTCCCAACCACACTTCCCTGGGAGTAAGTCTCATTGACTTTCATGGGACGTACTTCAGAGTAGTCAGCATAGGATTGGGTTCTCAGGCTGCAGTCCCAGCCACCCTTTCCTGGGACTGGCAGCCAGTCCCACTGGCCACTGGAGCAGCAGTCGGCCGGGCACTTTTAAATTTGCCACTCCAAGCGGCAGCCAGCCCAGCGAGGCGCCCCACAAGCCCCAGTGGCTGGGGAAAGGATGCAAATTTAAAAGTGCCCGGCTGGCTGCCCCGGCACTCGAGCGGGTGAACTGGTCCACCCGGTTATCGCGGGGCCCCACCGCTACTGGATTGGTAGCAGTGGGCAAATTGGAGCATCCGGTCCCCGGGAACCGCCCTGAACCGGTCTGGGCCCACCTCTGGCTGTAAGGGGGTCTTGTGGGGAGAGGGTTAGGACTTGTACGGAGAGGGTTCCAGTGCACAGGAATACACCAACCTCCCCATACCACTAGAAAATATGGGTTTACCCCATACCCATACCATATAGAAAGATATGCTATGTGAGGTAAGCTGGCCTAAAATGGATGAGATTGCACCCCATTGAAGATACAGGAAACTCAGCAAGAGACTGAAAAAATACTTGAGAATGCTAGTAACAGAATCGGGGCACAAATACACTTGGGGTAGGCATGGAGTCACCTCCAGAAAGGAAAGCAAGAGGGGGCAGAGGCTGTAGTTCAATATCCTGTCAGTCAGTCTAAGCACACAATACTTTATGAAGAAGGACCTATGATCTGACCCAGCATAAAGCTAATCTGACCATATGGTCAAGTTCACTACCATGTTCATCTTACAGCTGACATTCAGGGCGGCAGAGCAGAATCCTTGCTAAATGGCCTTCATACCACAGCATAGTGATTCGCAAACTTTTTAGGAAGGGGAACAACTTTTTAAAAATGATACTCTATCAGGAACCACCTAGCTTTACAAGACTAAAAAAACTAATGTACAAATAATTGTTTATTTGAATTTTTTTTTGTTTATTTCTGAAATGAGACAGTTCTAATGAATATCCTCTAGGCTTAGCTGGATGACAAGATGCCCAAACCTCAAAAGGAGAACAAGGTCTTGGATTCATCTCAGCCTGGTCTTTCCGGTGGACAAGGGCATATTTGCCTCTCATGAGTAAAGCCACATTTCCATAGAGTCCAATGCATATTTTTTATTTTTAGTTTTTTGGCCATAACTTTTGATAGGAATGAAATATTTCAAAATTGATTTTTGCATTGGATTCTGCTCTTCAGTTGCAGAGTTCCAAAATGAAGCCCTTTGGGAGGATTCCTGGACAGGAAACTAAAAAAAGAGGACAAATCCAGAAATTTTTGGTCATAAGGGCAAAATCCAGAGTAACCACGGGGAGTCCTTGCTCCGGTGTCAGAACAACTTACTCTGGATTCCAATATAAATTTCCCATAGGTTTTCACCAGGTGGTGCAGTAACTATGGGTGCACTTAAAGTCTCTTAGGTGCTCCCATTGTTACTCTGGATTTGGGGGCTAGTATTCAACTGTCCCCACTACCTATCATTGATGGACTTGGAAGAAAAAACCCACCAGAGAAAAAGACACAATCTCCCCATATTTATAAATGATAGCATACTGTGAGAGCTAAGCTGTTTTCAGGGTAGTTGGCAGCTGATTTTTGAATAGCCTGAAGGCTTGATGAAATTAATTATCTAATGATCTTTCCATCACCTGTGTTTTTCAATGGAGGCTCTGCAGGGGCCCATCATAAATTGGGTCCTGATACACAGTTTGAAAAATACTGCTTAGCAGAAGTAACTCAGGTGTTTAGCAAGGAAAAGAGTAGTTTGAGAGCTGCCACTGAATGCTGAATCACAGCTTACTGCAATTTCAGGATCAGATTTCTCTTAAAAACAAAAAAAGCTCAGTTCAGGTCTACAGAAGGAAGGTAGAAAAGAGGGAGAGAAGTATTTTCTTGCCAGCATTTGTTTTTGCTGTGCTGCTATTGCTATTCTTGAGGTAGGGTTGCCATAAGTCTCTTCCACAAAATCGGGACAGGTCCCTCTGTCCTATTTTCCAGTATATGAACTGGAACATATAGGACATATGGCTACCATATTCTAAATGATGTATGTACTCCTCACAAGAGTCAGCACTGGCATGTTGAAACATGCACAATTCAAATCAAGTTTCAAGGCTGGTCTCAATGATAAACATTTGAACATATTCAGAGAAACCTAAGATCCAGCCTAGTATAGCAACTCGTTGAATATTTAATTTGAGGTCCATCCTTGTGATACACATATTTTTTTAACAGAGATTTGACTCAACAAAAATGGCCACTGCAAATCACAGTTATAAAAACTGCTTTTCTACTGTTGTAGAGAGGCAGTCATGCCAGCAATCATTCCGTTCTTCAGTCACAGAATCAAACCTCTGCAGATATTAAGGCACGACTTTATTCCATTAAGTGCAATGGGGGAGCAGGTCACAAGGCCATTTAAATCTATTTTTCCATTTTTTTCTTATTCTTAAATTTTTTTTTATCCACAGGAGGTTGTGGAATGGAACCCTAGTGGAAAATGAGGGGCACCTGTACAAAACTCCAATGTATTGGGGTTGTCTTTGGCGCTGTAGACCCAAAACAAAACAGGGCCCCAAACCCCTTGATCATCAGAACAAGGGTCAGAATCAAGCTCAGGACTGATGGTGCCCCCCCACCAAACATGGCACCCAGAAGTAGGTAGCAGTGTCAGGATGATGTCACTGGTGATTTTTTCAAGGAGGATAGCAATTTCAAGCCAGTTGGATGCAGGGGCAGCATGATTTTCTTTCTATGCTGTCCTCATGACACCACAGCATGGGAGATTCCATGCTGGAGCATAAGTTACAGAGCAAGATGACACCTGTTGGTGCTCTGCGTATTGCCCCAGTATTGGACCTCATGGGGCCAATACTACTCATGGGGCCCTATTTAGCCAATCTGGTCAAATTGCCTAAGGCTGGCCCTGCCAGTGTATGCATTTGATATGCAGTCTACGGATAGCAAACGGGTTCAACCTGATTTTACTTCTGTACTTCTCAAGCTGCCGAACGAACTGAGCGCCCCCATTCCTCTTTCTCCCTGAGATTCCTTGCTCCGGCAATCAGGACCTTGGCTAATGCAAGGGGCAATAACTCACCGATGCAAGGTATAAATACAGAGGGAGTGGAGTGGAGAATTTTTCTCCATGTAAGTGACATTTGGTGATCCTTCATCCATCTGACACCCCTTGCAGAGGTAGCTGCCTGCAAATCTCACTGGGAAAATCCAGTGTGGGATGTTTGTGGATGATATGAAGAGGAGTCCAAAACAAGTCAAACAAAGCTGCTTTGGATCACACAAGATTTTATAAGATCCAAGATGGCAGGGCCCATATGAGCTGGGAAAAAGATGCTGCAGGAGCAACATGATCCAGGTAAGTGGGAATCACAGGTAAGTGGGAACCACAGCCCTGGTTCATTCACTCATACCACATGGAGCCTAGATGCCAGGAGTCGATCCTTCTATCCCTTTGCTTACGCAAACATTCTCTGTACCCCTCTTAACAAACGCCTCTTGACAAAAAGAGGGAAAAAAGATTGCCAAATTAATTGTCCTGACCATCTAATTCCTACTTCCTATGGGAATTCTTTTTGGCCCATTTAATGGCCATAATCTCACTCCTTGCACTCTGCACTGCCTTTGATCTCCTTTGCCTGCCATTTGGCAGAATTCCACCAGGCGAGGAGCTGCCTTTAATCTTTCTCACTGTTGAGCTGTAATAACTCTTGTCTGCTGTTTTCTCCCCCCTTGTTGTTCCTAGGCACAAATTGGTACCTTTCTTTCCTTCCTGTTTTTTTATTTCATGGATGATGTGCTGCGAGAGAAACATCTCTTCATTTGACGATCACTCATGTTACTGTGGATGAAAATGTTCTGGCAGATGCTTTCAGAGGCACCCAAAGTATCTCCGACATATACCTCTGAGACAGAAGCAAATTGTCGGTTTGAGGTTTGCGTTTTAACCTGAGATATGGACTGTCTCTGGAGAAAGTTGTAGGTGTTCAATGAGGGGAGAAAAGAATGTGCATACATGTGCAGGGAAGTGAAAGAGAGCAAGGGGTAGTTTCCACTATGATCTACACATCTGCAAATGTGGGTCAGATTTTGGATACTATGAACTCATTGACATACCAAGGGCTATTGGTGCCATGACACTGAGACTCATCTGCTTCAATTGGAAGCAGTTGAAGTGTGAGTGCATACTTGGCAGCTGGCCGGGTGATTTCGCCCAACCAGCTGTTGAAAGAGTATATGCACGTCACTCGCTTTTCAAGCAGAGAATAAATTGGAGTGCATGCTCTTGCATCCACCTCCAGTTTGCACCCAGGACACATGCTATGTTTTGCCCTAGGAATGGTACATATCGCTATGTGTTTTCCTCCTAGCCATCATATCTTTAAAAAAAGATACTGACAGTGCAATCCTAAGCATGTCTACTCAAAAGTAAATTCCATTGTGTTCAATAGTATTTACTCCCAGGAAAGTGCAGTTAGGATTGCAGCCTGAGTTGCTAAAAAGGGTGCAACAGAATGAGCCAAATTTCTCGATCATCTTACTATAAGGCTACAGTCCAAAGTAACTATGGGATCTTTTACATCGACGTAGTTACAGTGCCACCTATGGGAAACCTATGGGAAATGCATTGAGCAATCCAGAGTAAGTGCCTCTTACGTCTTCCCATAGTTACTCTGGATTGTAGTGTATGTGGGGCTTTACATGGGGTGTATGTGCACTCCTATTCTAGCACATTGTTGAACCATGTACCTTTCCTCAGACTACCAGTCTCTTTTACATTTTCCTTCCTTCCGAATACAATTACGCTTTCCCAGCTAGCCCAAAGGGATATTTGTCACTGCAGTCTGTGCTTAATTCCGATCAAAGCTAATGATTGTCTCCCCTCCAATTATTGGTACGAGACAAAAAAGGGATATATCAAATGTGTTTTTGTGCTTTAGCACTTTAACCATCCCCAGAGATATTCCACTGGCTCCAATCTATCAGGCCTGTTCCGAAGCAGCAACGGCAGGCAACCATTAGTGCAGGTCAGTTTAAAAAAAATCTTCTTTGTCAAGGTGATCAGTGGCTTATACGATCTATGACTTTCTACCTGAGCAAACTTTAAAATCTCCCCTTTGTGATTGATAACTGCAACACTTTCAGGAACTGAATCATTCAGCAGTGCAGAAAATAAGCTGCTAGTTACGGGCTAGATAAAAGTATGTAATTTAACCTTTGGAAGACAAATTAGGGGGCAGTAATAAACCAGAGGGTTACAGTTGTTTCTTTAGGGGAGGAACTAATTGGTTGTGGCTTTCCTGGACTTTGTAAATTTGTTGGAAGAGATTCATGGTCACCAAGACCAACTGCTACCATTCAGTGGTATTCAATGGTCCCCTCTTTCAACATCCATTCTTCCTTCCCCTCTTCCTTCTCAAATTCATGAGTGAAGGGGAGGCAGCTGTGGACTCCCTCCCTTCTCCAAAGGTGTAGCTGGTCATTTGGGGGTAACATCCAAACTATTCCAAAATTCAATTCAGATGTTAAATCCATGATAATTTTATACGTAAAAGGTGAAATCAGGATAATACCCACTGGGGTGGGTGGGTTTCTCCCCAAAAGATGTCCCTGCCCTCCCCTTTCACTGCTTTGGCCAATGTGGAGGTGAACAAATAAAACTTTTGCTCATCTCTGGTGTCCTTCCAGCCTCCAGAATAGCTCCATAACCACCAGGGCTTTAAAAAAACCAGATCTGATTGCTCTTATTTGCCCTCATTATCGGAAGTGAAGACACTGAAGATGCATCTGCACGGGAGAAGGAGCTCTCTTCCATTTCGCTGCCTTGTGTCAAAGCAGCCCCCAAAGCCAGCTGTCAGTCTTACACATCATTAAGAAGCATGTTCCCTACGGGGAATGCACATGGCTCGCATCTTCACTTTTTTGCTGTGCTCCGCTAAGACGGTGACTATTCCCTGCACGCAGTCTGTAACTGTTAACATCACACCTTTGAATGATGCATGGGTGCTTGAGCAGACCCAGAATATCATTTTTGAACAGACAAGGAGGGTTGGGGGGGAAGCTTAAATCAAGAGGATGTATAATGATCGGGGAAACTTGGAAACTTAGTGGAACTGCAGTCTATTATATTTTGCACGAGCTCAACTAGAAAACATCAAAACAAAAGGAGGAATAGGGAGGCTGGGAATGACCCATGATTTTCCCTCCTCCTTCTCAAGGAGATGCTGCTCTTTTTCTGCTGCATGTTAACTAGTTCTCTCATATGATATACCCACCTTGCAGAAGCTAATTAAATCTAGACCCGGATGGACTGACCATCTGGGAACCCCAAGCGTACTGTAATTGCCCAAATATGCCCCTATTAGCAAAGAAAAATAATGGGCTACAATGCATCTATGTTGCCAGCATCTTCTTGATTGCTCCAAATCAGTCAAAGCATTTTACGTAGGGGTGCCATATGTCCCAAAAAACAGGGACATTCCCAATTTGGGGGGATTGTGTTCACATACTGGCAAATGGGACAGAGGATCTTGTCCAGATTTTGTGGGGTAAAAATTATGGCAACCCTACCTTTGTGGTTGGAAACACTAGAGCAGGGATTTTCAAACTTTTTCATCTCACGACATACTTAACAAGGCACTGAACTTGTCAAGGTATACCATCAGTTGTTTTTATGGCATGGCACACTGGTTAAAAATCATTGCACTAGAGCCTGCTCTAGACAAAGTTTTTTAATTTTAATTTTAATATTTTTTACGCCCAAGGACACCTTTCTCTTTTCCCCCTAACCTAGAAGTAGCAGTGGTGATGCCGTTTCAATTACTTCTGGAAGTGCACTGGAATTCCCAGCCATTCCCAGCATGATTTCATGCTTCTCTTTGGTATACCTTCCTTCCGCTCCCCCCCCCCCCCCTTTTAAAGAGGAAAGTCACAATTCATTTTGTATGCCAACCAGCACAGCATTGTTGTCTTGAGATGATTTACTCCTTTGGTTTTTCAACAGGGATCACAGTGCTCTGCTCTGTTCTGGATACAACAATACCTTGCCTTTCACCTACTTGATTTTAAATACTTAACTTTCTCAGCCATTTTCAACTATGACCACATTTCAGATTTCATCCACCTGTTTTCCTGTTTCATCAAATTTCATCCACCCTTCCATGACATTTGCAACCTTATTGTGTACATTTCTCCTTTGATACTGTTCAGTTTTGCATTATTCACTTTTTTTGCATTATTCACATTATTCACTTTTGTTGATCAACAACATTTTTTGCTAGCTAAAATAAATTTGAAAGCAAAATAAGGTTATGCTTTGACATTCAGCCACTTACAACACTCATCCATGCTCAGATTCATAACTGAATTGCAAAGAATTGCTGTAGTAATCTAAGGGCACAATTCAGAGTAACTACGGGAAGTCCTTGCTCTGACATAAGAACAATTTACTCTGGATTGCAATATGAATTTTCCACAGGTTTTCACTAGGTAGTGCCATAACTATGTCAACATAAATGTCTGGATTGTAGGGTACTCTGGATTGTAGGGTAAATGGAATGTGGAAAAAAATGGAATGTGGAGAAAACTGGGAAACAAAGGAATGGGTTTCACACAGCCCTGGCAATGGATAAGTGACGGAGGGATAAGAGATTGTCTAAAGGTGCTTTACAGATTGGAATTTTAATTTGGAACTGGTTCTGATGACGTCACACTATAGAAATGTCAGAGCATGGTTATTTTCCCTAAAGGTCAGAAATAACAGCGCTCTAAGCTTTCTCAGAATGACAACTGACTGTACCAATTCAGATATTTAGTTGTGATGCAGGCAGATCCATCAATTCCAATTATACTGTGGCCAGGTTGACTAGAAGGGCAGAGGGCTGAAAAATAGAAAATGGAAGAGGCTTCTTGGATCCTTCTAAATTTATCCTGAAGCTAGATGATGCAGTCTACATGCCATCTTTGGGACAAGGCAAACATCTCTCCTGCTGTTGCCCTTCTGCACTCTGGACCTAGAGGGATCACAGAGCCTTCATAGCTAACAGCCAACAACGACCATCAATATATCATTAGGCAGTGAATTCCATAGATCAGTGATTCCCAAACAGGTGACTGCTTCTATAGTTCTGACATAAGGTGACCCTGTTCCCTAACTTTTTAACCGTGTTCTAACCCTAACCCTGTTCCCACACTTTTAAAAATGTTGGACCCACGTAGGCTTGCAAGTATTAAAAATCTAGAAAGAATATCTTCACTTATTTATCCATAATAATAACCATAAAAATGCTTCAACATTTATTTCCTTATGTAGTATTTACATATGTTTGCAAATTGCAGGACCTCTTTGTAGGGCAACTAATTTTTTAAAAGCCTTTAGGCTTGATGCAATTAGTTATCTGATCTTTCCATCTCATGTTGGATGACTGTGAATTCTAATATTACGAGAAAGGTGGAAAAAGCATCTTTGTATACTGCCAAATACACTATAAATACACCAAATACAGTGTGTTGGCTCATAAAAGTACCCCCAAATCTACACACGCACACAAAACACACACCCAACACATTTCCCAGCAAAATAGAAATAATTAATTTTGGAGATTTAGAAAGATTTAGAACCCTGCAAAATGTACAGAATTTTTATTGTGGATGTGTTCCTCCCTCCTAAGAGGATTCTGCTAATTAAACAAGAAGAGATTATCAAAAGTTCGTCTAGAGCTGATAAAATCCTGCTACAAATTAAAATGCATGTAAAGCTAATCCACCACAAATGGTAAAAAATGTAAGTGAATGTACCCGAAATGTTTATGGTTCCGTGCTCGTCATGCAGCCATCAAACAGGAATGTTACCATCAAACTGAGCATATTGAAAAATGTCCAAGGGCAAAAATAATCAAATCTCTTCCAAATATGTTTTAACTTTGGCTTTTGGTTTACCTGTTGGGAGCTGGAAAGCAAAATCTAAGAGCAAACTAATACCTCCAATATGGAGAATCTCAGGTTCTTAATTTTTGCATTGTCATTTTTGCATGGATTTTTGCAAAAAATAATTTTTTTTTGGCATTGTGGCTGTGGAATGACATCCTGGAGTTCCACCATCGTATACTAATGTGATGTTTTTATGCCGCCCATAACCTTCTTTTACTCCTGTTTCTTGGTGCGTCCTAACTTACAACTCTTGCTCCCTCTATCTATCCCTCTAACCTCTATCTTTAGATCAATCAACCAGTCAGTCTGTCTTTCAGTCTGTCTGCCCATCCATCCATCCATCTGGTAGGTGAGGACTGGCCCAAGGTCATCTAGGAAGCTTCATGATTGAGTGGTGATTTGAACCTGGATCTTTCAGATCTACTTGTAAGTCCAGCTCCTGAATAACTACACCATCCTGTCTATTGTAGAGCCTTCTTGGCACCATTTTCCAGTAAACTAGAATTTTGCAGCTCATCCAGGCAATGGGGTTATGTAATCTTTCTGTTCTCCTCAGCAACAATGGCTTATCTTTTACAATACTGGACTTAACACTTACCTTTGTGTCCCGTTGGGGCCCTTTAGAGCTCTCATTCCATCCAAATGGAGGCATCCCTTGATTATGGAGGTTGCAAAGCCTGTAGTCCTGTTATGCATTACCAAATTGCTCCAAGTGCCGGCTGCGGCCATGAATTATTTATGGGACGGTTATTGCCGAGGCAGATACATAATGAACATTGTTATTCTATGTGCTCTACACATGTTAAATTGTTCATGCAATAATGCCCTTGTCAATACTGTTTAGGATTAGAAACCCTCCAAAGCAGATTCTGACTCTTAAAAAATGAATAGGTCTGGACTAGAATACCAGGGGGAATTCGTGATCATCAACAGCCAGAACAACAGAGAGGCACACCATGGGAGTCCATGGAGTTTCCAGCTATCAGGTATTTTACTTGTCCACTGATATTTTATGCTCATTTTCAAGCATTTATAAACCAGGTATTTTGAGCTTAGCTGGAGCTGGCTACAATTTGTTTCTGTTGCTGGAGAGGAATGCGGAAATATCTGCGTTCAATCTGAAATCCAGTCGACCATTTGCACATGTGCCCAGGAAACATTTGCAATAGTGTGAGACTGGCAAATTGTTTCATTGTTGACAAAGCCATGGTTATGCTTACCAAAGTTGGCACCTTTGAGAACATCGGCCACTCACAAAGGTTGGCTGAAAAAAAAAACATAGTGGACACCACCCAACAACCCACTAAATGACACAAGTCAAGATCTGCTTTGGTATCAGACCACAATTATTGATTGCAACAGTCAATTCAACACATCCTGACTCAGACCTGGTCAAGATAGAATTTCTCTCCCTATAGCATTGGTATTGGCCACAAGAAATAGGCCAGAAGCTTCTGTTGCTTCCATTTGAACATTGCTACCGGGCTTCCACTGACCTTTGGTTCTCCATTCCAACCCCTGGAAAAAGATCAAGGAAGCCAAATTTCTCAACCTATCTCATGATTTTGAGACAGACTCTGCAATCCAGCCTGCATCAATAACCTGTATCTCCAAGATGGCAAGCCTCCTGAGATCTGTTCTGGTTGTTCTTTGACTCTTGCTCACTTTAGTGTGTATGCTGACTCCTGAAGGGCTCAATCCTAACCTGTGGTTAGACCAGCACAAAGAAGTTCTGGTGCAATATCATTCCAAACTGAATTCCATTAGGAGGAATGTCTCTGTTTTTCCAAAATGTGTGCGTGTGTAT
The DNA here is from genome assembly GCA_030015325.1 of Cryptoblepharus egeriae. Classification (NCBI taxonomy): domain Eukaryota; kingdom Metazoa; phylum Chordata; class Lepidosauria; order Squamata; family Scincidae; genus Cryptoblepharus; species Cryptoblepharus egeriae. The sequence goes on along the minus strand of JAREYC010000010.1, from coordinate 27,546,997 downwards.
TGTCTTCTCTAAATTCTTCATTCCCTCAACACTTCTTTGCAGGCAAAATTCTGTGGTGACTCTAGATCCACAGCACTGGAATTGGATTAGGACTTAGGGCATAATCCAGAAGTGCGCTTGGGTTACCTTATCTATCACTGGTCTGACCCAACTGCAGGATGGGCCACCCTTGTTATTCTGGAGAAGGCTTGAGGCAGCCTAAGGCAACATAGGGTGCCCCAAGACAGGTGGACCTGGGATGTCCCAGCTGGGGCAGCCTAGACAGTTCAGGAGAGGCATGTTGAAGGCATGTTCAACATTGCCTAGGGCAGAGCAGTTACTCTGTATCCAGAGCCTGTTTCCAGGGCAGAAACGCCCTCTTTCAGCTCCTCAGAGTTATACAATCTCAGGAGCAGGTATAACAATCAGTAGACCCATAGGGGTCCATGATAAGGCAAAGTAAGAATGACAGTGTTGACCAAAAATCTGAGTTCTTGGCCAGCCTATCTACAACCCCTGCCTCTAGTCTTCAGGATATGGCACAACTACGGCAGCCCACTAACCTGGGGATGCAGCAGGCCACTCCAAGCAATTCCTTTGCATCCACCCTCCGCCAGAGGTATGGCAGGCACCACAGCTTGCCATGTTCAGTGTTCCTTGTTCCTTTTTCCATGTTCCTTGTTCAGTGTGATCTGAAGGGTGCTCCTCAGGAGCAAGTCCTGCCCAGATGTCACTGACTTGGCGCCTACTGAGCATGCTCTGGAGCAGTAGGGCAGCCCAGGCTTCCTGACCCTCTGGATGCAGCATAGCTTTTTGCTCTGGATTCAGTATATTTGGGGCAGCCCAGCTATTGCACTCCTCACTGCCCTCACTCTGGATTGTGCCCTTAGCTAAGGAGTTTATAGCGTAGCTGTTACTCTTTGGTTGCCTTGTAAGGAATAACAGATGAGAAATAGATAGGAAGAAACAAAAGGAACAAGGATGAATGCACCAACAGTCGGAAATTAATGCACCCAGGACAAAGCGGAGCCCATCTTTGCTCATGTTCCATGTAAACCCTTTTTCTCGTCAACTTGTATACAATGGATTTGTTTATTTGTTTATTAGCTAAACAGGATGCATCCCTTTCGTGTTGGTTGCTGCTAGCCCAGAGTTTCTGGCATGCTCTCGTTCTTCAATAAAGAATTACCTATTTGTCTGCAGTGTACTTTTGGGAAAGCTTTAATGCATACGCAAAGTGTGTGGTTGATTCACCAGTACATTGAATACTTGTTAAGTGTGCACTTTCAGGAGTAAAACCTGCCAAAAAAGAGAAACCCCCACCCCTCCAAACACTCTCACCCCTCTTTGGTAAACAGGGCGCATAGTGTGAGTGTTTATGGTAATTACTCCTTTGTGCCGGCAACGGAAAGAATGCCATTAGTGGAAAAAGGTTTCCCACAGCCTGGTCTTTTGATATGCTTTGTGTGTCATACAATGTAGCAACACAACATCCCACATCAATTGTGTCGGAGAAACATTAACTTTTCTAAAGCACTTATCTTAACTGATCCCATTGTGCTCTGATATTACAGCATGTACGAGATCGAATATTTGCAGCGGACCACCTGCTGGGACAAAAAACACCAACATTTTCTTCACTTTTGCATCCTTTTAACTCAATGGTTGTCAGATATCTCTTCTTTTTCAAGGAGTGCCCATCATTTTCACACATGTCCTCTTACTCCAGGACTTTCTAGGAATCTGACAAATGGGAAAGACCAAAATCCAGAGGATGAGCTTGTCCAGCACATGTCACTTGCTTCAACCCAAGTGTATTGTGAACATGCCATAAAGTGTGTTCATGATTATTCTGGAGGAGGTTGGCTGGTGTAAGTATGCATGCCAGCCTCCCTGTGCTGGATCTGGACAAGCAGAGGATACATTTGCACTGAATGAGGGTGGCTGGCACATGGTGGGTGGCACATAGTAGTGGGAGGGCAGAGCAGGAGTGTTTTATTGGGGGAGGGTAGAAGGAGGGCCAGCTGATGGGGTGGGAATGGCTCCAAATTCTTAATCCCAAATCCTGAATCCCTTTATGGTCATCCTGATGTTAAACTGGGCTGCTCCGATTTGCATTACCAATTTTTCTGGCACAAATAGCTCCATCATCATCACCATCACCATCATCATCATCATCACCACCATCATCATCCTTTATTTATGCCCACCTTTTTCCTGGAGGGACTCAAGTTACCATTACTCTCAGTTGTATCCCAGCTGTCTCCTAACCTGTACTTGATATAGTAAAAGCCAGTTGGCCTGTTTGTTTCTGTGTTAGGTTAGGACTGGGCTGTATCTTACCATATCAGGGAATTTGAAGCCCCAAGAATGTTTCCTAATATGGACATAGAAGGAAATAGTTGTGGTGAAAAAATATATTAACTAACATTGTTTATACATCAGTGAGTGTTCGATGCAGGCATGTGTTTTGCTACGCTTACATGCAGATTAATTCCAGAGATAGAATTTATCATTTGGAGAGCTTCTCCATCAAGGACCTGTCACAAAAATTCACAACTGACCCTGATGGCACAATGACACTATCAATATCAAATTATGATAGTTCTCAACTGATTAAAGTGGTGGGTTTTTGTTGTTATTGCTTTAGATTAAGCATCCACTCTTAAACTGATTATCAGATTAAATAAATGTGCAAACCCTCAAACTTCAACACAGACACTCTTTTGTTTTATTTTTTGGGACATAGTGAAGGAATGGTAAGATAAGCCAAAAACTACCACTCACTGATAGAATGAAAATGCTCACTTAAAGGCTTTCCATTTTTACGCCTGTTACAGGCGTCACACTCCAAAAGTGACTGCATGAAAAAGTAAACAAGATTGCCCTTAACTCGTGGATTAAACATAGGCTTCCAGTGATTTATGAACTGAAGGTTAGCAAGGAAAGAATTTCCCTCCCTGTTCTGTTCCTTGATTATTCCATGAGCTTGCTGTGCCCTGCAGTTTAACTGAATAATTTCTAACATGCCTTCAAGAATTGGATAGGGCTGATTTGAAATACACCCTCCCCTTGTCAGACCAATTTATCAACTATTTTCCATGTCCCTGAAAATGGTGGCGTTTTCTGCCTTTTTGTAGTATCAGTAATATTCTTTCGGGTGTGGAGTTGTGTTGTGTGTGTTTGTGTGTGTGTGTGTGTGGAGTGTGGGGTTGGGTTGTGTGTGAGGGGCAATCCCGGTATCATCCCAATTCCAAACAGGTATAATATGTCTAGGTAGGGCAAGTGTAGGTGGAGCTAGAGGGGTTTAGGACATGTGTAGAGTTGTGTGTATGTGTGGGTGCATGGATGGGTGTAGAGTGTGGGGTTCGGTTGTATGGGGGGGTCAATCCCAGGATCACCCTCATTCCAAAAAAGTATAATATACCTATATAGAGCAGGTGTGGGCTGAGCTAGAGGGTTATAGGATGGACAGGCGTACGGACAGAACTTGCCTTTTATTTATACAGAAGTCTTCCTCTACTTGGCTTACTCCTACTAAAGTCCATCATTAGTGGAGAAAGAAAAACTTGTTGTACATTGCCCAGGGTAGTGTTTTTCAACCTTTGTCCCTGCTTTGAAAGTGGGCATGGAAAGTACTTGGAAATAGTTTGGAGGTATTACCAGAAGTAACTAGTGATTATATCATTGTCAGTTATTTCTGGGTTGGGATGACTGATGCGGTCAACAAACACAGGTAAGAAGCTCAGGATGCCTGGGAGAGTTTTCTTGAGCTCACAAAGCCCCAGACTGCCACTTGTCACATTGTGTTATTGGATGTGCTGCAAGGCTGGGGAGAGTGTCTTGGGAGTCCTGCTTGTACCACCAGATTGTCCTGAAGTCCCACCCATGATACGTGTATCACTGGTTGAGAAACACTGGGGAATGAATGAACCTGTTTCCCATTCCACTCAAGGCAGAAATGTCGGAAAATGTTCCCCATTCCCTAAAGAAGAGTATCTGAGAAACTGCAGAATAAAATACAGTTCAGGCTAGCACCAGAATTGGAACACATACACTATAGCTTTCAGGTCCATCAGCTAAATTCTGGGATTATCAGCCAGTGATAGAAGGGTGAATTAGGGTGCAATCCAGAGTAACTACAGGGAGTCCTTGCTCCAACATAAGAACAATTTACTCTGGATTGCAATATGAATTTCCCATAGGTTTTCACTAGGTGACGACTTAACTACGTTGATGTAAATGTCTCTTACATGCTCCCATAGTTACTCTGGATTGTAGGGTAATTGAACATTCCTAACATATCTACTCAAAAGTAAGCCCTGTTTTTTTCAATGGGTCTAACTCTCAGGAAAGTTTCTTTAGAATTGCAGCTTTACGCCATTGGTGCATCTAGCTCAGGACCACATATTAGTGATAGTAGCTCTATGAGTTGTCAGCTTGAAAATGGGGTTGGTCTTTCTCTGACCTGCAGATGCCAACAAAGGAAGCTCGGAACCTTTACATTCAAAGTAACTCACATGTGCATTTTTAAAACCAGATGCACCCAGAGCACCACAATGCAACTGTGCATACCATACATCAAGGTAGTGTTTCTGTGACTGCTTCATTCAAGGGCACACACACATGCACACAACTGGAGATGTATAAGAGATGACAACAATTCAAATGGACTGAAGTCTTGGAAAGCTTCAATAAATTACACACACAGCAGCCATCATTGCAAAATCCAAATCAGATAAATGAATAAATAAAAGCAATAGGGAATGTCTGATGCATCAGTTCCATTTTGGAAAGAAGATCAGGTAATTTGGAACTCTGGAACGGAGGGAGAAAAATTCAGGTGAGGATCATATCTCAGAACCATCCCAACTAGGATCACCCACGTGGGAATACGAAGCCGGTTTGGAGTAACTCACACCATTGTTCCATCTAGCCCAAAACTGATTCTGTCTGGCAGTGGCTATTGAGGGACTAAGGGCAAAATCCAGAGTTACTATGGGGAGTCTTTGCTCCAGTGTAAGAACAACTTACTCTGGATTCCAATCAGTGATGGGCTTCAAAGAAATTAACAACCGGTTCTATGCCTATCTGACAGCCACTTTTCAATGGCTATTTTTAAACTTTATATGTCTTATCTCTCGTTAACAACCAGTTCTATAGAGTAGGTGTGAACCTGCTGGAGCCCACCACTGATTCCAATATGATTTTCCCGTAGATTTTCACGAGGTGGTGCAGTAACTACGGGTGCATGTAAAGTCTCTTACATGCTACCGAAGTTACTCTTGATTTGGGGGATAGGCAGAGAAGAATCTTTTTAACCAACTGTGTTCCCTGAAATCCAGCAGGAGAAGACAGGGACAGAAGTGGAACGTTTTGGCATGTACTGTCGCACTGGATCTACCAGTGAGCTATAGATGCTATCTTCTACTGAATCAGCCCCTTGGTCCTACTTGCCTGTTGCAATCTCCTGTAACTGACAACAGCTGTCCTTTTCCAGTCCCAGTTCCTGGGTTCCTTTTTATCTGGAAATACCTGGAAACTCTTCCATGCAAAGTAGCTACTGAAGCACACTCTGCCCTTCAGAATTGCTCTCAAGCGCTTCATCCTGATAACCCTGGCACTGAGTGTGCTTTTAAAATTCTTGCATGCTATACAGTAAACATTTCAATGCAGAGGCTTGATTTAATCAGCCTAATACCCTACTTTTGAAATCACCAGAACGTGACAGTAATGCAAAGAGAAGCATTCTCTCACCAGGTTCACTTCTACAATGCACAATGATATATATATGGAATTCACAAGGATATATATCCTTGTGAATTGAATTCAGAACATACCGTATATCCTTTTTCCCGTGAAAATGAAGATTTGTATTTGGAACATATATTACAAGAGATTCCCTTTTAACTGGACTAGAATATTTTGCACAGAGGAAGGGGGAGCCTGATCCAAGCTGAGATGGTCATTGATATAATCATTCTTCAGTCAAACTCTGGAGGATGATAAATCAACAGTTAATTGTCCACCCACTTGCGGCACTAAAGCAGAGAAATCCAAGAAGTCAGAGCAGAGCAAGTTACTTGTAATCATCTTAGTCATTTTGGAGGGTCATCTAAGTGACAGTTGCCTTGAATTTCATATACTGTATGTAAGGAAATACATTTCGGGCACAATCCAGAGTAACTACGGGAGCACGTAAGAGACATTACGTGCACCCGTAGTTACTGCACCACCTAGTGAAAACCTAAGGGAAATCCATATTTCAATCCAAAGTAACTTGTTCTTACTCCGGAGCAAGGACTCCCCATAGTCTGGATTTCACCCATAGTTGCATGATTTTACCAATTTTTGTGATTTTGATCACCCCCAGTTTGTCACCCTCCTGAGGGTGGTACCCATGGCCTGGGGCTGCTTAGACCCCCTAGAAATGCCACTGATCAACTGTATGTCTAGAGGTTGTGGGTGAAGCTTCTGGAAAAATACCAGCTCCAGGTACCAGAAAGACCTTTCAGTCATACACAGGATTCCCACTGTGCCACATCCATAAAAGATCATGTGTTATATGTTGTGCATAAACAAGGTCTCTTTCCTAGCCGGCTGGTGCTGCGCATGCCTGGCTATTAAAAGAAGGGCAGTAGGAATTTAAAAAAAGTTTGCAGCCCATCTGTTCTTTCTTTCCCTTCCTGAGTTGCCTCTTGATGGACAGGTTGAATGGAAGGTATTTTTGCCGGTCTGAGCCAAGAAGAGTTCAAAGGAGCCTGTGTTTGGCGGTCCATGCAAAATGTATGTGCAACTCCCTTGTTTTATTTATGAGGCTTTTGCAAAAAAGGTGCCCGTGGCTGTTATAATCATGGCCGATTGCTATGCATGGTAAATGCAGGCCTTATCGCTCCCTATTTGCATGTGAGGCTGGCCAGCTGAGCCTCGGGCTGGAGGCAGACAGTACAAGTTGTTTGTTTCCAAGAGATAGTCTGAAGAGGTACGAGAGAGGCATCATCGGAGAACATGCTTGCGCCTTTCGTTCAGTCTACTGTCATCCCAAGGTAGGCAGTTGCTAAAATCTGAGCATAAAAGGTTGAATTATCCCGTAACAAAGCAGTCTTACAGAAGCTTTCGGAAGGAGATTGGACCCAGGACACATGGGAGTAGACTTGGTGGAGGTGCAGAAGAGAATGATCAAAATGATGACTGGGTTGGGCGCCATCTTTATGAGGAAAGTCGACAGTATCCGAAGCTCTTAAAAGAAACCTGAGGAGGGACATGATTTAAATGTATTAAAAAATGCATGAGATGGATGGAGTGGACAGAAGGATGTTCTTCTGATAGCACCAGAACCAGAACACATCCACTAAAATTGAGTATCGGGAGAATTACATTAGACAAAAGGAAATATTTCTTTACCCAGTATGTGATTAACAGTGGAACTCCTTGCCACAGGATGTGATGATGCTATCTATCCAAAGGGGATTGGAAAAGATTTCTGGAAGAAAACTCCGTCACAGGTTACAAGCCCGTTATGGGAATATGCAACCACCTGGTTCTAGATTTAGGCTATCTCTGAATGTCTGATGGAAGCAACTGGCACCAGGATGCTGGTATTTGTGATCTTGTGTGCACCCTGAGATGTTTGTGGGCCACTCTGAAATACAGGAAGCTGGATTAGATGAATCATTAGCTGATCCAATGAAGGTTTTCTGATATTTTGCTGGGGTGATGGAGGTATTACAAGGTGCATAAAGAGGTTGACAGTCAGAGTTGGGTAGAATAAATCAGTAAAGAGCTGGAACAGGTGCTGACAGAGGACAGAAGGTATAGTTGTCCTGCTTGAAAATTGTATGGAAAACTAAAAGACAAGCTGTTATGAGAGTCAGCAGGATTCAGTGTTGTGACCTGTAACTGTGAAAAAGTGACAGACTCATAACAACTTTGCCAACCTGCTACTTCGGGAAGCTCAGAAGACATACCCAAATGCCATTTATGATGGCCATGCCATGAAGAATTCCCTCTAGAAGTGAAGTGCTTGTAGAATAATTGTAAAAAAAACTCATCTGAAATAAAGATGCATTTTATAGCCTGCCTATATGAACTGCCTTGAACCTGTAAGGCTGCAATACTATCCACACTTTCTTGGGAGTAAGCCCCAGTGACTATAAAGGGACTTAATTCTAAGCAGACATATATAAGATTGGATTTAAAGACTCTCATAACAGTGTCTTACAACCTTACATATGCATTTGCAATTTTACAGATTCACTTTTCAGTAATAAAAAAGCAATATTCAAATGTTTCTTCTTCTGATTATGATTATGATGATTATGATTATTATGTACTATTTCACAGTCGCCAGGTGTTTGACTGGAATTGGCTCTGCTGTGATTCGGTTCCTATTCAAGGAACTAGGAATCACAAAGGTATCGTCTCAATATGTGTGAAATTCCCAGGAGTGCTGCTTTTTGTAACTTATTGTTATTGTTATTAATCCCATGTTAGTTAAGGAAGAAGCTTTTGAGCTGACCAGGATTCTGAAGAAGGACTGGGTGGATTGGGACCTCAGAAACTGGAGGCATCCCATGGGTCTGGAGGTATCCAATTTTGTCTGGCTGTAGGGAGATCCTTCTGCTAACCAGAGCTGTCCCAAATATTCTGTCTTGCGAGTTCAGAATATCAAAGTCGTGAATTTGCAAGCATGAATTGTGGTCCTGGATGCGTGAAACTTTGGCTGCAATCCTAAAGACACTTTCCTGGGAGTAAGACCCATTGAATACAATGGGGCTTACTTTTGAGTAGACATGGTTAGGATTGTGCTATGAGCAAATTGACCACTCATGAAGAGCTAAACTTTAGGAAGGAGCTCATGCTTGCAAAGAATTGACATTTTGATCTCTTGAAAGAGATCAAATGGTTGCAGCCATATGTCCCAAATGGATGTTGCCATATGTCCCCCCAAAAAGGGACAATCCCAATTTCTGGGAATTGTGTCCATATACTAGTAAAGGGGACAGAGGGTCATGTCCCAGTTTTGTGGAAGAAAACTATTGGAACCCTAAATGGATGGTCCACATTGGATTGTACACTTACTTGGAACACTTAGAATAACTCAATGACATCAGGTTGGATCCATCTCTGATACTTACTCAAAAATTTCTTCAGTGGAAAGAGGAGGGAATAATTTCTCAGCTAGGCATTCAACAACAGCCTTGCTGATGCAACAAACACAATTTCTGATTTACAGCTTTAAAAAAATATTTGAAAACTGTCAACGTATCTTCCATAATCTTCTTTTCTCTAATCCAATTCATGCAGCTTCTCCTCATATGACTTGTCTTCCAGGCCTGTTTTTATCTTCATAGCTGTCCTTGGAATCCTTTGAAACTTGTCAATACCCTCCTGAAACTGCAGTGCACAGGACAAAACACAGCCAAAGAAGGGCACCTGATTTTGTAAAATTTAAGACCTAATAACAATTAGCATTTGTGCAGAGCTTTTGAATGTTCAGAGTACTTTATATCAATGTATCTTACAATCCTTAAAGTGGCCTTGTCAGGTAGGTAAGAATTATCCACACGTTGCACTGGGGAACGGATGCATAGAAGGAATAGCTGGTGCTGAGTAGATCAGACCCAGTGAAAGAGTAATTTGAAAAGAAGTAAAAGGATCCGTTCAATAGTCCAGCTATAGGGGGCAAAATGGTAAGTGTTGGAGGTGCCACAGTGCACCACGCAGGTGGCCCTTCCTAATTGCTATCAGAGTAATTCTGGGTAGAGAAAGCAATGTGCAGGCACTCACCAAATCAAATGGTATGTCTTGCAATTTTGCTGACCAGAGTGGTTTTGGTGACAACTGGGAGAGGGTTGCCATACAAAACCAGGACAGTCCCAGTTTTTGGGGATTGCATTCACATACTGGCAAGTTTGACAGGGGAATTGGTCCTGGTTTTGTAGAAGAGAATTATGGCAACCCTAAACTGGGAGGAAATGCTTACATGGCATGTTGTGATGCCCCAGTACTTACTGTTTCCCACCCAAGCTCATGTACACTACTAGATTGGCTAGATGAAGCTTTGGCTAAGGATTCACAACCATCAGAAAGCCTATAAGGTTAGATTGACCACTTTACTGCTTGTGACAAAACATCATTCTGGGAGAGTATGTAAAGGGGCTTCTGCAGGGTTTCATGGCTCTTTCAGGAGCTGATGCCAAGGCTGTGTGAGCATTTACCTCTGCTAACTGGGCAAGACTCTTACAACTTAACTCTTTTAAGTGGGTGTTCCTCTTTTATTTAGCAGGGAAGAGAAACTTGCCTTCTTGGGTGGCGCAAGCGGTGAAGACGCTGCGCCTGTTAACCAGTAGGCTAGGGTTCGAGACCCGGGTTGGCCCCACAAGACAGGGTGAGCTCCTGTCCTTAGCCCAGCTCTGCAACGCCAGCTGGATCCAATTGTATTGGCTCTGCCTTTCCATTGGACTAATTCAGTGGCGTGGAGAAGGGGGATTTGCTGCTTGGGTAACAGCCTATCCTCCATAACAATCTAACCCAGGCTTTCGTGCTTCGCATGCAGCATATGCAGCACTGAGCACGATACCATAGTCTTTCAAGACTGATGGAGGCCTGCTTTCACCCTAGCAATATCTGTTCTAATGGCTTCTGTTGGTGTTCTTTTGCATTTTAGATTGTGAGCCCTTTTGGGCTTATATTAATTAGCTATTAATATGCTACTCATTAGCTCATATTAATTAGCTACCCATTAGCTCATATTAATTAGCTATTTTTTCATTTTCTTTGTAAACTGCTTTGTGAACTTTTTAGTTGTAAAGTGGTATATAAATACATTAGATAGACAGACAGATATTATTTGCCCTGGGACTATCACTATGGTAAAAAAAAAACTATCTAGCTGTAGACTGGCCATATTTACTTAGACCAGTGATTTTCAACAAGTGTGCCATGGCACACTGGTTTGCCACAGATAGTCCTCAGGTGTGCTGCGGGAATTTGGGGACTGTTATTAATTAATAGGAAATTGGGGGATTTGAACAGCCTGGTGTGCCTTGACAATTTCAGTGCCTTGCTGGTGTGTCATGAGATGAAAAAGGTTGAAACCCCTGATCTAGACTGACATTTGTCTCTCTCTAAAGAAGAACAGCTATGAAGGGCTTCTGATAGGGATCAGGTCACAAGACCTTGGGCATAAGGTCTCCTTATGGCCTGACTCTTTCACAATTGCTGGCCAGCCTGGCAAGCCCTGTAGTGTAGGTCATATATGCAATAAGGCTTCCATGGGCACAGTGTAGGAGAGAAACTGGTCACAGTTGTCCAAACTAGGGAGGAGAGGCAAAGGAAGGCATGCAGGTGATGGGCAGGAAAGTGGTAGAAGACAGAAGGGGGTGAAGAACTTTCCACATTGATTTGGACAAAAAAAAATCCTTTGCTCTTGATCTTGTGTAGAGGATGAACTACAATTGGCCTCTGTGAGTTGGGCAAACCCAACCTGATTTAGAAGAAATGCCTTTAAGAAGTGCTACTGTGCAGATCCCATGGTTGAGCGTTATTCATCCACAGTTTCACATCTCACATTTGAATGGTTTATTTGTTCTGGGTGCCTTAATGGTTGCTGCACCATCATGTACAACAACTAGCAGAGATGTGTGTCCTCTTCCTGACCTGTCATACAAAGTACTGTAGATGAGAGCACTGTAGCTGAATTTTGCCATAAAGCCAGTCTGTCTCACCCAATGGCACACAATTTGCAGCCAAAAGAAAGAAAGAAAGAAAGAAAGAAAGAAAGAAAGAAAGAAAGAAAGAAAGAAAGAAAGAAAGAAAGACCCTACTGTATTTATTGGTGAGTGTATAATTCTGAACTTTGAACATCCAGAAAGCTCAATTCCTATTCAGCTGAATTACTAGCAAAAACTTGTATTTCATTGCAAACTACAGTGCCAATAAATGCAATGTAACCTCCCCAAAAACCCCAAACGCTGATAAAACCACTAGAAACCTCCCTGCACTCAGAAAATTATGTGTCATGGGCTCATATAATGTTAGAATCTGCTGATAAAACATTTCAAACTGTCTGTAGGAGTTGCAATGGTATTTTTTGTTTATATGTAATGGCCTCTGAAACTTTTATGGATTAATGCCCAATGCCATGTTTGCAGCCAAACTGTGTGCCCAGCTGCTGTCCTCCAGAATGGGAAGCCGTTCGATGCAAAGACATCTTCCTTACCGTCCTTAACGTCCATAAAAATGATGTATAGTAGGCTCCGCAGTTATTCAACAAACAATTTCCAAAGACCACTTTTACTACACAGTGTAAAGGAGATGTAGGACTCCCTGTTCTGGAATGTCAAGCTTTTACATGGCACCCACAATACACCCATAGATCCTGGGTTGGAGGTGAGGAAGAGAGAACAGTTTGTCTCTTAAAGGCAACTCATACAAAGCTAGTGAAGCCATCCTTTTCTTAACCCCCTTGAATAAAGAATGACATTTATGGAGGTAAAATAAAATCATTTTGTTTGCACTCAAATCAGATTTGACAAGTACTCATATGTGTGCATTAGCATGTTGTGTCCAAAGACTGGGAAGTGCTTATGTGATCCCTAACTGTCAGAAAAAATTGTGGCAGTGTTATTGTGAGAAAACCACACTATTGAACAGTGTACTTATTCTATCACCTTTCTTCTTCTCCTCTCCAAAAGACAGATGTGACATTGCTGGTATGGCCTGACTTATACCAAGCTGTGACCCAGATGTGGATTGAAACATACAAGCCACAGAATAAAGAGGCAAAGGAAGGGTCCCGAATGGGTGGATGGAGGAATGGGTGTACATAGGATAATACATAAAAATAAGGTTCCTTCCCACAGACACTAAAAGTTGGGGTTAGAGTTTGGGGTGAGTGTGCAGATCAGGTCTGCATAGGGGACAGGTTTGGCAACAACAGCCACAGCCACACAATCTTAATCCTAATCCACCACCATAAACTTGCACCGGTGATATCACTGGTCAAGTAAACCCACCGGGCCAGCAGGGGAAGTGAACAAAGATTCCTGCTTCCTGAAGTTGAAAATTTTCTTCTGGGATCTGGAGGCACCATTGCACCAGTGCACGGGGAGATACATAAGTGTGGGCTGCTAGCCTATACCACCACCTCTCAATTTATAGGATTATAATTTGGGCTGTTCATATTGGTCTGCTTCATGAATCTCACATCTAGGTTATCTGCACACTAGCAAACTAAAGGGTCCCACTGCAGAGAACAGGAACCTATCATTGCAATTCTACCTAGCAGAACCTGGAAAGGGGGAAGGGAGTGGTGCAAGTCCTTTTTGTTGCATCAGACGTTCTTCAGTCAACATTCCTTTTTTATTTTTAAAGCAAGCAGTGTTTCATTTATAGAACCAGTTTATTAAGATCAAGGGACATCATCACTATTCAAACGCTGCCCTCCAGCAATGAAGAAATGAATGTAAAATTTCAAATGTTGCTCTGACCAAGCGCATTAAATTGTCCCCTACCTGGCTTATACAGTCACATTAAGTTGATTCCCCCCCCCCCCCCGATCCAGCAATTTGCATCTCATTCTTGAAAGGGAAATATATATACAGAGCAACTGCAATAAGCAATGAGTATGGGCAATTGTCGATTTAGAAGCAGGAGATGGTATGACTGATGCCTACTGATGTTGAGTGCAGAGCTCCAGCAGAATATATAGCCAGGAAGCAGGGGTAAGCGGATTTATGCTGGAATTTCATTGCTTTTAAAGGATCCATTGGTGTGTGCATGACTCCCTCTTAGCAGCATGCAAGCAGACAGTAAATTCTGATGAGAAATCTAGGCCTTAGGAGACGTGCCTACTACCAAAGAGACCGTGATAAACCCCAAACATGCAATATTTAATCTTTTGCTTTGATTATTTGTCACTCGTTGGAGAAACGTGGCCAAATAATGCAACTGAATGAAATATACAGTACACTGAACACAGGTACCTGCCAGTCTCCATCAAAAGCCAGCCTGTTACATGACTAAGGTGCATAGCTGAAAGCTTGCAGATCAAGGGTCATGGTCTTCAAGGAGCCCCACAAAAAATGCTGAATAGACCTAGAGAGGAGCAGTTTATCGCTAGGAGCAGGGGAAGGAGGCAAAGCCATCAGAGCAAGACTAAGAACACAATCCTAACCATGTCTACTCAAAAGTAAGCCCCGTTGTGTTCAATGGGTATTACTCCCAGGAAAGTGTCTTTAGGATTGCAACCTAAGAAGAAATCTGAAAGCAAGGATGGGCTGGGGAGCTTATCGAAGTTGGCACTCTGGGACCAAACTGTTGCACCAATAGAGAATACTTTATAACACGTAGGCTGCAATCCTAAAGGCACTTTCTTGGGAGTAAGACCAATTAAACACAATGGGGCTTACTTCTGAGTAATGGTTAGGATTGTGCTCTAAATCTGTGGTTCCCAAACTTTTTCAAATGGCGGCTCCTGACCTGCTGGTCCAGTAGCCATAGCTCCCCATTGGGACTAAAATTCTATACCTTGCAGAGGGTTTTTTATGATTCCACAGCACTCCTGAGTGGTTTCCATGGAGCCATGGAAATTGCCATAAACTGTTCCTAAATTGCCATAAGGCATCTGTGACCTCCTCCTGAGTAGAACTAAAGTCCCAGACAAGCATTTTTGTACTGGGACAGTGCATCAGCCCTGCACTGATGCAGCCCCTGCTCCTGAGATCCCAAGGCAGCTGCAGGGAGACCAAAGAGGTTCTGGAATCCCAGAGAACATAACGCTTGGTGGTCTGGGAGGAGGGAATATCCATAGGTTTGATAACCTGCTCAGACAGAGTAATATGGAACCATTTGTGGAGCCTAGCTGGATCCAGTCGTATTGGCTCTACCTTTCCATTGGACAAATTCAGTGGTGTGGAGAGGGGGGATTTGCTGCTTGGGTAACAGCCTATCCTCCATAACAATCCAACCCAGGCTTTCGTGCTTTACATGCAGCGTATGCAGTGCCGAGCATGATACCATAGTCTTTCAAGACTGATGGAGGCCTGCTGTGGAGCTTAGTATTCCTTTGGAATGGACAAACTTTGGCAGTGGTGGACCAGCCTACGTACTGGCAATGATTTTCAACCTTTTTCATCTCACAGCACACTAACAAGGCACTGAAATTGTCAAGTTACACCATCAGTTGTTTTTATCAACATCAGTAAAACAACCATCCGTTGTTTTTAACGTTGACAAGGCCCACCAGGCTGTTCAAATCCCCCACAGCACACCTGAGGATACTATCCGCGGTTGAAAGTCACTGCTTACGTGTGTGAATTTATCTTCATTGGTGAAAAAATAGTGTACATGCAATGCACACAAACTAGGATGCCACAAAAGTTAGGCTTGGAATACCATCATATTTCATATCATTCGGTTTGTAATTTAATGCAGAATGCAATGAAACAAACTATATTGAAATGTCTGTATTAAATCAAATGTTATGGGATAAAAAACAAAAGAAAATCCAGAAAAGGAAAACACAATTTCTTTATGTTAACAAAAAGTGGGTACAGGTCCAATCTAGTTATACAGGATGATTCAAAATGAATGGGACAAAAAGGCAAGCAACCTTACATCTTTTTGTCTCATTCATTTTGAAACACCCTGTATACTGATTTTTTTATACATGGATTTGACTCAACCTGAATGGCCACTCCATACCACAGTTTTAAAAACTACTTTTTCAACTGTTGTAGATAGGCAATCATGCAAGCAGTCATACCATTTTTCAGTCCCAGAATCCAACCCCAGCAGATATTGAGGCACTACTTTATTAGATGCAAGAGAGGAGCAAGAAGCCTGGAAGTGGGTCTTTAAAACCTAGTTTTCCATTTTTTACTTTATACATGGATTCTTTTTTCCCAGGAGGTTCCAGAACGGAATCCTGTTGGATAATGAGGGACACCTGAATCTGCAATTCAAAACTGCAATTCAAAACAAGACTGAATGTTCTGAGATCCAGTGAGGTGTTATTATGGGATTCAATCTGATATTAGTATGAATTCAGCTCTCATTTCCATTTCTCAGAGATCATACTAGAACACTTACGGTGCAATCCAGAGAAACTACGGGTTATCCTTGCTCTGATGTAAGAACAATTTACTCTGGATTACAATATGAATTTCCCATAGGTTTTCACTAGGTGGTGTCGTAACTACGTCGACGTAAATGTCTCTTATGTGCTCCTGTAGTTACTCTGGATTATAGGATTAGTTGTGTGTGTTATCAAGTTGACCACTTTTTTTTGGGGGGGGGGAGTTTGGTTGATTTGTTTGCATATCAACCTTTACATATTAAAATTAATAAAGTGAATGGGAGCTACCTCAACCCTAGTGATGTCACTGCATTTAAGTTATACATATATTATAATTTATTCTGTTTGGTCTAATCTGGGAGAAGATCCATCATGGGATGGGTGCAACAAGTTCTCAAACTAGGACATAGTTCTCTTCCATAAAAGTGGATCAGGATCCCTTCTCAAACTTGCCAGTATGTGAATGCAATCCCTGAAAACCAGGACAGTCCCAGTTTTCCAGGACATAAGGCAAGCCTACCTGAAACCCCATGATGCAAACCCTAGTGATCCCCTCTTGTGATTCTTTATCAAGTTTCAACAGCTCAGCCATTCCCTCAGATTGACAGGACTGCTTCCCATAAGGATACTCCTCCTGTTGGTTCTGCTTGTCTAATGAATAAACATGCCCTAGGTTGGTGCGAGCCTCCATAAATCTCCATTCACCTCTAAGGAATCGCTCAGCAGTTCCTAGCCATAAAAATGTCCATTTGAAAGAGAAAGAATTACAGAATCTATTTGTGTTCTCAAAGCCATTCCTCTCAACACCGTTTTTTTTAAGTTGTGTTTTTCCTAAGATTAGGAAGTAAAGATAACAAAGGGATATTTACTCTGTTCCCAAAGTCCTCAATTAGGAATTGGAAATGTTTGCAGGAAGATAAGATTGGAGACCTTGTTCCTTCCCGTTTGCAGAGTCCCTGCTCAGGATGCTCTTTCTAGCCACAGGCAATGGCTTAGAGGTCGAGCCATCAGGTTTGAAACAAATCTCCTGACACCTCTTGACAACAACTGCCTTTGGCCAAATTTTCTCCTCCCACCACTTACTCAGTGCTAGTTGTTTACTCATTCCCCTTTCTCCTGAGATGTCTTCAACTGACAGATGCAATACTGGGAAGAGAGGGGGTTGTGGTGTCCAGACAAGAGGAGCATTATTTGTCTATGATGACTGGGTTTAATTTCAGGGATGATGAAAGAGGGCTGCCTGCATTTAGGATGAAAGAAGGTTTGGTAAAACTGATAGGGGTATAAATTATAAGAGGCTAAAAAAGCACAATCCTAACCATGTCTACTTACAATGAGTAAGCCTCATTGTGTTCATTGCGTCTTACTCCCAGGGAAGTGTCTTTAGGATTGCAGCCTAAGGCTGAAATCCTATACGCATTTTTCCTGGGAATGAGCACATAGTGGAACTGATTTCTGAGAAGACATGAGCGTGATTGTACTTTGAGAGCTATCCAAAATTATAATATAGCCCCCAAATAATTACTATATAACCCCAAAAGTAAGGGAACATTTACAATGACACCATGACTGTCCATCACCACAGGATGTAGTGCATGCCCCAGTGATACAGCTGTATCATCACTGGAATGTTGGATAGGATTGGACCTTAAGCTATGGAGTGAGAGGTTCCTGGTTCATTTGTGTCTCCTCCCACGAAGAGTATATTCATATTGGAATGGATAAAGGAGCCTGTGCATGTGTTGCTATACATCTTTAGGTTCCCTTTTTGGATCTTCTGCTCCTCTAGCAGAAGGAGAAGGGAAGATCTGGCTGATGAGATCTCATAGGGAACCATCAGAGTCCTACCAGGTGATCATCTGAGGGCCCAGGGCCAGAAGAGGATTCACCACCTCTGGCTGCGACAACCTCTTGTAAAACATAGTGTTGGTGGCACTGGTGTCACAAGTCATCCTAAAGAGTTTGTACCTTGCACCACATCTACCAGTAAAGTGTCACGATCCTCACTATTGAGAATGCATCTCCACATCTCAATAATAAATTTTCCAATATGGGTCACTATTCCAAATAATAGGAAAGGTGCTAGTAATCCTCTTCAGCTTAAAGTATTACTAACATTCTTCACAGATCACTCCGAGAGACTGCTGCAGCATTTCTTCTCTACTCTCATGAGCTGGTGAGGATGTGATGGGGTTGCTGTTTCTGGTTACTTTGCTATGTAGCTCATTAATAACACTTAGGCAAAGAGGAAAGTTCAGAGATAATGATGATGAGTACAATCCTAACCATGTCTACACAAAAGTAAGCCTCATTGTGTTCAATGGGTCTTACTCCCAGGAATGTGTCTTTATGTCCCAGAAAACCAGGACAGTCCCGGTTTTGGGGGCTTGTTTTCACATACTGGCAGGTTATGGGGGTCCTGTCCCAATTTGTGGAAGAGAATTATGGCAACCCTAGGTGCAGGATACTTCAGATTTCATGCACCACATCTAGGACACCTAGGCTGCAATCCTAAAGACACTTTCCTGGGAGTAAGACCCATTGCACACAATGGGGCTTACTTTTGAGTAGATATGGTTAGGATTGCACTGCTAAACACTAATGACAATTTTTGGCCTGTTTTTATTCCAAATGTTTCAACTGCTTGATAAAGATGTATTTTCTTCCCTCTGGGAATTTGTTTTCTGTTTGGTCGGTGTATTTTTTGTGTGTGCGTGTGCATGTGTGTGCATGCAGGCCGTCGGTATGTGCCATAGTTCTGAGAGTTGTTATAGATAATAAAGAAAAAAATAGTCATTTGAAGGAAATTGCAGGTCATCACTGCAAACAGAATTAAGTGTATTTGTTTCCAAGGGACTGTGAAGAGGAAGATAGCTTGCAGAGCTGTGGACGATGAATGTATATGTACAATAAATAAAACCATAACACTTATCTCAAATATCAATTTAGTCATACCAGTTATGAAGCAAAAATGAATTTATTCTAATGCACAATCTTGTTGGGTACACAAAGAAGAAACCGAGAATTGAGCTCAGGTAGTCACAGGATGTAGTCACAGGGAGCCTGATTCACAGGTTGTCTTCCAAGCCTTGGGCTGTGAGGTTTACAATTCATTCCTTGGACAACTGATGGATACCAGTTTTTCTTCCCTAACCCACCATTAGGTGGAGTTTGGAAATAATGGTTTAATTTGACTTGAATTAGCCACCGTTAACTCTGATGAGGTTAGATCTCTGGAGAAATCCTAATCCACATCTCTGAGTCAGTTACGGTAGGTATCGGAAGTTCAGATGTAAATAGATGTAATTGCAATTAATTTTTTCTGCATGTAACAGAACAGAATAAAATATCTGCAAGGGAGTGTGTGTGTAGGTGTATGTGTGGGAAGCTACCTTTTCCTGTTTTTCTCAGTCCAGTTCAGTCTGAAAACTGTTCACCTCATCTGAACTATTTTTAGCATGGCTTTGTTTAAAACCACGTACAGGGCAAAGGAAGGGGGAAAACACAGACACTGTCACATTGGAGGAAAGAAGAAAAAGTGGGGAATGATGCTGTTGACAGGCTGGAGAAGGAGGGCAATCTCAGGATTATAGGGGTCTTCTTGCTGTTGAATCCAAGTTGATCCATGTCTTGTTATTTGTGCCTTGCATTTGCCCTCCAATGTGATGATTTTCCAGCCTTTTTAATAAACACATTAATAATATTTACCTATGTGGTCCATTTGCTCTGGAAGGGTTGAGTTGCCCTCTTTTTCCATAGAAGTCTCCGTTTGGTTTCAAGAGGACTCCCATGGATTTGGAAGCTTTCTATTTTTTTTTTAGGATGGAGACTTTTCCTAGACAAATCCTACAGTCTTGGGATTTCTCACTTTAAATGGCAGCAGCAACATATTTCCCCCAATCGAATCCCGTTCTGTCTGGTCATAAAGGAAAATGAGTGGGTGGGTGCCATTGCTTACCTCTAGGCCTTTCTCTTCTTTTTGCCCTATCTTCAGGACTAGGTTTAGGCATTGTAGGGCCCAATGACAAATATTTTTGGGGGCCATGTTTCCCTGAAGCCCCACAACTCAACAGTGGTTAGTGTAGTGTTGCCATAATTCTCTTCCACAAATTTGAACAGGACCCTCTGTCCCATTTGATAGTATGTGAACATAATCCCCCAAATTAAGGATTGTCCCTAGGTGAGTGTCAATGGAGCCATTTAATAGGCCACCCAGAAATAGATGCCAGCAACATAACTTCACCACCAACTGTGTCTGTGTCTGCCCCCCCATTTCAACCAGTTGGACCCAGGAACAGGCAAGCAGGCCATGCAAGAGCTCTGCTTGTGGTGCTAGCTTCTACATGAAGGCTTACCTCCATGGAAAATACTGGTTGTGGGTGACCTGCTCTTTGTTGCAGTGTTGGCTCCCCCACACATGAGGCCCAATTGTGCCTAACTGGTGCAATTTGGCTATACCTGCTTCATCACATGGGAAGTTTTCCAGTCTATGCAGTGCATATACAACAACAACTATATCAAATTGCATCCCTAACTTTGCTGGGTTCCTGAGGCAAAATGTGCTCATACATGTATTCCCAGCAGCAATGTGATGCTGCTTCTCCATTTTGCAGACAGCATGTTCTCAGTGGCAAAGTTTGCCTAAAGCTCTAAATGTGATACTCGGTCACAGACTCTCCCTCCTTCTCTTCCACAGCTGGGTGAGATCCTGATTGTTTTAAACCTCCTGCAAAACCTACACCTTTCGGAGCTAATTTCATGCCCCAGGGCAAGCATTTGCTTCATGCTGCCCCATTACTGGGAATGGATTCACCATGGGTGGATAATGTTACGGTTAATATACAGGATTTGTGATTCAGCTGTGTTAGGATCCATGACACAGCAAGCTGGACAGCATATTGGAAAGGCCATGTGATGGTGTTGTGAGCTGCAAACTCAGAGATAGGAACACCACACAGCAGGGTGACCAGATGACCAGAAATTCCCGGATTTGTCCTCTTTTTTAATCTTAAGGTATCTTAAGTAGTCCTTAAGATATTTTGATTTTATGCTACTCTAGCTGACAGCAGACATAAAAGTTATTGGGCAGAGAGACGTTTTTTCCAATCATATATAAGATATATGGGATGAAGGCCTTGTGGTGACCTTACCTGGGAGGACTACGAGAGGTATAATGTGGAGCCCATGGGGGTCTACACGGAGGAGAGCTTGTATGTGAGCCGGCGACCCAGATACCGCCCCCCCCCCCCCAGACATGGACCTCTTCCCTGACTTGGTGGAAGTCTGTGAAGTCTGTGGTCTGTGAAGGACTTAGTAGAACTGCGCAACAGAGGACGGGGAAACATCAGGCGCAAGAGGGGAATAACAGTGGGTCCGTCCCCTCAGTGGTATGCGCAGGGAGGGGTGAGGACCCTCCCACGAAGCATGCCCGCCTATTGGAGGAGGGCGGACGAGGCGGGAAATTTGAGCGACAAGGGCGACCGGGAAAGTCAGTTAGAGACGCTCTGTTGGAAGAGAGAGGAGGCTGAAGATGGGGCTGCAGAGGAAGGTGAAGTCCTGGAGTTGGAGGGGCTGTTGCTGGCTGCAGAGACCCCTGTAACAGAAAAGGAAGGCTGTTAGAGACCCATTCTTCCCCTTCCAAGAAAGAAAGACATTTATGCTGGTTGTTGGACTTACCTGTTGGACTTGCCTGTTGAGATATACCTGATTAAGGAGTCTGCGAGCTCCAGTTGAGTTATGTTATACCTATAACCAAAAGTGCCTCGTAAACCACCAAGCTTGTGTGCCTCAACTTAGAATAAAGTGATCTTGTGTTCCATACTTACCTGCGTGTGTCTCCTCCTTGGAATCCACAAAGATGCTAGAGGTTGATAGCGATGCAGATACTGAAATATCCTTCCCTAATAGAAGTCTCCCCACTGAGAGAGGGTCGGGGCAGACTGGAGGGAACGAGAACCACCACAGGCCTATATCCTAAAGTGAAATTAAGCCCCTTGCTCCGGAGCAGTTAAGATGACTTTCCACAAAATAACACTAGAGGCTGACGTAACTGCGTGGACCCGTAACTGCTCTGGATTTTGCCAAAATAAGATAGAAGATAAATCAAGGCTTCAATGAGTTTGCATCTGTTATAGTCGAAATGAGATTTGACTTGGCTGTTAGGGTGTCATACAGAATTCAAACTATACTTCCCAAGAGAGGTCCAATTGGGCTAAACATGCTCTTCCCTCCTGCAGCACAAATGATTTAAGCCAGGGGTGTCCAAACTTTCACCTTTAGGGTTCCTGGACCTTTAACAATTGTGTACAGGAGAGAATTTCAGCAGGTACAGTTTCTCATCTCACTGATCACAACCTGAACATGCCAAAATTCCCTCTTCTACACAATTGTTAAATGTCCAGGAGTTCTGAAGTTAAAAATTCGGGCACCTCTGATTTAAGCCCCACATATCATATACGCTACAAAGATCGTATGTGTACACCTGTGGACTGGGCAGAAATGGGTTAAGTACAGGTTCTCAGTGTCATAGGCATGTCATATTTTGGTGTGTTTGAGTTGCAACTCTCCCCCTCTTTCTTCTACCCCTCTCTATTCCACTTTCCACTCCTTGAACAAACTTTTTCCTGGAAAACAAGGTGACACTTATTTAAGAATTCTGACTGTATCTCAGCTCTTGGCAACTCAGAGCACAGCTGAATGCATGCAAAGTCTAGCAAGGATAATTGCACCAGCTGTGACCTTTTAAAGCATGCATTTGGACCAAAGCAGATTTTTTTCCCCCAAGTTACTTCTGATTGACTTGGGTTTTACTTGGATTTACATTTTGTAAATTTCAAATATTAGCTCTCTGGTAGGCTGCTTAAATTCTTTAGAGACTGGAGCAGGTGACCGCTTCACTGATCTCTATGCAGGAATTTAATCCACCAGTCACTGCATGGAATTTTTTTTCCTTCTTCATGTGATTTGGTGGTGGACAGGATGGATTCAGAGAACGATGTAACAGAAGGAATTGTGAGAAAGCATCTGTAAATTGGGAGAGCATATTCCTTCCATGTTGCTTTCCACCCACTAAGAACCAATTTTTAGAAATTTAACCCCTAAGAGCAGCGTTTCTCAAAGTGGGGGTCGGGACTCCTTTGGGGGTCGCCTAGAGCTTTCCTGGGGGTCTCCTAAAGACCCCTTGTGCAGGGGGCCGGGTCAGGCTTCCCAGACCTCCGGCTGTATCTGCGTGTGCACTGGGGCTGACTGACAGCCTCAGGGCCCAATCCTATGTATGCCTACTCTGAAATAAATCCCATTATATTCAGGGCGCCCTTTACTCCCATGTAAATGTGGATAGGATTGCAGTCTCTATCCTATCCTATGCATGCCTATTCTGAAATAAATCCCATTATAGTCGGGGGGGCCTTTACTCCCATGTAAATATGGATAGGATTGCAGCCTCAGAGACCAATCCTATGCATGCCTACTCTGAAATAAATCCCATTGTGTTCAGTGTGTGCATAGAACACACATTTCATTTGTAACAATGAAAATACATCCTGCATGTTGGATATTTACATTACGATTCATAACAGTAGCAAAATTACAGTTATAAAGTATCAACAAAAATAATTTTATGGTTGGCAGTCCCCACAACATGAGGAACTTATAAAGGGGTCACGGTGTTAGGAAGATTGAGAACCACCGCCTAAGAGGGTGAAAAAGGGATGCAATGTGTTTTTGTCCCTATAGAATCATAGAATCCTAGAGTTGGAAGGGACCTATTAGGTCATCTAGTCCAGCCCCCTATATATAGTTAACACTGAAGATGGACTGACCAACACACAGCCCCAACCTCTGAACTTAGAAGCATGGAATTTGGAGAGCAAATTCCTTCTGTATTGTAAGGACCCACTAAGAACCGATGTGGTTCCTGGTTCCTGGTGCATGGGGGGAAGCATGGTGAACGGGGGGATTTTTTCCCCCAAGTTACTTCTGATTGACTTGGGTTTTACTTGGATTTACATTTTGTAAATTTCAAATATTAGCTCTCTGGTAGGCTGCTTAAATACTTTAGAGACAGGGGGATAGTGCACCAGGGGGATGGTGTACAGGAGGGTCAGGGGACCTCCACTGCATGGTAGTACATGGAAATCCCTTCTGAACAACAATACCCAATAGGAAGACCCAGTGCTCACTGCTGTCTGCCACTGCCCCTTGATGCCCTCTAATGCCCAGTGCCTGTTGGTGCCCAGCAGTGCCTATTGCTTACCAGTGTCCACTACCTGCCGCCCAGCCGTGCCCAGGCCCACACATATTCTTGAAATTTTACTTCTGCAACTGTGGGTAGATTTTGCTAGTATATAATAAATTATATGTAATAGTTTTAAATTTGATAATAAGTAATATAGTCTTTAAATTAACCACAGGGAAGCAATACATATGAGTGTTTTTAGTTTTTATTTTGTTGCGTCCTATATTTGGGGGTCTTGTCATCTATGTGGTTATGATATATGGTCACCTGGAGCCATGTTATGTAACAAACAGGTCCTTCTCTTTAGTGGTACATTGTATGCCATGATGATCAGTCTTGTGCAGTCACAACCTATATTCTGTTGAAAAGTCACAATCTTGTTTAGCTAAAGGGAGGATTAGTATTGTTTTGTTGTTATTTTGACTCCTGTGATTTTCCTGTTGTCTTATGATTAGATGTCTTTCTGGGTCCTATTGTTTTGATTGTTTAGGGTATTTTTTGCTTTATTTTTATTGTTGCTGTCATTGATTTTAAGTGTTCTCTTCTTTTAGGGCTCTATATTGAAAGGGGAAAAAGCAGGAAATGAATGAATGAAGAGCAGTGCAGTCCCACCCCCTTAAAGTTGATGTAGGGGGTGTCACCTCATCTCGTAATTCATAAATTATATGGAATAAATTAAAAATAACAGTTCTAAATTTACTGATAAGTACTGTAATATAAAGTTTAAATTAACCACATGAAAGCAATATATATATATGAGTGTTTTTAGCTTTTATTTTTCATGTCCTATATTTTTCTTGGGTGTCCTACATTTTGAAGGGACCTGTCCTCTTTTTCTGGTTATGACATTTGGTCACCTTGCTTAAGGCACCCTCATTGATGGGCCAGCCCTGGATAATAATTGTATTTTTTTTACTTCTAAGGGAGTTTCTTATATGATTTATTAACTTTTCTGTGCTGAAGAGTGGCAGATAAATTCCATATATTGTAATAACTTGGTTGCATGCTGTTGTTTGCCATAATAGCTGACTCAACACACACTCAACTCAAATATCGGAGACAGGTGGTTAAGTGAGACACCCCCATTGGTAGCAGATGTCAAGTGACTCCATTTAATGGGATCTCCCCTTCTGCTTTATAGGTACACTCCTGAGCTCCCATGCAGGATAATCACATCCTATGGCACAGTTTCTTGTTATTTACAAGGCTGAGATTACTTTTACTTGGCATGCATTTGAAGAGGTGTTTTTTAAAATTAAACAAACAAAATGAAATGAATCCCTTTATACATCTCAAACAACTTTATGTAAAAGGAAAAAATTACATATTTTCTGCGCATTTGCACTTTGTGACCTTTTTTCCTCCAAACTGAATTCTGCACTCTAATGGGCATAAAAAAACTAAAGCCAGCACTTCAAAGTTACTCTGGAAGGAGGTTATTTATCAACCATCAATTTGGAATTTAACCTAATTTTGTTGGCTATCCATAGAACTAGCATGTAGTACAGCATCGTGGCCCTTTATGTGACTGAAAGGAAGAATTACTGATCCATCAGCAACAGTAAATCTTTGAATGTCAATCTTGTACAGGTTTGTTCAGAAGTAAATTCCACTAAGATCAATGGAGTTTACGCCAAACAAGTGTGAATTAAATTGTGGTTGAAAAGAGCACTTTTATGTGAGCACTCATCCGTTTATTTCATTTTCATTTTAAGTGCCAGGCATGTGAATGGCATAATATTATAATTAATAGTACGAATAATAATGCCAGCAATAATTTCATTTATTTATATCCTACTCTCCTTGTTCAAAACAATACTAAATCCAGCTAACGAAAGGTTGAGGCAGCCATTAAAACCACCAGTATAACAGCAACAGAGATAATAATCAATCTCAAAAGTAAAATTGAATTTCTTTGACTTGCTCATAATAAAAATAGTCGTAGAGAGAAGAACTCCATGGAAGTAAGTCTTGTGAGTTTAAAAGTGTTTACCGGTAGGAAAGGGTGCATAGGGTTGTAGTAATAGAGAACAATGTGCCTTCAAACCACATATCTGTGGAATGCCTTCCAATGCGTCATCTGTTGGATTTCCATAAAACTGACAGGCCAACTCATTCTAAACCTCTGCATGTGATTTAGTTGTGCCATCGCAGGCTACACTGTGGCTGCAAGTGTAAAGACACTTTCCTGGGAGTTAGACCCAGGAAATGGGGCTTATTTTTGAGTAGACATGGTTAGGATTTTGCTAGTATCCCATGGGGAATTTTTAGCTTCTGGAGATCTCCTTGGGGTAAGAGGACAATCAGCTCATTGCTTCAGGATAACCCTAGCAGCAGCAACAGATCATCTCATTCACATAACTAGCACAAGTATGTGTTGATTCATGCAGGTAGATCAGCCACGAGGGGTATGGCAAATGCAGGTGCAACTGATCCTACCCCTTCCCAGGACCAGTCTGCACTTGGTAGTATCTCTACCATGGGTATTCTTCCTCTAACCATGGAAGTTCAAGTCAATAATGTGGCAGCATGTATTTATGGAACAAAATGATCAAGAATCAAACAGTGACCCAGGCCTGTGCTTTTAAACCACAGGAAAATGAACTTGGAATCTATAGGGGGAAATGTTACTATGGACAGAGTCAAGAGATAAGAGATGGGGATATTTTAAATGTTGAAAGTGTCTGCTTGCTGAAATGGATGATAAGTGAATCAATCAGAATGGAGCTGGTGGATACAAGGATTAAATGGGTAATAAAAACGGATATGCAACTGACCTCCAGTGAAGGAAGGAGTTGATAATGAGATAAGTAAATCTTATGAAGATAATAATGATCTAATTATGGTTGAGTTCAAACTACTGAGTATGTAGTTTGAATAGCTTGAGATGTAGATGTAAAATGTCAGGTAGCAAATGATGGTTTTCTATGTTTCTAAGATGTAATATGAAGCTCTCTTATCACATAGGCAGTGGCATAGCTAAGGCATCTGCTACAAAGAAGGCATTCTAGCCCCTCCCCAGGATGAAATCAAATTTATTAAATAAATTAACAAAAAGGTTTTCCGGTTAATTGGTCATAATGTGTGATAAAACTCAGATATGCCAAAGTGGTTTGTTTCACTGCATTTAGCATTAAATTATCTTCTCAATGATACAGAATATGAAATTATTGTTCATATGTAACAGGATTTTCACAGTAAAAAGATTTTCTGTGTTATGGTTGGCCATAACTTTTGATAGAATATACGAGTAGATTTTCCAGTGTGATTTGTTTCAATGCACTCAGCATTAAATTGCTTTTTCCAAGGATTTATAATATGATGTTATTATTTATATATATCAAGGTTTTCACAATTTTGGCCACAAGTGCCAAGCTTAGCTTGCCCCTCTCATGATCGTTGCCCAGTGCATTTGCTACACCTTGCACTCCTCTAGCTACGCTATAGTCCGGAGGGCTCAAAAACACATTCTGCTACACTCCTGGGATTGGCACTAGCACTTCCGATGCAACTTTATTCTTACAAAAGCAGCCCCTTCCCTCTAGCAGAGCATACTCAAACTATGAATTGTGACCCACTGGATCTAAACACAATGGATCATGAAACAAGCCCTCCAACTTGCCCATGGTTTGGCTTCAAATTGGAGCCATTCTAAAAGCTCTATTACTTACTAGAGCCTCCAAGGGGGCTCTCCCAACTTGGAAACCCACTCTGCAGGATGCCCCTCACAAACACCTTCCAGATTTCAGAAGCCACTTTGGTTTCCTTTCCTTTGTAAACCTCCATAGGTTTTGCTTAATGGACTTCTGAGTGCATTCCAAAGCCTGCAGAGGACTGTAGAGTGGGTTGCTGAACCAGGAGAGACCTCCAGCACCACCAAGACCACTGCAACGCATTGCTGAGGATGGGAACTGCTCTAATGGGGTTAGAAAACAATTTGGGTACACCTGCTATAATAGAGGCCAAAGGCAGGGTGACTCACCCTTCCTCAAATGCCTCCTGTACCAATGTGGTTGTATCATCAGTGTTGTATCATCCCAACAATGAAGAGCAGAAGTTAAATTTTAAGGACAACATCTCCAAAGGGGGCCTTGCCCCAGTGTTTTCATACAGCTGTCTTGCAATCAGTTGATCATGATGTTACCAATGTGAGAATTGATTTCTTACTTACCACCCACTCCTGCCTGTGCAAAGAGTGTGCCTGATCTTCCAAGGTGAGGAGCACTTAACGGCTCCCTTTGACTTCCTCCCTACCTGCTATTTGCGTTCACAAATCAGGGGGTTCTGCTCGATGTTTGGTTTCGATAATTTCCAGCCTCAATTGGTTGCAGTGGTGAAATTGCACCTTTTCTTGATTGCCGGCGCCGATTGAAAGGCTGGTTTAGGAAGCGTAGCTTATGTTTTAAGGAAAGCTAATTTCTAAGCAATGATGTCGGTGTTTAGGAAAGGGGGGGAAACAGCACATCGAGAATGGGAAACATGCTTCAGCCAAAATGACAGGTATATGATTGAATAAAATGAAAGCAAATGTGACAGACAACGCAAGGTCTTGGTAGATACAATATGGTGTTTATTCGGGGTTTTTTCTTCCCCAACATGTAGACATAGCCCTGAGAAGCAGCCTTCTGAAGAGCTGTCAATCACACAAGTGGTAAAAACAAAGATAGGTGCAAAAGCTCCCTCCAAACCGAATTACAACCTAGGCAAATTTCCCTGCCCGCCAATGCCTGCTTATGCAGAATTATGCACATAAACCGCACACATCATTATGGCAAGTTGGATGCAGGTCAGGCTATGATGTACGCAAATTAATACCTGGATGAATAATGTGATTGGAGTGACAATCAGCTGGAAATTGAATAAGCAAACGAGGGGCCTGATCCTAACAGACTGTAAGGAATGCTTGCAATGCTCACTGCCAGTTTAGCCTGAGACCATGCTCAGCATCAGACCATGCTGAACCACTGTTGGTGAGAGGCCCATCATGTGCCATCAGAGCTCATCCCTTGTCCTGGGTGGTTTAAAGGTAGCAGATCTTCAGAAGGCTGCTTCCCAGGGCAGTATTTTTCAAACTTACCTGAGTTACACCAGCCCAACAGTGTTTTTTTCTTCCCAGGTCAGCCAGGCACCACCACCAACGATCTTCTGAAATCTCATGAAGTTCAAGATGGTAGCACCCATATCTCATGTGATTTCATTAGATTGAAGATGGCAGTATCTAATTTGAGTGCTGCCATCTTGGATTTCATGAGCTGCCTTCTTAGAACTAACAAGGACTCATGAGCTTCAAAATGGTGGAACCCAGGATAACCAGTTGGAGAGTCACTGGTTATGTGCACCCCTGTGGGTGTGCTCAAACCACACTAAGGGCGCAATCCAGAGTAACTACGGGGAGTTCTTGCTCCGGTGTAAGAACAATTTGCTGTGGATAGCAATATGAATTTCCCATAGGTTTTCACTAGGTGGTGCAGTAACTACGGGTACACGTAATGTCTCTTACGTGCTCCCGTAGTTACTCTGGATTGTAGGGTAAGACTTAGGGATTCCCAAGTATGCATCACAAAGTCTTAGTGTGGTTTGTAGCACACTCACAGGGGCACACACAAAAGGAATATAAAGCATACATATAGCGCATAACTTTATATCCTGACTTTATGTCAGGAAGCTTTTCTTCCTCACCAAAATATCTCCAGTCCTCGTTCTAAAGTTAACCCTGCATGGTGATTTGTTGCACACATGTCTCAAAAGAGACAACATAAGAGGTTTTCCAGATGATACAGAAGCCTTCAGAAAAAAAGTATTTTTATAGAGTGTGACAAAAGGGGGTGAAGTTGAAGAGGGGAAGGAAAGAGACACAGGGCACAGTCCAGAGTAACTATGGGGAGTCCTTGCTCTGGTGTAAGAACTATTTGTTCTGGATTGGAATATGAATTTCCCATAGGTTTTCACTAGGTGGTGCCGTAACTACTGTCTCTTAAAGTCTTACATCTCATAATGTCTCTTACGTGCTCCTGTAGTTTCTCTGGATTGTAGGGACAGTTTCTGTGTTATACTGTGGGAAGGAGACAGATGCCCAAAGATACTTAGCACACAATCCTAATCATGTCAACTCAAAAGTAAGCCCCATTGGGTTCAGTGGGTCATATTTCCTAGAAAGTGCCTATCCTCCAGTTAGGCCACCCTAAGCCACAGCATAAATCCTGTGCTCACCTGGGGATCTCACCAAAGTGCTGTAAGGAACTTCTGCCCCACTCCTGGGAAAGGGTTAGGCCAGTGCACAGACATGCGCTTCCCTCCCTACATCACCAAGGGAAAGGGAAGACCAATGAGTTGTGCTGCATTGTCACTGTGGAATTTCATTCAGGAAAAGCATTGCTTACAGGCAGGAGGACCATCAATGAGTTTTCTTGTACATCTCTCCAAATTCACTTAAATTGGGTTTATGCAGGTAAACTCTCTGATTGATCAAACCATTGGTTTTTCAACCCACCAGCTAGAGAAGAGAACATCAAAGGGTTCTGTCTATATCTCAGTAGGAATAGGCTATAGGGTCCTCTTTGGGGACTTCTGGATTGGGTGTTTCCAGACAGGCAAACCTTGGCTCCAGCCTAGTTCTGGTCTGGGACTACATGTCTAGGGCTGATCGTTCTGATACAACCATTGTCTCTTCTTCAGGGTCAGATTCTGAGCTCAGGAGAGAGATCATGAGACTGATGATTCCTGATTCCTGATTCCTGACTTACTTAACTATTGCTTATGGCCTCAGTCCTGACAGTTGTAAACCATGGTGACACAAGGGTGTGCATCACCCCTGGGTTGCATGTCACCCATCCAGACTGTACATGCATCAGTTGCCTCATGCACAATTCAGGGACACCAGCATGCATATGTGAAAATTGCACATGCACGCTGGTATCCCCAGTCTCCACTAAGGGATGGGCGATGCACCTCTCATAGGAAAATGAGACACTGGTTCTAGTTAGGATGTCCCCAGACTCCTCTGAGGGATGGGTGACCTGCTCCTCCCTCAGAGGAGTGCTGAGATGCCAGCATGGATGTATGAAGATCACACATGCACATTAGTGTCTTAGTGCTCCTCAGAGGGATGGGTGAGCTGCTCCTCCTGGGTCATTGGGGCCCTGGGGTGCTGCACATCCTTGTTGTGGGTGATGGACTGCTCTGAGGGTGTGTCAAAATCCCTCACCACATTACCCAGTGCAGACTGCACTAGTCGCACCACCCCAGCAATGCTCCTGGTTGTACAAATCTGGTCTCCTTTCTTTTTGGGTATGTTTTCTGCACTTATGATACATCACCCTCCAGTTTGTCAAAATTCTTCCACATTTAATTATCTTGATTTCCCTTTATTCTTTCTTTTGTTAAAGAAATGCAATACGCACAAACCTTTCAGTTCTCTGTACTTTGCAGTTTGCTTTATATGTCAGTTTGTATCTTCGGGGGGTAAGGGAGGTAACTCTTACGTGCTATGAAATATTCATTGCCACACCAGCGTGTTTGCTCGGCCTCACCTCTTCAAAGGAAATGCGTTTTGGCTTGACTCTCCAGAGATCAGTTGGAGAATCAGGCAGGCTAGTGAGTGAGCTTATTGTGTCATTAATGTATTGCTCAAGTCATGACTTCAGCCGGAGATCATTTTCATTTAAGAAATGCTGAGGTCCACACCTTGCTGTGAAACAGCCCCACTTCAAGCTGCTTCTCCCTATTGTGTAAAAAGGCTCCATAAGCAGGATGGATTAATCTTCTGGGATTGAAAAGCAAAAAGGTTTTGAAGGCATGTTGAAGAGATGCTGAAACAGATCTTTAAAAATTTGATCTGGGGAACAAATAATTCATGTCTTTGAATTTGAAATTGGAGTGAGATACTCTCACCAAAGGTTGCAGAGATCAAAGGTATTCAGAATGGCATTATCAATCCAGTAAGCTTCCTTTTGAGTAGACATGCCTAGAACTGTTATTTTCAGCATATGATTCCATCCCATCCCACAATCAATGGAGTAGTCAGAGGCAGTTTAAACCA
Organism: Cryptoblepharus egeriae; assembly: GCA_030015325.1. NCBI lineage: Eukaryota > Metazoa > Chordata > Lepidosauria > Squamata > Scincidae > Cryptoblepharus > Cryptoblepharus egeriae. The sequence goes on along the minus strand of JAREYC010000010.1, from coordinate 27,514,663 downwards.
CAGTTCCTACAATCCAGAGTAACTACGGGAGCACATAAGAGACATTACATGCACCCGTAGTTACTGCACAACCTAGTGAAAACCAATGGGAAATTCATATTGCAATCCCTAGTAATTTGTTCTTACACCAGAGCAAGGACTCCCCGTAGTTACTCTGGATTGCACCCTATTTTTGCACATAGGGTTGCCATAATTCTCTTCCACAAAATCTGTCCCATTCATGAGAATGTGAACGCAATCCCCCAAAATCAGGACTGTCTAAGTTTTTGAAACACATGGCAACCCTTTTTGCAGGGATCCTCAACATGATGGGCAAGTGGTCCCTTCCCTTTGTAACCATTCCATATGGGAAAGCAAGACTGAGGCATATGCCTGGCTATGAAGTGGAGAGCTTGCACACCACAGTGAGACTCCCTCAGTGGTGGACTTCAGGGGGTTCTCACAGGTTCTATAGAAACCTTTGCTAAGGAGCACCTGGTTCTGAGAACTTATTACTAATGGAACATAGAACCTGTTGTTAATTTAGGTTATTAGGACATAGAACCTGTTGTTAATTTATTTGAATCCCACCACTGGACTCCCTGCAAAGTGTAGTGCTCTATAACCCCTCTAGCTATGCTATTGTCCATTCCTTTGGGATCAATCAATAGGTTGAATTGTGAATCACTGGAGATACATCTCCCCCCAAGCCTGTCCAATTGCTGGACGGATAGCCTGACTCACAATAGGCAGCACCTATTCTGCTTGCAAAAACAGGAGTTATGTAGCTGAAGATGGAAGGCAATAAATAAGGAGACACACAGGTCCATAATACCAGATGCTTTAAGATCTTGGCCCTTCAACAGCGAGTTTTGCTCCTCATTGTTCATTGTCCAAAAGTCCTTGGGAATTTATGGTTCAGTGCTAAAACTGTATCTTCCCTTTTGATGAGCCTTTTTATGATGGATAGTGTAAATTATTTTAAGGTAACTTTTTGTCAGCTGGAACTCATGACAAAGATAAATTTCGGTGATGTCTTTTTAAGTACTCTTATGAATTAACACCGACTCTTCCTCCCCCCAGGGTCTAGTGTGAGATAAGAGGTCTGCAGGGATCCCACTCTCACCAACATAAAAGCAGGTGGCCCTGGAATATCTGGTTTGCAAGTGAGATGGAGGAAAAGAGCTTCTTTCTATTTATATCCACATAATTTTATATGTTGGGCAGCTCAATCCTAACTTGCACTGGATCAGGTAGGCTGGATTGAATCCAACACAAGTTATGGGACAGCTGCTGCGCTATCATGGAGAATAGGAGATTTCCTAGTGGTATGGCTGCAGCAGCCCCAAGGGGGCTACTCTGACATAGGGCAAAATCCATCGCAGTTATGGGTCCATGCAGTTACGACACCCTCTAGTGTTATCTTATAGAAAGTCATCTTAACTGCTCCGGAGCAAGGGGCTTAATTTCACTTTAGGATATAGACCATAGGCCACCTACAGAGATAGGCTGAGATGAAACACAGCTAAACTGCATGCTCTGAAAATTTTCTCTCACACACAACTCTGGAACAAGGGGACACTCAATAAAACTGAGTGTTGGGAGAGTTATGCCGGACAGAAGAAAATATTTGTTTATCCATTCTGTGGAACACCTTGCCACATGATGTAGTGATAGCATCTAGCCTAGATGCCTTTTAGATGTAGAATGCTGGATGCAGGGGAGAGCACCAGATTGTATGTATTGTGGGCTCCCTGGACCATTTGTGAGATATAGGAAACTAGACCATGTGGGCCACTGTGAGATATAGGAAACTAGACCATATGTTGGAGCTGCCATGTGTCCTGAAAAACAGGGAAAAACAGGAATAGTCCTGATTTTTGGGGTGTGTGTTCACATACTGCCAACTGACAGAGGCTGCAATCCTAAAGACACTTTCCTGGGAGCAAGATCCATTCAACTCAATGAGGCTTACTTTTGAGTGGACATGGTTAGGAATGTGCTTATAGAATCCTGTTCCAATTTTGTGGAAGAGAAGTATGGCAACCTTAGACAAAGCCTACAATCCTAAAGACACTTTCCTGGGAGTAAGACCAATTGAACACAATGGGGCTTACATCTGAGTAGACATGGTTAGGATTGTGCTCTTAGACAACCTTAGATGGGCCTTTGCAGCCAGACATTCAGTGGGGATTCTTCCCATCTGTTCGGTTCCCAACTCTGCTTATTTGGTAACACTTTAATGTTAAAAATGTATTTTCTTCACTAAACTTGGCATCCATCAGTCTCAAAAGACTATGGTATCATGCTTGATGCTGCATGCAAAGCACGAATGCCTGGGTAGATTTATATGGAGGATAGGCAGTTACCCAAGCAGCAAATCCCCCCTCTCCAGGCCACTGAAACAGTCCAATGGAACGACAGAGCCGATACAATTTGTTCCAGCTGCGTCGCTGAGCTAAGCTAAGGATAGGAGCTCACCCTGTCTTGTGGGGACCTGGGTCTCAAACCCTGGCCTGCTGGTTAATAGGCACAGTGTCTATACAGTCCTGATTTCAGTATTTGCAATTTTCTCTGTGCTTTCTTGCATATGAGCTATAGCTATAACCTTTTGTGTTGTTTTGGAACAAGAAAATTTGTTTAATAAAGCTCCATTTTAGCAATTAGAGAATAGTTTGTGCTTAACTTATGTTGTCTCTGTTGTCCACACTGTGAGAAGCAGGATGTGGCACTAGATGACCCTTTGTCCTGATCTGGCAGTGTTCTTTTTATGCTCAAAATATGTATAAAGGGGGATGTAAATGGTGAGACAGGTAAACATAGAAAATGTATGGACATTGATGGATGAGTCACATTCTGCCAGGTGAACCGGCTGTGATGATAAATTCCCCAGGCTATGTGAGGGATCTTTCCGCTACAATACATCTCATTGTTCTCCCTAATGCAGTGTTCTAAGAATAGGATTAATTAGCTCTCACCACGCCACAGTCAGGAAGGTTGCGTTCATTTTCATTATTGTTGACCTGATCTCGTCTCCAAACCCACATTGTTATCATCATTAACGATGCACCAGAGAGGTATTATGGTTAGCGAGATGGAAGCAGCATCAGGCCAGCTTGTTTATAATGGAAGGTTTCTTAATCCGTTATGCCGGAGAGAGACAGAGAACTATTTTGGGGAGTTCTGTTTTGCCTGTGTCTTTTGATTTGCAACCAAGAAGCAACGTTTCACAAGTACTCGTGTTGTTGCTACTAATTGTTGTTACTGACTGTTGTGACCGTACTAATCTGATAGCTTTTCAACAAAATTAACAGTTATTATTATGTACTATTTTACAGTCACCAGGTGTTTGACTGGAATTGGCTCTATTGTGATTCTGTTCCTATCCTTGGAACTATGGATCACAAAGGTATCTTCTCAATATGTGTGAAGTTCCCAGGAGTGCTGCTTTTTGTAACTGGGCAGTTGTGATCTTCTGGAGGTCCATTAAGTTTAGATGTTCCTGGAGACTTAATGGAATCACTCCAAGAAAACCTGTTGTTATTGGAATCACAATGGCTTTCTTTTCGGAATCTCTGAATTTCTACGTGTAGGTTCTTATACCGCGGGATCTTCTCTTTCTCTTGAAGCCGACAATCTCTGGGTATTGCGATGTCAATTATCCAGACCTCTTTTTCCTCAACCTATTATTATTATTATTATTATTATTATTAGTAGTAGTAGTAGTAGTAGTAGTAGTAGTAGTAGTAGTAGTAGTAGTAGTAGTACTTCTTTATTTGTATCCTGCCTTCTTCACAAGGACTCATAATTTCCTCTTACCCTACAATCCAGAGTAACTACGGAAGCACGTAAGAGACATTTACATCAACGTAGTTATGGCACCACCTAGTGAAAACCTATGGGAAATTCATATTGCAATCCAAAGTAAATCGTTCTTACGTCAAACAGGGACTCCCTGTAGTTACTCTGGATTGCGCCCATAGACTTCCTATGCAGTGATGGCACAAGATTGATTATGCCATGTGCTGGATAGATAAGGAGCATCACAAATGTGCTGTGAAGCATATGTCAACTAGTGAACTGGCTATTCCAACCAAGGAAGGTGTCGGCTGAGGTGGGTGAGTGCTGGGTGGTGCAGGGGGTGTTAGAGAGTAAGGAGGGCATTCCACGGTGAGAATAAAGCACTATTGAGCAAAGGGAGGATCAGGCCCAGGAATGGAGTGGGATAGCTTACAGCAGCACATGTTGAATCTTAGCACACTTTCTTAGGACCAGGAGCCTTAAATAAGCTGCTCAGATTTATGCCATCTAAGTTGGGGTAGAGGCTCAACACAAGTAAGGGGAGAAATTCTAACCTGGGCTGGATACAGTGCAATTCTTGAATCCTGGCTATTCCCGCACAATTTAGGATTGGGTTGTGAATGTTTCCTGGTAAGGAGAACACAATGCTTCATGTCAGCTTAGGGTTTCCATATGTCCCCCAAAACAGGGAAAGTCCTGATTTTGGGGGATTGTGTTCACATATTGCCAAGTGTGAGAGAGGGATCTGTCCCCATTTTGTGGAAGAGAATTAAGGCAACTCTAAGTCAACTGGACACTTGATCCCTAAAAAAATGCAATGCCAAGTTTCTACTGGATCATTTTATTGCATCACCCTCTTCAGACATTTCCTCTCCATGTTCAAATGAACATAAAAAGAGTAGGAGCATTTTCTGGTTTCTGTATGTTCTGTGCCAGTTTTCAGAGGCCAGCGCTGAACATGACAAGGCCATCCACTCTCTACAAATTTGGCAAAGACACAAATCATGTTTTAAAACATGCTTGTTTTTGTATGGTTGTTTGGTGGGAAGCAAATGTTCCTGTTCAATCCAACAAAGTATCCCTCTTCATGGCTATTTGCTGATACTTCTTGCATGCGTCCTTTTGGGACAGAAAAACGTCTCATGCTGTTAAACACCTGAAGAAATTATTTTTGTGAAAAGCAAATAAATATTTTCATTCATCATTATGGGCGCAATCCAGAGTAACTATGGGTAGGTAGTCCTTGCTCTGACATAAGAATAATTTACTCTGGATTGCAATATGAATTTCCCATAGGTTTTCACTAAGTGGTGCCATAACTATGTCAACATAAATATCTCTTACGTGCTCCCAAAGTTACTCTGGATTGTAGGGTATGTATCTTAACAACCAGCATAGGAGTTCAGAGTTTACGATCAGAAATCAAAGTTTGTCTTTTGCGATAAAATCTCTTGAGGAACTCTGAGAGAACAATCCTAACCATGTCTACTCAGAAGTAAGCTCCATTGTATTCAATGGGACTTTCTCCCAGGAAAGTGTGTTTGGGTTGCAGTCTTGCCCTACAACCCAGAGTAAATACAAGAGCACGTAAGAGACATTACGTGTACCTGTAGTAACTGCAACACCTAGTGAAAACCTATGGGAAATTCATATTGCAACCCTGAGCAAATTGTTCTTACACTGGAGCAAGGACTTCCCGTAGTTACTCTGGATTGTGCCCTTAGTTTTTAAAGAACAGAACTTACAGTTTTATTCTTGGGCCAACCAGCTGCCTTTTTTGCTTTCTTTTTACCTCTTGCCTTTAAAGAGCCTATAGTTCAGACTTCCATACATTTAAAATTTTTTCCTTACACTTGGAATCCTTTTTACACCCTTACGGCCTTGTTTAAGTCTACGTAGTTGCTATTTTTAAACAGAATGGAAATGTTTTTGGTTTTTTTGTGCACCAAAGGAGACTGATTGCCAAGGAATGAACATTGAAATGGCCTGTTTTTTCCTAAAGCGCAATCATGAATCACCCTCGCTTGCATCCCATCTTATTTATTTGCTGTGGTTTCAGCAATATAGAAGCTTTTAATGAACTTCTATAGTTACTATTTGGCTATGATAGAAATCTCCCTTACATCTCTTTTACATCTCCCTTATTTGAGGATAATCCAGTAAGGCACAGCCAAATGGTGGATGTCATTTATGGAAGTAATTTTCAGGAAGCTAGAATATAGAGGTGACTGCATGCAACACAATCCTAAATGGACAGCTGATGCTGTGATACAGTAGTGCCAAAATGGTCCTCACTTTGTCCCGTGCAAGCAAAGTGGCAACTGGAGGTCTCCTTGGGGTAAAGAAACTTTTGTTCCCTTGATCTTTGTCATACCCCAACATCTGCTATGAGTCTATTTGGATCCAAAAAAGTTAAGTCACAGTGCAAAATGTGAGTAGTCTCTGTGTAGGGCAGTGTTTCTCAAAGTGGGGGGTTGGGACCCCTTTGGGGGTCGTCTAGAGCTTTCCTGGGGGTCGCCTAAGGACCCCTGGTGCAGGGGGCCAGGTCAGGCTTGCCAGACCTCCAGCTGTAGCTGCGCATGCACTGGAGCTGACTGACTGCCTCAGTGCCCAATCCTATGCATGCCTTCTCTGAAATAAATCCCATTGTGTTCAATGTGTGCATAGAACACACATTTCAATTGTAACAATGAAAATACATCCTGCATATCGGATATTTACATTACGATTCATAACAGTAGCAAAATTACAGTTATAAAGTAGCAATGAAAATAATTTTATGGTCGGGGGTCCCCACAACATGAGGAACTTAAAAAGGGGTCATGGCGTTAGGAAGATTGAGAACCACTGGTGTAGGGCTTCCAGGTCCAGGTGAGTGGAAAGAATCTGGTGGCAGCCTTTCCGTAGTTCCTGCCGCCTCCCAGGGTTAGTCTGCCCATCTCCAGCCCCTGTGCTACAATCCAACTATCCAGATCCCCCACTTCCCTCCTGCCCTGGAATGTTTCCATGTAGCTCAGCTGTAAGCTAATTGCTGTGGACCTATCGAGTTGTCATCTGCCTTCTCCTGGTTCTCTGTAAAGTGATTTTTGTAGGGTGAACATATGTAGGGTGACCTCTTTTTCCAGGACATGTCCTCTTTTTAAGCCTTGTGTCCTGGGGAAAAATCTTCATTGTCCTCCTTGTGTACCTGAATGGGATGGACTCAAATCCACAACCCCTGGGGCTATTACCATGTTCCTTTACCAACATGGCAGAAAACTACAAAGGACCATGATACAAAGCTAGCTTTATTACATGTTGGGCTGTGGGTGGTGCAAGCAGTTAAGACATTGTGCCTTTTAACCCTTAGGCCAGGGTTCAAGACCCAGGTCAGCCCCACAAGACAGGGTGAGCTCCTGTCCTTAGCCTAGCTCTGCGACGCCAGCTGGATCCAATTGTATTGGCTCTGCCTTTCCATTGGACTAATTCAGTGGCGTGGAGAAGGGGGATTTGCTGCTTGGGTAACAGCCTATCCTCCATAACAATCCAACCCAGGCTTTCGTGCTTCACATGCAGTGTATGCAGCGCCGAGCACAATACCATAGTCTCTCAAGACTGACAGAGGCCTGCTATTACATGTGTACGCATGGATTCCACCTCCACTGGGCAAGGTGAACAGAGAACAAAGGCTGTACATACATTTTCAGAGGGAATTTTTAGTAGAGGAGGGTACAAATGGCAAGGAGGAGGGGTACAAATGACTGAGGGCAGAGCATGCACCCTGGTTTGCTAGATGTTGTGCAAGGGTGGGATTCAGGGAATGGTGACAAGCAGTGGATGAGCACTTTGGAAGACAAAGTTGCAACGTGTCCTCAACTCTTTTGAGACTGCACATTATCAGGGCTGCCTGTGATTATTGCTTAATTGCATAAAACATATATTTTTGCTACCTTCTCACTGCCTTTATTGTTTTGGCCTGGGTGTTTTGTGCCTGGCCCTCTATTGTTTTGCCAGCTTAGAGTGGCTAGCCTTGCTATGGGGGCCAGAGGGGGATTGGGCCTGGGTTATTTGGACCTAATAAGATATTAAAATAGGCTGTTTATAACAGTTTTAGGAGAGAACACATACATAGGCAAGCAATTACTAATTACAAGTATTGGTTACAAGGCACAAATATCTTTAGGAAACAGTTTGGATAAGGCATTTCTTCATAAAAGGAACTGTTTTGGTACTCCAAGAATAACTAATGTCTCTGGCCTTGCAGCTTTGGTTAATGCAAGAGGATGGAGGGGGCTGGAAAATGTTGAATCAGACACAAGGCCTGGATATGCAGGAACACTTGTGAGCAGGCAGCATGAAACCTTCCTGTAATTAATAAATTATATCTGGCACAAGTGCTTAAAATACTGCGCCTGTTAACCAGAAGGCCAGGGTTCGAGACCTGGGTCCCCACAAGACAGGGTGAGCTCCTGTCCTTAGCCCGGCTCTGCGATGCAGCTGGAACCAATCGTATTGGCTCTGCCTTTCTACTGGACTATTTCAGTGGCATGGAGAGTGGGATTTGCTGCTTTGTTAACCGATTCTCAGCATTCCTAGCAGACTGGGTAGATTCTCAGATTCTCAGATTCCCCACAGATTGGGTAGATTCTCCAGATCAATCTACCCAGGCCTTCGTGCTTCGCATGCAGCATCAAGCACGATACCATAGACTTCATGACTGATGGATGCAAGTATATCTCATAAATTATATGTAATAGTTTTAAATTTAATAATTTAAGCAAGGAATATAGTGCTTAAATTAACCTCTGAAAGTAAGGTTGCCATATGTCCCAAAAAACACAGACAATTTCATTTTTGGGGGGTATTGTGTTCACATACTGGTAAGAGGGTCCTGTTCTGATTTTGTGGAAGAAAATTATGGCAACCCTACCTGAAAGCTATTGGCCCTATTCTACCTAATTCCGCAAATGATGATGCAGTGAAACCAGTGGGGCAACCATTGAGTCCTACAGTGGAGTTTAAGAAAACATTTATTTTTCTCCAGGGTTTACCCAGTGGGTGAATTCAGACCTATACCAGATATAGAGATATCACTGGTGCTAGTCCTCACTCACCTGTGAAGATGTCATTGCCACAGAATGCCTCCTTTCTGGGCCTGATCCACCCTATCACTGCCTCATCACCTACCCATTCCACTGACTTGTTCCCCATTTCACCCTTCCCCACCTTCTTCCAACATGCAATGCAGTCTTACTTTAGTTGACCTGGCAACATCCCTGGTCCACTGTCATGCAGACTCATCTGCTCTCTACTTCTGATTGTTTCCAGGCCTCGTTCTCATGCAATGTTGCATTTGTGTCAGCCAGAACACGTGTTAAGTTGCCAGAGAACTTGTTTTAGCAGCATTATGCCAAGACTGCAATTCTATGCACACTTTACTGAGAGTAACCCTACAATCCAGAGTAACTATGGGATTACATAAGAGACATTACGTGCACCCGTAGTTATGGCACCACCTAATGAAAACCTATGGGAAATTCCTATTGCAATCCAGAGTAAATTGTTCTTACACCAGAGCAAGGAATCCCCATAGTTACTCTGGATTGTGCCCTAAGCCCCATGGAAGACAATGGGACTTCTGAATAGACAAGAATAGGATTGTGTCAGTAAGACTCTATAGGAACTACCCTGTTCCCAGTAGTATCTTAGAAGGCTTTGAAGGAGATTGGAGCAAGGAAGCAAATGAAACTGTTCTGGAAACTGTGCTTGTCATTCAAATAAACCAAACTTGGGCATGTTTACATGGAGTCCCAATTTCTCTCATTCACTGATTGAACTCAACTGCAATTCAGATAAACAACAGGCTGCATATACAATGGTGGTCAAAATACAACAAAGAGTCTCTTAATGATGCAGTTGGGTTTCTGTAGCCTCCAGCAGACTTTGCACAAGAAGCTCTTAATACAAAAAAGGCCAATCAGTCTGCAGTGTGTCTATGTCTAAACAAAGGCTTTAGATTAGACTGGATGTTCACTTAATGACCTCATCACATAACAACGGGGATCAAAGAATGTATCCCTGTTAAGTGGTGCACTCTTGTATTTCTTACGCCCCGCAGGGCAGTTTTAAAAAAATCATCCTCATCAATGAGTTTCAAGCAAATGGCATATAGTCAGCCAATGCTAGATGGTGAGACCCTATTTTTTTCTCAGGAACTGAGAGTGACTCTGGCACTGAACTTCTGGAACTGCAAATCAGAGCTTTGTTGACTAGTCTTTGTCAATGATTTGACAAGTAATAGTATTAAGCCTACTCTAATCAGCAGATTGTTAGCTACTTGCTCATAATTATAGAGGACAAAGATGTGTATCTGCAAGATGAAAACAGAACTGGAATTTATAGACATAGAAGAAAATCTCATTTTTTTTCTCTTATGATATAAAATAATGTTCTCGTTTGCTTATACATTGAATTGTGTTCCAATTAGGGACACAATTAGGCCAAGACAAAAGGGCTACTGCATATTAATGATGCTTTTATCACTCCACTCAAAGTAACTAACAATTAACAAGGAAAGCTTAAGCAAAATATGATTGGCTTGCTCAAATGTTCCTTGTTGTTCCTTTGGAAACACCATCATAAGGGCCTGTCGACATTTTTCCTATAATGTGCATATTAATTAAATCTGTATGAGCTGTTTGTCCATTTAGATTATGAGGACAAAAGTAGATCTTCTGGACTGGGGGGGGGAGATGGGAGGGATGAAATAGTTCATAATGTCAGTTTTAATGGACACTTCTTTGTTTAGAGCCTGACTCCTGTCATTCCGCCACCCCCACCTATACAACTGCATCAGCATCATATTTAATCAGATATCCTTTTTTATTCCTATAATGTTCTGAATCAGAGATAGTGTAGTGAACATAATACTCATAGCAAATCAGATCTGTGGCTAGTACAATTTGTGATCACTGTAGGTGTCCCAGCACTGGTAGGTCGGGTTGAGGGCAAGGATGGAAGGAATGAGGATGGGAGCAGAAGAACAAGTTGGAGACCAACACAGAATAAGGGTGTTTAAAAAAAACCTGAGGTTTTAAATTAAATCATTGTTAGCCTTTATTACCCTTAGCAATTGTGAACAATTAGATAACATTATAGGCAAGTTGAACTGTTCAAATAATTATATGCTTTGAATCGTCTTTTGGAGCAATAGAGCTGGCACTTAGCTGGAGATGACAAATCAAAATATACCTCCCAGTGGCGCCAACATCCTCCTCTCTATTTTAATACGCATCAATTTATTTGTTAAATTATTGATTGGTGGATGTTTATCAACCATTTTGAAGAGGGGAAATGCGCGTTGGAAAGACTTGGCATTATTATCCCTTCTGTCATTTATTTAAAAAGTTAATGTATTCACTCTGAATTGGGAGATGCTAAACATAAGGCAGAACATATGCTTTCAGGGTCCAGATGATTTAAGTGCGATAGTCATCCCCTGCAGCAAAATGCAATAGTCAAGTAATGTATACATTGATGGAAAGATACATAAACACTTGAAATATATCTCTTTCTGAAACTTGTTTCAAGTGAAGATGCATGATCTCCCTTTTATTTTACACTTATAATTAAACATTCCAGATTTGCTCCCTTTTTCTTGATTCGGGGCACATAAGGGGGTGGGGGGTAAAGAAGGTAATTGTAAAGGTAAAGAAGGTACCGGTAATTGTATCTGGTCATAAAGGGAGCATGAAAATTTCATGGGATCTTATATTTTTATATCTTCCCTGGAGTTGCTGCACACAAGGGGGGCTGGGTGCATGACTGCTGTTGCTACCAAAAGCCATATGTGCTGGGACTAGGGATGCCATAATTCTCTTCCACAAATTCAGGGCAGGACCCTCTGTCCCATTTGCCAGAAGGTGAACATAATCCCCCAAAATCAGATTTGTCCCTGTTTTGGGGAAATATGGCAACCCTAGCTTGGCCAAGTAATTCATTCATGAAACTTTTTGCCATTGTCGCAGATGGTGGAAGGAACTGGTCTGCTTGGTATGTTTTTGGCTTATGGTTCTACCTCCCATGAAGGATACTTAAGGACACGGCTGCGGAACTATAGCTGCTGCTGGGTGCACAATGGAACATTTTCCATTCTCCTGTAATCCTAAGCACGTTCATAATAATTTTCTGCAACGATGGCTGCAATCCTAACCACTTTCCTGGGAGTAAGTACTATGGAACACAATAGGACTCTCTTCTGAATAGACATGCCTAGGATTGCCCTGGATATTCTACAATTTAAAAGATTTTAGACAGGCTTAGGTTTTCCATATTGCTATATCTAGCTGCATGGGCAGATAGACCTGGGTTTGGCATTGGGAAAGCACAGTAGACATGAGCTCCAAATACTTTTCTGGATACCGCCACCCTCCTTCTGCCTGGCTCAACCCACTCACGCTTTTGGGAAAGGCCCCAAAAGATAATCCCCAAATGAAATTCCTCTTGGAGGCCCTACATTGAATAGTTAACACACTTATTTTTCTTAGTTGTGGGAGCCCAAGGAGCCCATCCTTCTCCTCATCTTCTATCTTGTGCTGCACCATCATCAGGGAAACGTGAGCACAGATACACCCCAAATATGCAACCTGCCCTATAAGATCCATCTGCGGTGTTTGATCTGGGAGTCCATGTATTTGGCATATGATAGATAGATAGACAGATAGATAGATAGATTGATTGATTGATTGATTGACTGATTGACTGACTGACTGATTGATTGATTGATCTGGGATGGCTGACTATGCATGGAATCATTGCTTGATGTTGAAGTCACCAAAAGACAAATGTGCATGCATAAAGTCAGCCTGTTATCAGCCACACAATCTGCAGTAGAGCAATAAAACGGTATCTTTAGGGCCCTGAAAGTATTCCTAGCCATCTGCTATTATTTGTGTGTGTGAGAGCATTGCACATGCATGTGGTTATGCATTTATTTGCACAGCACACATCAGAGTGCCATTTCAAACCATTTCCATTTATTTAAAACTCAAAGTGATATGAATTGGAATGGGGGAGGGGAGGGTAGTGACTGTTCTTAAAACAGAGTATGTCCAAAGCAAACCGAAACAGAACAAGAAAATGGATGGGAAATGAATGACCACTGAGAGCAAAGCAGCCTATTTTAGATTCTGATTATTAAAATTTTTCCCTCTCAACAAGAAAAATGAATTTAGTTATTCATGCATGGTGAAAAGTCAAATTGTCTGTGAATTAAATCAAAATAAAAAATGAAAAAATATACACATAACTGGGTGTTTTGGATTCACCAATGAGTGGAGCCATCCTTTCGGATTTGACATTTCATAGCTGTCCTGGAGAAAATGTGATCTTTCATCGTGAGAGGTAAATCATGCTCTCTAAACAATGTAGAAATAATTGAAAATGTTTGCGGTTTTTAAATGAACATTATAAATTTCAGAAGGATGTCGCAGTTATGTAAAAGAAGACAATGGAAATGAATTAAAAATCTGCAGCTCCTGCATGAGGAGTCACAAAACCTTCCCACTGGCAACTCTTTCATGGTATTGGTTCAAGACCCATTGTCAACCCAATCCAACACAAATTCCTCCATATTGATGCAATGGTACTGGTAAGGCTTGTGCTGCCCTAGAGCTGCCCTTTGCATGTGGAAAGCCATGCAATGGGTGCTATCCTTTTGCAATGGGTAACACCAATATATTGTGAACCATGCTGGTGCCAAGGCAAACTAGGATTGTACCCTAAGAGCACAATTCTAACCATGTGTACTCAAAAGTAAGCCCCATTCTGTTCAATGGGTCTTACTCCCAGGAAAATACCTTTAGGATTGCAGCCTTTGTTTGTCCTTCACAGTTGGCTTTTGAATTAGTTGTATTACTAAAACCAATCTGGCACAACTTGTACACTATTTAGGTCATGACTTAACTCAAAGAAACTGGCAACATTTCATCTAGAAATTTGAAATAGGAAAATTTTATCATCTATGTCCTTCTTCTCCCATTGTGCCATTGTATGTTTCATGTGTCTTTTGTAACAACTTACGTAAACGTCAGCATTGCTGATTGCCATCTTGGGAGACCAAATTTTAATGTTTGCCTTCTTATTGCCAGAATGTGTAATAATACTACACATTACACAAAAGTACTACACATGATAGGCTTGTGATGGTTATCCAGAGTTTGTCAACATTACCACAATAGTGTGATATTGAGGCAGCCCTTGTGCTGCTGAGAAGTAGATTCTCATTTTAGAGCAATAGTTCTTGAATGTTTAACACTGGGACCCACTTTTTAGAACGTAAATCTGTCGTGACCTACTGAAAGTGATGTCATGACCAGAAATGGCATCATCAAGCAGGAACCCTTGGCTACAATCCTTCCAACACAAAACCAAGAGTAAGTCCCACTGACTATCAAGAGCATAAACAGTACATTGTAGCCTGTTAAAATTACAGATTTGTTAACATTTCCCCAAATGTAGTCATATACCATGACAGCATCAAGTTTAAAACTGTATTTTAAAAATAAAATATTGAAATTAATGAAATTCTGAAATTGGATTGTGACCCACCTAGTTGGTCCTGTCACACAATTTGAGAAAAAAAACTGATATAGATATATTTCTATATCTGATCTATACAGTGTTAATCAACCATTGTACCCAAAATAGGAAGGTTGCCATATGTATTGAAAAACAGGGACAGTCCAAATTTGGGGGGATTTAGTTCATACAGTGGCAAAGTATGGCAGACGGTCCAGTTCCAATTTTGTGGAAGAGAACTGTGGTAACCCTATCAAATAGTCTGCAGGTACATCATTGGGGGATTTGAGCCACCCTCTAGCATTATGTGCCTTGTCAATTTTCTAAAAACTAATTATGGCCTATTTCCTAAAGTGAAATTAGGCCCCTTGCTCTGGAGCAGTTAAGATGACTTTCCATAAGATAGCAATAGAGGGTGATGTAACTGTGTGGACTTGTAACTGCTATGGATTTTGCCCTATGTGTCTTACCCTACAATCCAGAGTAGCTACAGGAGCACGTAAGAGACATTATGTGTACCCGTAGTTACTGCACCACCTAGTGAAAACCTATGGGAAATTCATATTGCAATCCAGAGCAAATTGTTCTTACACTGGAGCAAAGACTCCCCGTAGTTACTCTGGATTGCGCCCTTGTGTGCTACAAAATGGAAAGAGTTGAAAACTGAAGATCAAGATATAGATCAAACTAATCACTTTGGTGATCAGATTTGCAAACAAGTTGTTATGTCAGGCAACAAAGCTGGGGAAAAAATCCTCTCCTTCCTTTCACTTCCTGCTTTACTTGCTGATATGAACAAATTCAGTGAAAAATCCATTTTGGCTGATAGAAAAGTTGTCATGAGAATCTCATTCATTTTCGGATGGGAACCTAATTCTCCAGATCTGCTTGCCAATCATGGACAATTTGTACAAAGGGGTTTATTATTTCAGTTGCAAGCTCTGCTCTCCACAATTTGCCGTCTGCCTTTTATCCCTAATATGAACTAAATTCCCTTGCAAACAAGATGCATCTGGTGTTTGCCTCATTGGGAGAAAAAAATCCTTTTTTGTTCAAAAGATTGTGTTGAGAGGCTTTCTCCATTATTTTCAACAGGATTGACTCCGTGCCATCTGTTTGGCATGCGCTCACTAGATTCCGAAAGAGAGAGAGAGAGAGAGAGAGAGAGAGAGAGAGAGAGAGAGAGAGAGAGCAAATGACATTTAAAAACAGACTTATAATTAAGCAAAACCTCAAAGACTTCTTGTAATCGCAATGGTCAACAGGATTAGAGAGCGATCTAAGAAATGTAGGAAGATAGACAGCATTTTTGATTGCGAGGGCTTCAAACATTGTCATGGTGGTTCTTGGCTGTGAAAAAAAACAAGATTGTCACCTCGAGCAATTGCCAATTAAACCAGGATTTGTCTAAGCTCCTGTTTGCCTCTCTCTACCAAGATCTGACAGCATATGTGCTCTCCGCAAACAGAACACAGAAATATGATACACAAATGTACACCTACTGTGTGGCACTAAGGAGGAGAGCATTCACTGTGGAAAACTGGCTTTTCCTTCTGCTACTCTAGATAATGTTCATCCTTGCCCATATGGTGATCCTAGTCTCTTGCCTACAAACCAGTAACGAGATTTAAGTTCTGTGCACGAGCGCCTACCATATATAGCAAACATGCCTTATAGGAAAATAGAATGTCAGTCAGTGCCATCCTTATAAAGATGTCAGTGTCCACAGCATGAAAAAGTCCAGATCTCAGCAGATCCTTTCCTTTCTTGCCTGGACTCACCTCTGAAATATTCACCGTTACAGATTGTAACACTTTTCATAGTGCTCCAGGGTTTGTGGAGCTTCTCATGTCACCAGGAGCACTGCTACATGTGATGAGAGAGTAACTTTCAACATTTTGTTTTGCAGGTGATGTGAAAGGATCTCAAACTGAGGCTGATTTTCTCTGCAAGTGGAATCTCAGGGTGACTTACAGGACTCTTTCTTGGAGAAAACACATCATGAATTTTTGAGGGAAGAAACAATTCAAGGGAAATGTCTTGTGAATGTTGTGTGGTACAATCCAACCCATCATCTAAAATCATCTGAAGGGGCCCTGCTGCCTGTGCCGCCACTAAGGGATGTGAGAGGTGTGGTGGCCACAGATAGGGCCTTCTCGGTAGCAGCACCCCAGCTTTAGGAAACTCCCTCCCCTTAGGAAAGCTCCCTCAATACATAGCTTCAGGCAAAGCCTAAAAACGTTTTATTTAAAAACAAAAATTTCAGTGAGGCAGAGGTTGGGGGGGGGGGCTATTGTTTTTCCTGCTTTTAGTGTTTTTAGCTCTTGTGTTTTAATTGTTTTTAATTGTATGTTTCTATATAATGGTTTTATTATGTTTTATTGTAAGCTGCTTTGAGTCGGGCTAATGGCCCAAGAAAGGCGGGATGTAATTTTTTAAACAAACAAACAAACAAACAAACACACACACACACACACACACATACGCGCACACACACACACACACACACACACACACACACACACACACACATACATACATACATCCTATGCTTTTTACAGAGAAGATCCAAGGTGCAATCTCTAATATATCTAGATAAGGCTGGGGGAAAAAAGAAACAGAAATTCTGGAGAAGACACTGTGCCTGTTAACCAGCAGGCCAGGGTTCGAGACCCGGGTCCCCACAAGACAAGGATTTCCTGCTACAGGCAGGGGGTTGGACTAGATGATCCATTGGGACCCTTCCAACTCTATGATTCTATTTGAACTTCTGCCCAACCATGTAGAATACTCAGCCAGCCAGACAGACTAACAGACTGATGGCAGCTTCACATGTTCAGTGTGCAGCAACAAGACTTTAATGCAGTCAGGAAAACTTCATTTAATTTTTGGAGGATGGGAAATGGGTTCACTCCTGACCCTTGAACCGTACATGTTGATTGCACCACTGCTAAGAGAGTCCTGGACATGTAGTACTGGCCAATGTGTAGGTATTGAACAACTGTACTCTACAACTGTTCAAACAACCTGCAGTAGCATAACTTTTATGCCTATTGACTATCTTCTAAGAGAATAAGGCTATAGAATGAGGCTGCAATCCTATCCACACTTAAACTGGGAATAAACTCCATTGACAATATAGGACTTACTTCCGACATGCAAAGGATTGGAGTGTGTGTATTATAGTCTCTACATGGCAAATATGAGGTAAGAACTGTGGTAATGGAGAAGGTGGTAATGGGAAGAATATTTACATACTATACTGGCTTTCAATTTAAATCAGGTTCACAAAAGGATTCAACAAAAATTTGGTTTCCTGTCTCTAGAGTGCAAGCAATCTGTTTTCAAAAAGGCATGAGCACCAGCGAATAGCCATTAGAAGAGGACATCAGGCTGGGATTAAGAAGCGGACAGTTTTTGACCCTGCTAAATACAATAGAATCCTGTGACCTGGATAAAACTGGCATTCCACTACACCAACCTACCTTGCAGGGTAGTTGTGCAATATGCACATACACAAGATCAAAAGCAAAACAAGTCACACCAATACAATGGCTGCAATCCTAAAGACACGTTCCTGGGAGTAAGCTCCATTGAGTATGAGCACAATCCCAACCATGTCTACTCAAAAGTCAGCCCCATTGTGTTCAATGGGTCTTACTCTTAGGAAAGTGTCTTTAGGATTGCAGCCGATATCTCAAAAAGGTTTGACCACAATGCATTTCTGTCTTGGTAGCAACTCACCAAGCAAAATGTTCTGCCTAAATCCTCATTTATGGGAACTTTTTGAATTAATTTTAAGTGTTGCTGATTTGAAACTCATGAATATTCCAATGTCTAATCTGCTTACTTCATGATAGAAGCATCTTTCCACATTTTTGTCAATGCCCTTATTTTATTCCTACCTTTATTACACACTCGTCCTTTCTGCTGCCCTTTTCAATAGTAACAACTATTTGTTGTTCAAGAACAGAGCTTATTTTACAGGGAGGTCCTGCTCCTTGGGAGGTAATACAGAAGATAGATGGCTATTTGGTCTGAACTCTGCGTATATTCTGGTTGGAAGGGAGTCCTTATGCCCTTCATTTTGAGAGGGTGTGCGTTTTCTCAGTTAGCCTTAATGAACGAAAGAGTGCGCACTGTGGGACAGTCGGCCATGGGTGGGAAGGCACTTCAACTTCATGATAAATAAGGAGGAGATGGTAATCATTTACTGAAGACATCTCAGCTCTGCCTCGAGTAAATATCAAGGCTCGGAAGACAAAATGTCCTCAGATGCCGAAGTGAAGGCCTTAAAAGGCTGTAAACGCCCTGAAAATAACAGACTGTAGAAGGAGAAAGAAAGGACAGATAAAAGAAAGTATGTCTTCAAACAACACATCATTTGAGGATTTCATTGCTACAAGATGTGGTGATGGCCTACTGGCTCAGAAGACATTCAAAGGGGATTAGATACAAATATGGAGGATGACAGATCTATCAGTAACTATTGGCCAGTCTGGATGTATGGAACCTCCAGATACAGAGGCAGTCTACCTCTGCCTTTATATCTATGTGTCAGATGCAGGAGAAATCTGTTACATTTACCCTACAATCCAGAGTAACTACGGGAGCATATAAGAGACATTACATGCACCCGTAGTTACTGCACCACCTGGTGAAAACCTATGGTAAATTCATATTGCAATCCAGAGTAAATTGTTCTTACACCGGAGCAAGGACTCCCCGTAGTTACTCTGGATTGCGCCCTTACTCACTGCTTATGGGAGGTATACAATTGGCCACTGCAGAAAGCAGGATCAGATGGTCCTATGGTTTGATCTGATATGTATATAGATAACAAGCATAACTACATATGTTTATATGATTTGCATGAATACGATTCCAGGTTCAATCTCCAGGATTATCTGGTAGAGCTGAGAAAAATCTCCTGCTTACCCTGACAGCCCAACCTTCTTAAATGATGGAACTTGCAGTCCATCACCATAAGTCCCAAACCAGTGGTGCAAAAGCCATGGTGCTGTCATTCATGTTGGAGACTGACACTGATGCAAATGGTCAAAGACCCATATATACAACACCTCCAGAGCAGGTAGGTCAGCAGCAGGGGCAATTTTGGGTGTTTGGGGACAAGGAGCAGCAAGGGGTGATTCAGGGGTGGGACTGGTATGATCTCAGCAGCTGTACATGCCAAGATCCTGCCCTCCTCTGTTTCTAGCCATAAAGTACCCCAGGCTTCTTAGGATGGGAAGTAAGACCCATTGGCAGCCAGGCAGCCTAGAGAGAGGTAAGTAAGGAAAATCATTAACTCTGTAGGCTATCTGATTGCCTCCCCAAAGTATGTGGAGCTTCCCATTGCCTTCCAATGTGGTGGGGAAAAGATGGGAAATCCATGACTACCATGATTGAGCAACAGCCAGGAAATCCTACAAGCCAACCTGTTTACCAATTTATGCTATACGTTTCCTATCCTTTACATGACCATCAAAAGCAGAAGAGCTTGTACAAATAAAAGACGTATATTAATATGCATGGCTTACCCCAGTTGCATAATAGCTTTTTTCTAGACGTAGATTTTTTAATAGCTTATGAATGTGGTCCACGACGATGAAGGCCAGTGGGATGAAAGAGACAATAATATGGTACACACATCCCTGTGAAGGCCAGTGTCAAGGATCCAAAGTTCCCTTCCACGGTTGCTTAACACATCTGGCTTTCGGCCTCTGAAAGCTCAAACGCTATTTATATAAAAGCTTAAAGTTCCATCACTAGGCTGGCTCTGATTGCTTAACATATTACCTTTTTATCTTTTCAAATCCTTTTGTGTGGATGAGGGAAGCAGCCAAGCAAATACACTATCCTCTCCTACACAATGTCCTTCTCGACTATCAGATTTTGATTAATGCCTGATAACAGCAAAACGAACCTCCGCCCCCCCCCCCCATACCAATGCCTGGATTATAACAGGAAAAAAGGCATTGACTCCCATCCGATCCTCTATCTTTAAAGATGTGAGCCTAGATGATCCAATCATGCATACAAAAAACCAAACTTGCTATATTATTTCAGAGACAATGAAACCTGCTGAAGACATATTTGCAAACAAGAAGAGATATCAAGGCTCTAGGGTGCATCTGGTGTCTGAATAATGCATGACATCTGTGTTTTAAGGTTGGTTGGAAGTGGGTTGGAAGTGTAAGTGTGGTGTTCAATGGAAGGCTAAAAGCTCTTGAGTTGCCGTTATTGTTCATTGGCTGCCAAGAATTCAAACAGACTCATTCAAAAAGGGGGTCATTCTCAACCACAGAATTCATGAGAAAGAGGTGGGAATAAAATACCGATATCAAAGGGCATGAAAACTGCATTGCATTTGAATAAGAAGTGAAGAACTAATATACTGTATGTTTCAAATGGTCCAAGCTTCTCTACCCGTCCAAGGAAGTATGTTTGTGCGTGCATGCGTTTGTGTATATATAGCTTGTAAGTCACATGTAAGTATATATATAGCTTGTATCCCCCAAATCCAGAGTAACTATGGGAGCACATAAGAGACTTTACATGCACCCAGAGCTACTGCACCACCTAGTGAAAACCTATGGAAAATTCATATTGGATTCCAGAGTAAGTTGTTCTTACACCGGAGCAAGGACTTTCCGTAGTTACTCTGGATTTTGCCCTAAGTCACTGTTTGACATATAACACATGACACTCCAAAATATGTTGGCTGAACTCCTTTTCTCATCAGTATTAATTTAAGAGGTAAGTAAGACATTTTCAAGCTTTATCGTTATTGAAATATCGTTATTTTTAAACCGAGAATCCACTGGATTAAAACATAAGTCTAAGGTTCATGGTGAATAAATATATCTAAAAATATAAATGCTTCTTAAATATTGGTGCTCTCAAACATCTGAAGTTTATCTCCTGACATTTATGAAGCCACCTCAGGCACAGTCCTAACAAATTTAGGCTGGCATAACTCACGTGCCATATCTTCCCATGGTTGTGTGGTGTCAGTCTATGCCTGTACAGTGGCCTAATCTGCCCCCCCCCCCCCAGGAGTGAGGCATTAGCAGTGGTGGGATTCAAATAAATTAACAACAGGTTCTATGTTCTAATAACCTAAATTAACAACAGGTTTGATGTCCTAATAACCTAAATTAACAACAGATTCTATGTCCCATTAGTAACCGGTTCTCAGAACCAGGTGCTCATTAGCAAAGGGTTCTATAGAACCTGTGAGAACCCCCTAAGTCTACCACTGGGCAGAAGTGTCTTATGGGGTTAAGGCTAGCCTAACTAGAGATTAGGATTGCAACCTTTGTGACCTTTAATAGGAAGGAATTGTGCTAGGTGCTCTAGCTTCTATTGGTATAGCCTTATCATCAAATTATGATCTTAAACTACTGTGATGAAAGCCTGTTCAAGGCCTATGACGAGGGAAGTATACAGGACCTGATAGGGGATCCAGCACCCCAAAACTGGTACCCAGAAATTTACTGGGATCTTCTATTTTCCTATCTCACCCAAATTCGTTGACCATGTGAGATGCAGAATCTTAATTCTGTGAATGACAAACTCAGGATGCAGTCCTAGAATCTAGAGCAAGACCCATTGTATTCAGTGAAGCTTACCTCTGAGTAGACATGCCCACTATTGCACTGGAAGTCTCAGAAGAGTGATTACTGATTTTATGTATTTCTGACCATGCTCAAATTATATTTAAATTATGCTTAAGTTAATGTGGGGGTGTGGAGGCTAAGTGGTTAAAGACATTGTGCTTGTCAACCTGAAGGTCAGCAAGTTGGTGGTAACGCTAATGGAGTGAGCTCCCATTAGTTGCCCAGTTCCTGCCAACCTAGCATTTTGAAAGCATGTAAGTGAAAATAGATAAATAGGTACCACTTTAGTGGGAAGGTAACAGTGTTCTGTGCACCTCCAATTCAGTCATCATGTTCACATGATCACAATTACTTCTATGGACAACACTGGCCTTGCAATGGGGATGAGACCTGCCCCTGGAGTCGCTTATGACTAGTCCGTCACAGTCCGTCACAGTGTCCTGGGGGACACCTTTAGCTTTCCTTAAGTTAACTTACTTGTTGTTTTTAATTTCTTATTTTTTCCACAACTAATTTATGCAACAATTTTTAAAATTCAACTTAAAAAAATACAAAATATATACTTTGCCATATAAGGGCCCATTGGCTAGGTTGCCTTGGAAATAGGGATAAATTCTCTTTCCCACCTTCAGGCAGTAGACTGGGGGAGAAAGGCTACAAATAGTTATGAAAATATGTGCAAAGGAGGAGAAGGTCAAGATTGTTCATGTATATTCATAAATCCCAAATTAGCAAATTTTGGAGCAAAAATGAAATATGAAAATGTGGCATATTCTCTTAGAAGTTCTCAGTTTCTTCACTTCTGGTAGACTGTCTAGCTTCCTAGTTCTCTCCTTGTCTACTCCTTTATCCTTCCTGTGACTAATTTCGACTGACCTAACTTACTTGGCATATCTTCCTGTGATGGTGTGGGGATGTTAGTATATACCTGTGGACTAGCCTAATCTCCCCATGAGTGGGGCAAAAGTGCCTTATGGCACTTTTATGATACCCTTAGGTCTGCCCAGGACTTATGCTGGGGCTTATACCAGCCTAGGTGGACATTAGGATTGTAGCCAAGATCATAGAACAGTTTCACGGGGATGACCCACTGGCAGATGCATAACAAACGTGTGTGTGTGTGTGTGTAAATATATTAATGCAAAAGTCTAGTCCTTTGCAGGGATCTCTCCTGCTACAAGCAGGGCGTTGGACTAGATGACCTCCTGAGACACCTTCTAACTGTTTTGATAGGGACAAAATTTCAGTCCTTGCCACAGGCGAAATTTTGCCTAGGTACGCCTCTGCCCACTGGCTTCCTGCACTGGGTGAGACTAGTGATGCCACTGCTCTTCTGTTCTTCCTCTGTTCCTATTTTGTGGTAGTATAATGCCAAGTACATTGATGGTGTCATAGCAAAAGCAACAGTAGCCCTGACAACTTTGGGCAAACATCTGTACCAGATGCTGATGAATCTGAATATCTACTGGGGCTCTAAGACCTAAAAATGTCTAAATGCCATTCCATGTTGCATGGCACATCCAAGAAGGTATGAGGTAGCGTGAATGAATTCTTGATTGCATACCCCACTTCTTCCAGGTTAAGCAGTGCTTTGTCTGACAGCCCACAGATCTTGGAGTCAGCCCTGATTTCAGCTTGCCTCTCCAGTTCCATCTACATCCAAAATAGGGCTGCAATCCTAAAGACACTTTCCTGAGAGTAATCACTATTAAACCCAAAGGGACTTACTGAGTAGACATGAGTAGACATGCTTAGGATTGCACTGTAAGACTGTTAGCTGTTTCCCTCCTTATCCATAGTTTTAAGTGGAAAACGTGTGTGTGTGTGTGTGTGTGAGAGAGAGAGAGAGAGAGAGAGAGAGAGAGAGAGAGAGAGTGAGAGAGAGAGAGAGGATGCATTGTGTATGGCCTTCTGTTTGATCTAGGAGCTTTTGCATTTTCCTGCTCTCCAGCTCCAGCAAAATCCCTCTTAAGGATGTCATTGGAGAAAGAAAAGTGAGCAAAAAAAGGATGGGTGCACAGCAAGAAGAGCAAGGAAACATGCTCCTGAGTAGATCACTCTGCTCATCTAAATTGATGATAGGAATAAAAATCAATCACTGGGCTCCGACACTAATTCATCTGAAAGACTCAGAGGGAGTCACACCATTAAAAACAAAAGTCAAGAAAGCAGATTTAAAGGAGAGGTCAGTCACTGTAGATCTACAGCAGAGCCTGAAAAGACAAGCAGCTTTTCAACAGAAAATATCTCAGAGTATATATTGCTCTGGCAATTACAATGTATGATCATCCCCTAGTAACTTAGAACCCAGTTCTAGC
The DNA here is from genome assembly GCA_030015325.1 of Cryptoblepharus egeriae. NCBI lineage: Eukaryota > Metazoa > Chordata > Lepidosauria > Squamata > Scincidae > Cryptoblepharus > Cryptoblepharus egeriae. The sequence continues at coordinate 27,490,386 of JAREYC010000010.1, read as the reverse complement.
CCAAATTCCATTGCAGATACAACTGTGCCAACAGGGCATGTGCTCCATCGTGCTTTGGTGGGGTGTGTCGTCACAGAGGCCTCCTCTGTGTAAGAAAATGTTTGTTCCCTTATCTTGGGACTGCATCAGATCTGGCAAGTTGGATAGAATTGGACCTTTAGAAGAAGAATGATAAGTGGCATGATACAAAAGCCTACAGGATGTGTAATCTCAAGATGAAACCCGTTCCCTTGTTGACTTAAGGATGTTGTTGATCCAGTCCAACAAACCCTTGAGATAGCAAGTGTTGCATTTTAGGGATCTTGACAGCAAAGCCTTCTTACAATTTGATGCCTCACCCTCGGTGTGTCCAGTGCACCCAAAACTACATCTCTTTTAAGGTCCTCTGCTCCTGAGGAAGGGGCATCAGAACCAGGTAGGACTCACAGAGTCAGTGTGACATAGAAACGCTGCAGTGGTGGGATTCAAATAAATTAACAAAAGGTTCTATGTCCTAATAACCTAAATTAACAACAGGTTCTATGTCCCATTAATAACCAGTTCTCAGAACCAGGCACTCATTAGCAAAGGGTTCTATAGAACCTGTGAGAACCCCTTGAAGCCCACCACTGGAAACATATGAGAACAACTTGTGAGTTCCTTCCAATTTGCCCAAAATACCGAAGGAATTGCCTCTGGCTATTTTTGTTCACTAGTCTGTGTCTTCTCATCTGGCATTAGCCACCCTTGCCATATTGTGTGCTTTTGCTATAAGTTTGATGTGATTCCTCCCAACACTTCCATAGACTTGGCCTTAGCAGGACCAGAGAATTGCTGAAATCCTAAAGTCACTTTTCTGAAAGTAAGGGCAAAATCTAGAGTAACTATGGGGAGTCCTTGCTCCGGTGTAAGAACAACTTACTCTGGATTCCAGTATGAATTTCCTATAGGTTTTCACTAGGTGGTGCAGTAATTACGGGTGCACGTAAAGTCCCTTACGTGCTCCCGTAGTTACTCTGGATTTGGGGGTAAGACCCATTGAACACAATGGGGGTTACTTTTGAGTAAACATGGTTAGGATTGTGTTCAGTAGCTGCAACCTGGGCTTCTGGTTGGCTGCATTGATGATGCTGTAAAGCACTTGAGAGCAGGGCAGAAATTCCTGGTGCACTTTAGCTCTGGTAGTGTAGACAGCAATGCACACTGTCCCTGTTGCCAGAATTCCCACTTCAATACCCCTCCTCTGCCACTGTAAATAAAGCCAGCATCCTCCCCCTCCTTGAAGTATCCCTCGACCAACTGGAAATAGTATTGATGCTTAAATTAGACTTTCAAAATATTTAAGATTCATTTTCCCACTAAGTGCCAAGGCTGCATTTCAAGAGCAGGACGTAAATTCATACAGATATTTTAAGTAATGTATTCTGCAGGAACACAACAGACCACCACATTAGCTCTCTCTTTATCAGTATTCTGAAACAAGGAGGAGGAAAAAAACACAAACATCTTGATGAAGGGAACAGCTTTTTGGCTCCTTCCTCTGTTTTTTATTTGTTTTCTTCCCTCCCCGGTATCTCCTTAAATTAAAAGGGCATGAATATGAAACAGAGGAACATTAGCATGTTAAAACTCTTGCGGATTGATTCTAGCCGCATGCTGATATTATTCCACTGACTGTATTGAACCTTGTCCCTGATTTATATCACAGTTGGGAATTTGCTGCTCTAGCTGGTTAAGGCCAGGACAATGCTTTGGAAATCAGAATAAATACTCTCAACAATTCAATTTAGGATGACATCCCAAGCTGGTGTGGCAACTGTCACATCTGAGCTCTAGGTTTCAATTGGGATGGAGCAGGAGCTATAGGATGGGTCAGAAATCAAGGCATGGAGGGCAATACAAGAGTCAGGAATATGAGTTTGAAGACAGCTGTTGCCCAGGCAATGTTCTAGATCAGTAGTTTCCATACCCTGGCCTGGGGGGCAGATGCAATCCTCAGCAAGCCTCAATTTGGCTCCCAGCAAGACCCCTCTATCCAACCCTTGTTCAAGCCTTGTAATCCACTCCAATACATTCTTATATGTAACTTTATGTAAATTTATTCAAATTTGAAATGTAAATTAGTTTTTTGGTCCTCGACTCCGTGTCAGAGAGATTATGTGGCCCTCCTGCCAAGATGTTTAGAGACCCCTGTTCTAGAGCAGTGGTTCTCAAACATTTTAGCACCAGGACCCAGAATTATATCACAAATTCAGTACTGCCATATCAAAGCTATTATTAGATTGGGTTAAAGCCTTCTCTTTCACTGGCTTTAAAAGGTTGCTGCAACTCCATAAATGAGGGTTCGTGACCCCAATGGGTTCATAGCCCGCAATCTGAAGAACATTATTATAGGACATGACCCACTTAGACTGACAGCTTGGGAACTTAAACCTCCTACTGATGATGTACTGAAACCCTCTGAGAAATTCAGGTTGTATTCCAGACACGTGTTTGCTTTCCATTGAAAATTCTCAGATGTTTCTCCTTAGGAAAAACCCTAAAATGCACTTCTGTGAAATTCTGGCACCAACCAAAGTGTGCCTCTCACTGTGTTCTGACATGATCCATAGCTCATGACACATGGAGCTTCCCAACACATTCTGGATTATCCATCAGCCTACTTCAATTACCATTTTGTTCCAAGAAATTCAGCTGTGTTGTTGTTGATTGTTGATGTTGTTTTCAAAAAGAACAGCTGCCTATGAATTTCACATACACACCCATTAGTAAATAACCATACAAATAGATATCATGGGTAGCAGCACTTCTTTGAAGACAGCATTCTGAATGCACACCTTTTTTAAATGGTACATCTCAATTCCAATGGGGCTTGTCAAAAACTACAGGTGTGTGTTTGCATCCCAGAACAATACACTTGATTGTTTCATCAAACAGACTTGATAGAGGGATCCATTTGCATGAATTCACAACATGCTCAAGTGTGTATGTGTGCATGAAAAATTATCTCCAAGAAATTTAGATTGTCCCCATATTTAAACAAGCCGAATATAAATGCAAAGAATGCAGCTGGGCAAATAAAGTGGCACCCGAAAAAGATTTGTTGTATTTGCTTCATCAAATACTGAGCCAGCTCAATCTGTTTCTGCCAATTCTGAATTGCTGTTGCTTAGTCTGCTTAAACCCAGAAGACTTGGAAAAGGAAATCTAAGATGATGGTATTCATTGCTTTTGTAGGAGAAGATGAATCTTTAAATGGATGTCTGATCTAGCCTTTTGCCCATAAAATAGGGGTCTCCAAACCTTCAACTTTAGGGCTGCAGGACCTTTAATAATTGTGCAGAGGAGAAAATTTCAGCAGGTACAGCTTTTCATCTCATCGCAACACCTGTTGAAATTTCTTCCTCTACACAATTGTTAAAAGTCCTGAACCCCTAATGTTGAAGGTTTGGAGACCCCTGTTCTAAAAGAAGCCAAATTATTCCAAAACCAGACTTCTGGCAGATGTTTCATTATGAACTTCAGTACAGTATTGTCTACTCCATTCTGTGCACTGAGGATGCAGAGTAAAACTGTCCAGCATCCCCCCTCAACTTGATTCATAATCCCATGTTTTAAGCAATTAACTCAGGCCTCCGTTAGTCTTGAAAGACTATGGTATCGTGCTTGGCGCTGCATACACTGTGTGCGAAGCACAAAAGCCTGGGTTAGATTGTTATGGAGGATAGGCTGTTTCCCAAGCAGCAAATCCTCCCTCTCCACGCCACTGAATTAGTCCAATGGAAAGGCAGAGCCAATACGATTTGATCCAGCTGGCGTTGCAGAGCTGGGCTAAGGACAGGAGCTCACCCTGAACATCCAAAAATACTATACTAGCAGTGGTTCCCAAACTTTTTAGAACCAGGACCCACTTTTTATACTGACTATCCATTGGGACCCACAGAGGTTTACTCAACTTTTAAAAGAGATCTAGAAAGAAATATTTTTTTATTTATTTATAAGTAACTAGTGAATTGTACCCATGTTGCAGGACTAAAATACCTCCCATGTACATTCCCCCATTGTGTAACACCTCCATTGCGCCACAAATTCCCCCATTGCATGTGACATCCGCCATTGTGCTGCAGCATCCCTCTCATGCTGCACTAACCCCAACTGCACTAACCCCCCAAGTGCATCAACTCCCATTAACCCTCCCAGTGCATCAACCCCCATGCATATCACCCACCCCCCCACACACCATCCCCCATCCACACCATCCCCCCAGTGCACCCTCCCTCCAAGTTAATCTGGCACCAGACACCAAATTGGCTGGATGTTGATCAGAAAGTCTTAGGAGAAAAACATATTGCACCCTTTTTTTTAAGGGTTAAATTTCTCAACATCAGTTTTTGGTGCGGGTTCACATGACATAAGGAACACCCTCTCCAAATTTCATGCTTCTAGGTCTGGGGATTAGGGCAGACAGGGTGACCAGATGCCAAACCCAAAATTCCTAAACGCCAAGGCCAAAATTCCTACCTGCCAAATTCCAAAAAAATTGCCAAAAAATGTAATTTTTTTGTTTTTACATTTTTGTTTTTCGGATTTTTGGCCATTATGTTTGATAGGAGGGGGATATCAAATGGTTTTTGCATTGGATTCTGCTCTTCAGTCTGAATCCAACAACATATGACATGATGGGGTACTGCACACCATCGCAAAGTTAAAAATGAAGCCAAAATGGAGGACAATGAAGCCAAAATGTAGGACACCTGGACAGGAGGCTAAAAATCCAGACAAATCCGGGTTTTTCCGGTCATATGGTCACCCTGCAGAGCATCTCTCAGTCAGGGATTCTTCAGTGTAAAGTATAGGGAGGAAAATGCGTCGTGCCCCAATTCACCCCCAATTTCAAATTCTAGTTGGAATTTCCGAAACTGATTCTTAGTGGATTCCTTCATCATGGAAGGAACACCCTCCCCAAATTTTATGCTTCTAGCCTGGCAGTTTTGGCTGGGTGTTGATGAGTCACTCAGTCAATGAATCAGTCAGTCATCTCACAGATCACAAGCTGCACAGATCAGTCAGTCAGTGACTTTTCAATTTTATGTTGTATATATAGATAACCACAAAAGACCCTCTATTATATTCCTTTATTTACATGTGCTTTCAAACTGCAGGAGCTGAGCTCTTTGCAGAGAATTTAGTAGCTACATTAGAAGTGCCCTTCTGGTTCAGGCCCATCTGGCCCAGCTTCTTGAATCTCAACAGTGTCCCCCCTGATTCCTTAGGGAGCACACAAGACTATAAGATCATGGGGTCTTGTGTCATGGGGAACTGGTTGACTTCCTACACTCAGTAGAATACCCCAGTAGGTTGATGTCCCAGTAGCCAGAGATAGCTATGGCTATGGGATGTGATCACAGGGCTGGACTTTGCCCCATACAACATAGTGCAACTAGGCATTACAATCGTATTTACTTATCTAGGAAAAATCCTATACTTTCCACTTTAGCTTTTGTAGAAGTCTCATTGTCGTACGAAAGCATGCAAGATAATCCATGATTTCTCTCTGGTATGGTTTCTCTATAGCTGCCTTATCTACAGATTAAGAGACTATCTACAAAGTTTGCCTTTGTAAATTACTGTATATCCATTATGTTTGCTTGCACAAATTTGCAGTTGTTTCTGGATATATTGGAATATGTTTGGCTCATTTTCTATTGTGTTTCATCAGAGGGATGTTATGGCTTTTTTAATTTTAGAGTGCTAGTTTTAAGATAGATGTATGTGAATATCTGTCACATTTAATTATCTCCTCCATCAAATTTAGTAAGTGGCCTATTAAGAAAGAAATGGCTGGTTCATATACTCATTAGAAAGGCAAGATTTCATGGTACAACAAAGAAGAAATTTTTATTTCTGACTCGGTCCTGGCAGGGAAGATGAGGGAGAAAATCCACAATGCTTAAACATAAGAAAATGATAATGAAGAAAATCCAGGGTTGGATGGTTCCAGAAGCTGGCAATAGACTATGGTTCATTTGTGATCACGGAGAGAGGAGGCAGGGAAATATCTCTCACTTTTAAAATATATGAGTCATCCTGTTAAGCTGTTGGTGGTATATTTCAGACAGAAAAAAAGTGTATCAGAGTTGATTTGTTGATCATGTAGTGGTAATGAGCATCAATGGTTATAGCAAGAATTTGATGAACTCCTGCCCTATAAGATCACTGTGAAATCCTATTCAAAGAGAACCTGATCCATGGCAACCATCCTTTGATGTCCAGTCAGCAAAAAATCCATACAAGGGCCTTTCTCAGTAGTGATGTCCAGATTTTGGAACTCAACTTCATCTGGAGTTCTCCTGGCCCCACTTTCTTTTTTCAAGTGTATATTCAAAGTGCACAATTTCAGCCCCATTTGTGTTTAGCAGATTGTCTAATGAGCTGCTTCACATAGATTATCACTACTGTGACAATCTGTTTTGCTGCAAAAATACAAATATCTGACAACCATATATTCTTTCCTTGCTTCCACTCCAACCCCCCATTTTTCTATTGTCCCATGAGCTCATGTAAAACACCATATATGTGTTTAACGTAAAGGTGTCCCCACAAGTTGCCCTGCTGTATGTGACTGCTATATATGCCCTGCTATATGTGACATTACCCTGCTAAGGGTGATGCTCATCTCTGTTACTAAGCCAATCAGCCAGTGTTGACTGAAGACATCTCTGTGCTCATGTGGCTAAACACCAAATGTATGTACATGGAAAGCTGTTCCCTTCCCAGCAAAGTGGTACCTACGGTATTTCTCTCCTTGCATTTTCATGCTTTTGAACTTGTAGAGTGGAAGACGGTTAGGTTGCTAGATTGTACGTTACTGGTGCTATAAAAATAAAAATATGAAATGAAAGATCATTGACAAATCAAGAAAGCAATTTGTATTATTATTATTATTATTATTATTATTATTATTATTATTATTATTATTATTATTATTATTATTTTATTGAAAATCAAACATAAATACACAGCAAACAATTTCGTGCCAGTTTCATTCACATCATCAGTCGGACCCTTCCCAAGAGTCTAGGACTGTGTGATGTAGCAGCGTATAATTCTAGCTGAATCCAGAAGAGCGGCTTTCTGCAATTGGCAGAGTGATATTTTATCAATGCCAATACTTTTTAGGTGCCTGCCAAAGTCTTTGGGCACTGCACCCAGTGTGCCAATTACCACTGGAACCACCTGCACTGGCTTACACCAGATACGCTGTCATTCGATTCTTAGGTCTTGGTAGCGGGGGATCTTTTCCAGTTGTTTCTCCTCAATTCTGCGGTCACCTGGTATGGCAACAAGCCACACCTTACTGCTTTCTATGATGGTGATATCTGGAATATTGTGTTCCAAGACCTTGTCCGTCTGTATCCTGAAGTCCCACAGAAGCTTGACCTGCTCATTTGCAACCACTTTTTCAGGCTTGTTGTCCCGCCAGTTTTTTGCCGCTGGCAGATACTTTTGGCATAGATTCCAGTGGATCATCTGGGCAACAGAGTTGTGCCTCAGTTTGTAGTCAGTTTGTAGGCATTTGTCCTGATTGCCTGTTCTTCGGCAGCAAGTATCAGGCCTTCCGTCTCCTTCTTCAGTGTTCCACTTGTCAGCCACAACCAGGTCTTATCCTGATCCACTTTTCCTTTGATCTTGGCAAGGAATTGGCCATGTAATACTTTATTCTGCCGACTGGCAGTCTGAGCCTGAATTGCACTATTGCGATATTCATAGTTGGTCTGCTGCACTTTCAACAACTTTCTCTTGCTGACTTCGATCAGAGCAGATTCCTGGCTCTCTTGCACATCATCTGCTAGGGCATGTTTTTCTTCTTCCACCGACTGCTTCACTTGCAAAAGTCTTCTGTCCCCTGATCTTCCAGGACGGTACAGCCTGTCAACATCACTACGTGGATGTAAAGCACAGTGAATGGTCATTAATTTCCTTGTTTTCCTGTCCAAGTCATCCAGTTCCTTCTGTGTCCAGTTTACAATGCCAGCAGTATATCTAACTACAGGTATGGCCCAGGTATTTATAGCCTTTATGATGTTGCCGCCATTCAATTTGCTCTTCAAAATTTTTCTAACCCTTTGTATGTATTCTTTGCTGACCACAGTTTTTACATGCCTGTGCTTGATATCGTCCAGCTGCAGTATGCCCAGATATTTGTAGGCTTCAGGCTGGTGGCATTTAATGGTTTGACCATTCGGCATTTCAATGCCATCACTTTCTGTGATCTTCCCTTTCTTTAGTGCCACTGTGGCACATTTGTCCAGGCCAAACTCCATGTTGATGTCGGTACTAACGACTCGGACTGTATTGGTGAGTGACTGGATTTCCGCTTCTGACTTTCCGTAGAGCTTCAAATCATCCATGTACAATAGATGTGAAATTTTCTGTGAATTTTTGGCAGTTTGGTAGCCCAGATTTGCTTTCTGTAGAATCACTGACAAAGGCATCAGCCCAATGACAAACAGCAATGGGGATAATGAGTCCCCCTGGAAGATTCCCCGTCTAATGTTGACAAGTCCATAACTTTCACTGGCTACGAATAATTCTGTCTTCCAGAGTTTCATTGCATTTTCAATGAAATTTGTTACATTTTTGTTGACCCCGATGGACTCCAGACATTTTATGATCCAGCTGTGTGGCAATGAATCAAAAACTTTCCTATAGTCAACCCAAGTCATGTGCAGATTGGTTTTCCGGCTTTTACAATTCTCCAGTATCATTTTATCAATCAGGAGCTGATCTTTTGTGCCCTTGCTTCTGCGTTTATTGCCTTTCTGCTCCACTTGTAAGATGTTATTTACTTCCAAGAAATCCTGAATCCTGTCAGCTATGATGCCTGTCAGCAGCTTGAACATGGTGGGTAGACACATTATTGGCCTGAAGGATCCCTTTTGCTGGATCCTTCTGTATTAGGAGAGTCTTTCCATTTGTTAACCACCGACTGATGTTACCTCTTTGTAGCATTTCATTGAATTGTTCAGCCATTTTTCCATGCAGTCTAGTCAGGTACTTGAGCCAGAACCCATGGAGCTGATCATTACCAGGTGAAGTCCAGTTTTTAACTCTTTTCACTCTCTGTCTGCTCATTTCAGTTGTGATTTCCATCTGTTCCATTTTGTTCTTGGAGAATTGTTCTTCAAACTCTTTTATCCACCCAGCACCTCTGTTGTAATCTTTCTCGGTTTCCCATAAGTTTTTCCAGAGTTGAGTAGTCGCATTTTTCTCTGGTTTTATTACTTTTATATCTGCTTTCTGATTCAACGTCTGGTAGAACCACCTTTGATCTAACTGGAACATTTGGTTTTGTCTGTACTGGATGATTCTGGCTTCCAGCCCAATCCAGAGCAACTAATCTGTCCACATAAGAGCCCTTAGGTTGCCCTATCTAATACTAGGTTGGAGCAACTGCAAGATGCTCCAGCCCAGTTACTCTGAAGGAGGCTTAGGGCAGAGCAAGGCAAGATAGGGTGCCCTAAGAGAGGTTGACCTGCTCTGCCCTAACTGGGGCAGCCTAAGCAGCTCAGGAGAGGCAAGTTGAGGGCATGTTGAGCATTGCCTAGGGCATAGCAGTTACTCTGTATCCAAAGCCTGTTTCCAAGGCAGAAATGCCTTCTTCCAGCCCTCAGAGTTATACCACCTCAGGAGCAGGTATAGTAATGAGTAGACCCATAGGGGTCCATGAGAAGGCCCGAGTAAGAATGGCAGTGCTGACCAAAAATCTGAGTTCTTGGCCAGCCTAGCTGCAACCCCTTCCTCTCAACCTCAGGATATGGAACAAACTACGGCTGCCCACAAACCTCAGGATACAGCAGGCCACTCCAAGAAGCCCCTTGTATTCTCTGTAGAATTTACTGGCATCTCATCAGGGACTCCTTATAAGGCAGGCACCCAGTGGCGTCACCAGACTGGTGCGGCTGGTGTGGGCTGCATTGGGGATGCGCTCCGTATGGGGTGATGTGCCGGAGGAGTTTGACTGTCCTTTGGCAGGCCCCGGGCGTCAGCACACCCATTCAGGCCTGCTCCAAGGCGGAGAATCAGCCAGAAGGTGACACTTGTCTGAGGAGCTGGCCTGAACGGCCATCTGAGATGCACTGCGCAGAAACACACTGAGCATGCCGAACAGCTTCAGAGGAGACTTCCTTAGAGCAGAGAAAGTCCGCGCCTCTGCACAGCCATTCGGCCTCACTCAGGAGGCGGAGCGGCAGTCGAATGGCTTCAGAAAGAGTACTGCACAGGCACCAACTCTGACGCCTGCACAGTCTCCCCCGAAGCCAAAAGGCTTCAGAAAAGTACTGCGCAGGTGTCAGAGATGGTGCCTGCGCAGTACTCTTTCTGAAGCCAGTTGGCTTCAGAAACAACTGCGCAGGCGCCAACTTTGGTGACTGTGCAGTCCAGGTGGGGGGGGGCGCATCCCAGGGATGACGCACAGACTTCCGCACCAGGTGATGTGCAGAGTCATGTCACCACTGTAGGCACCACAGCTGTTCCTTGTTCAGTGTGATCTGAGGGGTGTCTCCTCAGGAGCAAGTCTTCCCCTTGTGTCAATTACTTAGCATGCTCTGGAGCAGTTGGGCAGCCCAGGCTTCCTGACTCTCTGGATTCAGCATAACTTTCTGCTCTGGATACAGAATAGTTAGGAGAGAGCAGTTAGGGCAGAGCAGGCTGAATTTGCTCTGGATTGCAGCCTTCCTATCTTTCAATTTTTCTGGCTGTTGCTGTTATCTGCTACCTCACAATTTCCATGGCTTCTTCAATCTTCCTTGTGTTCAGCCAGTAATTTTTGACCAGGTATTGCTTGATTTTGTCATTCCTCAGTGTTTTCTCCTTCATGTTCTTTAAGTTACTTGCATCTGATCGCAAACTCTTGATCTTCAATTCCAGTCTGATTTTCCATTTTGGTTTTCCAGTTGATTTTCTAGGGGTCTTTGATGGTTCAATCCCCAGTTCTGCTGTTACTATCACTGCTGTGCTGTAGGCGAGCTGATTTGTTTGTTCAGTAGATGTTATGTGAATTGTTGCAAGTGCAGCATTGGCATCTTTTATTAGTGGTGCTAGGTGCTTTCTGGGTATATGCTTCAGAGCTTGAAGCCTTGTCTTTTCTCCATTTGAGGCAGCATAGGTCAGGATTTTATCTTTCAGTTCTTGTTGCCTTGTAGTCAGTATTCCTGGCAGCTCACCAAGGCCTTCAGGTTCTTGTTCAGCCTCACACAAAATTTCCATGCTTTCTTCTGGTTTAGTGCCTCCCAATATGGGAGCTTCTCCCACAGCCACTACAGAAGTCTGCTATTCTCCAGTTTTGCAGCTTTTCCTTATTTCTTCCAGTTCAACATCACTGAAAATCTTATTCCGGACTATGAATCGTCTCTGGTCAGCTAGTCGAAGATGGGTTGTATTTGAATGCGGGAATTCTTGGTTCCAGAGTTGGTACATCCTCTTCTGGTAGCCACGCTTTTCAGTTTTTGAGTTGTAGTAGCACTTCATGATGATACGATTCTGTAAAATGGAGTATTTCTGCCGCTTTTGTGGTTGTTCATTTGATGGTGTTCCCTGATCCAGTAGCCCACTTGTTGATGGATGTCCAGGATCAACAACATCCACCACGGACCTTTTTCTCCTGGGTGACCATCGAGCCAGTATAGACTTCGAATTCTTTTCTTTCTCCATATTGATTTATGGGTATGGGTGCAACAGTGCATATTCTTTCTCAATGACTCCCTCTGTTTTTGTCCATGCCACTCCCCAAGCTGACCAGTAGAGATGGGGCAGAGCCAATGGTCACCTGGTGTAGGAGATGATGTGTGAATCATCATCATCATCATCATCATCATCATCATCATCATCATTATTATTATTATTATTATTATTATTATTATTATTATTATTATTATTATTATTATTATTATTAGTTATTACTAACTAGTATTTTTCAGATTGCTTTTTTGATTTGTCAATGATTCTAGGGGCAATTTGGATAATGCCTTGCTCCACAAACTGGCCACCTGAATTATAGATATGTATTTTTGATGACTTATTCTGCATTTATCTGGGCCACTCCACTTTTTGATTGCAGAATTTATATATCACCAGAATTTATATACTACTATTCCCCCCAGTCAATACATATTTTATTTTTATATTTTGGGGGTGGGTGGGTGGGGAGGATGAGGTATCTGGATCCTGTGCTGCTAAAAATGCTTTAAAAGTGCCCTCACATAAATAAGAGAAACTAACCAGGAAGCAAGGCCAAGACTTGGTTGGACCAAGAGACCTTGCACATCTGTATTTACATAAGATCAGATCAGGGGATTAAATATCACCCACCTGTAAAGATTATTTCTGTTTCAAAACATGTCATTAGTCTGAATACCATTCAAATCCTTTTCTAGTGCATTTTTCAGATTTCATCTCCAGTTCTGTCTGGGCTGGTTTTGATAGAAAGACAGCTGGACGTATGACCCAGACAGGGTGACCATATGACCAGATTTTTCTGGATTTGTCCTTTTTTTTAGCCTTCTGTCCGGACGTCCTCCAAAAAGGCTCAATTTTGGCTTCATTCTGGAACATTGCAATTGTGTGCAGTACCCTATCATGACATATGTCGCTGGATTCATATAGAAGAGCAAAATCCAATGCAAAAATCTGTTTTGAAATATCTCCCTCCTATGCATTGCACTCCATGAGAAAGTGAAAGTGCCCAATATTGCGGCTTTACTTGTGAGTAGGCAAACATGCCATTGTCTGCCAGAAAGGCCAGGCTGAGAGGAATCCAAGACCTTGTCCTTCTTTTTAGGTTCAGGCATCTGGTCACCCTGCCCCAGAGTTTCAATAAAATGGATGAAATTTCTAAAGCACCCTTTAATACTTCTCAAGCTCTAGCATATTTTACAAGTATTTATTTTACAAGAAGGGCAGCATTAAGCATGTGTTTTTTAATTTCTCTCTGAGGCTTTTGATGAAACCCTTCAGACTATAGAAATGGGGGAAATTAAAAAAAAATTAAAAAAAGGGAAGAAAAGAACAAGGAAGCCCAAACAGGATGAGATCAACTGGAAGTCTATTAGAGATGAACTTCAAATAGCACTGGTTCTGCCTGGTTATTCTTTCCCCTTATAAATAATGCTCAAAGAGCTGCTGTTTGACGTTAGCTGTGGGAAGCAACTCAGTACGTTAAAGGAAACATTAGCACACATGCCATGGAGATAACTTGAATATCTGTTCAAGACAGCAGAGGGATGAGGCGTGCAGAATGCAACGGCAGTGAATAAACGGCACCCCCATTTTGCCTGTGCATTAGGCCCTGCTTTAAAACCTGTCTGCAAGGAAATTGTGTGCAAACAGCAGAACAGAAGACAATATCAGGAAACATCACAGGGATATAAACTGGTATCAGAGATGGCACAAATGGTTAAAAAAGGGAAAGTGAACACTTAAGAGAAGCTTGCATACAGGAACATGGAGAACCAGCTACAAAATAAAAAGGCCAAATCCTAACCAACTTTCCAGTACTGGCAGAATTGTGCCAATGTGGACCATGTGCTGCATTGGGTAGCGAGCATGAAGGTCACCTTCAAGGTATCCTGATACTTGGTTCAATATCTAGGGGTTGGAAAGTTGGTGCTTATCTTTGTGCGGACAGTCGGATATGATTGCACTCACAAAGCTCAAAGGTTTGTATTCTATTAGCAGAACATTTGCAATATCATGCTCTCTTTAGAACAGTGATTTTCAACCTTTTTTATGTTTTCATAGGATTTTCATAGGAAAATCAAAGAATTTTCAACCTTTTACAGCACACTGAACAAGGCATTGAAATTGTCAAGGCACACCGTCAATTGTTTTTACCATTGACAAGGATTGCCAGACTGTTCAAATCCCCCCATTTTCCTATTAATGAATGTCAATCCCCAAATTCCCGCAGCATACCTGAAGACTATCCACAGCACACCATGACACACTTGTTGAAAATCACTGCTTTAGAAGCAGGGACTTGATATAGTCAGTCTGATATAGTCAGTGGCCTAATTCTGCAGCAAAGCAAAACCAATCAATTCATGGAATGGAGTGAGTTCAACGTTTGCAAGACATTTGCAAACTCTTTTAAAATAAGAAAGAGTCCTAGGGCAAAATCCAGAGTAACTATGTGGAATCCTTGCTCTGGTGTAAGAACAACTTACTCTGGATTCCAATATGAATTTCCCATAGGTTTTCACTAGGTGGTGCAGTAACTACAGGTGCACGTAAAGTCTCTTAATTGCTCCCGTAGTTACTCTGGATCTGGGCGCAACTCACACATCCAAGCACTTGCTAACCTGGCATGAGTCAACAAGCAAAGGCATGCGCTCTCAGGCTGAAATCCTATCCTGGTGCACCTCAAGGTTTGCCCCATATTAGATCATAGCTCTTACCTCTGATCAGACATGCGTAGGCTTGTGCTAGCCTACCATATATTGTTGCCAGTCCCTTCTGGTCCCTCCACATTCAGTTTCCAAGATTGAAGAGTTGACCTCAGCCACTTCTTCCTAAACTTTTGCATGGGGCTCCTTTTTCTGCAGGCTCGACCACCTGCGCGTAGTCAGAATGGCTCACGTGCATCTTGCCTGGGACCCTTGAACCACCCAGTTCTCATATGCTTCTTAGACGACCTTTTTATAATGATTCACACTCTGAGCTTATCCTGCCACTGCTACAAAGACACCCAGGTTGCTTCTAATGAGACCTATATGCAGTGGTGGGCTTCAGGGGTTTCTCACAGGTTCTATAGAATCCTTTGCTAATGAGCGCCTGGTTCTGAGAACCTAATGGGACATAGAACCTGCTGTTAATTTAGGTTATTAGGACATAGAACCTGTTGTTAATTTATTTGAATCCCATCACTGCCTATATGCAATGGCTCCTATCTGATATTAAGCTAAACATTATGGCCTCTGTGGCCAAATTCTGTGCCCCTGCTATTAAGATTCAGAGAAGGACACTTTTGAATACCTGTCTTCTTAATTCTGGGTTGCATTTTTAATATCTTTTTCCTAATTTTTAATATGTAAATTTATACCTTCTGTTGCCTAATGATAATTTTAATGTCAACAATCAGGATTTTTTTATTAAGTTAATATACTCTATCTACATTTAATATTCATGCAAGTAGGCATAGACGGAATATTTGTTTGTTTGTTGTGGTATCTCTGTACAGGCTGGTTGAAGACCGTAATAATAAATTACCTTACCTGGTTCTCTTGTGCAAAATAAAAAAATAAAAAATGAGCATTTATAAAAGAAGCAGACCAGTGGAGGTGAGGCTTTGAGGCATTTTCTGTGCATCAGGTATGTTGTTCCTTCTCTGATGTATTCACTGTCAGCTGAAGGACTATCAGGCAACTCCAGACAGAGGGTGCAGAAATACCCTTTGCAAAGGGCTTCTGGTTCAAGAGGCTTTTGTTTATGTGGAACCACTTTGGAGAGCACATGCGTATTTATAGCCACACTTATCCTGAAAGCCTTGGAGAACAACACAAAATAGGACTTTCTTCTGAGTAGGCAGAAGAAGCGGCTTCAGCTGCCTCTCCACATTGTGATGGGCATTCATTGGCCTACCAGAAAGCCACTCATGACCATATGTAGTTCTCTGCTGCATGTGGTTTCATAGGGCTAAATCCGTAGCAGGGTCCATGAAGTTATGGGTCCATGAAGTTACATCACTCCCTAGTGTTATCTTATGGAAAGTCATCTTAACTGCTGCGGAGCAAGGGGCTTAATTTCACTTTAGGATACAGGCAATAGTCACACCAGCCTCATGAAGCACTGGAGCTCACCCAGGATTCAGAGAGGTGGACCCAGCATGCCTGTCTGAAAGCCGGGTAAGCATATCTGAACCTACCTGAAACTCCCTGAAACTGGCCTTGAGTATCTGCACCCATGTGAAACCAATCAATTCATGGAATGGAGTAAGTTCAATGTTGGCAAACACACTGAAAATAAACTTAAACTTAAGCTCAACTTAAATGTTGCCAGCCTTGCACTGCAAGAGGCGTACCAGACCCATCACTCTGAATTCTGGGACTAGTATAAACTCTAATGGCTGACTCCTGCCTGTCTAGCAACTGCTTGGACATGTGAGTTGGGCTCTTATTTATTTTCGTATATCTATCCCCTGCTAAATTTTATAAGCCTCAGTCATGTCCTCCTTCTGGTGCCATCTTTCTCGACCCTGATTTAAAATCTCATTGGTGTCAGCCCTCCAGTGGAATAAACCCTGTGTTTTCTCTAGAAAAAAAAGAATCCTAAATATAATTTTAAACTGCATGACTTCTCTCCTGTTTCCATTTCATAAAGAAGTGAATGGTTTCCCTCCCTTTTAAATAACAATTTGGCTGTAAATATTTACAAGTGTTGTGATACGTTATCTTAGGCGGGACAATATCTGTGCAGCTTCCCAAGAAGGACGTGCCTCATGACAGGTGTTCAAACAGACTGTGTGGGGAACTCTGCAATATCAGATCATGTACTATATTTAGTTCACAGGCAGGAAGAGATGGCAAAACAGTGAACCCCCTCTCATTCCTTTCTAGCGATGTTGTTTTGCAAGCCATGCTCCATATGCTGCTAATCAATGTACAAAGAAAACGTTTATTAATTTGCAGATGCTAAATATTTTGGCATCACCTTAAATTCTCTGACACAGCCTTTAATTGAACTTCTTCTGCACAGTGTGAAGTGAGGAAGGATATCCCAACTTTAGCTTCCCCCAGTGAAGTTAAGGAGAGAGCGGAAACCTGCAACCCTCTCTGCATCCTGATAAAAGGATCAAGGACATGAAGGAGGAAATGTTGGAATAACTCTGAGGGTAGCAGGACAATGAGATGGAGCAAGTCAAATCTGCAGGAAATATAGTCCCTTACAATTGATTATAAACCTCTTGTTTGTGGATAGAACCTAAAGAGATCCATATATGAATTAAACCATGACTGCAGGATTCAACAGAAACAGTACCAAAGGGTTGGGGAGACAAAAGGATGAGCTAATTTGTTATGGGATGTACAATATTTTAAGCCACTTTTCCACTTGTGAAGCCCTTCCCAGTCATGCACTTGGGGGAAAACAAAACAAAGGCTGCAATCCTATCCTCTAGTTAGGATGACCTAAGCCATGGCATATGTGTTGACTTACGAATGTCACCAAAGTGCCTTAAGACACTTCCGCACAACTCCTGGGGAAAAGTTAAATCAGTGGACAGATATATGCTTGTCTCCCTACATCACCATGGGAAGACCAATGGGTTAGGCTGACCAAGGTTAGGACTGCACCTTAAAACATGCACATCAATAATAGAGAGAATAAAACTGACAGCCCAGTGCTGAAAAGTAGAAAGGGCAATTCAGGACAAATGCCAGATGTGAAAGGGGTATAAACACAGTGGGAGGAAGTTCCACAACCAAGATATGTCCAGAAAGATCCATCAGGGAACACCACAAGATCTAACAGCCACAGGGACACTTGTTATGTTCTGAATGAATAGACAGTCTCATGAAGGAGAAGCTAGTTCTTAACTTACGTCATTACTTTCTCTAGGGCCACAACACCAATGGGCTTCTTAATGTTACAATATAATGGATTTTGGTCCGTAAAATATGTTCTTCTATTTTGATCCTTAATATTTTTTTTAGCCTCTATATTGTTAGACTCCTAATGCCAGGAATCAACAACATCAGCTCAATTCTCTGCACCATATAATTAGATCTTGTTAGATCTATTTTAGATCTGAACTACGTGGGGTAAATATTTTTGAGAGGCAACTAACCAGTCCTGGATAACAGGTGGGTTGGATCAGTTGTGATGAATCAAAACCCTGTATATTTCCATTGAAAGAGGAACATCCTATAACAGGCAAATTTATTTAAAGCACACACCTTTTCAGTTGCCAAGGATATTAGGATGTTTTTGGGGTGCTGAAACAAAAAATGGCATTGGTTTTGTACATGGGGTTGGCATCCTCAAAAGGAAGCTGCATACATGGTGGTTTTGCCATACCCCAAAACTAGAGCCAGTCAGGCAAAAATGGTGTCATTTTTTGATTCATCCCCATGAATATGGCAAATATATATGGCAAAATATATGGCAAATATACCGAAGAATAGGTTTAAGATTTAAGACAATAAAATGTATGTAGGCCAATAAAATAAATTAAAATATGTAAGCATATATCATGAGCCAGGATATTTGCAAGTATCTTTTTAAAAATGATACTAATTGTAGAATTTTCTTGGCATAAAAGTTGGAGGAAAAATCTGGGCTAGGATCACGTGGCCAATTTATTAAAGTGTGAGAAAGTCTTTGAAAAGAGAACATTATATTTCATTGCAAATGATTTTTTGCTGCTTCCTCAAGTTTGCCTGGCAGGTAGAGACAGAATGTGTGCCTTCAAGAACAGATGGGCCTCCTCTCAGAAACAAGCTTTTCTTCCAGAAACAGCAAACATGCTGCATGACATGCTTCTAGGAGGCATATGGCTTGCCACTGTTGGAAATTGGATGCAAGGCAAGATGAACCTTTGGTCTGGTCCAGCAGACCTTTGAAAGGATCTCTCCAAGCCGGGTGAACAAATGGTCAACAAAGGGGCATATGTCAGTTCCTGCACGCTCGGGTAAAAAAGCGAAGAAATGTCTTAGTTTTGCATATGCGCTGATTGTGGGTTTGGAAAAGATAGTGACTCGCAGAAAGATGTGCTGGTGGAGAGTTCGATGATTATGCTTTTTCAATGCACCGCAGCTGTGATGAAAATGAATTCCATTGTGAGGATCATTAGCAAAGGGACTGAAAATAAAGACAACCAGCATAATAAAACCCACATGTAAATGTATAATGTGGCCAAATCTGGAAGACACTGTGTGCAAACATTTGGCATTGTAGGCATCTAAGTTAGGCTGGCCTCAGATTTATTGAAAGCAATTGAAAAATCAGAGTTGGAGGCCTACCTTCGCTTTGTTATTCCTGTGCAAGTGAAGGCTTTTCCTAGGAAATACTAGTCTTTGCAGGACCTGCGCACTACACACTGGATCCTAATTTGACTACTGGCTTAGTTTTTGTTTTGACTGCCTGAAGCTCTGCTCCAACTTGCGCACCAGCCCGACATCTGAGTAGCAGCTGGCATTAACAGTTTAGAAGGACAGAGCTGTGTGACCTTTCACTTCTTCCCCCACGATGTAAACATATAGTTTGGTGGTGATGGTTCTGAGCCCACCCACAACACAACATTAACAACAAAAATAAAAGAGGTGTGATGTCGTATGATGTCAAGGGGAAGAAAAATGGCACATTGGACTGGTTTTTCCTAATTTACCCAGCACCTTTATATCAGCTTTCCTTTGACATATCGGTGTGCTCAAGAGGTGAAATCAAGGGCAGGTGCTTCTCACTCAACTTTATCTGAAGGGGCTTTTGAAAAATGGGAGCAAAGAAAAATGCGCTTAAAGGATCCAAATCTTGTTTCTGCAACAAGGGTGAAATTGCACTATAAAGCTTGACTCTCACGAGTGCCACAGAATTGTCATCAGAAGGCCATCGCAGATTACAAGCCATGAGGGGTGTGTGGGTATGTGTGCATAGAGAGATGGGGATGTGGACAACCTCACAATGCCAGGTAGTGCACCTGGATACAGGTATGGCATCTAGTGGGCTGTGTGTGATGCAGGTAGCTGGACTAGTTGGGCCTTTGGCCTGATCTAGTGGAGGCTTTTCTTATTTTCTTATGAGAAAAATGTGGAAAGGGGTTCCCTAAGCTCATGCCAATCCATTTGAGGTAAGGAGCACATCTAGGTCCTGTTTACAGCCAGTGAATGGGGACACAATATATGAGATCATATAGATTGGGTGAGAACGTCAATAGGGGAGCACCTCAGTAGGGGAGAACATCAATAAGGGAGCAAGATCCAAAAATCTGCCCCCCCAATCCCACTGAACAAAAGGGGAGTTTGAACTTAGCTTTAGATCTCTGAGAGAAGAGAAGGGAGAGCATATGCCATGAGACGTACCCTACAATCCAGAGTAACTATGGGAGCACATAAGAGACATTACATGCATCCATAGTTACAGCACCACCTAGTGAAAACCTATGGGAAATTCATATTGCAATCCAGAGTAAATTATTCTTACACTGGAGCAAGGATTACTCCGTGGTTACTCTGGATTGCGCCCAACGTCATTTAGAGTAATATAAGCAGCTGCCCAGGACCAAATTCCAGAAACTATTGACTCTTCGACACACTCAAAACATTCAAATCCTAAAACCTCTCATTTTGGTGCTCAAATATTGCCCAATATAATATTCACAGAGAGAATGGTTTGGAAATGAAGTTAGGAGGGCACAATTATTTCAAACCTAATAAACCTCTTTTTTTCAGGCACAATCCTCTGCATGTCTCCTTTGAAGTAAGTCCCACTGTATTCAGTGGGATTTACTCCCAGGAAAGTGTGGATAGGATTGCTGCCAAAGTCACAGAGGTTTTGATGCCATGTCTGTAAGGTGCCAAGGTCTGTGGTGCCTTGATGTCTGTGTAACTGGGACAGCCCAGAGATAGGTAGAAAGTGGTATACCCTATAATGGCTAGATGAAGTGCCAAAGCTTATCAGGTTACATAGGGTGTCAATATGGCCCTATTTGTTATATATAACTGTTGCTCAGGCTAAGCTCTCTAGTTTGAATAGGAAGTTCATTGCTCTACCAGGTGCTGAAACCCTATTTCACCTGCATTCTCCTCCATGGCTGTCTTTTGTAACCTGACCATGGATGCCAAAGACAAGGGTACTCCTTGCAGCTGGCCAGAAGGTTTGGAGAGCTCATGTGCGGTGTGCATTATGACACCATGATGTGATTATTTCATGCATGCCATGGGCCTGCAGTGCCATCAGTACATCTCTGGTGTCACCACTAAGAGAGGTTAGGGATGCAACACGTCAACTCAGCTCAACTCAGGTCCCTTCCGGTGGGACCTGAAAGGCTTTGCGACCTCATAACCTTTTGTGCTGCTGCTATGAAGTGATATTTTATTTGAGATTTTTTATTGCTGATGCCTGGCTTATTTTATATTTTACTGTGTTGTTTTTGTTTTCTGCTTTAAGTGTATTTATTATTTTATTCACATTTTATTGTTGTATAAATCCTTGATTGCTAGCCACCTTTGGGGAAAAAGCCAGAGTAAAAATTCAGTAAATAAATAATGTGTAGGGGGAGAAGATGGGAGGTTGTGGGAAAGTCCAAAGGACTATGAGAGAGGTAGTTGTCCCAGTGGCTGCAATTCCTGGACAAGATCCATAGCAAGTTTCTTGTGCCATGGACACATACACAGTGGTGGGCACAAATGCACCCACCCACCTAGCACTTCCCCCACCCCAGCCAACCTTCTGCCAGAGGAACCTGAAATTTATAAATGCTGTGGCTGTAATCCTAGCCGTGTCTACTCAGAAGTAAGCCTCATTGTGCTCAGTGGGACTTACTCCCAGGAAAGTGTGTTTAGAATTGCAGCTTACATTGGCCACATTACCACCTGTGTGGGTGTGTACAGTTGCATCTATTAAAGCATGTGGGCATAACAAAGGGCTACATGGAGTTGTAGGATCTTCCAGAAAATGGAGATTGCTAGCAGTGGCCTATGCTCCCACTGGTTCAAGGCCCATTGAATTAAATGGGCTGTTGCCAAGACAGTATCATGGGCATCTTGCCTCTCATTTTAAAGACTGCCAGGACCAAGTGGCAATCTTCACACCCCACAAATTTTTAAAATATTAAAGGCAGCTTTTTTGGAATGCTATTACCCATTTGGAGCGGATGCGATTGCTCTTTAGTTGACAGTTTGGCGCCAACGTGATTAACAATTAGGAACAGACATGATGGCTCATTGCAGCAGTCTGTTGTTTGTTTCGGAGCTCGGTCGCAGCACGTCTCCTGCACACCACGCTTTGCCATAGGGCAGTGGGAGTTGGGGGTGAGAAGCGCGGCATGATTAGCGTTACTAGCAAAACGTGTGCTGTTAGAACAAGCAGGAGGAGGCAGTGCATTGCTAGAGACCACTTTGGGATCACAGTGTGTCTCTGTGCCATCTGCTCTGAGAGATGCATTGGACCACCCCATAAGGATTCAACAGAGGGATGTAACAAGAAGCATTTGCTAACATGCTAGAGATGGATCCAAAGAAATATAAGTAAAAGGAAAACGGCTGATACTGCCATTCCACAAATGCTTCCACAAGCAACCATTCATATCACTGGTGCTACATCAGCTCTCCTGTGTCCCTGAAAACCCATGTCTTTGGATTTAGGTTCATAACATTCTATTCAGTGATTCTCAAACTGTGGGTCGGGACCGATTCAGTGGACTGCAAGCCAATTTCAGGTTGGTCTCCATTCATTTCAGTGTGAATTTTTTTAATATATTGAGAGCATAATCTTAATCAATTTAGGCCAGCACAACTCATCCATCTTTCTGTTCCTGCATTAGCACGAGGAGGCCAGCACATGTCAGCACCCTTTCCCATAAAAAACTGGTAAGCAGAATACAGACAAGCATGAAATATGCCAACAGAAGTATGAAGATGGTGAGAACAACACAACCACTTGCAAAACTTTTTTTCCCCCGTTTCGGCCTTTAGAAGCTATTGCGGGTGTTTGATGCTCTCAAGGGCTTGACATTTTGTGGACATTTTTGAACATTGGAGAGAGAACAAATTGATGGTTTGTACAGGCTGGAGCTTTTACAGATATTCACTTGGATCATGCACAGAAATATAACTTGCATTTAGACTGAACACTAAGATGATCATGTATCTCTGTCTGGCAACTGAAATTCAAGGCATCAGGGACCAACAATTTCAATGTAATTCTTGTTGTTGTTGTTTTCTAGTAGAGCTACCCTGGGGGATATGTGACCCTTGACATCTCTGTGAAACCATCTTTCGTTGAATACAACCACATGGATTGTTCTTCTCTCTTGCCTCATCAATCCTTAACTTAATCTGTGGAAAATGAAAACATTAGTACATGCAAATGCAATCACGTTCCATTCCAAGAATGAATATTAAAAGCTTTTAAATATTATTTCCTGTCCCTTTCAGGTGTACACTTTTTTTGCCCAGAGTTTGCAATTGTAACATTAATGGACCTTTGCAAGACTGGAAAGTTAATCTGTTTGCTTGGTCCCTGTTATTGTTCATGCATTGCCCACTTTGTGTTTACTTCTTGAATGCCCTAATTAAACTGATGTAAAGTGTGTAGAAAAATGTTGTTAGAGTTAATGAGCCAGCATGTTCAAACTTGAGACACTTTTAGGGTCATCTGTATAGTACTGTGATTTTAAAACAAAATCTCTCAGCTACACAGATGCATAGAACACACACACATTAGCAGAGGGACTGCTAAGCAGGAAATCTCTTTTGCTAAGAAATCTACAATGGAGAAACTAGCAGACTATATACAAACAGTGTCCTTTAGTATAAAATTGTCAGTGATAATCCTGGTTTAATTCCAGAGGAGATTGCCTATAATTCTAGCTATCTGTAGCTCCCCCAAAGTGATAGTACCATAATTAAGACCATTAAAATTTAATGCCCTGGCTTTAACTGCTGCTTTCCTGAATTGCTGCCTCGTAACCCTAATGATGAGAGAGGGCGTGACACTAAATAAACTATTATTAAGTTCCCGATGTGGCAACGCAGTCACCAACTTTCTCTACAATTTTGTTGTTAGGTGCAATTATTGGGGAAGTTAAACCCAGAGACTGCGAGGAACATTTGAAATAGTTCTGATTTTCTGCTGACTCTTGCCTTCCAAGAACCTGTTTTCATGTTAGGTGGTGACTGGGTTGAGACATGCAGAAACCCTAAGAAATTTCCTTTGTTTTACAGATATTTGTTGGGCTTCCCTTGGAAATGCTCCAATGTTCTGGCAGGAACCCTAAAATTCACTTTGACTTTTGTTGTCTAAGTGGGCTTCATCCATTCCAACATTCATATCTGAACATATTCTGAACAATATCTCAACGATATTGGAGAGATATTGTTTTATATATATATATAACAATATATATAACAATATCTTAACGATATTAATATCTCATAGATATTGGAGAGCAATATCTATTGCTCTCCAAAGCCCTACTACTCATTCAGAATATGATGGTCACTCATTAGCATTGTCTGGTTAAATTTCTCAACTTCTCTGCATAACTGTCCTAAAAAATTGACAGCCTGCATGTTTGATAAATGCAAGAAGCATTTTATTTTATATTTGTGATTCAGTTGGTCTACATATATCATTGGTCACCCCTCAATATATTTTCAGGAGCTTATCTCTTTGCCATAGTGCTGTTAAGATGTTTGCTTCTAAGGGGAAATAACCTCCTTAAGCTTGCTCAATTCATCTTCACGAGGGGAGAAAAAAATCAATCACTATGAAGAATAGGATTTTGTGACTGCTTAGCTGATGCGTCTTTTTAGCATATGCTAATGTACGTGTCAGTGTTGCTGAAACAGTTGCTCCATGTGGAACAACTTCAGTGAACACACACTAGACATCTTCTTAATGACTAACTCTGTGTACAAATCAAGGCACACTCAACAGATGACACATATCCTGGAACTTCCAATTTCCAAGCACTTCATGCGCCTGAACTAAGCATTGCTGGTGCATTGGAATAAGGCCAATTGCAAGATGGTGAATAGCAAGCAAAGAAGCAGATGTGCCAATGGGTTCCAGATGTTATGGCAGCAGCTAGGAGTCTTGTACAGATGTTAAGAGCAATGCTTGCTCTCTAACAGTGTGGCAGCTTCATGGAGGGTGAAGTTACCCCAAGCTAACGGTCCAAAAGACACTCTTTCAAGTGTTTTATTTAGCAGGGGAGAGTAACTGGCCCTACAAGTCGGTCCAAGTGGCTTCTGCTGGTGTTCTTTTGCATTTTAGATTGTGAGCTCTTTTGGCACAGGGACCCATTAGCTATTAATTAGTTATTAATTTTTGTTAATTTTCTTTGTAAACCACTTTGATAATTTTGTAGTTGAAAAGCGGTATATAAATACTGTAGACAGACAGACAGACAGACAGACAGACAGATAGATAGATGATAGATAGATAGATAGATAGATAGATAGATAGATAGATAGATAGATAGATAGATAGATAGATAGCAGTGATGGGCTTCAAAGAAATTAAGAACCGGTTCTCTGTCCATCTGGCAGCCACTTTTAAATGGCTATTTTTAAACTTTATATGTACTATCTCTTGTTAAGAAACGGTTCTATAGAGTAGGTGCGAACCTGCTGGTGCCCACCACTGATAGATGGATGGATGGATGGATGGATGGATAGATAGATAGATAGATAGATAGATAGATAGATAGATAGATAGATAGATAGATAGATAGATAGATAGATAGATAGATAGATGGATGGATGGATGGATGGATGGATGAGTGGAGGGGTCTCTTCTCCAGCACCACTGTGGTAGGCATAAGGGCATCGGAGAAGGAAAATGTGGGGATGCCACCATCTGGCCAGTTTGATTCCATGTTATCATCAAAAGCTGTCCTCGGAGGGTCCACTCTGCATCCACCAAATGAGTGAAAGGCTTTCAGGGGTCCAAACTGGCTGGGCTTGCAGAATGGCGATTGCATCTTTCTGAAGAGTCACAAAAAATAAAGGTATTTCTTTTTTGGCTTTGTATTTACTTGAACAATCAGGTCACCTTGGCTCTGGTTCCCTTCTTCTTATATATGGCTTTATTCCTGGCCCCTCATTCTGATCTTTAGGTTGCTCCCTAGATCTGGCTTCTGAATCTGGCTAATGAGTAACCAGCATATTCTGAATGACCAGTGGAGCTTTGGAGATCAATAGAATATATGTTCAGATATTGTTCAGAATATGTTCAGATATTGCCAGTTGCTGCTCACAACCCAGCCCATACAGCATGAGAGATATATAGCAAAACATGCAGCTGCAATTGTGTGTGTGTGTTTTTTCCAACTTCTGCATTCTGTCTAAGATACGCAACAGAGATTTGTTTCAAATAATGCTTTTTCTTCTAATTTATTTTTTGGGTATGCCTGTGGTTATATATGTTTCCTTTAACAAGGCACATCTTTAAGATGGCTGAGTTTGCAGAATAAGGTCCACTGCACTCACGGTTCCTAGAGACTACACAAGGACTTCCACCAGCAGGCAGCATAAATCTGGCTTGCTAAAATGAGTCCCTGAAGGCAGTCCATAGGACTCATTTTGGGAACTGTGCCTCAGATCAAAAACCAAAACGCTACCTGGCTCTGCTTCCCACTAACTGACCTTGAAAGGACAAGGATGCATAATAAATTATCCTCTTTGTCATATTTGCAGCATGCAAATGAATTATAATCGTTATCACGTATATTAATGAAATGGTTCTGTGAGTTTGGTCAGTAATATTAGCAGCATGTAGAACAGTGCTATGCCTTTGCATGATGCTTTAGGAGTCCTATCGATGCATGATGCTTTAGGTTTGAGCACTGGCTGTATGAGTATACTGCCAGCATTGGGTTGTCTGCCAGTGCTCCACCTGACCAACCTGTGATGCTACCCTTGGCAAAGTATATACTGTTCAGTAATACATACTCAGAACTCAGACTTAGGGCACAATCCTAACCAATTTAGAATGGCCCAACTTACCTGCTCCGATGGTAGTATAGGGAGGCTGGCACATGTCTGTGCACTGGTCTAATCACCTCCTCCCTCCCATGAAGTGCCTTATGGAACTTTTGTGGCACCCCCAGGCCAGTACAGAGTTGTGCTAGGACTTAAGCTGGTTTAACAGGGGATTAAAATTGCAGCCTTAGGACACAATCCAGAGCAAATTCAGCCTGCTCTGACCTAACTGCACTCCCCTAACTATTCTGTATCCAGAGCAGAAAGTTATGCTGAATCCAGAGAGTCAGGAAGCCTGGGCTGCCCAACTGCTCCAGAGCATGCTAAGTAATTGACACAAGGGGAAGACTTGCTCCTGAGGAGACACCCCTCAGATCACACTGAACAAGGAACAGCTGTGGTGCCTACAGTGGTGACATGACTCTGCACATCACCTGGTGCGGAAGTCTGTGCGTCATCCCTGGGATGCGTGCCCCCCCTACCTGGACTGCGCAGTCACCAAAGTTGGCGCCTGCGCAGTTGTTTCTGAAGCCAACTGGCTTCAGAAAGAGTACTGCGCAGGCACCATCTCCGACACCTGCGCAGTACTTTTCTGAAGCCTTTTGGCTTCGGGGGAGACTGTGCAGGCGTCAGAGTTGGTGCCTGTGCAGTACTCTTTCTGAAGCCATTCGGCTGCCGCTCCGCCTCCTGAGTGAGGCCGAATGGCTGTGCAGAGGCGCGGACTTTCTCTGCTCTAAGGAAGTTTCCTCTGAAGCTGTTCGGAATGCTCAGTGTGTTTCTGCGCAGTGCACCTCAGATGGCCGTTCAGGCCAGCTCCTCAGACAAGTGGCAGCTTCTGGCTGCTACTCCGCCTTGGAGCAGGCCTGAATGGGGGTGCTGACGCCCGGGGCCTGCCAAAGGACAGTCAAACTCCTCCGGCACATCACCCCATACGGAGCGCATCACTCAATGCAGCCCACACCAGCCGCACCAGTCTGGTGACGCCACTGGGTGCCTGCCTTATAAGGAGTCCCTGATGAGATGCCAGTACATTCTACAGTGAATACAAGGGGCTTCTTGGAGTGGCCTGCTGTATCCTGAGGTTTGTGGGCAGCCGTAGTTTGTTCCATATCTTGAGGTTGAGAGGCAGGGGTTGCAGCTAGGATGGCCAAGAACTCAGATTTTTGGTCAGCACTGCCATTCTTACTCGGGCCTTATCATGGACCCCTATGGGTCTACTCATTACTATACCTGCTCCTGAGGTGGTATAACTCTGAGGGCTGGAAGAGGGCATTTCTGCCTTGGAAACAGGCTCTGGATACAGAGTAACTGCTCTGCCCTAGGCAATGCTAAAGATGCCCTCAACTTGCCTCTCCTGAGCTGCTTAGGCTGCCCCAGTTAGGGCAGAGCGGGTCCACCTCTCTTAGGGCACCCTATCTTGCCTTGCTCTGCCCTAAGCCTCCTTCAGAGTAACTGGGCTGGAGCATCTTGCAGTTGCTCCAACCTAGTGTTAGATAGGGCAACCTAAGGGCTCTTATGTGGACAGATTAGTTGCTCTGGATTGTCCTGCCTGTTAACTAACATTCAAAAATCATCAGAGTCAGGAAAAGAGGATGCATTGTTTTCCTTGTCTTATTAACATATAAGTATCTATTGGTAATAGAAGGGAGATGGAAAGTGAACTGAATGTTGTGACAAACTGAGATGGCTTATCAGTAGACGCATTCATTGGCAATGCTGGGCAGTGGGTGAAAAATGAGACACAAATGCGCTGAAGGAGCTAAAAAATGTGGGAAATTGCACAAGTGCAGTGCTCTGTACAAAATTCAAAACTAAAAAATGGAATGGGGATATTTCTCAATCTATCATTTCTGCATCAGAAACAAGATAAGGCAATTCAACTTTCTAATTCTTGGGGGATATGGCATTAGGTAAAGAACTCTAGAAGCATGCCTATATGGCAGTTTACATCTACTGTACGTATACTGAATGGAGAATGAATCTGCCATACCAAAGCACTCACAGTTTTTCTCTTTCCCCAGCTGTGGTGAAATGTTCACCAATTACTAGCCTCAGCAGTACTTGTTAGAGTTCAACCTGGATCTTCCCTATAGGGGTGTCACTCCATAGTTGAAGCTTATGGATAGTTGGTGTCCTCTTCATTGTTGCACATGAATCTGATAAATATATTTATTAAGGGCAAAATCCAGAGTAACAATGGGGAGTCCTTGCTCCGGTGTAAGAACAACTTACTCTGGATTCCAATATGAATTTCCCATAGGTTTTCACTAGGTGGTGCAGTAACTATGGGTGCATGTAAAGTCTCTTATGTGCTCCTGTAGTTACTCTGGATTTGGGGGTAATTTACCAATTACCAGTCGCAGCAGCACCTGTTAAGAGTTAAACCTAGATATTCCCTATGAGGTGTCTTTCCATAGATTAAGCTTGGCACCATGTAAATCTGCGTCCTCTGGACCAATGAACATGAATCTGATGAGTACATTTACTAATTTATCGCCAGCCCAGCAGCACCTGTTAGAGTTCAATTTGGATCTTCCCTATAGAGGTATCTTTCCATAGATGACTCTCGGCACCATGTAGAGTCGGCATCCTCTTGAGCGATGCACATGAATCTGATGAGTACATTAATGAATGAGTGGACAAAGGTGAGGTGGCTGATGCAAATCTTATGCAAATTCCTGAAACAGACCACCAAAGAGGTTAATTTCTAAAGTCACTATGTGTCGTTTGGTGGAGGAAGAAGAGTTTCATTGTTAGCCAGGAGTCATTTAACATAGGAGGACAGGAAAAAAACCAACAACAAAAAAGCATCAGTATGATGAGGTGTTCTAAGAGGACAAATGAAAGAGTCACTCAACTTACACCCCAGATAATTTTAGATTCGCTCACTTGACACTGAGGAGAGAATGAGGTTTGGTAGCTTTGTTTGTCTGTTTGCATTTTATTTCCGATGCAACACAAATGCGGGGGAGATATAATATTGAACGGTGGTATATTTGGAAATGGAGAAAATGGGCAGGAAATGGAATGGAGCATAGCCAACCATCTAAAAACACTCTGGGGAGATTAATTAGGCATCTTATCTGCGGGCAAAGGGTCTAATGCACTTTCATGGAGTGAACTTATGGCAGAGTCTCTGGGGCTTCAAAAATAAATATCAGGCTTTGTAGACTCTAAAGAGACTGCAAGCTCTAGAGTTGATGGATGCTCCAGTTGCTAAGGTAGCCTGAAAAGTCATTATTGATTACGACAATACGAAGTATGGAAACTGGTATAGTAAGTATATATATATATATATATATATATATATATATATATATATATATATATATATATATATATATATATAACTTTTCTGTATTGCCCGTCCTCCAAGGAGCTCAAAGTGGTGTGTATTTCTCTTCTGATACCAACTTCACAACAACCCTGTGAGGAAGCTTCAGTCGACAGGGGTCATGGTGCAGAGTACCAGAAAGTACCAGCAGCAAGATGCTCAGTGACATGGATGGAGCTGGGCCTGGAGGAGGGCCAGTTGTACAATTGGGGGAGGTGCTAGATTTGGGGGTGCACTGAAGGTAGAAAGGTAGTATATAAATCCCCATGTTTGTATTGTGTGCTCCCTTAGGAATCTGGGACCACTGTTTTGGGAAGCTGGATTGGCTGGGATCTTGGTCTGATCCAGCAGGGTTCTTCTTATGTTCTTTCAAACAGAGCTTGGAAAGGAAAGTCAAGCTTAGAATGTATATACAGGCTCAATAAATACCAAGCGCTCATTGAAACAAGTCTCCTTTTCCCAGTGATGCACCTAGAGTTCTGAACGTCCTTTCTCTAAGTCAGTGGTTCTCAATTTTCCTAACACCGTGACCCTTTCATTGGTTCCTCATGTTGTGGGGACCCCCAACCATAAAATTATTTTCGTTGCTACTTTATAACTGTAATTTTGCTACTGTTATGAATCATAATGTAAATATCTGATATGCAAGATGTATTTTCATTGTTACAAATGAAATGTGTGTTCTGTGCATACGTTGAACACAATGGGATTTATTTCAGAGTAGATATGCATAGGATTGGGCCCTGAGGCTGCAATCCTACCCACATTTACATGGGAGTAAAGGCCCCCCTGACTATTATTTCAGAGTAGGCATGCATAGGATTGGGTCCTGAGGCTGTCAGTCAGCCCCAGTGCGTGCGCAACTACAGCTGGAGGTCTGGCAAGCTTGACCTGGCCCCCTGCACCAGGGGTCTTTAGGCGGCCTCTAGGAAAGCTCTAGGTGACCCCCAAAGGGGTCCTGACCCTCACTTTGAGAAACACTGCTCTAAGTGATGTAAAAACAGGGTGACCATATTGAATGGAGGACATCCTATCTTTAACTATTGCAGAGAAGAGGGAATTTAGGGAAGTGCTGCTTTTTAAACCCTTCTATGATGAGCAAAACCTGCCTCAATTCCATCTCCTATGCAGTGGTTAAAGGTAGAGACACTCTGTCCTCCATTCTATATGTTCATCCTGTGTAAAAACGAAAGTGGCTAGGACATTGACAGTACAATCCTAAACTCTGGTTTGGCACAAAATCTCTGCACCACTCCTGGGGAGTTAGGCCAGTGTGCAGGCATATGCCACCCTCCCCAGGTCACCACTGGAACGGGAAGAGGGGTGAGTTGTGCTGCCCTAAATTGGTTAGGATGGTACCCCCATTCTCCACCATCTTCAGAAGATATTTTACTAAATGCCATTGCTACAGTTTATGCTGTCCAAGCAAGCTTTGAATTCCTGTGTACGGCAGCATTTGAGAGTGAACTAAGCTGAGACCAGAAGCACTTATGGGACCTAAGCAAAATGGCATCTCGCATGTATTCTTTTGTGCTCAATGACTGTTTCCATGCAATAAATCATTCCAGGAGCCATCTCTTTTAGCATGCTGAAGAATGCTTGGGGAGTGTTGAGGAGGAAGCCAACGGCTCACCAGGGGGAAGTGGAGGAGAGCTAAGTCACCGTTTATGTTCCCAGAAGAAATAATCACCCATCTGTGCAAAGCTCTCTTTTTCAGGGAAGAACAGATAAGCCCACTCCCAGTCAGGATCTGAAGCTGCTGCATTGAATACAGTTGCAGGCGGGGTGGCCAGATGCCAAAACTTCAAAAGGACAAGGTCTTAGATTCCTCTTAGCCTGGACTTTCTGGCAGACAATGGCATATTTGCCTACTCAAGAGTAAAGCTACGATATTGGGCACTTTCTCATAGAGCTCAGTGCATATTTTTTTATTTTTTAGTTTTTTGGCCATACCTTTTCATAGGAAGGAGATATTTCAAAACCGATTTTTGCTTTGGATTCTGCCCTTTATTACGAATCCAACAACATATGACATGACAAGGTACTGCACACCATCGCAGTAGTTCAAAAATGAAGTTTTGGAACTTCATTTTGTCCATTGCAAAGTTCCAAAATGAAGCCAAAATTGACGACAATGAAGCCCTTTTGGAGGACATCCAAACAGAAGGATAACAAAGAGAACAAATCTGGAAATTTCCAGTCACATGTTCACTCCGGTTCCAGGGAAATGGACAGTATGAACTGGGTCCTATTCTGTGTTGGCCAAGGGTGGGATGAAGAGAAAAGCAGGCAGGAGAAATTTTTTTTCAACTTGGTACGGCATACTCCTGAGTACACATTCTTTCTTTCTTTCTTTCTTTCTTTCTTTCTTTCTTTCTTTCTTTCTTTCTTGATTGATTGATTGATTGATTGATTGATTGATTGATTGATTGATTGATTGATCGATTGCCATTGCCAATCCTATCCAAATTCTCAGTGCTTGATGCAGCCACAGTGCAGCTTTGAAGTAAGGGAGAAATGGGAACAGGCAGTCCCATACCTTGAGGAGGACTCATCACTGTTCCTTCTATTCCAGGATGCAACCCATGCCCTATTGTCACAGCTGCACCATTACTGGAATGTTGGATAGGATTGGGTCCAAAGAGAGCAACTGAAAACTTTAAAATAAGGTTAAAAACTTGAATTTGTTCAGTTTTCGTTTTTGCATTCTAGTTTCAAATCTGACAAGAGAGCCAACTCCTGATGGGCAACGTAATTGTTTTCTCACCTTTCATTTAGTGGCAGTCTTGCTCCCCCCATGGATAAATGGCAAGAACAAGCACAGGAAAAGAATGATGGATCAAAATCGGGTGGGGAACCCTTTATCCAAACCTCCTGAACTGGTTAGCCTCCCCCACACCCACAAATCCGGGGCAGATACATTAAGGAATGACTCAATCCAGTACTCTGAAATCCCTCTTTGAAAGGTTTTTTAAGTGTGGGTGTTTTCTGAAAAGAAAAATGAGGGAAAAGGGGAGGAA
The DNA here is from genome assembly GCA_030015325.1 of Cryptoblepharus egeriae. Classification (NCBI taxonomy): domain Eukaryota; kingdom Metazoa; phylum Chordata; class Lepidosauria; order Squamata; family Scincidae; genus Cryptoblepharus; species Cryptoblepharus egeriae. The sequence continues at coordinate 27,457,357 of JAREYC010000010.1, read as the reverse complement.
GTGTGATTCAGCAAGACATTATCAATATCTATTATACTTAGGAATTTTATTTTTTAAAATGGGTGGAGAGAGAAAGAAAAAAATTTGAGAGTTAAGATCTTGCTTTGCAGCCTATTAATCAGGAGTGTATTGGAAAGGAGTGGAGTACCTAAAGCAGGAGCTGTGAGGATAAAATGAAAATGGAAAGAATATTGTACACTCCACAGAGTCCTCCTGGTGGGAAAGCTGTTGATGCCCTTTTCTGATTATTATCTTCAATTTCAATCTGTGTCAGACTTTTTTTTGAGAGAGGGGGCTAATTTGAACCGATGGCCAACACCCCTGGGCATATAGGTGTCAATTCCCATGCCTATAGAATAACTTGTGCTCAGGTTAACGGAGGTGGGTAGTGAAATGCAGTTGAACTTCTAATTTGGGCTTGTGTTTTTCAAGACATATTAAAGATAGACCAGCATTGATTATGGTTCATGTAACAGACCTGTGGAAAAATTCACGCAGACCAGGGAAGCAGCCTTGATAGCAGATGCAGAGAGCATCATGTAGAAAAATGCTAGGAAGATTGATACCTGAAACAAATTAACATCCAGATTGGACACTCTTAACTCTTACAATATGTCTTCAAGCGAAGGTATTTTTCTATAATTTACAGATGTCCAGATAAAGACATTTTTCGTTTTCTCTCTTTTTTGTGTCATGCTAAATTTCTTCCAGATCACCTCATTATGAAATGTAGGGCAAGCTCACCTGTGAATGGATTGAAAGCAAAGCCACAAAAACCTTTTGGGATTCAAAGTCTGCCAAAAGAGGCATTAATGATATCTTCTTGGACCCAGGAGGGAGACCACATGATGACTCTTGAACAACAACTGTGACACTGATGTGAAGCCTTCACCTCAGGCATTGTGTGTCCTTTTCACTGGGGCAAGAAGAACTGAACAACCAAAGAAGAATTAGAAACAGCACCAAAAATGAAAAACTGGTAATGAAAGGATCTCAGTTCCTGGGTTGATCTTCTCCTGCCTTTAGGCCCCTATTGGGAATGGAATCACAAGGCCTGACTTCTTATGGTAAAGATATATCCCACCACCCTAGCCTGTCAATAGAACATTCACATGAGATGCTTGGTTAAGATTTCATAAGAAATACCTTATTTGCAATTCATAATTGATAGCATGCATCTTCTTATTAGGATCCTAATACTTTAGGAACAGGAAACCCTAAGATCTGTTTCATTTGTGTGCCAGTCTTAGCAGAGCCCATCCTTTGGTGTATGGAGAGAAGAGATAAATTTGAGAGGGATGAAATAAATCTTGTTAAGGACTGGATCTTAAGAGATGGCTATATTGGCTTCAGGACAGCCCTATGTGGCTCATTACCATCTCTTCCACCCTTCTTTATTTCAACCCTGAGATGGAGTGATGGAGCCAAGTGGTGAAGAGAAGTGCATCCTTGTCAGTCTGCTGCCTGTTAGGGTTTATTCAGGTTAGGGTTTACTCAGGTTAACCACTCACTGTTATGAGTGGTTTGGGCCTAGGACAGGTTCATGGGACCAGGAATCTCCAGATTTGCTGCCAAATTTTGAGATAATTCTGAGCAGAGACGTATTGAATCTTGTCAAGAGACTTATCAAAAACTCGCAGAATGAACCTGTTGTTGTGGGAATAAAATTTCAAGAATATTTGTGGTGCCTGGGCATGGGTGAGCACTGGTGGGCACTACTGGGCACCGGACACTGACACTGGTAGGTACTGGGCACGATTGGGCCCAGGCATCAGCCACTGGACAGTACCAGGGGGCAGTGGTGGGAAGCAGGCACTGGTGGGAATCCCTACCAGGCACCAAGCATCCTTATTGGTCACCAGAAACCATAAAGCAGCACTGGGCACCACCATGCAGCAGGCAGAGGGCACCACCAGGCACAAATGGGCAATGGGCACTAGTGAGTGCCAGCAGGTGGTAGTGGGCACCACCAGCACCAGGCCTCACCATCAGGCACCACAAGGCAGTGGGCATCTCTGGGAACCAGTAGGCAGTGGACACCACTGGGCACAGGCATCCCTACTGGACACTCCTAATGGGCACCAGGAACCACTAGGTAATGGGCACAGGGCACAAAAGAATACCAGACACTGGGCACCACTGGGTGGCAGTGTACAGAAGGCACCACCAGGCATCCCTACCATGCACTGGGCATCTCTGCTAGACACCAAGCACTGAGCACTGGTGAGCTCCAGGAACCACTGAGCAACATCAAGTAGCAGGCACCAATAGGCATCTGATCGATTCTTAGTGGTTCCTTAAATCACAGAAGAAATATGCTCCCCAAATTGCATGCTTCTAGGTTGAGCTGTTGGGGCAAGGTGTTGATCAGTCAGTCTTCAATGGGGACAAAACATGTTGCACCCCTTTTCACTCTCTTAGAAGATACATTTCTTAAAAAAATGGTTTTTAGTGGGTGCTCCAGTCACAGAAGGAATACTCTCCCCAAATGTCACACTTCTAAGTCTGGCGATTTTGGCTGGGCATTAATGAGTAAGTGACTATATATATATAATATGCAATAGTGGTGATTGTATTGTTGGAATTTTGACTCCCAATTCTGTATGCAGTAAAGGGAACTTGACTCTATATTTAACCCCCTGATGTTCTCTGGTAGACCATGTGGGATATGGGATATGACTTTGACCTAATCCAGCATGACTCTTCTTTTGTTCTTATGTTCTCTTATCCGTTGGGTGGCACCATCTTTCCATAATCTCTGGTATTCCAGGATAAGTAAAGTTCCACGTGGTGAATCAATGGTATGTAGGAGTACATGCTGTCCATCTTCTTTGAAGAGGACTTTAATCTTTTGTTTGCTAATTTACAGGCAGCCACCTTACAGATCTGCTGCTCACGGATTTGAAAGCTGATAGAATTATTCTCATTTTCTTCCCACACCTTGTTATCGAGATCCTGTTTGTGCCATTCTGCACCATAATTTAGTAGCAGCTTCATGAGCTCTTTGATCAAAATAAACATATTCTCTTTCCTTCTGTTCCTCTAATGCATCTAATGTGGCAACTGGCAAACCCTGCAGGTGTCAAAGCCTGGGCAGGCCCAAGTCTTGGCTGTAATTATCTTGTTGTCTGCATCTGAGCACACCACAAATTGACTAGTTTTGATTTAGCTCAGCATGTTGGAGCACCAGGACCAGTATATATCTCAGTAAGGGTTCCCTTATAACACACTGATGCAGCTCTCTGTACTTTTATTAGTATCATTATTAATTATCCTGATTAAAAATATTCATATATTGCTTTTCAACAACATAAATTAAAAAGCAGTTTATGTAAGCAAAGATGAGTTTCTTTGCCTGAAATCCTAATCTCCACTTCAGCCAGCCCCGAGATAAGTCCTGTGCTGACCTGGGAGTGTCACAAAATGTTGTAAGACAGTTGTGTGCCACTCGTGGGGAGGGATAGGCCAGTGCACTGACATGCGCTTGCCTCCCTACATCACGGGAACTGGAAGACTGATAAGTTATGCTAGTCTAGGTTAGGATTGCACCGTATGTGTCCAATCCTATCCAGCTTTCTAGCATTGATGCAGCTGTGCCGGAAGCGCATATGTTGCATCTTTTGGGGTTTTTTTTGGGGGGGGGGGCAGCAATCACAGAGGCCTTTTCAACTTTATGGTACACTTCGCTGGTGTTGGAAAGCTGGATGGGATTGGGCCTTACCCAAGTCACAGATCTATTTTACTTTTCATTTTATTGCTCTGACCTGATTGTGTTCACTTATTTGTGAGACAAAGTGGCCTTTTAATAAAACATGATTAATATTGTTTTAAATTCACTTCTTCAGGAATTGAGCCTCTGTTCCACCATGCATGATCAATTTTCCTCTGTTTTTGAGCTACAGATCAGTTCTGAAGTTAACGTAGTGCCTGGTCTTATATTTACCAAACACTGGTACGTCTTTGGGGCCTTAGATGATGAAAAAAAGTTATTTAGTATCAGGACTGCAATGTTCTTGGGGCCAAGGAATAATGGAAATCATTGCATTAAAATAAACATATTTCTAGCATTCAACATACATAAAGTACTTGCATGTACTTTATAATGTAAATGAGGACAATTCTCTGCCCTGAGGGGCTTCCAATCAATAGTTTGAGGAAAGGGAGGGGAATGGAAGCAGAGGGTAAGTGCAGAAGAAGATGCATTTATTTTAGTACATGTACTTCAGCTCAGTTACGGTAGGATATGGGAACTAGATTTGTGCCAAAGCATTCACAGAAAAGATTGGTTTTGAGAAGGGATTATCGCTTTTTGTGCTATCATCTCCTGTAAGGGAGACCAGTCTTATTATTTCCGTATTATAGATTGGGTAGACTACAGCCAAGAGAATATTAGTAGCTTGCCTAAGGCCTCTTATGGAGTTCATCATTTTGGTGAGACTTTACGGGGTACCATTTGCATATATTTCTAAGCCATTCTGTTCTATCTGAATCTATATTTGAGCAACTCTATGTACAATTGACAGAGCTGCTGATTTTTCAACTTTAATTAAAAAAACCTCAAGAGGAATTAGCAAATAAATACCCCCAATCAGAAACAGAAGAAGCAATTACAGGCATCCATCACTCATTGGACAGGTTAGGGACTGGAGCAACAGTGAAAACTGTTGAAAAGTGGAACTCATAGTCTTTTTCAGCTTGCAATTGCAAAACAGCCACAAAAAGACATAAATACCATTTGCAAAAGCCTAAATAACACATAAATAGCCAAATACATAACAACTTACACTAAAATGAAGAAAGGCATGTGTGGGCAATTAATATCTGATGTATTTGAATGATGGCTATTTACTGAAGAAAGTCATAAGGAAATGCCACAAACAATTTGATCAGCATGTCACATGCAAATAAACATTACCCCAGACAGACACAAATAAAGAGCCGGACAACAGTGCTGGATTAAAGGGCCACTTTTATTAACCATTTAACATTAAACGTTAAAGTAAACAGGGACTGCTCAACTATGGCCATACGGTCTAAGGGGATGCGGCTCTCCGCATAGTTCCCCATGCAGTTGTTAAAGATGGTTAAGGGCGTTCCCAGCCTGGCTCGGGGCATTCCTTGAACAGAGTGCAAGGATGCCCGTCTTTGCCAACCCGAAGGTCAAGGTAGCTGGATGCGCAGCCGCCGGCTGTCCGGCCATATCTGCACCTAGGTTTCCCATCCAGGTAAGGGGGCTCATCCAACCATCCCTCAGAGCCAGTTCAGCAGTAGTGGGCAGTGACCAGTTCTGGCCGGATTGCCCGTACCGGTTATCAGTTCCCCCCCGCTACCGATCTGGTAGCATACTGGTTTGACAGCTGGAGGGGGCAGCCGGGCACTTTTGAATTTGCCACTTAAAGCGGCAGCCCTGCAAGGCGCCCCACAAGCCCTAGCGCTGGAGCTTCCTTTCCTCGGCTGCTGGAGCGGCAGCTAAAGGGGGCAGCCAGACTAGGCAGGTCTACCCAGAAGTAGGTCCCATTACAGTCAGTGGGTCTTACTCCCAGGAAAGTGTGGACAGGGTGCAGCCTCAGGGAGCAAGGCTAGGCAGGTGATCTTATGTTTAGAAAGCGAAAGAGCCATGACTCAAGGGGCTTGCATGGGTATATACAGTCTTCCATCATTGCTTTCCTACTCAGGATCCAGACCACAGGACTTGGAAGAGTTGCTGCAGGTGATGCCAGACATTGTTCCTCCCATCTCCATTTCCCCCTGCCCCTGCCCCTGACCCCGGCCCCACCCCCTGACCCTGGCCTGGCCTGCCCACTTCTGGCAATCCAGTTGTTGGGCCAGGCCGGGCCCACCACTGCGGTTCTGCATCACAGGGAGGCTTCTTCACCCCCAAACCCTTGCCACCTAAGGCTGTACACCGATGGCCTATCCTGCCTACTCCTCATGACTCCTGCCAAAGTGACCAGGTTTTAAAAGCCAATTGATTTTAAATCTCTCGCCTTGCACAGCTCAGGGTAGGCGAAAAAGAATGCCACCAATGGCCAATCAGGTGGCTGCTCAATAATGGCTACCGGAATGCACTCTCTCACGTACACAAATAAGATTCTCCAATATGAGCCACCCAGCCCATTAGCTGAACCAGTGATCCACAATAAACTCCCCAAAACCCAATCCCCAAAACAACCTTTAATGAACCCTCATAAGGACTGGCTAGTCTGTTCCTCACTCACCTTCAAATCCCCATTAGATACAAAGAATAGGAGGTAATCTCCCCAGCAGGGTAACCAGATGCCAATCCCAAAATTCCTGAATCCCAGGCCAAAATTCCTAATTCCTAAGGCCAAAATTCCTAATCCCAGGCCAAAATTCCTACTCGCTTTAAAAAATTGCCAAAAATGTATTTTTTTGTTTTTATTTTTTGGTTTTTTTGACCATGACATTTGATAGGAAGGAGATATCTCAAATCTGATTTTTGCATTGGATTCTGCTCTTCAATACGAATCCAACAACATATGGCATGATGGGGTACTGTGCACTATCACAAAGTTTCAAAACAAAGCCAAAATGTTGGACACCTGGACAGGAGGCTAAAAATCCAGACAAATCTGGGTTTTTCCAGTCATATGGTCACCCTGCTCCCCAGCCCAACTGCTGAGGAAAAATATCACTCTAAAACAGACACTACCGAGAGAGACACACTCCTGCCTTTTTATCTCTCAAGCTGAGGCTTGGCTTCCTACATTTAAAGAGACACTCATATTACTCACTGTGGCATCCAAAAAATTCCTACCTGGCCCCGAAGTGACCAGCTAATCCTAAACTGTACTACAGGGAGAGAGGGTGGGGGACGCTTGCCAGAGCCCATCTGAAATCCCCAGGCAGAACAAGCCCGGGAAAAGTTGGGCTCCACCCCGTCCAGCCTACTGCAGCACACTTTGCCCAGGCTCTGCACAGTGTCTGCAGAGGGCAGGGTGACCAGACGCCAAACTCAATATCCCTGAACAGCAAGGCCAAAATTCCTGCCCGAAGGCCAAAATTCCTATCCACCCTCGCCAAAATGTAGGACAAAATGTAGGACATGTTAAATTAAGCTGAAAACACTCACATTGCTTTCCTATACTTAATTTAAAATTAACACTATATACTATACACTTTTAAAATTGAAAAACTTTTAACAGCATGATTCAGACCCAAACATGCACTCAAAGCAGTTTAAAGGAACACAACACACGTCAGTGACTTCAACATGGGTGATCCTGAGACATGCATGTTTGAAACCTCAAAGCAGTTTAAAGCAACAGAAGTGACTTCAACATATGTGATTCAGACCCAAACATTTAAGATGCCCACAAAGACGTTTGCAGCAACACAACACATGCAAGGGGAAGGGAGGTGGGAGAGGTAAGTAGGGAAGGGGAAATAGGGTGGCAGAGATAAGTAGGGGGTGGCATAAATTAGTAGGGGGATGGCAATGTACATATATATATATGTGTGTGTGTATGCATGCTTTTATATATATGCATATATATACACACACACATATGTATATATATATGCATGCTTATATATGCACATATATATTTATTTATGTATATGCATGCTTAATGCATATATATAGTATACTGGACTATATAATATACTTATATATATATGCATATATATAATATACTGGACTATATAATATATATATGCATATATATAATATACTGGACTATATAATATACTTATATATATGCATATATATAATATGCTGGAGTATATAATGTACTTATATATATGCATGCTTATACAGTATATATGCATATATATATATATATATATATATATATATATATATATATATATATGTGTGTGTGTGTGTATATTATATATGCATATATATAAAGTATATTATATACTCCAGTATATTATATATACGCATAGGGAGGGGGCTGCAGGGGTTTCTCTGGATGGAGGGGGCTGGAGGGGATTCCTGGATGGAGGGGGGCTGGAGGGGTTTCCCTGGATGGAGGGGCGGCTGGAGGGGATTCCCTGGATGGAGGGGCGGCTGGAGGGGTTTCCCTGGATGGAGGGGCAGCTGGAGTGTTTTTCCTCGATGGAGGGGATTCCCTGGAGCTAGGGGTGGCTGGAGGGATTTTCCCCTCCCCCAGAGAAGCCTCCCCAGTCATCCTCTCCCTAGATGGGGGTTCTTAGACTTCTCCTCTTTACCTGGAGGAGAAGTCAGCTGGCGATCCTGATCCTCCTGTTCCTCCTCCCTGCCTGCCGGAGATCAGAGGAGCCAGGCAGTTGGCTGCAGGCTGAGCGGCTCCAGCCTGAGTCTGCTGGTCTGGGTGGGCTGCAGGCAGGCTCTGGGCTCTGGAGCGAGGCTGGCTTGAAGAGGAACTTTGAATTGCATGCTCTGCTGTGCCTCCTCCAAGCGCGGTTTGCTTGCAACACCTCCTCCTCTGCTCCTGCCTTCTGCTTGTTGGACGGCTGAGGGGGGGACATCCCAATGTGCGGGAGGAGGCACGCTCAAACATTTTAAAGGGCCAGCCACACTTTTAAAGAGCCAGCAAGCTGCACTTGTCCCCCGCCTCCTCGCGGCCAGACCAGGTGGAAGGGGATGCCTTTTCCAGATGTCTGAGAGCGTTTGGAGGACGCCCCGGACATACTGCTGTTTGGAGGACGCGTCCGGGGAATTCCAGATGTCTGGACAGCCTGGCAGAGGGGCAAAGGGAGCCCGCGCTGGAGGTGCGGAAGCTTCAATACAGAAGACAATTTTTGCCTTTAGACCAGCACAGAGAGGTTGAAAGAGTGAAGCATCTGTTGAATGAATGAGTCCTGGGTATAATTGAAAGGTACTGAAATTCCAGAACCATCAGAAAACAAACCATGAGTAAGTGGGAGATGCCTGTAAATCAGTGACTTTCCACCTTTTTCATCTCATGACACACTAACAAGGCAGTGAAATTATCAAGGCACACCATCAGTTGTTTTTACCATTGACAAGGCACACCACGCTGTTCAAATCTCCTAATTTTCCTGTTAATAAATGGCTTTCCCCAAACTCACAACACACCTGAGGACTATCTATGGCCATGGCACACTGGTTGAAAATCACTACTGTAAATGATGTGTTTTTTTTAAGTTGCACTTCCAGGACCTGACATTTGATCATAATTCTGAAGGCCTGCTTGTTGGTTTTGACAATACTGACCTGGGAGAACCAGTGATCTGTCTTGATAGGAGACAGTTTCATATGGAAACAGGAGAAATGGAGATAGGAGACAGTTTCATGTGTTTATAATGCATGCTTCCTTGCTGTGAATTTCTTGGCCTTAGCTTTGCAGGCACATCTACACAAAGCTATGTGAACCATTGATTAGGCATGGAACTTACTATAGCTTTAGGTGAGTGTCTGCTGGTTGCTATGGTTGGCCTAAGTCTTCCCTCAATCCTGTAAAGATAATTCGTATGCTGACTGACACATAGGCATGTAGAATTGAGTTGAATTAATTTCTGAGTAACGATGCAGAGAATCCGGTTGTTATAATTATAAGTAGCTACTAGACTTGCTGCTGCAATTGCTCTGGGCAGGAGGTAGGGGGAGCAACAGACCCTCCCCAATTTTTAGTAGATTTCTGTTTTCATCCATCCCAAATAACCAGGAGCAACTCCTTCCAGCAGGAGGAAAGCTAAATGATTTTTGTGGCTCCTCAGACAACTCAATGGTTTGTACACGATGAGTATAGCAAATATTCCCCAGGGTGGAATTAAGTCTTCCTGCGTGTCATTCGGGGTAATTGAAATTCCTTCTTAGAGCTAGACTAAAGATAGGTCTCAACATTCCGGGAGGAAAGATAGTTTTCTATAATTACAACAGAAGACACAAAGTGAACATTTGTTCCTTTTCTTTAAAAAAATTAATATTTTTAATGCGGTTAAGAGTTATACATAGTGGAAAGCGGAGCTTGCTGCAGAGATCTTATTGCTTTCCAGTTCCTTTTCCCTCTTGAGTAGCAGAATAGGATGAGTAGAGTTAATTCATAGACCACTTCCTCCTCATTTGATTGGAATATCCTAGTGTTTGCTGTAAAATAGAATCAAGTGTTTGGGCATGTTCAGGACAGATATCTGCAGGAGCTTAACCCTTTGGGAATGATCAGTTATGTTGCTTACAAAACCTTGAATGTGCCAGGAAAGGGTTAGTCTTTCGAGATACTTGACCACCTTGCACTGAAACACTTGATTCACTTACAAAAGCCTGAAGATCTTAAGTGATGGTCAGTACTATCCTGGAAGAATATATGCAACATCTGAGTTAATCCCGTTAACCTTGCTGGAGCCCTTCTACACCTCATGCAAGAATTCCACTTTCTTAACCTCAACCCAGTGATTTTCAACCACTGTGCACATTGGTGTGTCACAAATGTCCATCATGTGAGTGATATGCTGGCCTCCCACACTGGGTGATACATACCCTAGTGATGCTGCTGTGCATAATATAGAAAAGAAGTTGCCTAACCACCAGTTAGGCCAGCATAAGTCCAAGCACGTGTGCTAAGCTGGCCTGGGGGTGTCGCAAAAGTGACATAAGGCAGGGGTGACAAATTCATTTCAATGCTGAATTAGCATTAATGGTGTCTCCCAAGGGCGGCAATCCAATTTTTTGCATGTCTACTCAGAAGTGTCCCATATAGTCAATGGGCTTACTCCCAGGAAAGTACTGGGTGACCGTATGACCTCTTTTTCTAGGACATGTCCTCTTTTTCAGCCATGTGTCCTGGAAAAACTTAATTGCCCTCCTTTTTCTTGTTAGCAGGCAGCATGTAGCCGATATGAATTAATCAGTTAGATGTAATAAAATACATGTAATAGTTTTAAATTTATACATATTTAAAATTAAATTAACCACATGACTATACATTAAATGTAAATATGAGTATTTCTAGCTTTTATTTTGTTATGTCCTGCAAGAGAACCTTGTCTTCTTTTTCAGTTATGAGATGTGGTCCACTTGCACCAGAGGGTTGTTCCATTATAGTCAGTGGGCTTACTCTTAGGAAATTAGACAGGGCTGGAGGAACAGGGCAGGAGGGAGAGATCCAAGCCTCTGGCAGTCTCCTCAGGAGTAAGTCCCATTATAGTCAGTGGGCTTGCTCCCAGGAAAGTGTGGGTGGGAAAGCAGCCCCATTTTCTAATCCTATGCATGCTACTCCTATGCAATCCTTGCAGGCAGGACACCCTGAATGGCCTGAGAAGCTCCCACGCCACTGGTGAGTCAGGGCTGGCCTGTGAGGTCGCAGGGAGGATGTAGAGGATCCCTGCAGGGGCCACCGATCCCCCAGAAGCAGAATCAGCAGCAGCAGAAGCAGCTGCTGTTCGTGAGCCCTCCTTTCTCCTGGGCTCTTTTTCTGGCTCAAAATCAAGGCGCACAAAATCAAGTGCACCAGAGGTGGGCTGGCTCTGTCCCAAGATCCAGCTCGCTGGAAGTGGGAGGGGCCAGTCCAGCATCATGGGGCGGGGCTGAGGTCAGGGGCGGGGAGGGTCAAGGGGCGGTGCTGAGCAAGGGGCAGGCCAACGTTGGCACATGCACAGTGCCTGCCCTGAAGCAGGCCGGCCCGCTTCAGAGCAGGCCCTGCGCAAGCGTCAACATTGACGCTTGCATGGTGCCTGCCCTAAAGCCGGCAAGCCTGCTTCAGAGTGAGCACTGCACAAGCGTCAATGTTGACGCTTGCGCGGTGGGTGCAAAAACATGGCAGACTGAACCGGTCCGCTATGTTTTTGCGTTTCCCTGTCACTGGCGGTTCACCAGCGGCAGGGAAACAGGAAGATCCGGTTCGGGCGAGTAGGCCTGAACCGGTAAGTGCCCACCTGTGAAGTGTACTGCCACCACTACTGAGATGCTTCTCGGTGTGGGGAGATCATTTGAGGCCTGCAAAAGGCCACATGCCATGAGGCACTTCTGTGTCAATCCTGGGAGAAAGGGAAGGCCAATGCACTGGACAGACATGCACCAGCCTCCCCACACTACCTTGGGAATGGGGAGACAGGTAAGTTATGTGGACCTAAAGTAGTTAGGATTTCACTCTCAATTTCATAAAACCAATGAAGTAAAGAGCAAAGCTCAGAACTATATAAGAAAGTGTTCCTTCCCCCAGTAAGTGGAACAGCAAACATCAACAGATGAGCCCATTTTGTTCTATTTTGCAAAACTAGCACTTCTCGCTATTTGTGAAAACATATGGAATGAATCCAACATTTTAGGTGAAGTTGTGTAATGCCCATCCATTCCTGAAGGATTATTTTAATGGCTAAGGTTAATGGTACTTCTAATACGTTTCTCCACAAATACCTGCCTGTCCTATGAAATCTGCATACTTGGCTGATTTGAAATTATTAATGGCATCCTTTGAATTTGCTGCTCAGTTAGAAATGTCAATAATCCATTCTCAAAATAACTGGTGTGAGGGGCTTCACAACAGGAGTTTTGACATCGATGTTGGCTATGAACACGCAGAACCACTTATCGACCTGAATGGGGGCCAGTTCAGAAGTGATTTCCCACCTCATCTCCTTTTGCTAACTCAAAAGAGTAATCAGGCAAACTTAAAAACTTCTTGTCATTCCTACAATTCTGCCAATTATCCCTTATAAACAGAAAAAAACATTATGCAGTTTATTGGACCAATTTAGTGTAGGCGTATGGAACCTTGCAAGTTTCACAAAGCATCAGATGCTCTAAATATTGTTAGGATGGTGGTCAGGGGTGGGCCCAGCCAACCCCAAGATCCAGTTCGCCGGAAGTTGGGGGGCGGGCCAGGGTCAGGGGGCGGGGCTGGGGTCAGGGGGCAGGGCAGGGGCGGGGCCCCAACCTCGCCGCACTGCGCATGCGCCAGGCTTGGCACATGTGCAGTGCGTCTCCTGAAGCTCAGCTTCAGGAGACTCAGCATGCATGCGTCCAGCTGGATGCATGCACGCTAAGTCCCCTGAAGCTCGGCTTCAGGAGGTGCAATGTGCTAGCGTCCAGGTGGACACTAGCGCACTGCGTCTCCTGAAGCCGAGCTTCAGGAGACGCAGCGGCCGCTAGCGAACCAGTCACTGCGGTTCTGCCAGCCACGGCTCTGACCGGTTCACCAGCGTCCGCCAGAGGGGAAGATCCGGTTTGGGCGAATAGGCCCAAACTGGCATCTGCCCACCTGTGGTGGTGATTGTATTTTCTTCCTACTGTTCTAGCTTAGCTGGGAAATGCACACCCGCCAACATTTTGCAACTGAAAACAACAGTGTTGGGAACTCAACTCAGATAACTCAGACTCGAGACACGAAAATGCATTTTTCTTGCTGACTCAGCAACTCATGAGTCATGCAACTCCATGAGTTGTGCTCATGGAAGACTCTTAAAAAAAACACAATTCCTATATTCAAGTCAGTGTGTCAAGTCTGCTTGTGTCTGGGTGTGCTTGCTTACTTTTTCATAGCATAAAAAAATCTCATGGGTCAATCATTCAGACTGGGCAATCATCAGGCGGCTATCATTCAGACCAGGAGACCAGCTGGTAGGTTTCAGCCAGAAGATAAGGAAGGGTTTCTATGTCCCCACTGAGAACAAGGGAGGAAGGAGAACATTCTTTTGGTTGATTTTTACAGAAACAAATTATCACTAGACAAAGGATCAGAGTTTTAATATGTTCAATAGCTGAGGGAGGGCAGGAGGAAGAATCAAAGGGTTTCTTGCCTTACAATTGGCTTGAGAAGCCAGGGAGAGGATAAGGCAGGGAAAGGGAGGAATTCATAACGATTACAATTTTCACTGCATGGAAGGTGGTAAGGAGGGAGCCCCACTGAATGACTGGCTGCAGTGGGAGTTCTTTTGAGTAGGGTTGCCAAAGATTGTGTCATCCTAGTATAGTCTTGCCATATGTCCCAAGAAACAGGGACAATCCCAATTTTGGGGGATTGTGTTTACATACTGTCATATGGGACAGAGGGTCCTGTCCCGATTTTGTGGAAGAGAATTATGGCAACCCTATCATAGTAAGTCTCACAGGTGCTACTTGTGATCATCCTCTTCCCTCTTGCTGCTTCTTTACCTGCATTCTTTCCCACTCATCCCACCCTATTTACAAATGGGGCTGGACAGCAGGGGCTCTAGGGTTCTTGCAGCACCTTAGACACAGATTTCAGTACTGTGCTTTGGTATAGTACCAGTTTCTAATGACACTGCCCACGCACAAACTTCATAGCATTTGTACCAGCCTGAGACACAAAATTCCATCAGGGGAAACCTGAAATGGATCTACTAAAAAGAAAATGTTATTCTGATGAATGTTTGGCTCACAGTGTCAAGATTTTGTTAAAAGAAGGAGGAATAGAAAAAAAAATAGGCCTAACCTAGTCCCTGCTGACAGAAACAGGACATTACCAGCACTGAGTCTGTTGTATAAATGCCAGTGACACACTGAACCAGAATTATTATTATTTTGCCCAGGAAAAGGTTAGCAGGTACATGGAATTTTTTTTAAGAGGAAAAGCAAGATGTTATCAGCACTGAACATACAAGTGAATTTGCAAAAGCAGAGAAGCTGGAGGTTTCCGAGTTGCATGGAAACTCTGATCATTCATATACCAAATGTATGACACACCTATGGCAAACAAAGCCAAAGCATCACAGCTAACAACATTCATCAGCTAACCAAACTATTAACCTACCCCAAACCCCCAAAAAGAAACAGAAAATGCAGACTTGGTTTTAGGTAAAAACTGCCATTGTAGCAGAAGACCCATACAGCCCAATCCAGAGCAACTAATCTGTCCACATAAGAGCCCTTAGGTTGCCCTATCTAACACTAGGTTGGAGCAACTGCAAGATGCTCCAGCCCAGTTAATTTGAAGGAGGCTTAGGGCAGAGCAAGGCAAGATAGGGTGCCCTAAGAGAGGTGGACCTGCTCAGCCCTAACTGGGGCAGCCTAAGCAGCTCAGGAGGGGCAAGTTGAGGGCATGTTGAGCATTGCCTAGGGCAGAGCAGTTACTCTGTATCCAGAGCCTGTTTCCAAGGCAGAAATGCCCTCTTCCAGCCCTCAGAGTTATACCACCTCAGGAGCAGGTATAGTAATGAGTAGACCCATAGGGGTCCATGATAAGGCCCGAGTAAGAATGGCAGTGCTGACCAAAAATCTGAGTTCTTGGCCAGCCTAGCTGCAACCCCTTCCTCTCAACCTCAGGATATGGAACAAACCACGGCTGCCCACAAACCTCAGGATACAGCAGGCCACTCCAAGAAGCCCCTTGTATTCACTGTAGAATGTACTGGCATCTCATCAGGGACTCCTTATAAGGCAGGCACCCAGTGGCGTCACCAGACTAGTGCGGCTGGTGTGGGCTGCATTGGGGATGCGCTCCGTATGGGGTGATGTGCCGGAGGAGTTTGACTGTCCTTTGGCAGGCCCCAGGCGTCAGCACACCCATTCAGGCCTGCTCCAAGGCGGAGAATCAGCCAGAAGCTGACACTTGTCTGAGGAACTGGCCTGAACGGCCATCTGAGGTGCACTGTGCAGAGACACACTGAGCATGCCGAACAGCTTCAGAGGAGACTTCCTTAGAGCAGAGAAAGTCCGCGCCTCTGCACAGCCATTTGGCCTCACTCAGGAGGCGGAGCGGCAGCCAAATGGCTTCAGAAAGAGTACTGCACAGGCACCAACTCTGACGCCTGCACAGTCTCCCCCAAGCCAAAAGGCTTCAGAAAAGTACTGCGCAGGTGTCAGAGATGGTGCCTGCGCAGTACTCTTTCTGAAGCCAGTTGGCTCCAGAAACAACTGCGCAGGCGCCAACTTTGGTGACTGTGCAGTCCAGGTGGGGAGGGGGCGCATCCCAGGGATGACGCTCAGACTTCCGCACCAGGTGATGTGCAGAGTCATGTCACCACTGTAGGCACCACAGCTGTTCCTTGTTCAGTGTGATCTGAGGGGTGTCTCCTCAGGAGCAAGTCTTCCCCTTGTGTCAATTACTTAGCATGCTCTGGAGCAGTTAGGGCAGCCCAGGCTTCCTGACTCTCTGGATTCAGCACAACTTTCTGCTCTGGATACAGAATAGTTAGGAGAGTGCAATTAGGTCAGAGCAGGCTGAATTTGCTCTGGATTGCAGCCATAGTCAGTTTCAAGGCATTATCCTTTCTTTAAAGCAGGGAGGTCTCCAAAGTTTTTTCTGCCAAAGGGCCACATCAAATAGCTGGCACAGTGTTGTGGGCCAGATAAAATATTTTAAATATAAAGTTTAAATATGTTAGAGATAGATTAATATATAAATGTAATCATATTACCAGGATTTCTGCAAGCACCAACACAGAGCACGGAAATAAAGCACACACAGCAGGACCCCCATTCTTTTACTACACCATCACAGTTGCAGTTTGTTCACAGTGCCCATTTGTTCAACTTGGTCAGACACTCTTTGGGGACCAAAGGTCCAGTTACAGTGGTTCTTATCCTGAGTTCAATCAAACCCAAGGGGTTCTGTGAGTAAGTCTCAGGGGTTTGGCGGAGGTGTGTATCCATTCCGTTCTCCAGGGTTGCCAAGTGCATTAATATACTTTTGTTTCGATGTAGACTTTTGTATACTTTTGTTATTTTTCCAACTATGAAGGGTTCGGTGAATGCATGTGTGAAACTTGTGGGGTTCAGTACCTCCAACAAGGTTAAGAACCACTGTGTTAAAGGCTTGTTGTGGGCTGCATCTGGCCTCTGGAGACCCCTGCTGCAAAAACACCTCTCTGCCTCTGTGGAAGAAGGGGTTGTTGAGCATGACACTGACACATTGCTTTCTACCCTGTCCACACCATCAGGTATGTTGAGATATACAGATATTCTATGTGGGAAATTTTACGCTTTGTTATGGTTAATTAATAGCCATTCTTGGTTTGGCCCTTCATTCATAATGCATCTAAATATATTCAAGCTGCGGAAGCCAGGATACAACCCCACATTCCACAGATTATAAATCTACAAGCCTCCGTCTTTTTTTCCAACTTGTAATGCCACATCTAGGGCTGGCCCATTGAGACCAACTGAACATCTATGAAACCAGCTGATGCATCCACAGAAGCAGGGTGACCATATAGAAAGGAGGACAGAGTGTCTGTACCTTTAACTATTGCACAGAAGAAGGAATTGAGGAAGGTTTTGGTTCATCATAGAAGGGTTTAAAAAACAGCAACTACCTAAATTCCCTCTTCTATGCAATGGTTAAAAGGTAGAGGGACTTTGTCCTCCATTCTATATCTTCACCTTGCCCAGAAGGCATCCAACTACATCTCTCACCACCAGGGGTGGGTCCTGTCTCACCCAACAACTGGTTTGCCGAAAGTTGAGGGCAGGGCCAGGGTTTGGGGGAGGGGCCGGGGCTAGGGGCAGACCCCAACCCCGGCGCACTGTGCATTACCATCTCCCAGCGCGTGCGTTGGGAGTCAGCGCGTGTGTAGTGCATCTCCTCCAAGTGGAGGAGACCACAGCGCACGCGCTGAGGTCAGTGCTTGCACTGTGAGTCTCCTTCAACTGGAGGAGACCACAGCACACATGCCAAAGTCGGTGCTTGCGCTGTGAGTCTCCTCCTGCTGGAGGAGACTACAGCGCACACGTCAAGGTCGGCGCGTGTGCTGTGTGTCTTTTTCCAGCAGAAGGAGATGCAGTACACGTGCGCCGAGGTTGGCGCACGGGCATTACGTCTCCTTCTCCCGATGTACTGAACTGGTACGCCGGGTTTTCTGGCCACCCCGCAGCTACCGGTTCAGTAGCGGCGGGGTCGCGGGAACAACCAGTTCGGGCAATCTGGCCCGAACCGGCTTGGGCCCAGCCTTGCTCACCACTTGCATCTACTGGGAAGGGCAGAGGCTGTACATCATCCAGTAGGACAGAGGCAACAATTGGCATACTACCAAATACCAGAAGGACTTGTACTTACCCATACTTCAGTCTGTTAGGCTTAAAATAGAAATAGAGGATATCAGTGTCTTGCATTTGACCACCCTTAGCTGCTTTTACATCAGTGCCCTACAGCTTAATAACTTTCATAATGAAGTTGGTGTAGAACCCCTTGAGAAATTTCAGTCATCTTATCAAACTCGTTTTTCCCTCCTTACTTTGAAATTTCTTGGATGTTTCTCTAAAGCTAGAATGTCCGAATTAGTCTAAAAATGTCACTTTAGATTCAAAGTCCAAGGGGACATTTCTTAAGTGACATATCTAGACTAATTTGAAGTCCATGATCCTTCAAGAAGATCTTAAAATGTTAACATGTTTATTAACTGCAGAATTAGAATGGCAATTGGTTATTAACAGAAAGCTGCTGATCTCTTGTTTAGATTTGATTGGTTATTAAGGATATGGAATTTGTCTCATGTAGCAGAATTATCCAATCAACACATCGTTAGGGGAGGAAAAAAATGAAACATGGTAGTGTTGAAGAATTTATTATGTGAAAAAGGATTAGATTACAATTATAGCATAGAGAAAAAACTTATAGCTATTTGTACTTTATGGCTGAATTAGACAATTAGGATTATTACTCACTACTTACGGACACATTCAAGAAATGTTGCTATTTTATAGAAACTTCTGACTTGAACTTCCTCGAACATTTCATTTGAGCAAAATCTCAATTTGCATTAAAGTTTCCCTTAGGTCGGGTTGCCATAATACTCTTCTACAAAATCAGGACAGGATCCTCTGTTCCATTTGCCAGTATGTGAACACAATCCCCCAAATTCTGTATTGTCCCAGTTTTTCAGGACATATGGCAACCCTCTCAAGTCAACTAGTAGCAAACCTGAGCACAGACCAGCTAATGAATTTAGCGAGTGAGGAAATATTTGCAATCTAGAAATATTTGCAAAGTTCTAAAACTATGGAGAGTTTGATTTTTTTTTTGTATGGGGGCATTAAAGAAGTGCCACCACACCTAAAAAGGGCAAGTTCCCTAAGCTTGAAGAAGTTTCTTCTGGCCCACCAATTCTTCTCATCAGTTCTCAAACCCTAAAAAAAATCTTCCATTATTTATCCTAGAAGAGAGAGGCTCTTTCAGAAGGGAAAAAAGTGGACCTCAAAGTGCTGAATAAAGGATTTACTTTTCAGAAATTGAAAATCTTACAAAAACCCTGGATGGAATGTCTCATGCATTTCATACAAGCTGTTCTTCGGAGACAAAAAAATAAAAAACAAATAGTTCTATCAAGAAACGGAGGGGAAACTGTTTAAGCATGTGGTTGAAAGCAGAAGATGCCTGGCAATATTTTCTTATTTTCATAAAAAAAATGCCTGGCTTGTCCACATCCACAGCCATTGAAGAAATACCAGCTGTCCTTTAAGGAGGAGGAAGAGAAAGGAAAGTAGAATTTATCTATTTACAAGCAGAAATAACCCATTGCTGCAGGAGTAAAATTTCAAGAAATTCGTGGGCCTCCAACATGGCTGCACACTGGTGGACATTGCTGAGCACCAGGGTCACTGGGCACCACTGGGCAATGACAGGTATTTGGCACCAGAGGGTACCAGGGGACAGTGGGGGGCAGCAGCAGTCACCAGAAAGTATCCGTAGAGGTATTTTATTTATTTATTTATTTACTCAATTTATACCCCACCTTTCCTCCCCCATAAGAGGGAGCCCATCAGGCAGCACATGGCACCACTGTGCAACAGGCAGTGGACACCACCAGGAAGCAGGCACCAGTAGGCACGGGACACAAGTGTATAGCAATGGGTACTGGGTATTCCTACTGGGCATCTGTGGGCAGCACACACACATGGGCACCAGGCATCCCTACCAGGTACTGGGTAACCCTCCTCAGTACCACCAGATATCAGGCATCATCACACCAGGACACTCTACTGGGCATCAGGCTCTACAGAACCGGTTGTTAATGAGAGATAGGACATATAATGTTTAAAAATAGCCATTTAAAAGTGGCTGCCAGAGGGGCATAGAACCGGTTGTTATTTTCTTTGAATCCCATCACTAGAATCAGGCAACGCTGGGTGGCAGTGGGCAGTGGGCACCACCAGAAATCCCTACCAAGCCATGGCATATCTGCTAGACAGTGGGCACCAGTGGGCACTGGTGGGCAGTGGGCATCAGTGGGCACCAGGCACCATCAAGCAACACCAGGCAACACGCACCTGCAGGATCCAGGAAGCACTGGGCACCAAATTAGTTATTAGTAGTTCCTTACATCACAGAAGGAATATGCTTCCCAAATTTCAGGCTCCTGGGTGCACGGGTTGGGCTTGGATATTGATCAGTCAGTCTTCAATATTAAGTATAGGGACAAAAACATGTTTAGGGACAGGTATAGGGACAAAAAACTCTTAGGGGTTAATAAAAAAATGTTTTAAGTGGTTTAAAATGTATTTACTTTTAAAATATCTTTTACTGTTCATTATGTGTTTTATTTCTGTTAGTCGCCTTAATTCCCGTAGGGGAGAAAGGCGGGATATAAATTCAATAAATAAAAATAATAAAATAATGGAATAAAGGGCACCCCTCCTACACTCTTAGGCAATGAGGGGACAGAAGGGACCCCTTCCCTACTGCTGTTGTGGTAAGCAAAGGAAACACGGGGGGGGGGGGTGCTTGGTGAACTTCCAGGAGGAAAAAGTAATTTTCCAAGTCCAACATTGGCTGATTCTCAGATATAATTGAATTTTGTCCATTTGGGGGGTGAGGGTGGAACGAGGGTAGAGTTGGTTCATGTCCAAATCATTCCAATACAAAATTAAAAGTGTTTGCCCATCCCAATCCATTCTTGCAATGATTCCATCAAAATCTTACTCCCCCTGATAAAGATCTACTGTGTTTAATTCTACAAGTCACATGTATTCTGGAAAATTGGTAGCAGCAACACCCTCATTTTCTTGAGAGGGATATTCTTTATTAGATCAAGATTTTTTTCCTCTCCAGTCCCCAGGAATTTTATGGAATTAGAAAACCCTGAAATGAGAGGTAAATTACTTAATTTGCTCCACACATAATTCATAATTTCTAGGTATTTGGGAAATCTGATTGCTATGGAAAGCATAATTAATCAGGAGAGCCTCAGAGGATGAAATGCTGTGTCATTAAATTAAGTTTTCTCTGGGTATCATGCCCTGTGAGTGACATGTTGTTGCAATTTTCAGTCCCAGGAAAGGGTCAACAGATTCTGCCTGGGGCATCTTCTTAGTGAAGGCTTGGTTTATCATCCTCTGCTTTGAAATAATAGATATATGTCTGAGAGCTGCCCTAACTTGAAAAAAAATCCTTCAGATCTTGCAATAATCTGTCAGGCTCAATTTCTGGGTACGGTTGTTCAGCTGACCATCTTTGTGTCAGAATGTATCCAATTTACTAACTGTGTGAAATAAAATAATGCGTGGTTAGATTATACATATCCTTGAGCAGTAAAGGGGACAACTGGACCAGACATCAAGTTGAGCCTTTCAGTATAGCATACAATTCATTCATTCATTCAGCCAACCAGTCAGTCAGTCAGTCAGTCAGGCATTCATTCATTCATTCATTCATTCATTCATTCATTCATTCATTCATTCATTCAACCAGCCAGCCAGCCAGCCAGCCAGCCAGCCAGTCATTCAGTCAGTCAGGCATTAATTAATTAATTAATTAATTCTGCCAGTCAGTCAGGCATTCATTCATTCAGTCAGTCATTCAGGCAGGTATTCATTCATTCATGCAGGCAGTCAGCCAGACATTCATTCATTCAGTCAGTCAGTCAGTAAATTAGGCATTCATTCTGTCAGTCAGTCAATCAGTCAGTCAGTCAGTCACTTGGGCATTCATTCATTTATTTATTAATTCATTCAGTCAGTCACTTAGGCATTCATTCATTCAGTCAGTCAGTCAGGCATTCATTCAGTCATTCATTCATTCATTCATTCATTCATTCTGTCAGTTTGTCAGTCAGTCAGTCAGGCATTCATTCATTCTATCAGTCAGTCAGTCAGTTAGGCATTCATTCAATCATCCATTCATTCAGTCAGTCAGTCAGTCACTACATCTTCCAGTATGCATGGTGCCAACTTCTCAATTTGCAATCTGCTTCCTAAAGAGGCCCAAGAAGGACTCTAAATGGGCCTCTAAATAGCCATTTGAGAAAATGGCTGTGCCTGGCAGTGGCTCTCAGTCCCTACAGAGAAAAAGATCTGGGGGAGGAAACTCTGCTTGCTGTGCAAAAGAAGGAAGGATGGAGCTGAGCTGTGGCTGTTAGAGAGGAAATTAGAGGAAGGAGGGAGCCTTGCAAGTGGAGCTGCTGCTGCTCTGAAACTTTGCAGTGAGTTTGACTTGGAGGGGAAGGAGGGGCAAGAATTAATTTTTTTAAAAGCAGGGTTGTCAACTGACCAGAGAAACCCCAGCCTTTCCTGCTCCTGTGCCTTTGTAGATGGATCCATCAATATATACTTTGCACAAAAAAACCCCATGTAATTCACAACAAGGGCTTGAGTTGTTCAGGTTTGGGGTCTTTTATCCAGCTATTGTCAAGGGAGAGGAGCAGGGCTGGGTGTAAAGTTGGCAACCTTCTCAGTATAGGGATGGTGGGGATAACGCCTGGTTTTTTTAAGTTTTAAGCTGCCCAGCCCAGTTCTGTTCACTCAAAAGTATTATAGCCAGTGGAACTTATATTGTGTAACGGGGCAAAGGAAAGGATGCCAAAAGAAAAAGCCTGTGCATGCCTGCCTGAGAAAGAATGGCTGCTTGGATCATGTGCCTTTTGGATTGGTGTCCGGTCCATGCAATGAGATTTGTGGAAAAATTTAGTACAGGAAAGCAATACGAATGTTTTTAGCTTTATTTTAACATGTTGTACATTTATCCTACATTTTTAGGGAGTGTCCTACATGAGGTAGGAATTTTTGCTTGGATGACAGGAATTTTGAGGAACTTGGGGGAATTTTGAATTCAGCATATGGTCACCCTGCTCAAATAGTCATACACATGGCTAGATATTGATTAGCAAAACAGTAAAAGTCATTATGTAGTAGGGATATAGGTTCTGGCTCTTTTCTACGTTTCTTTGGTACCAGAGTATTTACATTCAGGGTCACTGTGTCCTACTGCAGTGTTTCTCAATATTTGTCCTACACTGTACCATTTCACCTATTCATACACCTATAGAAAGTACCATCAGAAGTAACTAATGATGACCTAATTACCTGTTTTTTCTGGATTGGGAGGCCAGATGCAACTTAACTGAGGGTGAAATCCTAAGTGTGCCCTGTGCCAGCCTAATTCCCGTGATCTGGCCTGGGAGGGTCGCAAACATGCTGGTGTAAAGCATGTTTGCAACTCCTCTGAAGAATGTAATTGTGGTGCACAGAGTGCCACCCCACAGTGACCAGATCCAGCCTCTATGGTGGCACAGGAAGGTGAATCCATGTCAGCTGAATTCAGCTGGCAGGGAGGTCTGGGGGGCATGGAGAGGGCAGGGTAGGGGCAAGAACAGGAATTGACTGTGGTTGGATGGGCAGATGGGGAATGAAAGGTGGGACCAGTACACAGAAAATATGCTGGACCATATTCTTATGCATATTCTTATGGGCTATGGGTGGTGCAAGTGGTTAAGTCACTGTGCCTGTTAACCAGCACACCAGGGTTTGAGACCCAGGTCGGCCCCACAAGACAGGGTGAGCTCCTGTCCTTAGCCCAGCTCTACGATGCCAGCTGGATCCAATTGTATTGGCTCTGCCTTTCCATTGGACTAATTCAGTGGCGTGGAGAGGGGGGATTTGCTGCTTGGGTAACAGCCTATCCTCCATAACAATCTAACCCAGGCTTTCATGCTTCGCATGCAGCGTATGCAGCGCTGAGCATGATACCATAGTCTTTCAAGACTGACGGAGGCCTGCATTCTTATGCAGCCCAAAGCAGTCCTGAGTTTGGATCTGTCCTACTGTTTGAAGTGGTGCAGATTCGAGTAGCCACATGGGCTACTCTGCTACATTTCCTGCAGTAAGGGGGAAAGATGAGAAAGGTAACAGACAGACAGACAGACAGACAGACAGAGACAGACAGATAGATAGGATTTGCCCACTCCTACCTGGAAATACTAAGGATGGAACCCGAGGCATTCCGCATGTACTACTGAGCCATACTCCCTACCCAAAACAAGTGGTGTCACCCTTGCAGTGTTGTTAAGAACTGCTGAGCATAAGAAATGCAGAACACTGTGAACGGTTTAATGCACCATATTAAATATGATGACCAAACGATATGCTGGCATCTTCTCCCCACGAGGGAAAAGTTTCGGCTTGTCGAAGGACGTGGACTTTAGCGAACTTTCGTTCTGGATTACAGCTCAGTGAGCCTGTGAGCCAAACTCCCACCATAACCTGAGCAGTTAATAAAATCTATTGCCCTATGATGGATTTTTTGTCAAGTAGAATTGATCTGTCCTCCTTTTGATTTGTGAGATAGAGTGTGTACACAAAAAAACACAATCAGGGTTTTCTGGTGCCCCTGAAAGAACTCCACGATGTCAGTCCCTTAAGGCTTGGAAGTATCTTGAAGGCTGCGGTGGCAATTTCTTTGATTTATTGAAAACAGAGCACTCTTGATTAACATTTTAATAAAGAGGGTCTCTCTTTTGGCATCGGTGCCTTGGGAGAGCTTGTTCTTTCCTCCAGCGCAAAGAAGAAAATGGAAATAAAACCAGCCACCCTTCACACTGAAATCCATTTCTTAAGCTGTCGCTCGGACGCACCAAAGCGAGAGCTTTCTTAAAGGTGTTTTTCGCCAAGGGGGTGCGTGCCCAATATGTGCAATGCAAAAATGAGGATGATTTGTGAAGAAATCATCCTTGTAAAACCATTGGTTGTGGTCATCAGCCTCTATCCAATGCTTTGGTGATGATGCTGCCGAGCTATTTGGGAACTTGGCTGGCTCTCAAGGCAGTCTCTCTCTCTCTCTCTCTCTTGCTCGCTCACTCTCTCCCCTCAAAGGCTGTTCCACAGTGAAAATATGCTCAGTGCAGCCGAGTACATGAATGAAAAAGCCTCTGGTATCTTTTAGGCGAGCAAAATGCAGCCCTACGTTCAACTCACCCTGCCCTTTCTCCTGTCCCAGGTAAGAGATTTGGTTGCTTCACCATCTCCTGGGGATTCTGTGTGCATCTGTGTGTGTTTTTATCTGTGCATAATGTATCTGTTTCTTTCTGCGTTTGGATATTTGGAAGTGTCTGATTTCTCAGAGATCGTGCACTGGCTGGGAATAGCAGTGTCGCGGATGGAAACCGAGGCTCTCCACTGTGAGCAATGCCCCTGTGATTTCTAGTGACAAGAAATTAGCGACACAATATGTGTGTGTGTGAGCATGCATACTGTATTTTCTTCACCACGGCGCATAGTAAGGATCTCTGAAGTGTGCCTGGGGTAGCAGCAATGGGATTTTCTCTTCTGTTAAACGCTGCAACTTTGATTTGCTTCTTTTATTTTTTCCTTGTGGCTTCAGCCTGGATTCAATCCAAACTGCTCGTCTAATATATTATCTCTGTAATTACAACAGCAACAAGAACATAATGCTATCAATAGAAGTACCTTCAATGTAGAGGAACACATTATCTCTCCCCTCTTTTGCTCCTTCTTTGGTAGATTTGTAAAGCTGAGAATTATTGACTTGCTGGGTATCCTTCCCCCCCTCCTTTTAAGATGTGACAGATCCCCCCTTGCAGAAAGGCAGTTTAAAAAAAAAAAAAACAGCTTTGCAAAAGCCAAAAGCTCTCGCCTGTGGAGTCCTGCTGTTACTGTCAGTCAAAGCAGACCAACTCACAGGGCTCCAACTTCTGCAATGGGCTCCTCTTGTCCCCCACCCCAAAAAATGGTTCAGGTTACATTTTAGAAACTGGCATGCAATGTAATGCTTAAGGTTTTGTGCTCATCATTTAGCGGAGGACTCTGGCAAACTCAATCCTCAATCCTCTTGTATTAGGAGAGTAACCTTACAATCCGGAGTAACTAGAGGAGCACGTAAGAGACATTAAATGCACCCGTAGTTATGGCACCACCTACTGAAAACCTATGGGAAATTCATACTATCATCCAGAATAAATTGTTCTTACACCGGTGCAAGAACTCCCCATAGTTACTTTGGATTGCACCCTAAGCTTCCATTCAGAGGTAGTGTTGGATACTGGAACTCCATTGAGATGTTTTTTTTTTTACTAAGTTAATTCTCTTTAGGATTATGCGCACAATCCTAACCATTTAATTCAATGGGTCTTACTCCCAGGAAAGTGTTTTTAGGATTGCAGGCAATGTTGGCTTTCACCCTTAAGGTCATGTTGTAGAGATGAATGCTTCAAACAGGATGGACTGATTTGTGAATTTATTCCTGCCTGTGAGCTCCCCAAATGCGGCAAGCTAGAGGTGGCACTTTCCATGTACCCCCTTCATGTTGTGATAACTGCCTTTCCTGCTACATTAAATTCTTTTTGTCTGCAGAGAAACATAGGCAAAATATTGAGGTCCTGGGCTTGTATGAATGTTGATAATGTGATGCTCTGGTGTCCAGCTACCATAGGGTTGATGCATGTGACATGGTTTGGGCGCATTGCAAGAAGTATCACAGATTGACTGAATTTGGGCCTGGAAATGGGTTTACAGTGATGCCAGTCTAAATTCAGTTTCTTGGCGTAACCCACATTTTGAAAGACTTCCAGGACATGGATCTTGGCAGATGTCGGTGTAACTGTAGGACCAGTTGCTGCATCCAGAATTTCAACGCTGGGGAGGTGGGGAGGAGAAGGGAGAAACTTTGCAGTAAGTTGCCACATGAAAACACTGCAGTACTGTGAACTGTTCACATTATACAATGGTTGTGGGGGGAACAAGAGCAATCAGTTTCCATTCCAGTAGAACTCAGTATAGTTTTATAACTGGCAAAAGAGTGGGATTCCGTCTGACTTGGTGCAATCGAGTGAATTTGGCAGCCAGTGTGGCAGGGAAGCACTTATTCCAATCCTAGTGATGTCGACTCAGAAGTAAGTCCTATAGAGTTCAATGGGACAACTTCCTACATAAATGTGTATGGTACGTGTATGGTAGCCTAAAGCAATGCAATTATGGTGTGGTTTCATAGGTGTCATAGCACAGGTACCAGCATGACACTTGGATATTGAGGTGATGGAAACTTTGAAGGTGCACAGATGGCAAATGAAATAGAATATTATAAGCAAACGTTGGAGGTGTATGGATGGAGTAAATGTAAGGAAACCCTAAATGAATGATCGACAGACCTGGGTTGTCAGAACTACCCTATACATTTATGCAAATCAGAATCTATTAGGAATACAACACTAGTGTCCTACAAATTTTTGGAAGGTGTTAGACATACTTTATCCATTGCACATGGCTTACCCCCCTTAATGGGGTTATCTAGGCTTTTTGTGCAACCACAATGGTGTGGTGCATCTTCTAAACTCTCTCACTTGTGGTTTGTCATATACTGTGATTTGGAAGGTTCAGAGAACTTGTAAGTTCTCTGTTATCCGAACCTCAAGACGCTTAAGAGAAAGAGGAGGAGGAATGCAAGAAGTAAAAAAGAAGAGAAAAAAGCAAGGTCTGTGGATGTGACAGTGTGATAACCTTTGGTGGTTCATCTATATTAGGGATCAGCTACAACATCTGGATTTAAAGCCTGTTCAACTCTAAAAACTCAATCCTATCCAACTTTCCAGCAATTATGCAGCTGCAATGCAGCCCCAAGATATGGGAACAAACATTCCTTTACCATGAGGAGGCCTCTTGGACCATCCTCACATTGCAGGATGTTTCACACACCTCATTGGTACAGCTGCATCTGTGCTGCAATATTGCATAGGATTGGGCCCCATTAGCTGGCCTTGGAAAGGTCATTGGGCTTATCCTATACAACCTCAAACTTCAGATGTTTCGTGACCATCAAATGCTATTTTAAGGAGCATATTTTAGAAGAAAATTAGCCAAGTTGTTGCAAATGCAGGCATCACCCATTTAGGATTAGGGACCGGAGCGCCATCCAAAAGTGAAAACCGTTGAAAAATGGAACCCAAGTCTAGCCTTTAGACCAGCAGAGAGAGGCTGAACGAGTGAAGCAGGTGTTGAATGCATGTCCTAGGTTTCATTAAAAAGGGGTTGAAAAAGCTGAATTGTCAGAAAATGAACCATCAGAAAGTGGAGGATGCCTGTATAACATTAAAAAGGAGTTTTTAAAAGATGTAGGATTTCAGATGTTTGAGTGCTGGTTGTGGCTTTCAATCTGATGTTTCCGGTGATTTATCCTCTATATTTCATACTTTGAATGTATTATGATCCATACACTTTGTGCCTTAAGAGAACTGATTTATAAAATTAATTCTTCATTTATTCATTACAATTGAATCAACACATATGGTACTTTGCAAAAATTGAGGAGCCAGGTCTCTCTGGATGCTCACAGTGTAGAAACAGTCAAAGTGGAAGGAAAGGGGTGGTGGGCTACACAAGGGCTTATATCATTATGTGCATGTGCTGAGTTGCAGGGCCTGAACTTAATGGTGAAGCCTGCTGAGCACTGAAGGAGAGTAACTGAGCAGAGTGCATTTTGGTCCCTACTGCAACTTTGCCTTTTTGCTGGCGTATCTGAAAACAGGCAAGCGTTGTAAACCAGGATATTGGACTGCAAAGCAGATTATCAGCCAAAACTCCCTTGCTTCTGAATATTGACTTGCTGATGATTATAATATATTGTGATGAAATAAAACCCATTCCTTAGTTGGAATATTGGGAGGGAGAGATATTGATGAGAATCTACGCAGCAGCTGGTGAGTTGATGAGCAAAGGTTCTGCAAAGGAGGCTACCGAGATGGATTGTTGGATTCACGTTTCAAATAACTTTCTCGCAGCTGGAGAAGTAAACAGCAGGGGATGAGAGGCGCAGCCTATATGCAGGCATCTGGCAAGACTCGTGGTTGTAACACGTTGCGGCGGTGATATTTTTCTCTTTCTCAGCAGCAGCCACAACTCATTCTTTGATATCCGGCAAGTGGAAATGGCAAACATTGATCTTGATCAACTGATTTATAAGCCATACAAATCTGTTACTGCAGTGCCTTCCAGGGAAAGGAATAACTCACTTTGGAGTTAAGAACCTAACAGCCTAATCTTACCGAAATCCCTTTAATGGCAATCCAGTCTTGGTGGCGTGGCTTCCACTGTATCTTATGGAGGGAATTGTGGCTGCTGGAGGTCTCCTTGGGGTATGGGGACAGTTGGCTCCTTGCACCAGAGTAAGCCTCAGCATCTGCAACAGATCAACTTGGACCTGCATCAGTGATGTCCCTGGTGTGGGTTTATCTATGTTGGTGGATCAGGTCTGGAAAGGGGGATAGGATACAGTGTGTGTTAGAACAGCTCATCTCAATCCCCTGGACCTAGACAACCACCATACCTGTCACTATCTGTCACCCACTCCACCCCTTCAGACAAGACTTTCCTGGTTATGCTGTCCAAACTCGGGCCAAACTCCACATGCAAAACATGGTCTATGGCTCCTCAATGGCTGGGAAAACAGCCACATCTATTTATAAAAGGAGGGGATGAGATACAGGCAATTTAGCTTACTGAACATTGACCTCATAATGTAGTCCTTCCTTTCTGTAGTAGTTTGCCTACTGTTTACTCCAACTATTGTCACAAATGCTTTAAGGGACCTCTTTTATGCTACTCTACAAGAAAGTAGGATAAACTATCCGTTTACAACAACCAGTAAGAAATAATGAATGTAATTATTTTACTACTACGTGCCTTACAAGGGCCCTTGTGAATCCACAATTCCAGCTGAAACCATAACTTGAGTTTTAATTGCGGTGAGAAACAGTCATAAGAATGCTATAGTCTGGATGTGTTCTTCTTAATATATAGTGAATTATAGAAATCCCACAAACTACCAACTTTTTTCACATTTCTCCAGAAGAGGGCTCCCTGTACAGCCTGAAAATCAGTATTAACAGCCAAAGATTCCTCAAAGGTAGGGTTGCAGCTGTATAGGAAAAAGAAGAAAAAGTCCAGATTCTTGTACAGAAGCCGAACCAAATAATATAAAGGACTGATGTCATTTTTTTAACCAGTTTGGCCTCTTTTTGGTACTGACCTGGAATAGCAAATAATGTAGAAATGGAGGAAAAGCTCCTGGACCAAAGCTCCAGGATTTTAAAACCACAAGTTGGTACTGATTAAGAGTGCAATCCTAACCTAGGCGGGCACAATTCATCGGTCTTCCTGTTCCCAGTGTGATGTAGGGAGGCAAGCACATGCCTATGCACTGGCCTAACCCTTCTTCAGAAATGGTGCAGAAATGCATTACAGTATTTTTGTGACACCCTCAGGTCAGCAGAAGACTTATGCCGGGGTTTAGGCCAGCCTAACTGGGGATTAGGATTGCATTTAAGACTGAGAACAGGCCTAACAATGTGTATATGCAATGCTTGCCAAATCTTGAAAGCCAGAGGAGATGTTAAAGGGGATTTTCAGGTAGGCTGAGCTGGCGAGGGCAACACTCAGGCCAGCTGTGGTTTGCCCTCCCCATCATTAACGGTCTAATGATGCAGAAATAAGTGACTGAACACAAATGTGCTTGATTTGGATTATTCCCTATGGTACTACCATGAAAGGTTTATTCACTTAACATAAAACCTGGGTCCCCTTCCAAAGGTTGGCATGCAAGAGACCACTTGTTCCATGTGCAACTCTGCCCATGTGCCAGGCATGTAATGAACCGAAGCATTCATCCCACCCAGCCCCTCTTCACGGCTCCTAACATGTCAGGGGTATTTCCCACTCAATGTGCTGCTTATCTTCAGCTGATGGAACAGGACCATTTGGCTTCAGAGTTTCATTACAGTTGGGTCGGAGTTGGATGCATACAGCTCTCTGTTCGGTTGGCCAGGATTTGGATCAGCCAGCTTAATTATGAGTTGGCGGCTCTCCCTTGCCCTTCTCCACTGCCATTTCCACTGCAATGAAGTGTAAAAAGGGAATCTCATCCTGCACAATACCAGCTCAATATCCATTGACCCAGATTGGCCTGTAGAGAACTGGTGCAGACAACCCAAAAAGAGTTGTTATGCTTCAGTTTTGATCTTGTAGGCACTATTTCATACTACTGATACAAGGAATAAAATTATTATTTAATTATACCCACTTTTCTATGTAAAAAGGATACCCAAGGAGGCTAAAATGTGTGTGTGTGTGAACTGTTGGTAGCAGTAAACAGAAAATAACCCACACAAAACTGCTCATATTAGGATAGGGTGGGGGAATTCAACAGGTTAGGGTTAGGGAATTTTTTTCTGAAGATAATTCATGTGAGGGTTTTTCATAATTTTTGCATCAAATCATGCTGGATCTACAACCCTTGTCCACCACAAAATGTCCCTAGAAGCACACAGGACATAAACTAAAAACTGCAACCACTAGTTGCATCTGGTGACAACTTTGAGTCCTTCTGAGTCCCACAGGGATCAATGGGGTGGATCACAAGCCCACCCAGAAGATTCCCTATAAGGCTTTGCAGTGCATCAGGAGGCATCAGGTTGCAACTTTATGCATAAAGGTAAAGGTGTCCCTGGAAGATTGCCCTTCTAGTCATGGCCGACTTTAGGGTCCGGTACTTATCCCTGTTTCTAAGCCAAAGAGCCACCATTGTGCAAAGATGCTTCCATGGGTAATGTGGCCAGCATGAATATACGTCAGTGTGCATGGAACGCTTACCACCGAGGTGATACCTATTTATCTACTTGCTTTTGAACTGCTAGGTTGGCAGGAGGCCCTATGCATTTCAGGTTCTAAAATATTGCTAACCCAAAGAATAAGCACTTCCTGGGCTTTAAGATCTATGGAGAAAAAAGATGTTGCAGAAATAACAAACATGGCATACTGCAAGCACTGCGCTGTGTCATATTTGGAGTGAAAGGAACTCATAAAGTGATCTTTGGTATCTGCATTGGAATGATTCCTTCCTGGCACATCCCTACTTTGTTCTAGGAAACATTGCAGAGTTGTCTGCCTCACATTCAAATTACATTTTTTTAAAAGCATAGGTTGTAAACAAGCCAAAAGTCTGCTCTGCAGCTCAGACTTGATGGCCTTGGTCACCATTTGGGAAGGAAGGAGAGAAATATCTTTGAACACATGTGTACAGTGGTACCTCTCATAACAAGCGCCTCACATAACAAGTATAAATTTCCAAGAAATCTTGCTTCACTTAACAAGCAAGCGCGCTATGGACATACGTGCTATGCAGCCCTGACGCTCCACGAGGTGGCTCTTTAAAAGGCTGCCAGCCAGTGCTGCTGCCTCTAACTGCCCCCAACTTGGGGGCAGTTGTCTGGAGGTGCCAGAGGCACCTGCCCCTAACTGCCCAAAGTGCCCCCACCGGCCACCTTGAACCTCCAGCAGCAGCCCAGGTAAGCCTCCCAGGAAAGTGTCTTTGCAGCCTCCTAACCATCTCTACTCAGAAGTAAGCCCAACTGTGTTAAATGGGGCTTACTCCCAGGAAAGTGTCTTTAGGATTGCAACCTAAGTAGACTTCATAAGATCATGCACAATGAATGCATGTTTTGAATTCAGTTCCAGTGTTTTGGTATTATTTTTACATCCAGTTAATATTTTTATATGAACATTTTGGGGGTTGTGGAACCAATCATCTGAGTTTCCATTATTTAATATGGGAAAATCCGCTTCACTTAAAGAGTGTTTCACTTAAACAGCATGCCTCTGGAATGAATTAAGCTCTTTATGTGAGGCACCACTGTATTTTGTTAAGTGACAATTTAGCTATATTTTTAAATATCACATACCATGCAGATCCATGTGATTGGTGGAACTCCCTCACTATGCAAACATATTAGGCTTCTCTCTGCATATTAGGCTTCTCTCGGCCAGATGCGATGCTAAATATGTTGTTCGACTTTGGCTGCAATCCTAACCATACTTTCCTGGGAGTAAGTATTATTGAACATAATGGCATTTTATTATTTAAAAAAAATATTTATTTTAAAAAGTTATTTTTTAACTGCCCTTCTGGGATGCCTCCCATGTTCTTAAATCATAGCAGGTTTAGAACGCCCCCAGCTTTTCTATAGAAAAGCCTTGCCCTGTGCAAGGGATGTTCGCATGTTCCGTGCTAATCATGCAGGCTGAGGGTTCTATTCCCAAGTGTCTCTGCAGCAGAGATAGTTGAAGAGAAGAAACTGTCAACGTTCCATTCACATTTCAACTATCAAGTATCTGGGATCAATCAAGAGGCCAATCAAGCTGAGAACAAGCAAAGGGGGCAATTGAGGAGCACCATTAAGGATAGAGGGGTAGTTGAGATGCTGAAAAGGGAGTGGTTTTTTACTGATGAATGTTGTCATATGTTACCTCCAAAAATGACAGCTGTGGGCTGTTACTAGTATGAATTTAACCCTTAGAATCCCAACTGGTGAATTCTACCGGTAGGAAGGTTGTGTTGTGTTTTTTTTATGGAATTTATTATTATTACTTGACAAGACTTTGTGACTTTTTTTACTGCTAATTAGACAGTTATAAATCCAAAAGCATGAATGTTTTGAATTCACAGTTTTTCTGTAAATTCAAATTAAATTCAAATTATATCATCTAGTACCAGCTGGGTTGATTTCACCCATAGTTCATTTGCAATTTTGTGTGTGTGTGTGGGGAGGGGGTGTGGAAAACTAGCAAAGCAATACCCTGCTATGCGATGGTATTGTTCACGCTGAGAGCTCATGCTGGGAGCTAATGCTGACCCTTTCCTGCAAAATTCCTATGTATTTGTTGAAAAAGTCCACATCAATACCCCCTTAGAATACCAACTGGGTGAATTCCACCCAGTAGGAAGTTTGTGTAGTTTTTAAAATGGAATTTATTATTATTACTGTTGTGCGGTTATCAGTTATAGTTATCATTTTTACTTGTGTGTAGTCACCTACGGTAAATAATAAAAATAATTCTACTGAAACTTGATGCAGCATTTATTCATTATATGTTCCAAACTATAGTACCGGGTGGGTTTAACCGGGGTGGTACTGGGTGATACAAAAAAAGTTGGTATTCCAAGTGTTAATCAGAATAACTCAAAAGATCTGGTAGGATAGGTGGCAAGATATGTCCATGCACACCCTGAATCACAGAATGAAGGTACTGGCTTGGTGGCAAGGACTGAAACAATCCCCAAACAGTTATTCACACAAAAACACATGGCCCTGACACACACATATACAATATGTGAATAGCCCTTTGGAGTAGTGACAGAAGTGGCTCTCAGCCACATCTCAGCTGGCAAGTAATAGTGGTTTTTTTGTAGAAGTTGGGTTCTTAGATTTGATGGCTCTGTTGGTTTCTTCAAAAGATCACTGCTGTTGAATATTCACCCTTTGAGCTCCAGAGCTCCCGTTATTGTGTCTTTATCTCTAAGAGGCCCTCGATTCTCATTCTTCCAGCATAACGGCAAACTTCAGAAATGTGATAGTCTCACTTTTTCTCCCAGAGCCTGTAACAGCTTCCCTGGGGAGAGCAATGCTCAAGCAAGAGCTTTGCCAGGCCTCTTTGAAGCTGGGGATGCTTTGGCCTCCAGGCATCCAGACAGGCGGCTTTCTCACTTCCTAGTGTGTCCCCACTCCTGCAATGCAGGGCTTATTTTGCTAATTTCTCCAGAGATGAGCCCTGAGTTGTTATTTTTTAAAGCCCTTGGGGACTAGAATTGATTGAGCAGGCCAGTTAGAAATAAGAATTAGCATCATTTCAAATCATATACAAATATATTAGGATCCTCAAAAGCTGTAAGCAACCCTGCTACGTATCTGTGGAAACAGCAAGAGTGCTTTGTTCTAAACCTGGTCCTTAAATACCATGGGACTGAGATTCTTGCAAAGGAAAATGTCTAGAAACTCATATTTTATTGGCTCTGGCTCTCCTTATGAATTTAGCAAAAATTGTGCCTGTTAAGTTTTCCTCTTTGGGGAGATTTTTAGAATGCCTCTTTGAAAATGCAAATGTTTATGTGGTTGCACTAGAGTTGCTCTATACTCACTGAACCCTTTATTTATCCAGATGTTTCCCTTTTCTTCTTCTATCAATGAAAACCAGTTTGGTTCAACAAAGATCATCTCTGCCAGTATCCCAGAGTTAGTGAAGATTTTTTTCCTTCTGTCTTCACAAGTGGACACCATCATCTTCGTTGTCATCATCATCATCATCATCAACATCAACATCATCATCATTATCACATTCATCATTCTTTGCTTTACAATCTTTACCATGATCATTCCTTGCTGCGTGCGATTAGCTCTCATGCCTTTCATGCATCTTTAGACAGCTACAAATCGAGCCATTCAGGCTCTCCAACTGTTATCCTTTTTGCTAGTTGACTTTTCAACACTCCTATGCCCTCTCATAGTGGTTTGACAGCAACTTCCTGTCTCCCATCCAAAGGCACAACCTAAGTTGACCCTGCTTAGCTTCTTCAGGTAGGGTGACAGTTCAACTCCAGATCACACTTGCCTCCTTTTAATGCACTGGAATTATCCAGTGAACCGTCAGCTATAACTCATTCAGTTACTGAAAAAATCAAGAATCAACATGTGCTGTTGTTCACACATATCTAATAACACTTATTTATATCTAGACTGGATTACTTGGAAAGTATTCTACCCGGACTGCTTTTGATGGCATTTGGAACTTTCAGCTAGCAAAAAATGCCACTCCAAATGTAGTCTGGTGCCAACATTTGAGAGCTTGCCATTTCATTTTTTATCGCAGCTACACTGTCTACCAGCTTGTTTCCCAGGAACTGGTTATCACTTTTAAAACCCAATGGGCCATCTGCTGCCTTATAAATCTGCCTGCTCATAGGGTCCTTGCCAAACCTTTTCTTGGACATATTAGTTTCCTCTTTGCAGGATTCTTTTTCTATAGGTATCATCATCTGAGCCTTCCAGGGTACAACCCAGACATAGGTTTATAGCCTCGGTGATAACTAGAATGGAGGGAATCAGTCCATTATTTGTTATATCAAAATATGTGTATCTCACCTTGAAGGAGGCATTCAAGGCAGCTGAAACAGAATTGAAAACCCAGAACAAAGTCATCACAGCATACTTAAACAATGGTATCCTCCGTCAGTCTTGGAAGACTATGGGATCGTGCTCGGCGCTGCATACGCTGCATGCGAAGCACAAAAGCCTGGGTTGGGTTCTAATGGAGGATAGGCTGTTACCCAAGCAGCAAATCCCCCCTCTCCACACCACTGAATTAGTCCAATGGAAAGGCAGAGCCAATACAATTGGATCCAGCTGGCATCGCAGAGCTGGGCTAAGGACAGGAGCTCACCCTGTCTTGTGGGGCCAACCCAGGTCTCGAACCTGAACATAGTTAAACAATGGCATCACCACAAAACTAAATGATAGTAGCAGTGGTGAAAAAAATGTACCCAGAACAATGCAACAACCAGCGCAATGCCCCACATGTGAAGGTAAAAGGAAAAAAGTCTTCTAGTATTAGGAGAGTAACCCTACAGTCCAGAGTAACTACGGGAGCACGTAAGAGACATTACATGCACCCGTAGTTACTGTACCACCTAGTGAAAACCTATGGGAAATTCATATTGCAATCCAGAGTAAATTGTTCTTGCACCGGAGCAAAGATTCCCCATACTTACTCTGGATTGTGCCCTAGTTTTCATTGATATAGAACTCTGCAATAGAGGAAGCCACCATGGAGAAGACCCTTTTCTGTGTTACCATCAGCTGTGTTTTTGCCAGAACCAACCTGTCTTCTCCAAAAGAGATGCACAGGGCCTGCAGCTTCTCTGAGTAGCCAGTTGCTTCATTAGTGTCCAGTCCTGAGTAAATCTATTGATCCATCTAGCACAAGATTGCCTACATTAGGGGGTCAAACAACATGTCTATTCAGAAGTAAGCCCCATTGTGTTCAGTGGGTCCTACTCCCAGGAAAGTGTGCTTAGGATTGCAGCCAAAATTGTCATCCCTGGTCTACATGGATCATTGAGCTACAACCACATCAAATTCCTATTTCTTTTCCTGGCCATTCCCTGCTGGATCCTGGAAAAGAAGCATAGCATAGAATTTCCAAAACATCATTTTGTCTTGATGCAGGTGTATGTAGACCATTTACTTCACTGTCAGACACTAAGATGCAATGATTTGGTGTCATTCTTACTGAAGACATTGTGTTGTCTCCTCTCTTGAAATTGTGCTGCTAGGAAGAAAATAGGCCTTTGGAGAGGCAGAAGAAAGGCAAAACTGCAGATAAAATGTAAGGCTGCAAGTGAAGGGGAATTGCAACGTGAATGGAAACAGTTGTCTCGACTGGCATTTATATCCCCACGGTACTTGACAGCTGGATGTGCTGTTTAGACCAGGTGGCATTTCTGTCTCCATAAAGCACGGCCATAAGAGACGAACTGATCTGAACTGGTTGGTGATGTTTTAAACTCCATAAATTGTGCCCCTTGCATGGAAAGCATCTGATTATCTGCAACGGACATGCCGGGTATCCTGCATACTAATGTCTCTCTGGCTCACTTTTGGTGGCTAGTGAACATTGCTTGATTTCAGCATCCAACGGGTTGCCTATTGTGAGAGCAAAGCTGTAAGAACAGTGTCTGATTATGGGAGATCTGGAAACTGCAGTTTAAAGATACAAGAGGGTTAATTCACTTGCATGCTGAAGTCCAAAAGGCTCCATCAGCCACTTCCGTCTCTTGTTTCCTTCAAAGGAAAAGAACAGGAAAAGGGGAAACAGTGCGGTGAAGTTTCTTGAGGTCTGGCTTTTTGTTCATTCCAGTACAAACAGCAGCTGGTGAGAAAAACAAACACATTAAATAACGGCCTTGCACAGACTTCTTTAGGGAAAGAAAACAGCTTAATGAAAGAATCTTTCCCTTGCACACTGTGGGTTCCAGCTTCACTGGCATCATTGAATAGGAGTGGGATTGACCCTTCTCTGAAATCATCCCCAGATATATACTGCCAAATATAGTGAACCAGCCAATGGACCTACTTGCCTCTAGATATGCTCTTGGATGGTTGATCCACAACAGAGCTCGAGGGCTTCAAAAAGAGATCTTTCCCAGCCCTATCTAGAAATGCCAGGCTTGAACCTGGGACTTTCCGTATCCAAAACATAATCTGCACTCTTGAGTTATGTGATTCTAAGATTACATGTTACCTGTTCTGTATGATGGAGGAAAAGAAGTGTTCAATCCTTCCCAAAATGAAGGTCAATGTCTGAAATAGAGTTAAAGCACATGTGGCACTACATTTGATTTTTGTGTTTGCTTAAATATTAAAAAAATAGATTCCATTGATTTATTTTGCATTTTCATCCAGTGCAAAAGATCTGCTTTTGAATTTTAAGAACATGTGCATAATTTGTACAACGTTTGAGGCTCAGCATGCTGCCCTCCTCTTCCTTCCATGGTCTTTCAAACATTGTACAGAAAGCCATGCATCTGTTTGAGAGGTGCGCTTCCTCTGACAAGAAGCCACAGGTTCTTGTGACTGGAGGCAGGCCAGCCACAGATCAGGAAGGCTGCCCATCTCCCAATGCAATGCAATAAGCCCTGTCAGTCTGGTATCTTCATCCACCATCTGCTCAGCTCACTTTCAGAGCTCAATAAAACTATGTATCACAGTCTACCCTAAGTCTCAAGATGGGGAATCTGGCCAGCGCTGAACACACATCTTCCTATAGGTTTTTTCAGTGCTATTTTTCTGGGAAAAAATAGGTGGTAGTACTTGCTTGCTGTTATTCACAAGGTACCCACCTGTGTGTATGCCTCTATATGTGTATGTGCTGGTACACACCCACAAAGGTGCCAATACTCACACAGAAGTGCCAGTATTCTGTACGGGTACATACTCCCTCAAAAGACCCCTGGGTTTTTTCTCTCTCTCCCTCTGGAAGACTAGAATCTTCTAACTGGCTTTTCTGATCTACTACGGTATTTTAAAATATCTGGTTTTAGCAGGAAGCGAGGGGGAGAAATACTCGTATTATTTGCTGACGTTGCTTGTTGGATCTACATAACAAGCTCCCTGCAACATTTCACATGAAGAAGATATTGATTTTCCCACTATTGTGGAATACTACTGTGAGTGTATATATTTTACCCGATTATACGTTCAGCAATATGCTGAATGCGACTGTGTATGTATATATTTTACCTGATTGTATGTTCAGCAATATGCAGCCATAGAGCTGTGACTTGACAATGTGTTGACAACTTGATCTTGCCACTATATAAGTTTGCAGAAGTTCATCACTGATGTAGACATTGGTGCAAAAGAAGGCGATTCTGTTGTAAAGTTGGAGTAAAAGGAGGTGCTCTAGGCAGTGGAAGTCAACCCTGTCTGGGTTCCTTGCAAAGGACTGAACCAAGCAAGAGCTTGGTGGCTTCAATATAGGTGTATTATATTGCACCATTCTCTCTGATCATCAGTTTTTTAAAAAATTCTTCTTGGCCCATGATACAACATTCCAGTTCATCTGAATTAATGTATTTACTCGAATCTAATGTG
This sequence comes from Cryptoblepharus egeriae, assembly GCA_030015325.1. NCBI lineage: Eukaryota > Metazoa > Chordata > Lepidosauria > Squamata > Scincidae > Cryptoblepharus > Cryptoblepharus egeriae. The sequence goes on along the minus strand of JAREYC010000010.1, from coordinate 27,417,796 downwards.
CCATCAAATCTAATGCACACCCCAATTTTTTAAATCTTGAGATAAAATTTTTTTTTACTGGCGATGGTGATGCGCAACTGTAACAGATATGCAAAATTTAATTTTTCTGCATATAACAATCAGTTATATGACAACAATAATATGACAATGGGTTTATGTTATGATTTTTACTTAATTGCACTAGGTAATAAAACCCATACACCAATGAGTATATGGCTACAATCCAGAGTAACTGCGGGACCTTTTACACCAACGTATTTATAGTGCCACCAATGAGAAACCTATGGAAAATGCATAGACCGCTTTGTGAACTTTTTAGTTGAAAAGTGGTATATAAATACTGTAGATAGATAGATAGATCAGTCCAGAGTAAGAGCCTCTTACATCTTCCTGTAGTTACTCTGGATTGTAGGGTTTGGGTGCAATCCAGAGTAACTACAGGGAGTCCTTTCTCCAGTGTAAAAACAATTTACTCTAGATTGCAATATGGATTTCGCATAGGTTTTTATTAGGTGGTGCAATAACTATGGGTGCACATAACATCTCTTATGTGTTCCCGTAGTTACTCTGAATTGTATGTTACGTTTTTATTATAATACACTAAACTGTTAAACTTAATACTGACATATACTTATAATCAAAATACTGTATCTTATGTATACTTGAATCCACTATATACTGGAATCTTATATGCCATTGAATGTAACGTGCACCCTGATTTTAGAGACTTACCCTACAGTCCAGAGTAACTACAGGAGCACGTAAGAGACATTACGTATACCCATAGTAACTGCACAACCTAGTGAAAACCTATGGGAAATTCATATTGCAATCCAGAGCAAATTGTTCTTTCACTGGAGCAAGGACTCCCCATAGTTACTCTGGATTGCACCCTAAATTCAGCTGGAAAGTGAGTGTTAGATTCGAGTAAAGAGAGTAGTTCAGTTCTCACCAGTGGAATGATGCAAAAGAGCAAAGAACATGAATGTTTGAACCAGACTATTTTAAGTTGCTTCTGTTTAGTCCAAGGACCTACATCAGTCTGGGCTACACCCAATCTGAACTAATCTTTTGAGTGAATGAATGATAAGTGGTTGCTGTTGGATTAACAACACACTGTTTCATAAAGAAAAGAAAATCCAAACAAACTCTGCCATCAACATAATTTGTCACCTTAATAAAAGAGACGTGATGTCAGTGGCGAGAGACAGATGTGATAGACTGCTTCCTACTTTGCTGTAATGTCGCTTGTCGCCTCTTAGAATTTATTAAGTGGAAGTGGAAACTCATGTTGTCTGCAAAGCGCTCAGATAACATGGAAGAAGGTAGATGGAACATGTTGAAAGGATTCTGAATTTTATGCAAGTAGGTGGCATTCTCACATTCTGTCTGGTGAAATATAGAAAGCTGCTTTCATAGAATCATAAGGTCTCTAATAGGTCATCTAGTCCAACCCTCTCCCTGTAGCATGAATCCCTAGAGCATCTCCAACAGGTGCTTGTTTGAACCTCTGAAGATCACACAGTGAGTCCACCCCCTTCCTTGGCAATCTATTCCTTAGGGGTTTTTTTGAGTGGGTACTCACTGATACTGAGTACTGGCACCACCGTGGTGAGTACTGGCAGCTCTGTGGCCTCCCAAGTAGACATGCCTATGATTACAAATATGAAGCCGTCTTCATAGTGAGTACCCTCACATTTATAACATCTTCATGGTAAGTATCTACCTTTATTTCTAAGGAAAAAAACCATTTCTTCTAGTGTTAGATTGCTGGTCCATTTAACGGAATATTGTTGACTTTTCCTGAGAACAGCTCTTCAGAATTTCAAACAAGATTTCTTTTTCCCACTGAGATGTGCCAGGGGTGCATATCTTTGCATGCAAAAGATATTCTGTACTGTTGAACTGTAGGCCTTTCTAATAGCACAGGTGGGAATGCGACATCAGAAACCATCTCATGCATGATGTGGGACACTGAGGGTTAAAAAATATTGAATGAATATTCAGTAGCAATAGCAAAGCGGGGAATGAAACCTCAGATTAATGGTTGGCTACTAGTGTCCAAGGACCCATGCACATTTCAGGAACTTCCCCACCTGACTCATGCCTCTGCTGCAATCGCTATTCTGACTATACAGGATAATTCCGCTGCTGAAAGGAGGGTGCAGGAACCACCACTTCTCATTGCTTGTCACCCATCATGGGTTAGCTTGGAAGGGTACAGGGATCCACTGCACCATGATGCCCACGGCAAGCTGGCAAAACACTGGTAGGGAAATGAACATACTCATGATGTCCTCCATTCCAAATGCCAGATCAGGAGGCAAGTATTGACTATTATTCCCCATTGTACTGTATTCCAGTTCTTAGTCAGAGCTGTTGCATTGTGTTATGTCTAAGACCTTCTTTCCCCATTATAACTACTGCTACAATCACGGTGAGGCCCTTCACTTTCCCATTTTATCTTATATTATTTGCACCACGTAGAGTTTTTAAGAAGCTGAAAAGTCAACCATAACAATGAAGTGATATATAGCGCCTGTTTCTTGCTGATGTAGCTGCTGAACTTAGTATCCCTTCTCATGTGCTGACAGAGGAGTCTGAGCAAGTAGATAAAAATTGAATATATTGAAAAGTGCAAAATAAATTGAAGAATGAAAGTGAAAATTCAGTCCAGTCTACTTTTTTTGTTGACTTGCTGCTTAGAAGCAGAAAAAATACCTTCTGGCAGCTGGTGATGTATGGAGGACAATAACAGGGACAGTTGACCCTGTAAGGATGTTGACCAGAATTTGGGGAGAAACCAATATTTTAAATGGCAATTTGATCTTTTTGTGGTTGCTGTGATCTGGCGGTTGTACAGGCTGTTTTTTTCAGTTGCTGGTTATCTGGCTGCTAGTAGGAGGTTGAAGTGGCTTGGATAAGTTTGGTTCCTGTCTAGTATATGTAGTGATCTTGACCGGAAGAAGGGAGTTGTCTTTGGGTGAAATCCAGAGTAACTATGGGGAGTCCTTGCTCCGGAGTAAGAACAAGTTACTCTGGATTGCAATATGAATTTCCCATAGGTTTTCACTAGGTGGTACAGTAACTACGGGTGCACATAATGTCTCTTACGTGCTCCCGTAGTTACTCTGGATTGTGCCCTTTGTCAGGAGTGACACATCTAAACCACGGCAAGTGGGGCATATGACCTGAGTGCTACTTGCAGAGGATGTGCCACTGAGCAACAACTTTTTGGCAGACTCCTGACTTCCGCCAAGCCACTGTAAACCTCCAAGCACAGCACAGTGTGCAGTGACTTGGGAGAAGCTGAAGTTTGGCTGGGAAACACAATAGCAAAGGAATGAGAGGTAGCAAACATACTGAGAACCTATTGCTGCCCAACTCTGAACCCGAAATTGACATCACAGGAGGATGTGGGAGCCAAACTAAAGTTGAATAATGCATGTGAAAAGAGCATTCCTCTGTACCAATTCAGTCTGCACATGGGATATTCACTTGGGCTGCAATCCTAACCTCTAATTAGACCGGCATAAGTCCCGGCACAAGTCCTGGCACACATGAGGCACACGAGTATAGATATGGACAACCTCAAAATGCCAGATGCAGGGTAGGGCAGCTGGATGTGGGTATCATATGTGCTAACTGAGGCATCTGATGAGCTGCTGTGTGATATAGGAAGCTGGACTAAATGGGGCTTTGGCCTGATCCAGGAGAGACTTTCTTATGTTCTTATGAGAAAAATGTGGAAAAGGGTTCCCTAAGCTCATGCCCATCCCTTTGAGGTAAAGAACACATCTAGGTCCTGGGGGTGTCCAATGCACAGACATGCACCAGCTCCCACATAGGGTTGCCATATGTCCCCCAAAACAGGGACAGTCCCAATTTTGGGTTATTATGTTCACAAACTGGCAAGTGTGACAGAGAGTCCTGTCTTGATTTTGTGGAAGAGAATTATGGCAACCCTATCCCCACAGCACCACAAGAAAGGAAAGCGGGTGGGTTTTGCTGGCCTAAATTGGTTAGGATTACACCTTTGGTGTTCCTCTACAGGCTAAGCCTTGCCTCCAGAATGCTAATTTATTTTCATGTGCAGGATTCATTTTCCCCCATAGGGGAGCACTGAAGCATGAGACATAATCAAACTGCTGTCTCAAGTGGTAGAGTCTAGAAATGAACGTGCCATGTGCAATTTCGGCAAAAGTGAATTGGTTCATGAGGACTGTGCAGATGTTACAATGAATACACACAAAAGGGAGGGCAGGAGCGGAATTGCATCCGGGGTCCTATCTTTTACTTTATGCACATGAAGCTGAAAAAGCCCACATGCTTGCAAACTAAATTGGCCACAGGCAGTGTCTGCAGTAGAATCACTAGAGTTTGCATTGCCTGGTGTGGGAGGCCAGCATGTCACCCCTACAAGGGTCGTTCTTCCATGATGTGGATGGAACAATGCCCCAGGTGGTGATGTAGTATTGCCCACCCCATTGATATTTTGGATATAACTGGATATGAAATAAAGATATTTCAAGATGGTATGTTTCATTGTATTTTGCATGAAATAACACATTGATTGATATATCTATCTATCTACAGTATTTATATACCACTTTTCAACTGAAAAGTTCACAAAGCGGTTTACAAGAAGATGAAAAAATTAATAGCTAATTAATAGCTAATGGGTCCCTGTCCCAAAGGGGCTCACAATCTAAAGTGCAAAAAGAACACCAGCAGAAACCACTAGAACAGACATTTTTGGGGGTGTGTAGGGCCAGTTACTCTCCTCCTGATAAATAAAAGAGGAACACCCATTTGAATAACATGATGGTGTTTTTCAAAAATCCCAAGATTTTAAAAAATTTCATCACTAGAAGCATCACCCACATGCAGGATTGCCATCATTCTCTTCCACAAAATGGGGTCAGGACCCTCTGTCTCATTTGCCAGTATTGGAAGAGAATCCCCCCCAAATCAGAATTGTCTCTACTTTTTGGGACATATGGCAACCCTACCCACACGTTTTGTCCCCCAGTGTAGCCTGTTCTCCCCTGATCCCCTAATTTTGCCACTAAGGCTGCAGTCCTAAAGACACTTTCCTGGTAGTAAGATCGCAATGGGGCTTACTTTTGAGTAGACATGGTTAGGATTGTGCTCTTAGTGTCTGGAATGCCAGCTTTTTGAGAAGGACTAAGATCACTAATTTTGTCCCCTCCCTTGACATAATCGTATAAAGCCCTTTTTGTTACTTGCTAAAATAACAAGGAGGTGAAAATCTGTATCTATTCAGATCCATGGGTAGAATGTCAAAAAATACGTTATGGTCTAACGATGACTAAAGTGTTCTTCCTGGCAGGAATATATTACTATATACGATCACAATTTCCATCATGCTTAAAAATGAAGCATTGTGCAAAAGTTACAAGGAGACCAGCCCTGGCTGCAGGCTCTCAATCACAAAATATTTTTTCTGTATCCAGTCAACAGAGATGCAATTTGTCTTCTCTCGGGCATTCAGCCCGATGCAGTGGTACTTTGGCACCTCGAAGTCGATGGGGCTCTCTTGCAGCTGCCTGAAAAATAACCAGACTTTTTATTTTTTTTAAAGGAGAGATTTCTCTTGCGGATTGCTGTAGGACCAAAGGTGCAGAGTAGATGGAAACAGGGGAAGATCAGCCGAGAACGAGGAGAATAATTTGACACTGCATCTGTGCACTTGCCAGATCGCTGAAGCATCTTGTCCATCTGTTGGTTATTTTCTGTGGTGGCCTCTCACCTAACCAGCTGCAGAGTTGAGGTGCCTTGGGAGACTGCCACACATCCACTCTTAGAAGCGGCCAGCAAATTGGCGAGTATTTTTCTTCATGCCAGCCTAAGTGGCGCGTGGTTCTAACTGTAATATTCCTGCACGGATAACTTGTTAGAAGGACAGAAACTCCCTGGGAGAGATTATTCCTCCATTGTGATATTCTGAAAGTTGGGAAGAAAAGTGGCAGCTCAAAGGGAAAGATAGGGGTAAGGCCACAAATGGCCAAGTCTCAAAGTCGGCAGGGAATTGACAAGGTCACGTTCCCGAGGGAACATGCAGCGTAGTTAAAAAAAGAAAATTGCAACTAACGGACAAAGCAGATCATGATCTCAAAGTCATTGCATAAAGGGGTCTCTGGGGAAGGAAAAAGTCAGAAAAGGACCCCCAAAGTTCAGCTCGGCCCTAGTTATTACCATCACAACACAACAAGCTTTGACCTGAACAGTGCAGTCACACAACAGCACAGTGCAAAATTTGGCTTGACATTGACATTAAAAAAGTGAGCTGAAAGGATATTTCAGGACTTTTTCTATGGGGAAAAATCTGACAGTCTTTAAGGGAAGCAGAGTAAGAGGGGTGGTGCCTTGGTGTTCAGTGGTGCCTGGTAGGGATGCTTGGTGATCACTGCCCACTGGTGCCTGGTGGTGCCTGGTGGTGCCCAGTGCCCACTGCTGCCCAATGATACCAAATATCTGGTGCTGCATGGTGCCTTGTGGTCTCCCGTAAGGATCCCTGTTGCCACCCAATGTGTCCCCTGCCCAGTGGTGCCTGATGTCCACTGCCTGCTGCATGGTGGTGCCCAATGTTGCCTGTTGATGCCCAGTAGGGATTGCCTGGTAGTGATGCCTATCAGTGCCTCTTACTGCCCTCCACTGACCCCGGTATCATCCAGTGCCCACTGCCTATCATTGCCCAGTTGTGCCCAGTGTCCACCAGGGCCCACAAACATTATTGAAATTTTACTCCCCCAACAACAGGTTAATTCTGCTAGTTATTAGTAATGATGCAATTGAAAAGCTACTCCACAGTAGTGCACTTGAAGCTATTGGTGCATGGGCATCCACTATATCTATTTTTCCCAAACATGGACCAATACATGGGTGCATGCACATGCGTGGCTCAGTTTTACTTACCATAATATTCAATCTATTTTCCTAGTCAGCTAACAGCTCATCAGTTCACGACCCACTAAAATTCAGGTCCTGACCCACTGGTGGGTCCCAATCCACAATTTGGGAAAACATAGACACACAACTTGAAACCACCTAGCCAACAAGACAAACTAGATACAGAAAACAAAACAAAATCCCCTTGGAAGCCATAGCTTTGTGACTATACTTCAAGGCAGTGAGTTTTGTCCAGCTCTGAACTGTGTTGAATAAGTATTTACCATCAAAGCATGTGACTTATGAACAATTAATTTACTGTTGCAGCATCGCCATGGGTTTTTGCAGTGTTTACTTGTGACTTGCATGATTCATCTGGCTCTGCTGGGGCTTAAGTGCCAATAAAGGAACGAGAACACAGAAGAGTTCAAATATATGCAACCTTATCATATTGCCAAGAAACATTGAATTATTGTTCAGCTACACTAATCACTGCCGTTTAACATGAAGATTGGACTCTAAGCAAGCTGTGGTTTTCTTTCAAGATGTGTCTCTTGGGAGATGAGAGACACTGGGGAGTGGGGTCAGTGATATTCCCAGGGAACTTCCACTTTCAAGTGCACTCGAGGGGTGCAGCAAGTCTCCTCAGAAATTAGTTTTTCATATAAAAAAAACCTGTTTGGCTTTTCATGAAGTTTTCAGTGTGTCTTTCTGTGAAAAGCTCTGAAACTTGCTTTAGATTTCTCTGGATTTTGGAAGATGGTCTAGACGGGTCTTGGTTTGATCCAATGGAGCTCTTATGTTTTTGTTTTTCAAATTTCATATTGGGTAGGTTCAAACATTGTGTTGTAGATCTGTGATTTGCTGTCGTCAATTTGTGCAGGCTGTCTGGGAATATTGAGGATTGAACATAGGAGATGTGAGCCAGTGTGGAACATATTCTATCACTCATTTATTGTTCCTCTCTAAATACAGTACTTCACACCACAAAAGCTGTAATCCTAAATCCAGTGAGGCCAGCATTAGACCCAGCATAAGTCCTATGCTGGCCTGGGGTGTCACAAAAGTGCTGTAAGGCACTTCTGCACCACTCCTGGGGGAGAGTTAGGCCAGTGCACGGACATGCGCTTGCCTCCCTACATCACCGCAGGAATGGGAAAACCAATGAGTTGTGCTGGCATTTGTTAGGATTCCGCCCTAAAAATCTGAGGGTAAATTTCCAACCAACTTTCCAGCATAACGGAAGGGCAAAGGAGCTCTGACATAAGGGAACAAACATTGCTGTACTTTGAAAAGGCATCCATGGCTGCCCCCTCCAAATAAAAGATGATGTACATGCCCTGCTGGTACACCATCACCAGTGCTAGAAAGTTGGTTAGGATTGTGTCCTGAATAGTAGTCAAGAGGGTGGGGTGGTTGGTGCAGGACGCACTGGGTGACACGCAGGAAGGGGGTGACATGCCGGAAGGGTTTGAAAATCCTTCTGGCACATCACCCCCCTCTGGCATGTCACCCCCCCCCTACTTAAGCACCATCCCTCAATCTGCTGAACCCAGTGCTGAGCTGGCTTGCCTGGTCCTGGGCTGGGGAAGCCCAGATCACATATGCGCACCACACTTCTAGAGCCTCTAGCCCTGAGTAACTCAGGGCTGGAGGCTTCAGAGACACAATGTACATGTGCAACCATCATGCATGTGCAGTCTGGGGGGGGGGGTGGTGACACGCTCACTCTCTGCACTGGGTGATACACACCCTTGCAGCACCCCTGGTCCTGATTTAGATTGAAATGGTTTATCTTTTCCTAGAAAAAAGGTAGAAAGGCTGTTCGGCTATTAAGCTGTACCCAGATAATCAGTTTACCTGGGTGAATCAATGGAAGGCCAAGGTAGAGAGGTTGGGAAAAAGTTGGCCGAGCTCTAATATCATGTTCCTCCAATAAATTTCTTGCAAGAGGATCAGAGTACACTGAGCCTGAATTGCATACAAATGTTTCCAGGTAATCAGTTTGTTTACTCCAATCTAGGGAGTTGTGCCTCAATCCCCCCCCCCCCCATGCATCCCATTCTCCAGCTCTAAGGAACACCCAATCCATAGTGTGGTTGACTACAAGTCCTGATGGAGAAACTGATACTCACAGGAGCTTTGGGGCTTTGCAAGTCTTTCCTAACCAAAGAAAGATCCTTGGAGCTCTGAGTGCCCAGCCTTCATTGCCCCTACTGCTCACCTCCCAACCCCATCCAACAGCAAACTTCTAGACATCTTGGGCAAGGAGAGAGGGGATGCTGTGGACAATGAGGAAGGGTTAACTGAAAGCCAGCAGATGATGGATTTTCTTTTTGAAGGCATCATTTTCATTGTTATGACCTCCACCACAGAATTATGATGAAATAGTAAGAGTTAGAGATTCCTAGTCCCATAACTATATTTACACTTTTTATTGTTGTTGTTGAAGTGGAGCTGAATGACTAGTAAAACAGTTTAATGTGCAATCCTAACCCTATTTGCTCAGAAGTGTCCCATTATATTCAGTGGGGCTTAGTCCTTGGAAAGTCTGTGACCCAGAAATTGCTCAGGGTCCCCCTTTTAGGGTTGGAAATCTGCTCCTTTGTACTCCCATGTGAAAAATAAGCTGCCCTGTTTACTTCCAATTCTATCCAACCCAAACTTTCAGTTGGGATAATTGTCTAAATATTTCGGTTCCTTTTACGAGTTCACAAGAATGACAAAAAGTACATAAAGTTCTTTCCTTTCAACTCAATGTGTATGCTGTTTAGTGCCAACCTAGAGACAGAGTCATATGCAAGGAACTTCTTATAGAGGGCGTTTCCTGCTGGCAGAAAGACAACATGAATCATCGGCCCATGCCTGAGAGCCAAGTGGAAAAGTTGATGGGGTATTTAGGTCCTCTGGAGCTACTGCTGTGTACTGTCTGTCACTTTTCTCCTTTTTGAAGTATGAATCAGGCTACAATCCTATCCACATTTTCCTGGGAGTAAGCCCCACTGATTAAAATGGGGCTTATGTCATTGGAAGTACACCCACCTAGGATTAGACTCTGAGAATTTTAGATGCCTGTGAACATGAGAAAGATCCTGCTGAATCAGATCAAGCATCCATTTAGTTGAACATCCTACTTTTTCATAGTAGCCAAACTGATGCCCAGTGGCATACCAACGGCACTGTGCGCCCATGGCATGCATGACATGATGTCATCCCGTCATGATGTCATCATGCATATAGGCTCTTCACAGCCGGCTGGAGACACTCTCTGGCCAGCTGTGAGGAGCGCATGCATGCCTCATCTGCAGCCGCCCACGAAAATTCTCCATCTGGCACAGAAGGGCACATGCGCAGTTCAGCTGGAACCATACACATGTCCTTCTGAGCCAGACAGGGAGTGTTCTTCAGCTGGCATTGAAGGAGGAAGTGTTAGGTGGGTGGGTGCACTTGTGCCCACCAGCACATATTTTCCCATGGCATAAGATACCTCATGATATATGTTATGCCACTGCTGATTGTTATGCCATGTTATGCCATTGCTGATTCCCCTAACAAACAGGGCACAGATTACATAGATTTTGGCAGTGAGACCAATAACACCCATCAGCTTTTTCTCCTTCAAATCATTCAGATGAACATCTGTCAAGAACCAGCTCTGCACAGCCTAATAACGGTAAAATAATATGAATTCACAGGGCCTTGTTTTCTCTTGGTAAGGCAATCTTATTTCTGAACATTTTAACCTCAACCACTTTTTGAAGTTGCAGAAGTTACACCGTTTGAAAGTGGGATGATTTATCTTTCCACCTTGCTGCATTTTGCTCTAAAACAGTGAAAGATCTGAGCATTTGTCTTGTCTTCTACATTCTCCACCCCAAGATGCAAACACAAGTAATTATTCTCCCAAGAGGTTGCTCATCCCTGCCAGTGCCACTCTAATATCTGACTCCAGCTGAGTAATGCTTAGTGAATGTACTGAAATTGGCCTGTTCCTCCCAACAACGTTACAGGGTCAGCCAAAGCTTGCTAACTAAATGAGGCTCTGAATGTTGTTTCCAAGGGAGTGGTTTGGAATATTCAGAGCTAAAAGCTAATAATAGTTTGCATGGAGCTCAAACATAGAGACTTTTTTTATTTTTAAAGTCTGGCTGCTTTAAAGAATAAACTTCTTCAGAGCATAAAGAGCAAGTATTAAGTCCTTACTGAGATTCACAGCCCAGTCTTAACCCTGACTGGAACGGATAGGCTGGCTCAGTCCGGATCAAGGGAAATTGATCCCCCTAAGCCCAGGTAATATGGCAATTGATCCCCCTAAACCCAGTGGCATAGTTAAAGGGGTGCAATAGGTAGCAGGAATCACTAGGGGAGCATCAAGCTGAGCTTGACATTAATGGTTAAAATCATGAAAAAACGGGGTATGCATCATTAATAATACTATCATGTTATATATCATTGGAAAAGTAATTTAATACTGTTGTGAACTTACCTCTTCTCTGGTGCAATGGCAGCCTCTCAACCCTTGAGGTGGCACAAACGTTCCTTGAGGCATTTTTGGCACCTCTGGGGACTTGGGCTAACCCAAGGACTAGTTGGACTGCAATCCTAATCCCCAATTAGGCTGGCATAAGTCCCGAGCTGACCTTGGGGTGTCGCAAAAGTGCAATACAGCACTTCTGCACCACTCCTAGAGGGAATAGGCCAGTGCACAGACATGCACCAGCCTCCCCACACTACCGCAGAATTGAGAGTAGGTGAATTGTGCTGGCCTAAATTTGTTAGGATTGCACCCACACAGTGTAAATTGGTTTCGGCTCTGGGTGTCTTAAGGGTGTATCTATCACTTTTTTGCACTGCCCTTCTCAAGCTTTCAGGATGATGTTTGTGGTTCTTTTCCTTCTTTGGTCCTCACAACAACCATGTTCTGTGGGTGAAGTCAAGAAATAGTGGTTGGCCTAAGGTCACCCAGAACGCTTCATGGCTGAGTAAGGATTTTAAACCTGGATTTTCCATGTCATAGTCCAGCTCCCAAACCACTAAACAGTCCTGGATCTCCAGGCTGTCCAAAGACTCCATATTTTGTATCAGGTGCTCTTGTTCTATAAGGCATGATGAGTGTTCAGAAGGACAAGGGCCTCCTTGGTGGGAATGCTGAACTTTTACAATGTCCTCCTTGTGGAATTCCAGGAGGAATGTCCTAGTGGTGCATTTCATTTAAGCATTTGATTGGAGGTACACCCTACAATCCAGAGTAATTACAGGAAGATGTTAGAGAGACTTACTCTGGATTGCTCTATGCATTTCCCATACGTTTCCCGTAGGTGGCACCATAACTACGTTGCTGTAAACAGTCCCGTAGTTACTCTGGATTGTAGCCATCATTTTAATTTTTATTAATCCAGTCTTTAATTCATGGTTTTATTTTCTTGGATGTCTCACTTTGCTTGACTGTGTGCTGCCTCGAGATGCCTTGGAGGCAAGAAGACAGAGTAGAATGTGTTGAAATAAATTATGGATAGACAGCTTTGATTGAGATTGGCTTGGAAATCAGTCAAGATATTTTACACCAAATTGAGAAAGAGGTCAGTTCACTTCTGAAGCCATTTGGATAGGAATTCACACCCCGAAGAGTCTGGAACTTCCCCCTCCCTTTAACACATGTACCTTGTGGCGTATTTGGGACAGGAACTTAATACACATTCTTTGCTTATAGAAGATCCCACATTCAGTTTCCAGAGGAAGAACCAGAGACAGCAGTGAACAAAGACCTTTTAATGAGTCCATGTCAGAGCAAACAGTGCTAGGCTGGACAGACAAGGGCAGACATTTCCAAACTGGTGGGTCACCAGTGGAACTGGAAATGGGCTATTCACCCATAAGGGGAGTGGCCCAGGATTTGGTGACATGATGGCATTACAGCTGATGCCATCATGTCACTCATGTCACATCATGTCACTCATGTCACTCATATCGTGACACTCTGGGGACCCAAAAGCTTATAAACATACCATGGGGTCCGTGTTGGCCTCCAGCAGGGTCTGGGAGGCTTACTGCCATCTCTATGAGCCTCTCTGTGGTTGCACTGCTTGGCCTCTGTGGGAGACTCTGTGGGAGACTATGAATCAAGGTTAATATACTCCACATCTTCCATGTTGTCCTAAGCATAAACACATAGACTAGGGGCGCAATCCACAATAACTATGGGAGTCCTTGCTCTGGTGTAAGAACAATTTACCCTGGATTGCAATATGAATTTCCCATAGGTTTTCACTAGGTGGTACTGTAACTACGGGTGCACGTAATGTCTCTTACATGCTCCCATAGTTATTCTGGGTTGTAGGGATAGACTGTGACTTTCAACCAGTTTGCTGTGGCACACCGGTGTGCTGCAAGTGGTCCACAGGTATGCTGTGGAGGGTTGGTGGAAAATTTATTAGATTTAGGGCAAAATCCAGAGTAACTACAAGGAGTCCCGTAGTTACGGGAAGTAGTTCATATATTCCAATATGAATTTCCCATAGGTTTTTACCAGGTGGTGCAGTAACTACGGGTACATGTAATGTCTCTTACATGCTCCCGTCGTTACTCTGGATTTGGGGGAATATCATTTACTAATAGTGCCATTAAGGGATATGAACCCACCACCAGCAGCATGGTGTGCTTTGTCAATTGTCAAAGGACTGATGGTGTGCCATGACAATTTTAGTGCCTTGTCAGTGTGCCATGAGATGGAAAAGGTTGAAAATCACTGGACTAGAAGCATGCCTCAGAAGCACAAACTTTTCTTCAATGAAGATTAAGTTGTGAAGCTAATTTGGAATTCCCTTGTGCTCCATCATTGGTTTTAATGCCAAAATTTCCTCTACCCTCTTTTGATCTCCTGCTGAAAGTGCACTAGCACCAACTTGTGACAGCGGAAATATATCTTCAGTGCCTTTGGGGACCAGCAGTTAGCGGAATGTCATCACCTGCAGGGGAAGTTTTAACATTACAATAAACTGGGAGTATAGTGATGGCATACAGTGCATTAATAAATGTAAAATAAAATGGGAGTAGATGGCATTTAAATGTCCCTTTAAACATTCTCCTCATGCTTGATTTACTTCAGATTACGGCTATTAAGACCTGCATTCGTTATGTCAAGAATGCACTGGAAATTGTGCTCATGAAGCATGCAAAAAAATAAAAAATAAAAAAAATTAAAAATAGGGGGGATAAAAAGGAGACAACTGAACTTGTAATTAATTATACTGTCAGTGGGAAAAAAAAGTGTAAAAAAACCCCACTGGGCTAAGAACTGGAATTCTAAAAATGATTGCATAGCTGAATGCATGAAGCAGCCTCGCATCAAGTCAGATTGTTGGTCCATTCTAGTTTAGTATTCTTTTTTAAAAAGTTTTTTTTAATGATGCATCATATATTTACACATATTTTTCTCTTATATTTACATCATTATACTAGTTTAGTATTCTTAACATTGATTGACAGTGGTTTTGCCAATCAGGTAAGAATTCAGGCTGAATTTATTTCCCAGCCCTACCTGAAGAAGGCTGCAACTGAAACTAGGATATGCTGAATATGCTGTTTTATGTAGTTTTCCCTCTTTTAATAAATAAAATAAAAATATAATTTTTTTAAAAAAAGAAAGAATTGACAAGCTCACTGTTCCATGGTAGAAAGACACTGCATCTCTTTCTACTATGGAACAGTGAGCTTGTCAATATTTTCTTTTTAAAAAAAAATATTTTTTATTTTATTTATTTAAAAAAAGGGAAAACTACATAAAATATATCAATTTTCAGAGGTTAAATTGAGAATTGCCTTGTCAATTCATAATTGGGGAACTCCAAATAACTTTGCCCAGTTCCGTTTACTATATCACAAGATTAGAGCTGGAAGAGGTGCAAAAGGTGGCAACTAAAGCAATCAGTCTTATGTTCTCATGCTCATATACCATATTTACTCGAATCTAATGCACTATCGAATCAAATCACTATACATATAATCAAAATACCACATTTACTCTAATCTAATTAACCATCAAATCTAATGCTCACCCTGATTTTGGAGACTAACCCTACAATCCAGAGTAACTACGGGAGCACGTAAGAGACATTATGTGTACCCGTAGTTATTGCACCACATAGTGAAACCTATGGGAAATTCATATTGCAATCCAGAGCAAATTGTTCTTATACCGGAGCAAGGACTCCCTATAGTTACTCTGGCTTGCACCCTAAATTCGGCTGAAAAAGGTGGACGTTAGATTCTAGTAAAGACAGTAACTTTTCTTATATACTGAAATGCAATGAACACAGAATTTTTTAAAAAATGGCACATGAGGCAGCATCAATACCCTTGAGGTGGCACAAAAGACCTTTTGCGGCATCTCCAAGTTAGCACAAGGGACTTGCGCTGGTCTCATATCTCTACCCACTTGACTGGTTGAAGCAGGAAAGCACAATTCCAGAACATATGATTGATGCATATGCATGTTGTGTTCTTAGGCACAGTAATAGGTTCGTGTAATCAAAGCATATCAAAGCATGGCTGGGTGGGAGATGGAGGAAATCAGGGGAAACCAGAGGAAGGAGGTTTTGTCTAGAAAGGATTGCTGAGTGATTCAGCAGTTGTTGCACATGTTTTGGACAGTACGTTGTGGCTCAGTTGCTTGATACAGCAGAGTGACAAAATGATTGATGGCATAGCAGGAAATACATACAGTGGCAGCCTATGTTAGTAAATTTATTCCACTTGCATCTCCCTTAGTAAGCTGCTAGGGTGAAGACAGACGTACAGACCTGGGAGCATCTTTATAGTTAAAGAACACTAAAGTTAAGCAGTGTTCTGCTGTTATAAAAAAATAATGTTCTATTCCATTGGTTTTCAAACCATGGGTCAGGATCCAATTTTTAGTGAGTCTCAAAGCCCTAGCAAAGCCTCCAGTGAAAACACTGGTGATGAAAAGATAATTAATTGATCTCAGTTGTAAAGCTATTCAAATATCAGACAATCCTAATTGGCCTATAACAAACCCAACGGCTGCAGTTGCAAGATTGCTGCAATTTGCCCTGCAAAGAATTCAGCAACCTGAATTTGAAAGCTTAGGTATCTTATATATCTATATCTATCTATCATCCATCTATCTATCCAGTGGTGGGCTTGAGGGGGTTCTCACAGGTTCTATAGAACCCTTTGCTAATGAGCGTCTGGTTCTGAGAGCCAGTTACTAATGGGACATAGAACCTGTTGTTAATTTATTTGAATCCCACCACTGGATCGATCGATCGATCGATCGATCTATCTATCTATCTATCTATCTATCTATTATATAGCTTGCGTATCTTGTCTTATAGAGAGATAAAGGGTGCAATCCTAACCAATGTAGGCCAGCCTAACTCACCTGCCATGTCTTCTCGTGCTGGTATGGGGATGTTGGAATATGCCTGTGCATTGGACTAAACCCCCCTCCTCCCAAGAAGTGGGGTGAAAGTACCTGACAGCACTTTTGTGACACTCCTGGGTCAGCACAAGACTTATGCCAGGGCTTATGCCCATAAATGAATCTGAAAACATCCACGCTGTTTTGCATGGTTGAAATGCATTTACATTTTTTATATCAGTGATTTTCATCTGAAAACAAAGCTAAACACCAGTTTGTGCAAAAACCTTTGCTATTTAAATCAAGCAAAATGCACCATCCAAAAGCATGGCTCTTCGCCCAAAACTGTCCTTGGATTTGCTGTTCTGAAATCTGAAAACTTGGCCACCTGTCCGAATTTTTATCAAGACAGTTTGGAAATTCCCTCATGTCCTAATTAAAACTTCACCCATTCTTCAATAGAGAAACTAGAATTGATCAGCTTGTGTGCAGACAAGGACACACAGGACTCAATCCTATCCAATTTAGACCACCTTAACTCACCTGCCCTCCATTCCTGGGGTCGCATGGAGAGGCTGGCAAATATCTGTGCATTGGCCTAATCCCCCAGGAAAGGCACAGAAGTGTCTTACGGCACTTTTGTGACATCCCCAGGTTACCACAGGACTTATGTCCAGGATGGTCTAACTGGAGGTTGGGTTTGAAGTCTTAGTGAATTGGGATGATGCATACAAATGATATAGTAGAATGACAGACAGCAACCTTCTCATTCTCTCTGTCTTGGTGCTGCTGTGATTGGCATGGGAGACCCTTCTCCCAAACACCAGGGTGACCATATGGTACACCCCAAAATGTAGGACAAGGGTCCCCAAAAGTCTGGATTTTCAGTTGAAAATCCAGACTTTTGGAGGACCCTGTCCTTCATTTTTAAAAATGTAGGACAAAATGTAGGTTTTTAAAAAATCCTACATTAAAAAAAATAAAAACATTTTTTGCTTACCTTGTCCAGGCATGGGGGGGGGCTGTATGTAGTGCTTTGCACCACTTAAAATGTAGCTCGGGCCGGCGCGCATACAAGCGGCTGCCCTAGCAGCCATGCTTGGCAATAGAGGCTGTGGCATGCGCACAGCATCTATCCGTCTGAGACCACGCTGTCTCTTAGACGGAGCGGTCTGTGGAGGGGAAGCATCCCTCTGCAGACCGCTTGCATCCAGGTGAACAGTCTGCCTGCCAAGCTGTCTGCCTGAGCTCCAGGCAGTGCTTCCAGGCAAACCGCTCGCTTCTGGAGCCTCACTGTGGATCTCCAGGCATCCAGCGAGTGGGCATCCAGGTGCAGCGAGGCTCCAGAGGCGAGTGGTTTGCCTGGAAGCACTACCTGGAGCTCAGGCAGACTGCTCGGCAGGCAGACTGCTCGCCTGGATGCAAGCAGTCTGCAGAGGGATGCTTCCCCTCCACAGACTGTTCCATCTAAACGACCGCGCTGTCTCAGACGGATAGAGGCTTCTTAAAAAAAATCCCGCAGCGGGCAGGGATAGAGGCTGTGTGCATGCGCACAGCCTCTATTGCTGAGCATGGCTGCTCGGGCAGCCGCTTGTACGTGTGCCGGCCTGAGCTACATTTTAAGTGGTGCAAAGCACTACATACACCCCCCATGCCCGGACAAGCCCCCCCATGCCCAGACAGGCCGGACAGAAAGTCAAATTCCGGACCTGTCCGGGGGTTTCCGGGCATCTGGACGCCCTGTCCAAACACCAAACAATTTGTTTGAGTTCCAGGTGCCAACTAGGGTTCCAGTGTTGAACTGGAGCTTCCTGACATGTCTGGAGGACAAGCAGTGATGCAGAAACATTACTCTTTCCATCATTGTGTTGCCCCTACACCTGCTCCAAATACCACCCCTTCCAGAACCATTTCAGAATTATTCATATCTGGGGAAGGATGATGGGTCCATTTTGATGCACTCACCACTTCCAGCATTTTGTGCCCCATTACAATTAGCCCAAGAAAGACCCAGAGTCCTGCAAGACAGGGTGTTTTGCTCCAGTCACTCCCCCCCACCCCTGTACACCATCATTTTCCAAAAAGTCCGTAAGGCCTGCTACTTGCAACCTGGAGACCCCCCTGTTCACCCACTTTGTCTGCCACTGCAGGGCTCATAGTGCTTTGATGTGCCATAGTGTCCAGCCATTGGTCACCTCTTCTCCACGATCTCTCTCTTTCTGACTCTCAAGTACTATGTGGCAAGCCTTGTAAAGCTATAGCCTCTTGCTAGAAAAGGTAGATGCTCCTGTTGCATTGGTGACCCAACCATTTTCTGCCACAATTAGTACAAACTCTTGTTCTGCCAGCCCGCAACTTTTTCAGGTTCCCAGTTCTTTATTTCCACTGGGAAACTGGTCTCTGCCCTGACACTGATTGGTACTGAATTTGTCTTCCAGAGGTGAGCTACATAAGGTGCAGAGTTTGCCCCATCCTAGATACTCCTCTTAATAAGGCTGTTTTCCACTTTTCTCATATGGATAAAAATTTCAAATAATGGATTAGGTCCAAATCCATGAACAGCCCACTGTAAAGTCCAACTATAGTCATGCAGTTCTAAAGATAAAGCTGTGAGCTTATTTTGTTTTATTATTACTTTTTTGTGTTAAGTGACACATCCTAATTTAGACTTAATTTTAATTCCTGTAACTCTACTTGTAATAATGTCTGAAGTCCTTGATATTAATTTGATTGGAAAAATTCCAGAAGGACTTTCAATTTTTTTCTCATTAAAAACATTATAGATGTCTTAATTAGGATATGTTATTAATGGTAATATTACTCAATTTAAACCTACTCATTTTAAGGCGCCGTCACCTCCAGCATGATTAGTCAGCTGAGCCCTGCCACGCAACAGTGCACAAGAGAGTTCTGGCCACTGCCGGATCCTTAGTTGTCCTAAATTGATGTCAGGCTGGAAGCCCTTCAAGGCATTGCAGTTAAGTCAGCTGAAGATGGGGGTGTCCAGTCTTGCTATTTATAACTCTTTGTTCAACATCTATGTCCAGCAGCTTCACAATTCAGTTGAGTGGCAATCAGTGCCTTTCAGTTGGCTTTAGCTTGAGGAGAACCACTGAGAGAGAACCACTGGGGACAACCGTTTGCCTCCCATGTCTTCTGATTTTTGTCTCTTTCTGTTCTGGGTCCTACCTTTGGCTATGGCCTGGAGGTTCTTTGAGTCCCAAGGAAGGAGCAAGACTAGTCCAAAGATGTCACAAAGTCCAATGGGAAAGCAGACTCTCCCAATGATGGGAGACAGGCTCAGAAAGGCTCAAAAGATGGACGATAGGATGGGAAGATGATTGCTGGGGATTACTGCCTTTCCATAATATTGAAGTCACCTAGTGAAGTTGGGGAGGAAGCAGATTCCAGACAGTTTTTGAAGTCTTTGCCTCCAAAGACTTCAATAAGACATGAAACCTGAAGGAGACTGCCAGCTATGATCTATATTCCAATGATGTTCAAGACACTATGCCTGTTAACCAGAAGCTCAGGGTTCAAGACCTGGGTCCTACAAGATGGGGTGAGCTCCCATCCTTAGCCAACCTAGCAGTTCGAAAACATGTAAATACAAGTAGTTAAATAGGTACCATCTTGGTGGGAATGTAAAACAGCACTCCATGTACCTTCAGCAGTCATGCAGGTCCCGTGATCATAGAAGTGTCTTTGGACAATACTGGCTCTAAAGGCATAGCAATGGGGATGAGCGCCACACCTTCCCATCAGTCACAACTAGCAGTACAACCTGCAGGGGACACATTTACCTTTTACAGTGCCATTGCACACTGGTGTGGCATGAAGTCTCCAGGATGCCATGGAAATTTGAGGGAAAGAACATACCAATGTGGGTATGAGCCCCCCATCAACAGCATGATGTGCCTTGTGAATTGTCAAAAAACCTTGACCATTTTAGCATCTTCTCAGCAAGCCATGAAATGGAAAAAATTGGAAATCACAGGTTTATTCTTTCAAATATTCCACCATGACTCACAGCTATAGATTGACTGGTGATGCTCAACACTTCTCAACATCCTTGGGAAAGGATGTCTGACATCCTGTCTGACATATGGAATGCTGCTGTCACTCAGCAATTATGGATCTGATCCAGTATAAGCAAAGCTCTATGTGTTCATAACCTTATAAGTGAAGGTGGAAATTATTTTCCCCCATGATGGTCCAACCGAATCATGTAGTTCCAGCTACTGAATTCTCTGGCCACCATCTGCACCTACTGAATGAATAACTCTACTCTGATACTTCCTTCCTTTATGAGACTTGCACACCGGTAAAACCACACATTGTGTTGATCACTCAATTGCTTTGATTAGGAATTGTTTTGATGTGCAATTTAAGATTTGCAATTGGAAGAATTCTATTTTAGCTCAAATAACAAACACTTTGTGTTGCAAATGGTTTGGAAAAAGCCAAAGCTTGAGTATGACTGAATGATATAATAACATTTTTATGTAGTAGATCCCTCCTTTGAATTGAAATTCAAGGCACTTGTGCCACAAGCGTGAAAGATGAGAAGTCTTCGTAGTGATGTGTAGACCCATTGACTAGCAAAGAATGGAGAGCCATCCTGAACAAGAGCTGATTTAAATGCACCTTTTATCTTTGCAGGTATTTTAACTGTGTAATGAACAGGCTGTCGCTACCCATGTTAAGAAACACAGATGTGAGGGAAGCTGTTTCCAGCAGAAAATAGGCATATGGATGTGTAATTAGTATATCAGATAGCATGAAGTTCCCGGAATGGTAAGGTCTTTTGCCTCCATTCGCTGGTATGCATAATTGCATGTTCTGAAGGGTAGTAGGTGTGAAGCTCAAATGCACTTAATAGCTTCCAGTAAATCAATGACTTCCATGTGGCACCCTCCTTCTATTAGCATGTAATTTTGGAGGAAAAAAGTTTTTTTTTAAAAAAATTGAGCATAATGTTGCATATAATCTGGGAACATCTGGTTGCAATATCTCACAGCAGCTGTTTGGTACCTGAAATATAAACAAAACATGATTTTATTCATTGGAGTTGAGCATTTTCCTGGAAATATTATGTTGTTGTTGAAGTAGGTCAGCTTGTAAGCATGTCTCTTGATGGGAAAGGAATTCCATATTCTTAAAAATAATTCTTCTGTTACTGGTTCAGCAGACATACAGTATATTGGAACATCTAAGAATGGAAGCGCTGATTCTGCCAAACAATAATGGGGGAAAAATTCACACACATGGTGAAAAAAGAGTATGATCGGTAAATTTCAGGATTAGAAGGGAGTTGTAGGATTAAGGAAGAGAAACACACCACTATGATCTATAGCAGGAAAAATTCCGTAACCCGAAATTGTGTCCTTTTATTAGACTCTCCCTGCATCAAGCCTGGATCTGTAAAGGTCCAGAATTTTGTAATCGTTCTGCAGTACTCTTCATGATAACATTGTGGAAACTCAGTGCCTCTGTCATTCAACCCTTTGCCTACAAACTGACACTGTAATCCTAACTTGTGCTGAAACAGGCAGGCTGGCTTACCTGCTCTGTATTCAAGCCCCAACAGGTCTACTCAGATCTGCACCATCCTATGAGATAGCATAGATCTGAGCAGGTTTGAGCTGCTTTGTGCTACCCAGGGAATGGGACTTGGATCCAACACAAGTGCTAGGTCTCAGATCCATCTCACACTCCCCTTGATAAATCAATTAAATAATAATAAAATATGTCAGGCACAGCTCTGGATCAGGTAGCAGCGGGTGGTGCTCTCTCTCTTCCTTGTTGTCCTCATGATGTGTACTCATGGTCCTCCCTTAGCTGTAATGGAGTATGTGCATGTGAGCAAACAAAAGGGTGGCAAAACTAGGGCAGATTCTTCCAATTTAAAGGTTATTAGTGATATATCATTGAAGATCCCATAGAAGACATTATAGTAACAATAAACAACTAGAAAACACTGTTGAGTTAAGGAATTTCAATGCCTACATGCACTGGCTCATATAATACTAAAATCGAAATCCTTGTCAGAAAACAGAATTAATACTGTGTCAGCACTATAGGACTTGCTAGAACATAAGAGCCCCTCTGGATCAGACCAAAGGCCCATCTAGTCCAGCTTCCTGTATGTCACAGTAGCCTCAGGGAGCTGCATCTTGTTATCACAGCATATGGCATTCAGATACGGTGGGCTTCAGGGGGTTCTCACAGGTTCTATAGAACCATTTGCTAATGAGCACCTGGTTCTGAGAACCAGTTATTAATGGGACATAGAGCCTATTGTTAATTTAGGTTATTAGGACATAGAACCTGTTGTTAATTTATTCGAATCCCACCACTGGATACAGCCTACATTTAAAACCAGGTAGAGGTAAAGTCAGCCTATATTCTCTCCCCCCTGATGCTAGATTGCCTCGCTCTTGGTTCATTTTTCTTCTTAGCTGCAGACCAGTGGTGGGCTCCAGCAGGTTCGCACCTACTCTATAGAACCGGTTGTTAACAAGAGATAGGACATATAAAGTTTAAAAATAGCCATTTAAAAGTGGCTGCCAGATGGGCAGAGAACCAGTTGTTAATTTCTTTGAAGCCCATCATTGCTGCAGACCATAAATAACTCTGATCTTACTGGCCCCAAGACACAACTGTGCTCACACAGGGTTCCTACAGCTGTGGTAGTCAGGCATTTCAGCCCCCCTTTCAAACTTAAAAATCAGTCTGGGACCCCCTATCAAACTTATGGGGATGCTCCTTCATGTCTACTCGGAAGTAAATCCCATTCTGTTCAATGAGACTTATAGCAAAATCCTAACCATTTCCTACTCAAAAGTAAGCCTCATTGTGTTCAATGAGTCTTACTCCCAAGAATGTGTCTTTAGGATTGCACCCTTATTTCCAAGAAAGCCCAGTGCCAGAATTCAAGATGGTGGATCCCATCCTCTTGTGACGCCCTCCCTGAACTGACCCACACTTTGAATAACACTGTTATTCTAATAAGTGTGAGTAACTCAGTAGGATTAAGCCAGTTTCTGTGACATTACCCCATTCTTCATTATCTCTTGTAATTGTCATGGCTTTTGGCTAAACAGATAAACTTGTGGTGGTGGTTGTTGTCTTTTGTTATGAAATATGAATGACTGAACAGGTTATAGTTAGGTCAGCTGATTGGGATGATCCTGCTATTTATTGTAGTTCTGTCCCACTAAAAATAACTACAATAGCGGTTGTGTTATTGTTGATATGTTTGACCAGTTCTCTCATCTTTGCCATGTCATGTGTTTAATCGGAACAGACACCTGCGCGCACAGAATATGCGCTGGACAACAGCCCCTTTCATAAGCGCCAAGCAACCTGTCTTGAAAGATGGATTAAAGTTTATCCTTCTTGACATATGAACAGCAAAGATTTGTCTCACTTTATGTCACCACAAGGAGTACCACTGAAGGCAGGCCCTAAAATACGACTCCTTCCTTATGCCGTTTTAGGGTAAGGCAAGGCCCGCTTTGAACGTGTGTGTCCAAAGAAACCAATTTGTGTGTGTAGGATGCAAGCACTCCCTTCCTTTTGATGTTTATTTCCAACAATGATTAAAAGCCTCCCTCCTGGCATTCTAATCCAAGCGCACCATGTGTCTAAATATATTTGTCACAGGGAAAGGAAGATCGGTGGCTCCACAGATTCGGTGTCTGATTTATCTTGGACACCTTTAACGAGAAACACTCCTTTTTTCTCTCTCTCTCTCTCTCAGTTTGAATTACTGTGAAACAACTTTTTTTCCCTAAATAATGGAAAATCCCCAGCACTCTACCTGTACATTGATTTAAAAGCTTTGCCCTGCATAGCTTTGAAGTGTAAATATTTTATGTGGGTGGCAGGGTGGTAGAAGGAATACATAGAAAAAAATATTAAGCAACATTAATTTCACAGTTGATCCGTCGGGTGTTTGTTTTATATTAAGTAATAGAAAGACAAGAAGACTATCTGGACTTAACTTGTTCTACAAGGAGCTTGTTTTTATATGTAGCATAAGTTTCCAAAGCCTCTAAAAAATAATAATTCTCTTGATTCTTACTGGAGGGCTTATAACTTTCTGCTTCTTATTTGTGACTGCTATTTTATCACTGGAGATAGGGTTTGTATGTGTTAAATGATTTTTATTACCATCATTCTTCTGTTAACAAAACAAATGCAGCAACTATTTTCTTGTGTGAGTCCAGTTTGGGTTATTTGGTGTCAGAAGCCAGCAGGTCACCCCTATGATGAACCTCCTCCCATGCAGTGTCTCAGGGTATGGACATGGTGATGCATCATTCCCTGCCTACAACAGGTTTTTTGGCAGTAAATTTTTGCTAGATATTTCAATTTAGTTTGTATCATCACATTTTGCATGAAACTGTGCACTGATTGATTTAATAACATGATAGCATTATTCAAAAATAAGATTTTATTATTTTATTTCAAATTAAAAAATTGGATCCGTAGGGTTGTCATATATCGCATGTATGTCAACTGGTGTTGTTCACAACCTGAAGTGGTGGCATTGGAGAAAGTCATTAAAGTACAGAGACTGGGACACCAAAGTCTTCTGCAAGGTGGATTTACATGTAGATACAGATTTTCCCTGCTATGAACATAAATGAAAAGTCAATAAATGGATCCAAAATGCACAGAAGTTGTCAACTTACCACTGCACTTTTGATGGACAGAATGTCCTTGGCCCATCCCCAGCAGATGTATACATGGTGTCAAATGCCTTATGGAATAAATGATGATCATGGCAGATCTGTGAATGATTCCCCAGGTAATGAACTGAGGCTTTTTCTAGGGGAAGCAAGCAGGCCTCCATCAGTCTTGAAAGACTATGGTATCGTGCTCAGCACTGCATACGCTGCATGCAAAGCATGAAAGCCTGGGTTGGATTGTTATGGAGGATAGGCTGTTACCCAAGCAGCAAATCCCCTTACCATAATTTATCCCCTTACCATAAGAAGTCATTCATCCCCTTACCTCAAGGAGACCTCCATTCTGTTCCTTCCCAGCACTGGATCCAGCATGGGAAAAACAGCTTGACTGCACCAGTGCTGGTTAGAATTAGGTTGTAGATCACTGTTTCGGGTCACTATTGGAGCAGTAGCCACATAAAATAAGTTCATATATGTGAGCATTAGGATTGGGAAATCCAATGGGGAATGGGGAGTTTGTAAGCTAACTGAAAGCTGGGTTGCAAATCCCCCTAAGTCAGTTACTCACCTGAACTCGTTCTTCAATTCTTTATCCTGTTGGTATCCACAAGCTAACTTTCCGCTGGTGCTCCCAGGAAGCAACCGCAGCTCTCCTTACTTCTGACTAACCGCTGATTTTACAATTTAATCTCAGTCGCCTTCTGGCATCCATTTGCTAAGTGCTTGTTAAAGTGCCAAAACAAGTAATGCCCTTGCAAGTCCGGCTTTTTGATCTTGCTACCACAAAATTGGCCATCTATCAGGACTGACTGCACACTTGCTACTATTGGGTGTGAATGGATCGGCCTGTGTAAGACAGTAAATTTGTGGTTACTCGGCAGACCTAATTTTACTTACCACAGATAGGAAAGAAAAAGGATAGAAAGGTGAAGGAGAATTACGGCAAGAGAGGCTAAATTACTGCTTTCAGCTCGCTCTTTTCCTGCAAAATGTACGAGGGTAAAAGGGTGTCTCCCGCCACGCATTGCTCAGATCGAGGCTAAATGGGGACAAAACAGCCCTTCAAACAGGGTGACCATATAACCGGATTTGTCTTTATTTGTCCTCTTTTCAGCCTTCTGTCTGGGTGTCCTCCAAAAGGGCTCCATTATGGCTTCATTTTGGAACCTTGCAATGGTATGCAGTACCCCATCATGTCATATGTTGTTGGATTCATATTGAAGAGCAGAATAAAATGCAAAAATCGGTTTTGAAATATATCCTTCTTATCAAATGTTATGGCCAAAAAACTAAAAATCAAAACTATGGATTGAATTCTGTGAGAAAGTGAAAATGCCCAATATTGTGGCTTTACTTATGAGTAGGCAGATGTGCCATTGTCAGCTGGAAAAGTCAGGGTGAGAGGAATTCAAGACCTTCTCCTCCTTTTGAGGTTTGGGCATCTGGTCACCCTGCCTTCAAATAATATCAGAAATAAAAATAAGTTACAGATGAGATGAGAGAAGATGGCCAAACCTTTGACAACTATGTCAGCTGGATCCAAACGTATTGGCTCTGCCTTTCCATTGGACTAATTCAGTGGCGTGGAGAGGCGGGATTTGCTGCTTGGGTAACAGCCTATCCTCCATAACAATCTATCCCAGGCTTTTGTGCTTCGCATGCAGCATATGCAGCGCCGAGCATGATACCATAGTCTTCCAAGACTGACGGAGGCCTACTTTTATGTCTAAGTGTGGTTGATGTCAATTAGAATTGGAATTCTAATTAGAATTAAAAAATCAATTAGAATTGGAACTCTCATCTGTGCTCCAACTGAGTTTTCATTCAGAAGGAATTTGAGTTTTTCCAGATGCACCTGCCTAAAAACAGAGATTATTTTGAATGACTATGTGATTTGTCATCTTCTAAGTTGACTGAGTGTGACAGCTGAACACTCCTACTGTTAGAAAGAAAAGCATCTGGCTGCACCAAATTTTCGACCGTGTCGATTTTGGTTATGGATTTCGGAATGGGAAAATGTTCCACACCAGCTGCTTGCCTTGTTCATGCTTTTCCCCCAGCTATCCACAGATCTCCACTTTATTTTATACAGTAGTGGAGTTGCATTGCTGCAGATGCAAAAGGAACCGTATGAATTCAATGATCTTTGAAGGCACTATGCTCATTGAATCAATTTTTGGAGGTATGGATGCCAACATGTATAATGTGTGTGTATTTATTCATGAGAAGGCTGATCCATCCCAACCCGCATTCAGTGACACCTTTTAAATGTTTTATTAGTGGCAGATTTATTTCCGACATCATACATTGAAAGGAAATGGTCAGAATGTGTACAAGGAGATCCAAACAAGTGTATGAAAGATGTGAAACTTGCTAAAAGATTACATGCTGAATAATTTAAAGTCTAAATAGGAGCAAAGTAAAGAAAAATCAAGAAAGACAAACCCTCGCCAACTAGGCTCATTGAGACATCTACAGCACATTCTCCATGTGTTGTGTTCAGGAGGAAGGAAGGATAGAGATCATTTGGGAATTTCAGGATGGCATTACTGTATTAATCTAAAAAAATTAACAATACAGCTACCCAGGTCCACTATGGGCGCAATCCAGGGTAACTACGAGGAGTCCTTGCTCCAATGTAAGAACAATTTCTCTGGATTGCAATATGAATTTCCCATAGGTTTTCACTAAGTGGTGCAGTAACTACGGGTGCACGTAATGTCTTTTACGTGCTCCTGTAGTTTCTCTGGATTGTAGGGTATGTGACATTCCGATTTACAAAGGTACACCCTGATTGGGACTTGTGGTGGGAGCACCAAGACACTTAGTGAAAGGCCCCCATAAATAGGGAATACAAACCTTTCCTTCGTCATCATTCTGTCTTTCTGGGAAACTTCTTCACCATTACTGATCTCTCTGGAGAACCTCCCAGAAGCTTCCAGCGAAGCCCAAAATTTTTGTAAAACATGGTATGGAAACTTCTGCCTGGTCTGTGCAGTGGCCCCTTCAGAAAATCTGTTCCACCCACCCATCTCACCCTACCCTCTGTGGATACCAAATTCTATGGATAATTAAATCTGTGGTGGATGGTCTTAGGGGACCTCCTGGATGCAACCAGAAGTGCATCTGGGAAGTTCTTTGAGTGCCTCCAGCCACAGGTTTAGGATTTGTAGATATTGAAACCTGCCAAGGCTGAGACTGCAGAAAATAAAGGACCTTTGTATGATATTGGAGCATGGCAGGAATTATTATGTTAAATACTGAAACCCAGAAGTGAAAGCACTAGTCTGGGATATTTAAAAGGGTAACAGCAAAGAATGCAGTCAATTCTGGGTATTTTATGGCACAGATTGTGTGATGATGCAAGTGATATAATGCAGTTTTGTCAACATATGGCAATCTCTCTCTCTCTCTCTCTCTCTCTCTCTCTCTCGTGTGTGTGTACTGGATGCTATTCTTTCCTCTTTCTCTCAGGCAGGACTTTCTTTCTGGAGTGTGATTCCCACCCCCAGTTGCCCCCCCCCCCCCCCGTGTGCTCATTAATTCTATGATCGCCTTTATAGATGTAGGAAACATCTAGAGTATGCAGTAATTCTGAGCTAGGGACCTGACATTCACTGCTCTTGATTTAATTAGAGGGACAGTAAGATGGAATTAATTAATTGTTTCCCTCCCACTTCCCCTATCCTCCAGGCGCCATTATGCACTCAGTCTGCAGTGCTTTGATCTTGAAAGAGATGGTAGGTTTTTGAAGGACTTAATTTGAGTGAGGGCTCACCCATGGTCACCCCCATAAGTTCTTTTGGGGGCCAACACACAGCCCTGGAGAATGCAGAGCAGCTACTATAAAGAAGCTATAGGTTAGTGCTGAGTATATCTCCCTCACAGTGGAGAAAACGCTGTGATCCTGTACATAATCAAGATTATGTGATAACATTTTCCCTCATCCAGTGGATACCTGAGTTAGTATGCTGTGGTACTCATGGGACCCCCCAAAAAAACCTCCTCATCCTGGCAGTGAGTTGTAAGGATTATAGCAAGAAAATAGATACAAAATGCTTTGAACATTTGAAAATGCTATGCCAAAGCTTTGATTAATTATCAGAGCAATCCTAAGTGTGTCTACTCAGAAATAAGTGCAATTGTATTTAGGGCAAAATCCAGAGTAACTACAGGAACTCCTTGCTCCAGTGTAAGAACAACTTACTCTGGATTCCAATATGAATTTCCTATAGGCCTTCACTAGGTGGTGCAATAACTACGGGTGCACATAAAGTCTCTTTTGTGCTCTTGTAGTTACTCTGGATTTGGGGGTTACTAGTGTGGTTAGGGTTGCAGCCTATGATGAAGATATGGGGCTGTTTACTTCATGATATTTATTCACTTGAACAATGGTTCCTGAATTATTTTAGCATCAAGACACATCTTAAAATGACATTTTATTGGGACACACCAAAGTTTACCATGGAATCAGAATACTTTTTTTCAAAAAAGAGATTTGGAAAGAAATCATATTTTATTGAATCAGATTACATTTTTTCAAAAAAAGATCTAGAAATAAATTCCTATATTTATACATCCTTGCAGTCTGCATTAGCTTAGCTCCTTACAGGGCAGTTAGTAACTTTTTTTAATGGCTTCAGGGCTTGAGGCAATTAGTTATCTGATCATCATCTTAACTAGAGATTAAACTGAAATAACAGGCAATTAATCTCCAGTTTGGATTTGGACTTTCAAATTTGATTTTGGGTAGTAAAAAATTGCCAACCTGTGGAACCAGATATTCTCTGGTCTCTGCTGCATTCAGGCGACAGGAAAAGGTGAACACAAGAGACACGAATGCAACTCAAAAGTAGTTGATATGCTTGGCATCTCATTTCCCCGTGATGCAGGCTGCTTGGGATGCCGGTCGTCATTTGCATTGGGAGGATTGGCAGGTTGTTTACAGTTGCAGCCCTTGCTCCAAAGTGCACTTCAGCTGTGTTTTCAGCAGCTCTGGATCTATTCAGAGTGCTGACTTGCTGATGGATAGAGAGAAGAGAGGGAAGAAGATAGCAAGGAGAAAAGTAGGGAACCTAAGTGATGATGGATAATATTCCATTAGTTGCCTCTAATGGGAGCTGGTGTTCAATTTAGAAGAACCTGCCAAATTATAGCATCTACTGGTAAACTTTCAAGTACAGGTTGAAGGGGATAGCTATGAATATATAAGCGGTTGTATGCTGTACAATGCGGCAATTTTTTTAAAGCTTCTAACATTTTTGAGATGTGGGGCCCAATTCTGAGATCTCAGTGCCAGCCGTATGCTGGTGTTGCAAATGTGCTGTAAATAAGGCACACTAGGGACAATCAGTGCTGGGTTAGGGCACCAGCTCAGCACCAGTGTAAGTATTTGTTTCCTAAACCTAAGGATCTAGTTCAGTAAGGATGCAGAGGTCACCATTTTGATGCTCAGCGCTGTTTGTTCCAATATTAATCCTTAGGACATCCAGAAAATAGATCTGGGCTCCAGATTAGGTCAAGAGCATACTGGGTTCCCTGTAGTGGTATCATTATTGTGTGCTAAAACATAGTCTGAGCATCAACCTTGTAGTAGCTTTTCAATGATAGTTGGAGTTCTCTCTGATTGTGACATTATCTTTGAACCTTGTGACATTATGTGACATTATGCTTTGAACCTTGGGAAATGTAGCATGATTGGTTACCCACTGGAGCCTTTGTCAGAATAAGAGGCAGCATCAACAGACAGGCCTTCTAGGGCATATGGTGGGGATTCACAACTGGATATCCCCATCCATCCCACTGGTTGGCAGAATAACAGGGAGGATGTGACTGATTATTACTGGTGGAGAAGGGAAAGGGCCTCAGTGTCGAGCCCTAGTTCTGCCTTTGTTGAGAATCCATGTCCTTCTCTGCTGATTCTGGAAGAAACACAGCTCTCTATGACATCCGCATATTCTGAGAAGATTCCTTCCAGAATCCAAATGTCATAGGTCTTGATGCTTTCCTGTCCTGACTCATATCCACATGAACCTTTCTTCAATCAGACCAGATCCTCCCCAGTTTGGGGTCTAACCTGAAGTTCACCCATCACAACTAACATGCAAAGCCAGCATTCCTCCTCTCTCTATATAGGCACAAATTGTGTGAACTCTGCTGAAGCCTCTTCAGGTTTCATAGTTAATGGCAGTGAACTTTGGAATAGTTCTGATTTGGACTCATGATTTATCATATGGATGGATATGGATTCCAACCCATTTTTATTGGACATCTTGTTCAAGCACCCCAAAAGAGATGTTTTATTTGAGAAGTCAACAAAGCCTATGGGAGCATTCATGTTTGGACTTCATTTTGAACCTTATATCTTGAACAGGCTGATGCTTTCAGTGAACTCAGTGCCTTACGCACAGACAGAAGATATTTGTTTTATCTTGCAACCCATTTAAAACAAGACTGTCAAGCCCTGAAGCTATTAAACCTGGCCATCCCTGACAGTAGCTCACCTAGCTTAGCTTGTCTGGAGAGATCCTAAGAATGGATGGGCTCTTTACAACCCCCTCCCAGTAACTTTTGCCTGTAAATTAACTAAACTGAAAGAGACAACACTTGACCCGGTGAGCTTAACAAGAAATAAATGAGAGAGGCCTTCAACAAATGTTGGTTTTTGGTGAAAGGATATAGCTTGGCACATCAGTAGAAGAAGAGAGAAAACTCCATGAATTCTGGAAGGTAAGATTTTCCGAATGAGTGATTGCTGCCAGGGTGCATTATTCTGCTGACAAAATACCTTGACAGCCTCCTCTCTTTTGAGATGGTGGGAATTGAAGTTGACATGATAAATGTCTCTCTGCAGGAGTGAGATCAGTATCCTATGATACATGCACTTGTGCCCAAGCTATAGTGGCATGTCATTGATCTTTGTCCACACAAAGAATCAAGATCAATAAGAAGATCCACCTTCCATCTCTGTAGAAGGTACAGTTCCATTTAGCTTACAACACAATCCTAAGCATTTCTTCTTAGAAGTACCGTATACTGCATTGTGTTCAATGGAGCTTATTCCCAGAAAAAGTGTGGATAGGTTTGCTGCTTTAGTTATTACTGAGGAGGCATAGCCTATACCTGGTCTGTTCCACTTCAGATTGCATCTAGAAATCTAGAATTTCTAGATTTCAGATTGCATCTAGAAATCATGTCAGGGAGCCTTCTGGCAAGAGTACTTCTGTTTGATGTTTAGTTCTTTACCTGATAAAAGGTTGTATTATTAAAAGCCTGGATATATTTTGTCTCTTTTCCTAGACAAGGCATTAAAGCCATTGTCAAGCTAATGATTTAATGCCCTTGATGACAAAACAATAGCATGCAGGATTGGGAAGTTGTGATGCTCTGTGCCAGTGGCATAATGTATATAGCATGCGATGTCTTGTGCCAAACCCTACAATCCAGGATAACTACAGGAGCACATAAGAGACATTACGTGCACCATAGTTACTGCACCACCTAGTGAAAACCTATGGGAAATTCATATTGCAATCCAGAGTAAATTGTTCTTACACCGGAGCAAGGACTACTTCTCCCCACCCCCGTGCCCTTCGATGCCAGCCAGAGAACACTCCCTGGCTGGCTCAGAAGAGTACATGTGTGGTTCCAGCTGAGCCACACATGAGCCCTTCTGTGCCAGGGTTTTTTTCCCGGATGGCTGTGAAGAGCCCTTTTGCATGATGACATCATGCCATATGGCATGATGGCGTCATGCATGCCATGGGCGCACAGCAGCATCACTACACCCCTGCTCTGTGCCTTAGAACTCAATCCTAACCGTGTCTACTCTTAAGTAAGTCCCATTTATTTCAGTGAAATTTACTCCCATGAATGTGTGTTTAGGATTGCAGCCTTTCCATCCCATATGCATCTGTTTCTGTCACATATGCACTCATACACTGGTTGCCATTTTGAACACAGAACCAAGAATGTCATAATCTAATTAAAAGACAGACTGTGACGTTCCTGGTTCTGTGTTCAAAATGGCAACCAGTGTATGAGTGCATATGTGATGGAAACAGATCACAGCTTAGATCTGAAGCTTAAACTGATGTCACTTCTGGCCATGATATCCATCCTAGTTTAGTGACATCACTTCTGGTGAGTCACAACAGATTGCTATACTAGAAAGTGGGACATGGTGCGAAAACATTTGAGATAACACTGCTCTGGTTCAAATCACAGCCCTTCCTTATGAAGAATAGTATCAGATTTGGGAAAGAAAAGAAAGTCTGCCACTGAGCTCCCCGGTTCACACTGTGTTTGTTTCTGACAAAATGCCGTCTCCTGCTGCTCATGTAAGCAGGCAGTACAATGATACGTGCAATTCGCAAGGTATTTATCCTGTGATTAGCACATGTAGAGGCACTTGTTTGGCTCTTGAACAGCCTATTGAGTTCTCCATCAACATAACTCCATCGTCATCCCCCCAAAGGTTATCCCTGACATTACATTGGGTCGAGCAGGGGCATGTTCGATCAGATGATTAATAGATACACGTGCCTGAGTGTGATATGATTTATTGCCACATCCCTGTTGCCTTGGCTAAAGCTTGCTTATTGTCAATGCAAGAGTGCACAGCTATTTAAAAATGATGGGCTTATTTTTTAAAAAACTTCCAGCCTGACTGCTATGTGCTCCAAATAGGTAGGTTTCCATAAAATAAGACTGCAAATCCACAAAATAGTGCCTTTATTTAGGCCATGTTTTTAAATAAAATAAAACCTGCTGGAAACAAGCAGTCAAGTCATGCTGGTCCATTCCTCAGAGTAAATTCTCCATTCCCGCAGCCATAGGTGTGGCGGGGAAGAACTATAGTATGCGGCTGGATACACAGATAAATTAAATGAGTTCTGCTTACCTGAAAAATGGTGTGGATGCTTCAGTGAGGCTGAGAATAATCCATGCATATATTGTGTGATATTGTATGACATGTGCGATATTGCAGGTGCAATGAGTGTGCACACATATTCTCTGCTGTTTGTGGCATGAGAGAAGCAGTGAAGAAAATGTTGATATGAGAGTTTCCTGATGAATCCCAGCCACAAACCATATTCAGATCATGACTCCATGTTCTGCTCAGATGGACCTATAACAAGAGAGGAGGAGATGTCCCAGCTCACAAAGCAGGAGGGGATGGGCAATGGAATAGAAGTGGCACGTGGGCCACCACCCAAATAAAATTAAGGCTACAATCCAGAGTAACTATGGGACCTTTTACATACAGTGCCAACTTGGGAAACCTATGGGAAATGCATAGAGCAATCCAGAGTAAGGGCAAAATCCAGAGTAACTATGGGAAGTCCTTGCACATAATGTCTCTTATGTGCTCCCGTAGTTACTCTGGATTTGGGGGTAAGTGCCTCTTATGTCTTCCTGTAGTTACTCTGGATTGTAGGTTTAATCCCTAATCCACTTCCTGGAGCCAACCTACCCTCCGCTCTCCAAATGTCTTGCTCATGCCAATTTGAATACAGCTTCCAAATTGCCCGTGTTTGACCCCCCCTCCTCAAAAAAAGTCGGCAAGCAGAGACACAAACCCCAAACTGAGTGGCATCTCCATTTCGTTCTGAGCAAAACTTCCAAGTCTTGAGTCACTTTCAGATTCAAAACAAGAATAAACCAAGTCTGTACAAGTCACCAAAAATGTGACTCATTTGCAACTCAAGTTTAAGTTTTCTGTGTTGAGTCTCCCATCCCTGGTGCTCGGAAAATGTGCATCAGTAATATTTTTTTGATTATTTTAAAACCTTACACCAGAAGAAAGTTTTATATGAGTGCTGATAGATGTTCATGGGCTGATACATCACTTCAGCCATCTCAGCATAATGTCATGATGGGGGAGCGGCTGGAATCCTGCAGAGAAAGATCTGCTCTTTTGCTGACTCGCCCTCCCTCACCAAAGGGTTTAAATGTCATTTTGAAATTGAGAGAATTAAAAGCCGAGTGTTAAAGTTGCCTGTTAAGAGAAATCTGACAGTAACGCTTAACTCTTGGGTTAAAAAAAACTTGGGCTATCGAAGTTTGTTTGAAAAAGTAACAATAAATGAGATAAGTTATCCCCAAGGAAGGGGATAAATTGGATTATATTGCAGGATGTTTGCTGTGTCTGGCTCCACACAAAAGGAGTTGTATATGCATCTGCGGGTGAGGCACATATATTTGTGCAATGCTCTCAAAAGAATATTTATATACATTGACTGTGGATGGTATCGGGCAGGAAGTTATGCAAAATCTTCAAATATAATCCTCTTAGTCAACCTACTCAAGCATTAAGGCAGTTGCATTTGTGTTTAGAATAGAACCCGTTTGATTGATTGTATTAGTGAGTAGGCGTGGGGGGGGGGGGGGCGTCTGTGTTTATATTTTGGATTTGGATATTTTGGATTTCACTCTTGAATGAAAATTCCATTTGCTGGCATGTTTTTGGAGCTCATTACCTATATATGAGCCTCGTTGATTCACAGGATCTCAGACACCCACATAACGAGGCCACATCTTCAGTTGTGCTGGGAAGAATCTGTGGGTGTTTCATTGACAGATGCCATCAAATCCCTCTGAGCTGTGCACCTTTTATTGACATCTTATTCTACCCATTACTGGTATTGGAATTGATCTTTTTGTTTTAAATCATTTTTTTCCTTTAGTGCATTACCTTTCTTTGTGTCTCACTTTTAAAAAAATAACCTGACATTTCATTTCAAGGGGGGGGGGGGTGTTGCTCCCCTCTCTCTGCAAGAGGCTT
This sequence comes from Cryptoblepharus egeriae, assembly GCA_030015325.1. NCBI lineage: Eukaryota > Metazoa > Chordata > Lepidosauria > Squamata > Scincidae > Cryptoblepharus > Cryptoblepharus egeriae. The sequence continues at coordinate 27,382,020 of JAREYC010000010.1, read as the reverse complement.
GACTCGTATTAATGTTAATGGGAGCTAGCATGTAAATTCAATTAGCACTAATGAGTGTTACTCCTATAAAGATTCCATGGATCAACGGGGTGTTCAGAACAAGTAACAACAGTGTTACCTATTGAGACTTTTCCCCCTGTAGGCACAATCCTAATCATGTCTACTCAGAAGTAAGCACCATTGAGTTCAATAGGACTTACTCCCAGGAAAGTGTGGTTAGGATTGCACCCTTTGTGGGTTTCAATGTCCTGCAGTATAAGGGGAATCCATGTTTCTCATCCCATCAGAGTACTTTTGATTAGTGGCCAACTGCATGAATCATGTGGCTACTGGATCCACATTCCAAATTCTTTATAGAACACATTTTCCCACTGAGAAAATGCAATGGTCTAACATGGGCAGATTGACCATATGACCACAAATTTCTGGATCTGTTCTCTTTTTTAGCCTCATGTTCAGATGTCCTCCAAAAGGGCTTCATTGTCCTCCATTTTGGCTTCATTTAGGCACTTTTCAATGATGTGCGGTACCCCATCGTGTCATATGTCATTCAATTCGTACTGAAGAGCAGAATCCAATGCAAAAATCATTTTTGAAATATCTCCTTCCTATCAAAAGTTATGGCCCAAAGACTAAAAATAAAAAATATGCATTGAGCTCTGTGGAATAGTGAAAGTGCCCAATATGGTGGGTTTACTTTTGAGTAGGCAAATGTGCCATTGTCTGTGGGAAAGGCCAGGCTGAGAGGAATCCAAGACCTTAGTCCTGCTTTTGAGGTTTGGGCATCTGGTCACCTTGAACGTGGGCAGCCCAAAACTAACCAGCAATGATGCAGTGGGGATCACATTTTTTCCCTTAACCCATATCTAGCCACAACTTCTGCAATATTTCCAGCTCCTTTAATAGGCTTCTTACAACATCTCTGTTTACATACACCCACCTTCTGGATTTCTCAAAAAGGCAAAGTCAACCTCTTCAGCATTTGTCCAAAGTGGACAGGGTCCACTTTGATCTGGATTGGAGTCTTCCAAACCATGGTTGACACAACACTGGGAAAACCTGGCTGGCCTATTGCAATGTCCTGTTGCCAGGATATTGCCATCCCATTGAAGTGGTACCTATTGATTGACTTGCATTTGCAAGCTTTCAAATTGCTAGGTTGCTAGGTTGGCAGGAGTTGGCAGGAGTTGGGACAAGTGACAGGAGCTCCCTCCATCTTGCAATATTTGGGTCTCAAACCACTGACCTGCTGATCTTTAGGTCAACAGGCACAGCGCTTTTATCCACTAAAACTTGATAGTCCCATCTTTCAGACATTTCATTCAATTCAAAGAATGTATGCAAGATTCTGGAACCCAGTTTTGGAAAGCCCAATATGGAAATGGCCACTGGGAAAGCCAGCAAAGGACAACAGTTTTCAAGTTTTAAAACTCAGAGGTTCACCCAGCTGCAAGCATAAGTACTCCCTTATCCCCATTGCTGACTTGATCTATAATGGTGATGGTGCACATTGCAGCACCAGCTCACTTTACCATACTGCAGACTGCAGCAGAGCCCAGGCAAAATGCATTGCAGCCATTGGCTGCTGAAGGGCATGGGGGTGGAGCCTGGCTGTTACCAGGCTTGTTTTGTGCAGGGAAGCTCAGTCGGGCTCCAGCAAGCGTCCCCCACCCTCCCTCCCTGTAGTGCAGCTTAGGATTAGCTGGTCGCTTTGGGGCCGGGTATGAATTTTTTGGATGCCACCTGATTGGCTTTTGGTGGCATTCTTTTTCGCCCATCCTGAGCTGTACAGGGGAGAGTTAACTCTAATTGGCTTTTAAGCCTGGTCACTTTTGGCAGGAGTCATGCAGAGTAGGCAGGATAGGCCATCAGTGTGCAGCCTTAGGTAGCAAGGGTTTGGCGGTGAGGAAGCTCCCTGTGATGCTCGTCTGGCTCCGGATGTAAGTCTGACGAACCCCCTTACCTGGATGGGAAACCTAGGTGCAGTGTCTGGCCGGACAGCCGGCAGCTGTGCGTCTGGCTACCTTGACCTTCGGGTTGGCAAAGACGGGCATCCTTGAACTCTGTTCAAGGAATGCCCTGAGCCAGGCTGGAATGCTCTTAACCAACTTTAACATTTGCATGGGGAACTATGCAGAGAGCCGCATCCCCTTAGACCGTACAGCTATTCGAGAGCAGTCCCTGTTTAATTTTAATATGTTAAATAAGCACTTTTGTCTGGCTCTATATTTGCGTCTGTCTGGGGTAATGGTTTTAAACACTGGGAAAGATTGGACAGGGTCAGATGAGAACAGTCCTCACTCTATCTCAGCCTATTATGGCTAATGCTTGAAGCTGTGACAAACCTCACTAAATTAATTTTTAATTGGCACTCTCAAAAAGAGCAAACATATATCTGGATGGGAGTAAAATCCCTCTGTTTTGCTCGCCAGGTCCCACCAACTCACTTTATAGTGCACGGTGCTACAGTTATGCTGTCAGTATAAATTAAGGTTAGGATTATGCCATTAGTACTTCCAAAGAGGAGAGGGGCACTTGCTCACCACAGTGAGGCTCCCTGCAAAACTTAGGCTATAGTCCTAAACTCTACTTAAGCTGACCTAACCCTAGCAAAGTCCTGTGCTGGCCTGGGGGTGCCACCAAGTGCAATAAGACACTTCTCCACCATTCCTGGGGGAGGTTTAGACCAGTGCACAGACATGCACTTACTTCCCTACACTACCACTGGAACAGGAAGACTGATGAGTTGTGCCAGCCTAGGTTAGGACTGCACCCCCTCTAGCTATGCCACTGATGTGGGTTACACCAATTAACAGTGCAGCTGAGGCTCACGTTATGGAATTCTCCATACAAAAAAGGTTTTATATAGATGTGAGTACATCACGGTAGCATATACTAGAGTGATATATCCAGGGTGATAGATCTAAGACCTTTCAGTATGCCCATGATTTGAAACTCCTGATCTTTCTTGATTTGAGACAGGATGGATTCATCTCCTCCATTTGTTGATCCAACCCAACAAAATAATAGAAGACAATTGTCATTTGAGATGAAGTGTTCTGAAATATGTCAGTTAGAGAAAAAGATACTAATGAAAGCCAAGATCTGTTGTTTTGGTTTTTTTCACCAAGATAACCACATTGATTGAAACAGCGGGAAAAGGTGGGCAGTGAATGTGATATTGTATTCTGATATCTAATGAATTGTTCTGTCATAAGCTCTCAGCTGAGCCAAAATGTTCCATCATTTTTTTCAACATTTCAACACAACTCTTCATTTCAAATTGTTGAGAACTGCCCCAATATGGACAATTGTTACACATGGGATTGCCGTAATTCTCGTCCATAAAATCGGAACAGGACTCTGTCCCATTTGCCAATATGTGAACACAATTCCTAAAATTGGGATTCTCCCTGTTTTGGGGCAGAGGGGACATATGAGAACTCTAGTTACACACAAGGTTTCTTATACATGTGCATGGAGCTCTCTAACATGGAATCAGATCTGTGGTGCATCTAGCTCAATAATGTTTTTACAGATGGACAGCAGCTCTCTGGAAATTCAGGAAAAAATCCTTTGAAGGGTGTCTAGTCCAACCCTCTGCTCTATGAAGGCAACAGCTAGTGGCAAAAGTTGGGAAAATCCTGCAATGGATTTGAATCAGTGGTCTCCAAATTGGAAACTTCTGTGCACTGGAAAACCTGTCCCCAGCATGAATGGTGCTTACTATACTGGCATGGTATAGTCCTTTTCATCGGTTGCAATTCTAAAGACACTTTCCTAGGAGTAAGACCCATTGAACCCAGTGGAGCTTACTTTTGTGAAGACATGGTTAGGATTGTGCCCATCCTCATACTGGGATAACACAGTACTCTGGGCTATGTAGCAATGGATTGCACGTGGATTTCTGGGCAACACAACTGCCGAGGGCATTGTGTGGTCCCAATCCAGGGATGAGATACAGCATACTGGAATGGTATTATTTATATTGGAGGAAGGATTCATCCAAACCCCAGATCTAACCCACAGGCCAGAGTTTGGACAGACCTGCCCTAGATAATCGGTTTGAATCCGTTTCATCCCACTTTCTCATTTTTCTGTGAGTCTTGAAAGGTTAGGGCTGACTTGTATTGTGAAAAAAAATCTGCTTGCAAGAAACACATGGTTGTGGTTGAGATGGTTGTGATTCCACTTCCTTGAGTTTTCCTGCATTTTCCATTGGGATCTTCCATTTGGAAATTGTTCTGCCTTTGGACCCATCTCTCCTGATCTTGACATCCACAAATCGAAATTCCATCAAAGGAGATGCTTCACCTTCAGAACAAATGAAGCTGCCTTGTGCAGAGTCAGGTCATTTGTCCATCTCGATCAGTATGTTTGACAGGGAACGGCAGTAATTTCAGAATTTCAGGAAGGATTTCTTTTCCCCCCATCCCTGCCTGGGAAATCTTTCTACATATGAGGACTTTCTACATATGTAGCAGGGACTCTGATCCAGAGCTGGGACCCCTTCCATGCATCACTGCAAACAAGGCTGGAGACTTTCATGATTAAAATAAATGTAGAATGTGAATAGGCCCCTTCCAGTTTGGTCAAAATGCCAAAAAGAAAGTGGAAAACTTTGCAGTATGGTTACACAAGTATGCATATCATACACTCCGAAGCAACGTAGTAGCTGAGGAACAATTCGTGCCTCCTAGATGCTTTCAAAAAATAAAACTGCAAGGAATCCAGGAGTGAGGGTTCTAAACTGCTTGTTTAGCACATTCAGTTTTTTTCTGGACCACATTGTGTCTTCCTTTTGCTTCCTGCAGTTTTTTTTCCCAAGGAGACACTCAGAGTTATAACAAGGTGACTTCAGGGATGACATTCTGCCAAGATTGCTTCTTCTGCGATAAAAAATTTGCCGCAGAATTCCAATTGTAGCCAAGTCTCGGGGGACCTCCGCGTTGGGTCCTTGAAATTAAAATGGTCCATTAGAGCCTTGATGCTGTACCCGAGATGAAATCATGGCTTTTACTTAATGTACAATTAGGACAGCACTGTCTTCTGGAGAAAAGAACCTTGATTCAAGGTAATATTCCCGGATTCCATTACAAGGCAGATAAAGCTGCTTGTTTCCCTCTTTTCTTATTGAGATATTTATCAGCAGCAATGTTGATAAAGAAAAGTTGGTTTGTGAAATTACTCTGCACATGATAAGATTTGTCTTCAGCAGTGGAAGCCAGCCAGCCAGCCACAGATTTCATGCGTGTAAGCATCTGCAAGCATCCCAAGAAAAAAGTAATTAGACACATAAAATGTTTTCCTGCTGTTGTTAGCTTTTTTATTTCTGTTATTTTTGATTTTTTATCCTGATTGTTAAAACTGCCCTTTTGTAAGCCTCTTGAGTCCATTGCAGTGGGCATAGATGTGGGCCATAATATATATCCTCTCTCTTTCACACATACACACAAATATATATAAGTAAGTATGTAAGTATAGTACTGAGAGACCTTCTTTGTTTTGCTCATCCTTCTGCTTTTGTACTTCTTTGATATTCTGGCTTAACTGGAAAATCCTCTAAAATTAATTCTGGAATTAGAAGAAGCACAACTCTCACTTCCTTGCTATAGACTTGCATCCCTTTTTCCTCTTCATCCAACAAACACCCCTGTTTTGCTTTAGTGGTCTGGAATGGCCCCAGAAGAGAAGGGCCGCAGGAACAGCACAGTGAGGTTCCTGCAAAATTTAGTGTTTGGTACTCCCTCTGTGGGACTGTGGGTGGCACAAGTGGTTAAGACACTGTGCCTGTTAACTAGAAGGCCAGGGTTCGAGACCCGGGTCGCCACAAGACAGGCTGAGCTCCTGTCCTTATCCCAGCTCTGCGACGCAGCTGGAACCAATTGTATTGGATTAGCCATTCCATTGGACTACTTCAGTGGCATGGAGAGGATGGATTTGCTGCTTGGGTAACAGTCTATCCTCCATATTAATCTACCCAGGCCTTTGTGCTTCGCATACAGCGTCAAGCACAATATCATAGTCTTTCAAGACTGATGGATGCCAATCAGTGGTGGGCTCCAGCAGCTTTGCACCTACTCTATAGAACTGGTTGTTAACAAGAGATAGGGCATATAAAGTTTAAAAATAGCCATTTAAAAGTGGCTGCCAGATGTGCATAGAACCAGTTGTAAATTTCTTTGAATCCCACCACTGATGCCAATACTACCCCCTTCTAGCTACTCCACTGCTCCTTGTTATCAATGCACTTGGGTATATTAATAAAACACAGCCAGACAAGCCTGATGCCAGGAAGACTAAGAAGGAACAGTATAGGAAGAAACGCTGGCAGAGTAGGGTGCCCACAACAATATGCTTCCTGATGGCTTCAATTGGCTCACGGGAGGACTGTCCCTGTGTTCTTCCATTCAATAACCTCTTTTTTTTAGTAGAGCCAGATGGTATCATGGTTAGGGAGTTGGACTGAAACCAGGAAGATCAACATTCAAATCTTCCTTGGCCATGAAACTTCCTGGATGACCTTGGACCAGCCATTCACTCTCAGTCTCACCTACCTGACAGGGTTGTTGTGAGGACAGCAGGAGCGGAGGACTTTGTTAAGCTGCCTTGGGCATTAGTGTTGGCATCGGAGAAGCAGGGTAAAAATCCCTTAACTAAATATAATTAGGAATTAGAGGAAAAAGTTATGACTTCTCTTTCTTCCTAAAAAGTTTTCTACAAAGAGGAACGGGGGCATGAAATAAGTTTGCATTTTATGAACTTGCACTTGAAACATCACAGCACATCACAGCGCATCACAGCGCAACACGACTGGTTTTCTAAACCTCTGGTTAATGAATGCAAAACGAAACATGGTTCATGTTTTGTAGGATTTTACAGATCATTAATGATATCATCAAAGTGCCCAGTGTTTAGTAAAACACTGGGAGCCCAATCCTATGTATGTCTATCAGAAGTACATCCTATTAGAGCCAATGTAACTTACTCTCAGGAATGTATGGATAGGAGTGGGCTTTGGATAACACACTTTTAATAATCCACTATTCCCATGAACATGCATCTCCCTATTTCTAGACAAGGCAGAACAGCCATAGCAAGTTTTGCAATGAATTTCCTCCTGCAGTTGATGCATATAGGCTATGTACACTTGAAATTGAGTATCAGAGATGCCCACTGCAAATTGTTGAAGTGTGCTTGTCTTGTTGGGTAGTGCTGGAGAGAGAGAGAGAGAGAGAGATTATCTGCAATGGGGAAAATCTCAATGATCAACTGGAAGTGTGTGTGTGTGTGTGTGTGTGTGTGTGTGTGTGTGTGTGTGAGAGAGAGAGAGAGAGAGAGAGAGAGAGAGAGAGAGAGAGATTTGAATGAATGAATGAAGGACTTGATGGTGTTCTGTTTCTTAAACAAAAACAGCAAGTGACCTTCATTCATTCCTCTCCCGGGATCCAGTGAAGAGGCTGCAATCTTAAAGCGTCTTTTGCTCTTCTGAATGTAGACCCGAGAGAAAAGAACACTTGATCATTGTCCTGTGATATAATCTGCCCTATGTGCTCGCACTCTCAAAAGCCCTTCCGTTATCATCTATGTCCACAAAAGAGGGTTATGAACAAAAGTGACAAGAAATTAAAAGGATATAGGGAAGAAGATCAGAAAGTGGGCCCTGTGGATTTTTTTTAAAGAGGCAAAATATCAGCCAGTGGGAGTGAAAATACCCTGTAGCAGAACAGTGTTATAAAAATTATAGAGCAGGGGGTGTATACATGGATCCTATATCCACGTATTCACTTATCTGTGGATCAGGTCTGCGGGGCACCCCACACATGCCCCCTGTATGTTCCTCCCTATGTGTGACCCCTCCCTCGCCTCTGGAAGATCCTTTGTGTCCAGGAGTTTAGAAAATCACAACTTATCAAGGGTCTCCAAACATTCAACTTCAGGCCTGAAGGACCTTTCACAATTGTGTAGAGGAGGAAATTTCAGCAGATGTAGCTTGTGATCTGTGAGATGAAAAGCTGCACTTGCTGAAATGTAGTCCTCTGCACAATTGTTAAAAGACCTGCAGCCCTTAAGTTGTGAGATCAATGTAGGTCCCCTAGAATAGATCAGCATTGTGAGTGAAGGAGAGAGACATTTTTATATTTATTTTTCCGAACACTGCGCATGAGCCCTATATGAGTATTTTTCCTAAACAAGTGGATCCCAAACTGGTGGGCTGCAACTCACAAGCCAGGAAAGCACTCAGCTTAGGCACCCTTAAAGGGCAGGGGCATGGGGTTTGCAGCAACACTATCCCCAGGATTAACTCCTGCTAACTGGGCAAGGGGCACTTTTTCAAGTGGGTGTCCTCCTTTATTAACAGGGGGAGAGTAACTGGCCCTACACACCCCAGCAATGTCTGTACAAGTGGCTTCTGTTGGTGTTCTTTTTGCATTGTGTGCCCTTTTGGGACAGGGACCCATTAGCTATTAATTAGCTATTATTTTTTCATTTTCTTTGTAAACCGCTTTGTTAACTTTTTAGTTGAAAAGAGGTAGATAGATAGATAGATAGATAGATAGATAGATAGATAGATAGATAGATAGATAGATAGATAGATAGGAAGGAAGGAAGGAAGGAAGGAAGGAAGGAAGGAAGGAAGGAAGGATTAAGAAGTGGGGGTTTCTGGCTCACCTGAAGCCAGTGCTGGCCTCCAGACAATATGGGGTGCCCTAAAGATTTGTTTTTAAAAATAGTAAATAAAAATTACAATTGGAAGCCACTTATAGTTTTGCAATCTCCCCCCTAATATATTCAGGAAGAGTGCAATGCAGGGTAGATTGAATTCAGAGAACAACAAAGGCAAAGAAGTGGAGACTGTGCCACTTTCCTTCTTTGCTCTTTCCCTGTTTGTAGATGGCCCCAAGTCAGGAACCCTGTTGTCAGTCATTCCACTAAGCTCAGCCAGTCCTTTTCTACCTCAATCAGTCTGTGATATGTGATTTTTCAGGGATTAACCAAATGATAAAAAAGAACCGCAAGATGTTTACAGTTATTTGAGCAGAGATTAGCCAATGCAGAAAGGCATGGCGTACCATTCTGGCTGTCAACAATTTCAAAATTGTAAAAGGCCCACCAACATTGCGGCGCATGGAAATCTCTTTCCTAAGGTCATCTTAATGCTGCCGCCACTTTCTTTGAAGAAAAAAAAATGTCTCTTTGGTATGCTTGGAGCCATACAGCACTTAGTCATGGTCTGCAGACCAAAAAGGCCAAACACTTACAGTATTTCTCAAGAGATATTAATACTTGTCTAAACAGTGAGCACACCAGTTCTGAGACTCATGGAACAGCACTGATTTGTTGCACTTCACCTCTTTCCCATGTTTAATGTCAATCATGAAACCCAACAAAGTTTGTTTGGAAATGAACTTGTTCCCTGGTTCTGTTCAATCAGGGTGATCAGATGCCCGGAAATTTCTGGATTTGTCCTTTTTTTTAGCCTCCTGTCCGGTTGTCCTCCAGAAGGACTTCATAGTCCTCCATTTTGGCTTCAGTTTGGAACTTTTCAATGGTGTACTGCATCCCATCATGTCATATGTCGTTGGACTCTTATTGAAGAGCAGAATCCAGTGCAATAATCGGTTTGAAATATCTCCTTCCTATCAAAAGTTATGGCCAAAAAAACTAAAAATCAAAAATATGCATTGAGCTCTATGGGAAAGTGAAAGTACCCAATATCGTGGCTTTATTTATCGTGAATAGATAAATCATGAGCATTTATCGTGAGTAGATAAATGTGCCATTGTCTGCCAGAAAGGCCAGGGTGAGAGGAATTCAAGACCTTGTCCTCCTTTTGAGGTTTGGGCATCTGGTCACCCTGCATGCAACTGAAATGGTCCTCTCTTGCATCTTGGACAAGTGTACCCCAGAGGGTTAAGAAAGGGATCTTCCTTAGTAATGTCAAATGGCAGAGAGAGCAGTACAAAAGGAGATGGTCCTTCAGATGTTTTGATCCCAGGAGCTTGAGGGCAAGACTTTGAAACTTGTCTGAAAGTGAACTGATCAAAACTTGGCATCCATCAGTCTCAAAAGACTATGGTATTGTGTCCAATGCTGTATGCGAAGCATGAATCCCTGGGTAGGTTAATATGGAGGATAGTCTGTTACCCAAATAGCAAATCCCCCTCTCCATGCCACAGAAATAGTCCAATGGAATGGCAGAGCAGATATGATTCCACCTACGTCACAGAGCTGGGCTAAGGACAGGAGCTCACCCTATCTTGTGGGGACCAGGATCTCGATCCCGGCCTTCTAATAACAGGCACAGTGTCTTAACCACTTGCACCACGCAGAGTGAACTGATAGGGGAACTGATATAAACACATTCAAAAATACTACAGAGACTCAAGATTCAGAGACCCAAGATACAGGTTGTGGGGAACCTCATGGCAATTGTTGGTGGGACTCAGTGTGCCAAATAGTTCAGCGGGGTGGGACCCCTGATTAGTGAGAACTTGTTGGCTCTCAACGCCAACCTAGATGAGATGTGTTAGACCCATGATGGGATCTACTATCTTTTTAAGTTTCCATCAAAGAAACACATATGGCAATGGATCCCAGATTTACCTGGGCAATTCTGGGGCACGTATTCCTGAGGGTGAGCAGATGGGGGGAGCAGGTGACAGTGCCAGGACCTAGCATGCCAGATCCAAGCCTTTTTCCTGGACTAGCTGGGCCAGCCCAGGGCTGCTCAGATTTGCACAGCCTTTTGAGGTGGTACAGATCCAAACAGCCCCACTGAAGCAGCCTGGGATGAGGGGAAATATTTCCCTTTGCTTCAGGCTGGTGCAAAAGTAGCCCAAAATTTGCACTGGATGCAGAGCTGGAATGTAGCATGTCCATGCCAGTGTGGGTTAGGATTGTGCTGTAAAACTTTTTTCTCCAGCATTTGTTGCTGCTCCCGCTACTTAATCTGGCATTAACATGGTTCTCATCTTTATAATATCAATTTGTTGCAATCCCTTCTCACTAATCATGTTTGTTTGAGTTGTGCATTAAACATCCCGGCTAAAGAAGATCTCTCTCTACTACAGCTGTTGTTTTCAGTTCATTACCTCCCCTCCCCCACTCCAAATCTTATAAAAAGCAAGATCTGTCTTCATTAATTAAATGTCGCTGACATACTCCCCTGCAAATATGTCTTGGACAGATTCTGAATATTAAACCACTTTGAGGAGGGGGAAGGCAAGATTAGACCACTGGCAACGTTGACAGGTAAGGCATGGATAGACTCGGATGTTCTGGGCTTCTAAGTATCTCTGACAGCACTGTCGGGAAGCGTATCTCAGTGCCGTGCCAGTAAGAATCCATCCGAGTAAAGTAGATAATGCCTCTAATTAGATAATTTTAAAGCTAAATTGTCACCTAAGTATGTTGAAACTTTAAGCATAAAACCAGGGAACAGATAATGACGCTTCTAATAAAGCGTTTCAGGGTAAAATGAAGACATTTAAAGGTGAGTTTTATTTTATTCCCGCTCCCCCAAAGCAACCTATTTCGTTTTAACTAAAGTCACAAATAAGGTTTTGTAATGATGGTCCCAAGGGATTTGAGAGGCACTGTTTAGGCCTCACTTCTGGAGATGGTGACAAAGAAAACCAGCCTAAATATACCATGTGCTGCTGTTCCAGAGGTCACTGGAGAAAGCATTTTATTTGACCAGGCTTTCATTTGACCCAGTGCTTTTTTATAGAAATAAAAGTGGGGGTATTCACCATGAAGAATGGAGGTACTCACCAAGATGTTATTTGTAATCATAGGCATGGGGAGGGGGGGGGCACAGAGGCAGGGCTTCCAAGAGAATTTTTTAAGGCAATACAAAACCCAATTGGGGCCCCTAAGACTTGCAAAATTATTTTGAAATTTAAAAAAATTGAGGCTAATTAATGTGCAACAAACTTCAACAAGTGCTCATTTATTGATCATATAAAACATTATGTTAAAACATACCGGTATTCAAGTAATGTAACAATATAATATACCGTATTAATTTGTTAGTAACAAACACTCAAATGGTCCTTCAGTCTTGGGCCCCTCCGTAGCTCTCGGGCCCCAGAACAATGTACCTGCTGGACCCCCCTCTCATAGGCCCTGCACAGAGGTGCCAGTACTTACACAGAGGTACTGGTGAGAACCCCATCAAAAAGACCCCTTTCATTTATAGGGCTTAGCACCAGCTTATGTTTTCAACACCATAATTGCTGCAGCCTTTTTCATCTCCATGAAACCCAAGAGCAGAAGTGGGATGTTGGCTTCCAGCCCTAGTTCTGATACTTCAAGTACAACCCTAACCTTGTCCACTCAGAAGTAAATCCTATTATATTCAATGGGTCATACTCCCTGGAAAGTGTGTTTAGGATTGCATCTTTCCTGACATTTGTTGTCCGTGATTGAGAACAGTGCCGGGCTAGGTGAGTAAAGGAACATTTGCTCCCTTGCCCCAGGGAAAGCCTTGCAGCCACTTTCATGCAACTTGGGCCTGCATCAGCAAAATCAGGGCAGCTCTGTGTTCTCAGATTAGGCATGGGAAGGGAGAGTTTGAACTGGGGGAAATCCTTGTTTACAGCGCTAGCCATTAGTCACAATTCTATGTCAGCTTTCTGTAAGAGGAAAGTTTGATTCATCTCAGTGACTCCCCTCCAACTCTTGGCCCACCAGTCTTCTGTAGTCCCAGCTTCCTTTGGGAAAACTACAGGTCCAACCTTGTTATATACAGATTTTCTTATACACAGAGTTGACTCAACCTGATTGACCACTGCAAATCACAGTTTTAAAAACTGCTTTTCTACTGTTGTAGAGAGGCAGTCATGCAAGCAGTCATTCCGTTCTTCAGTCCCAGATCCAAACTTGTGCAGCTTTTGAGTGGTCTCTGTTGCCCCTTATTCAGTTAGGTGCAACACAGGAGTAAGAAACTTGGCAATGGGTCTTTAAACCTATTTTTTCATTGTTTTCTTTATAGATGGATTTTTTTTTATCGATTGGAGATTCTGGAATGGAACCCTAGTGGATAATAAGGGATACCTGTATAAGCCCTACATTTGAAGTATGAGGTTCATTTTATAGATCTGTGCATATATTTTTAATGGATCTTCACCATATTTTACAATACTACTCTGTATCCTTTAGGAGTCTCCGTCTCCTCTACTGTTGTTAGAATCATAAGGTAACCACATTATGACAGTCAACTTTGGAAGAAAAAATACATTTTGTTAAATACGGACAGAGAAATAGACATACCCCTAAATCCAGAGTAACTACAGGAGCACGTAAGAGACTTTACATGCACCCATAGTTACTACACCACCTAGTGAAAACCTATGGGAAATTCATATTGCAATCCAGAGTAAGTTGTTCTTACACTGGAGCAAGGACTCCCCGTAGTTACTCTGGATTTTGCCCTTAGGACGCAATCCTTCCCAATTTATGCCAGCATAACTCACCTGTCTGTCTCCTTGTTCCCTTTGTATAGAGAGGCTGGTGCATGTCTGTGCACCTGCCAGTCCACCCAGGAGTGGGTGCAAGCCAGTTCCCCCCCAGCAACCCCAAGCCAGCGGAGGACTTGTTCCAGGATTTATGCTAGCCTATCATTGCAGTATCAATTTTGTCAAAATTTCCACCACAAATGAGAGAGGAATCAGAATTTTTCGTCTATTATCCCATTTATACCTTGTGTTCCACTGTGCTCCATTGTGTTCCATTTGTGCTCAGGCATAAATGGTTTTTAATATTTGCTCAAGTGTAAAATCTTTATTTATTCCCCCATCCTTTAAATAAATGTATTCAGTTCGAACAGGGGTGTATTTCAAAACTTCATATTCGCTATATACAGTATATTTTATTTTTTTGAAAAGGTAAAATCTGTTCAGAAGAATAATGTGGCAAAAAAGAAAATAGATGGTCTTCAAGTGTAAGTGCTGTTAATGCATTTCAAAGTTTCTCTTCCACCACATGCTGAGATGTTTTTTCCCCCCTTGTTTCTTCCCTTGCTCTTGTTACTTATTTTCCAGAACTCCTGGCTTATAAGTGCACCAATGAGATTTGTGTTTTTAAGCTTTAGTATCATTTTGAATGAGCTTTTAGAGCCATTTAGACATAAAGGTCAATTTCTAATTCCATGTTTCAGCTAAAATTGCTGGTTCGTTGCAGAGATTATGGAGGAAAGACAACTTGCAAACTTTTTAGAACATCTAAACAGCACATAGCACAAGAATACAAAAATGCACATTTTCATCAGTCTGAGGTCTTGTTAGGGCTGTGGTGGCTCAGTGGTTAAAGACGCTGTGTTTGTCTATGTGATCCAAGTACAACACAACTGAGTGTGCATCTGTTATAGGCCAACCTACCAGTTCAAAAGCATGTAAGTGGACAGTAATAAGAACCGAGTTCAGTCCATCAGCAGACTTTCAGTTGCTTTTTGGAAGGTGGTAAACAGGAGAGAATGGCATACTGTTTGAATGGCATTTTATTGTCTATTTTATTGTCTGGTTTATTGTTTTTATCTAGTTTTAATTAATCATAATTTTATCTTCGCTGTATTGACTTTTAATGGCTGTTAGCTACCTTGGGTGTCCTTTTAGATAGAAAGGCAGGGTATAAACAGACAGACAGACAGACAGACAGACAGACAGACAGAAAGAAAGAAAGAAAGAAAGAAAGAAAGAAAGAAAGAAAGAAAGAAAGAAAGAAAGAAAGAAAGAATAAATCCACTTATTGGATGGGTTAAGGTCTGGAGCGCTGTCCAAAAGTGAAAACCATTGAAAAGTAAAACCAGATCTTTTTCAGCTTTCACATGCAAAATGGACACAAAAAAGACATAAATATCACTTGCAAAAGCCTAAATAACATTTTTTATTAACTCATAGCAAAAATACATAACAAATTATGGTAAAATGAACAATGAACAAAGGCATTTGTGGGCAATGAATATCTTATGTTTTTGAAAGATGGTCAACGAAGAAAGGAAATGCCAAAAACAGTTTGATCACCATGTCATGCAAATCAATATTAGAAAAGACAATTTTAGCCTGTAGACCAACAGAGAGAGAGATTGAAAAAGTGGAGCATGTGTTGAATGAATGAGTCCAGGGAATAATGGAAAGGTATTGAAACAGTGAAACGGTCAGAAAATGAACTGTCAGAAAGTGGGGAATGCCTGTGCTTCTTTTCCTCTATTGCTTCCCTGGCACAACTGGCATTCAGAAGGCTGGCCAAAGCAATTATAGGATTCGGCATAAATCTACTAATAACTGAGATTGAGTCAAATGGGAAACACACACACATCCACGGAACTCAGGTGTACTGCAGTATATCAGATTTAGTTCACAGCATAACAGTACTCAGGAAGCAAAGAGAATGTAATTCAATTATGTGGGTAGCGAGAGGGAGGTACCAATTTTATTTCAGAGAGATAATTACAGTGTATCATCTGGAGACATTCCTTATATTTCCTGCTATGAATATTCCAAAACACCTTGAAAAGCGGAGTCAGCTTCGGTAACACATTTCATGTACTGTAGGTGTCGCAGGCAATTGGGAAGTTCAGAGAAGCCAAGTTCAGTGATATACTTTGCAAAACTGTATGCTGACAACTCAGCCCTCCACAAACCTCATCAGGGTGTGCAAGCTTACAAAACCTCTTTCTCCTGAGTCAGGTACCTGGTCCATCCACTGACTTGGAGCTGTTCTCCAGCATCCCAAGCATCCTCATCCTCTCGGGAGATGCTGCTGGTAACTAAACTAGAACAATAATCCGCAAAAGATACTGAATTTAATTCAGCCTCCTGGAATCTGCCTGTCCAGACATGTTGAATAGGCAGAACGTAGCATGGCTGCTGCATTGAACCAAAAGGACCACTCACCAGGCAAAGAGGTCCATGTGGACACCAGATTCAGCCCCCAGGCCATGGTTTGCCCTCTCCTGGAGTAGTCAAACCTGCTATGTTATCAAGTCAAAAAATGTTTACTTACCTGAACATCTACAGAAAGATTCCTTTCTTGTTTTATCTGCTCTTTTTTATTTGGAGGGAGCCATACTTGACTTTCATTGTTAAACACAAGTGAAAATATGCCTGCACCTCTTCAGAAATACAAATCTAATTATATTCCTATTTGCATATCAAAGCAGGTTGCTATTAATGTAACGGTGGTCTGCCAAATAGCCATCCATCTTAAGAAAAAGAAAAATTATATTGAAAAATAATTCTGAATTGTCTCCTGATGTAAATATCTCTAATTGATCTGCATTGTGCCAGAATAATAATTGCCTTTGCTAAGCTTGGACTGCTGTGCCCACCACACTCTTTTGTGGGTAAAACTGATCTGGCCAGTCTTAAGTATGCAATAGTTACACCTAGATTGGTTCACTGCAATGCAACTGATGTGGAGTTGCCATTAATGGGGCTCTTGTGCATTCACCTAGTGCAAAAATAAGGAAGCACCTGTGGTTTGGAGTATCTAATGCCCATTTTGTGTCAATTCTGTTGAAGTACAGTTAAGGGCTCAATTCATGGTGTCAGTGCTTTTTAACTATGTATATAAAGATTGTAAGGGCAGTACTTTTCAACTGCTGGTGCATGTACCACCAGTGGTACTTGATGTTGTATGTGTTGTACTCATAGGATCATAGGCAGCCTCATACTGCTGTTTATCATAAATTAAATTGTTGATCTCGCTACCAGGCTGACGGTATGCTAAGCTAAGCAGGGTATGCTTAGCTAAGGGAGGTGCAGAAGGTAGCAGTTGCACCAGGTAGCAATCTTTAGGAGAGAAACAAGCTGAGCTTGACAATAGTGGCTAAAATTGTGAAAAATGGGGAATGTATGAATACTAATACCATCATGTTATATATTGTTGGAAAGGTAATTTAATATGGAATGCAATGAAATAAACTCACTGGAGTATTTTATTCTATCAAACGTTATGGTCAATTAACCAGAAAATGAAAACACAATTATTACTGGTACAAAAATGGGATTTTCTAAGGGGAGCATGAGGCTGATTGCTTCAAGAGCCAGTGAAATGTAATTACTATACAGTATGAAAATAATGCTGCTGGCCACCACATTCGGGGGCCGGCTGGTTTGTGTGTTTGTCCCCCCCCACCCCGTGAGGTGGTGCAGCCGGGGGAGATGTGGAGGCAGCCGATTGGCTGCCAAGGGCAAAGGGGGCAGCGACTGTGGGACGTTGGGGGCTCCTCCCCAAGGCACCCCTGTCGGTGCGAGAGCTGTGTCCCCTCCCCCCCTCCCTGGTGCGGTTTAAGATTAGCTGGTCGCACTTCGAGCCGGGTAGGAATTTTTTGGGTCCCTGCTGATTGGCTCTGGCTGGGATTCTTTTTCGCCTACCCTAAACTGTGCTAGTGTTGATGGGGGCGGGGGGTTTAATTTTTTGTTCCCATTATGGCAGGGGTCATGCTGGAATAGGCAGGATAGGCCCTTGGTGTAGCCTGAGACAGCAAGGGTCAGTGTAATGCATAGCGGGCCTATTGTATCCCTATCCGGACATAGGCCCAGGCAGCTAGCCCTGCACCTGGAATTTAGGCAAAGTCAACTAGTTGACCGAGCGTCCAGCTGTCTTGACCTTCGTGTTGGTGTTGATGGGCACCCCCAGTGCAGGGGTGTGACCTGAGCCAGGCTTTTGCCCATCCCTATTTTTGTAGCTACCAGCACAACTTAGTTAGCAGTCCCCTGCTTTAATGGTATTTAAAATCAGTTAATAACGTGGCCCTTTAATTCCACATCTGCCTCCGTCTGCTCATTTGCGCCATGGGGGATAATAAGATGCAAGTATCCACTTTTCACATTTGTGCTTTACACATTTTCAGCTATGTGTGTCTACTCAGGAGTAAGTCCCATTTTAGTCGAATAGGGCTTACATCCAGGAAAGCGTGGATAGGTTTGCAGCCCTAGTGTAATTTGGGGCTTAGCCATGAAGTTCAGACGATGATTGTAAGAATGTCACAATCACTTAGCACAGTTGTACTCAAGTGGGGGTTACAACCTTGGGTCGGGGGGGGGGGGTTGCAAGAGAGTAGGATCCAGCCTCTTGGAATCTAGCACTGGGCTTTCCTAAGTCCCAATTAACTCAAATGAACATGAACACAATTGGAACATTGAACACAATGGGACTTACTTATAAGGAGACATGGAAAAGCTCTGGCATCACAATGATGTCACATCCCACTAAATTTGACAGTGGGTCCTGGACAGATTTTTAAGGGAGGTCCCACGCTGGACTGCCTGAGTACTACTGACTTAGCAAAACCTGTCCTGTGGGAGAGCTGAGAGGAAATGTGCTAAGTATGTCCTTGAAGGAAATGTGATGAATAAATGATATTCTAGTTGGTAAGGTAAATGTAAATGATTTGACAATTTAACATCATGTTCACATTGCTACTAAGGAGCAATATTTTGCATGCAAGCTAGTTAATTAGAGGGCAAGTTTCTTTAAAAACAGATCTTAATGATGTATAGGATGGTGGTCTTCAAAGTGGGGGTCATGACCTCCCCCCAGGGGGGGCACAAAGGCTGAGGGTTCAACATCTTGAGGTCCACCATCTTGAAGTCCACCATCTTGAGGATGAGAGTCCACCATCCCCAGATCAAAGTGATCCCCCAAGGTCACCATGTGTGTGATCCCAGGGAGTGCTGCCCAGACAAAACCCCACCCCACAGAACTGTGCACTACTTTTTCACTGACTGACCCATTAGAGTCAAACAATGATGTGTAATGTATATGGGCAAAGTGAAAGGAAGCATTATTTATAGGGAGTTGGCGAAAGCCGAATCAGGTCTTTGATCCATTGGTAGTCTCAACATGTACTAAAGTTTAATCAGGGATTGAACTTAGAATCCTTTCCATGAACTGCAGGTACATTGTTCTCATTGTGCTGTTCCCACTGTTCCCACAGCTCTTCCTGTTGTGGTAGGAGCAAAACCATGTTTCTGCCCCTAGTGACCATTCTTCATTTGCCATCATGAATTCTGTTTCTTGGTCCCACAAGCATGTGACAGATTGCAGGCAGCTATTCTCCTTAGCGTAGGAGTTTCAAAATAATAATATAAGTGGTAGTATCGAGAGGTGCCACAAAGTACAGTGTAAGCACTCCCTCACACACACACTCGGGGGAGTGACAGCAATGTGCAGATGCGTGCCAAACCAAATGCTGTCCCCTGTGCATTGCCATTGCTGCCCAGAATGGCCCTGACTGCGAATGGGCAGGGCGCTTACATGGCACATTGCAGTGCCCGTCGTACTTACTGTCCCCCCACCAAGTGAATTGGCATAGTCACCCTATACAACTGAATGTAAGCAAATTGTGGGATAACCCCGAGAGAAATTTTACCTAAATTCAACACAAATGCCCTAGTGCTTGCTAAGGCAAAATACCTGAGAATGATCAAGGAGAAAACCCCACATATCTCTAAAAAAACAAAGAAATGTTTTGGAGAGAGGGTATTCTATATATCGATATACCCCTGTCTCGTCTTAAAGGGTGGGGATTACCCAGAGGACAGGGTTTTTGATATATGGTCAGGCTTGCATGTCAGAATACACCCCTAGACACTAGTATTTTTGCATTGATGATTTTTTAAAAGAACAATCTTCTTCCTTTTGTTATGAGAGACGCTCTTGCATGATTGTAAATGTCTATAATAAACTGGAATGGCAACAATTTGCCTGTAAATACTTTGCTATAAATCAGGTGTAGGTGTTTTTTTTTTAAGGCTTGTATGTGCATATGCTCGGAAAGTCTGCTCCATGCACTTAATTACAAAGTTCTTCTGCCTGTTTCAGTTCTTCATTTTGCTGATTAACCCAGCCGTCAAAATAATTTTAGCATACCAGATTGTTCCTAATATAAATACAGGATCATGAGATTGGGCCCCCCTCGCATAATGGTACCTGAATGAATGTTAACTGTAACTCCAGCTATAAAAGTAGATAAAGGAGCGACGTAATGTACAATTTCCGACCACATAATGGTAACTCTGAATAACACATGCTCCAGGAAGAAAAGTAATTTAAACCATATTACAACAAATGCCATATTTCAAAATGGAATCTATCCATCACAAGCCGGATGGAAGTGTTAGTGTGCTACAATAAGTCTAAAGAAGGTACTTAGAAATTCCTGCAAGGAGTCCATTAAAAATAAATTGATTGACTTAATTTTGGGACAAATTGTAATAAATTGTAAGTGACAGTTACACAGGAGTTTTTTTCCCCTCCCATTTTCAGTGTACAGGAACCATAATTACAGATTTGTTAGACAGGCATATTTTAAGATAATAGGAAGAAGCTACTGTTCATACATATCATTGCTATCAATCGTATTATTCCCATCAGTCAAAAAAAAAGAAAACTTTAAATTGGGGTTTTAATGTATTTTTTTACCTCTTGGGCTGATTTACAATCTTGTAACCAATTCAACATTGAAAACCTAAATGGTTAAGTGGCAATAAAGGATATTAGAAAGTGGCCCATTTATTCCTGCATTTGCACTTCAGTACTTAAAAACTGGAAATCTGTTAGGACAGATATTAAACTTGCTTTCTTTTTCCTTTCTGCTTTATGGATAATTCAGATATGTTCATGTATATTTCATGCTTTTGAATGAAGAATTACTAAAAGGTAGAGAACTCTCTCTCTCTCTCTCTCTCTCTCTCTCTCTCTCTCTCTCTCTCTCTCTCTCTCTCTCTCTCTGTTATAGAAGGAGGGGTGGGAGATGGTTGACATTTATCAGACTAATTTCAAACCAAGGAGAGGCATTTCAACATGAGATAAGACTTTGCAGTGCTACTTGTCTGAACAGCTTTCTGTAAGTAAGAGCTTGTATAGCAACTTGTATCTTATTGTGTAGTTCCACATCGGCTCAGAAGCATCTTCATTTAGTACAGGGGAAGGAAATGTCCAGGGCATGTCTGAGGGTACAAGATGCAATAAGCTTGACTAAATGAATCCAGTCTCGGACTGGTCAAAGCCTGTATTACATTCCACAAAACCTTATGTACCTCTCTAATGTATGTACCATTCAAATCACACACACACACACAGACACACACACAAATATACACACTTCCAACTGGTCATTGAGATTCTTTCCATTGCAGCAAACGGAGAGGATGCTCTCTCTCTCTCTCTCTCTCTCTCTCTCTCTCTCTGTACTTATATACTGTATAAAATCAAAGAGTCACTGACTCACTGACTTGCTGACTCATCAGCACCCAGCCAAAACCTCAGGACCTAGAAGCATGATGTAGGCACCCACTTAATTTTTAAAAATTCAAACCAGAAGAGGGTGAAAAGGAGTGCAAAGTATTTTCATCTCTATACTTAACATTGACGAAACCCTGACTCTTCAACACACTGTGCCTGCTGCCCACAGGTGCTTGGTGGTGCTCACTACCGGGTGGTGCCTAATGGCACCTGCTACCAAGTAGTGCCTGCTGCCTGGTGCCCAGTGCTCAGCAGGGATTTATGGTGCCCAGTGGTGCCCTCTGCTGCAAGTTCCTTCTTTCCGCTGCATGGATACGCCTGGTGGTGCTCACTGTCTGATGGTTCCTGGTGTCTGGTAGTGGTGGAACATTGGAAAGGACAATAGGTCATCTAGTCCAACCCAATTCTCTCCGCCTCCCCCTACCCAAGTGTATGAAAAAATTGCTCATGAAATTTAACTTGATTTTCTTTGAGAATCTTCATCTATGAAAGGCAGCAGCATACCAGATCTTTCTGGTGCCCAGTGTTGGACAACATACAAAAATGTCATGCCCCTCTTCATTTCACCATCCCCAGGCTGCGCCAGACATGCCCCCCACTTCTGGAACAGCTCCAGCTTAGAACTATTTGGAGACATGAGAGGATGTGTGAATGTAATTCAATGTGCTCACCACATCTAGTGATGAGAGTTGCACACCACAGATGATGAGAAACATCTGGAGCACCACAGGGAAGGTGGAGGTTTTTCCACCATGCCACCAGCCCTGTCACCCTAATTTCTGCTCAGTTGGCACCTACAGTACACCCACCCCAGTCACCTTCTTCGTTTCTGATGAAAGCTTCCATTTTTTTCCTCACCAGTGTGTACTGTCCACTGTAACATTGCATCACCAGATTGGCACTACAGTGGAAGGAACACCTCATGATGGGGTAGTCCACTTCAAAATAGGAAAGAGTCCAGGACAGGGTTTATCTAGGACCCCTTTCACAATTCCATTCCCATTTCAAATGTAACTTCTAACTGCCTCTGGGACACATAGTCAGCCAGATTTACGAGAGGTTATGTGGGGGGCAATCGAGGATGGCCACTAAGGTAGAAAAAGTGCAGTTGAGATGCTGGAAAGGGGTGGTGAATGTTGTTATATTGTGCCTACGCAAGCAACAGCTGGGGGCTGTTACTAGTTTTACATTAAAGCACTAGGATGAAAGGGACATCTCAGCTCCCTGTCCCTGAAACTCTCTCCCCATCCCCTGAATGGTGTGCCAAATCAAAGCCTTGCAAATGGCTTCATTATTATGTATGAAGACATAAATGGACTCTCTGCAGCGCCAGACCTTCCTTTTCGAAATCCCCCATTCAATTATTGCCTATTGTAGGGATCCTTTTACTTATGGAATCATTCAGAAAAGAAGGTGATCGAAGGGCTTGCAGATTAACTGATGCAATTTTATAAATAGCTACTTCACTGCCTACCCACTAAATTACTGTTCTCATTCTCCGTAACTATTTGGACCCTTTTACTTCAGTATTTGATAGACAGATAAAGGACTGTGATAACGTAAATAAACCCATGTCATAAGTCAAAGAGGGTGGGAAAAGAAAAAGGTTTTGGAGGATATTCCAAGACTGGGAATAAGAAGTGTTTGATGGAAGGTCTCTTAGAGCGGGGGTTTCTAAACTTTTCAGCCAGAAGGCTACATGAAATACCCGGTGTAATGGCAAGAGCCAGAAAATAAATTTAAATAAAAAAATTAAATAAATGCATTAGATATAAAACTTAGATGAATAAAAAATTGGACAATGAATGGGCTCAGATGTCCAGGATTTCTCGAAGCACCAACACACTTCACAGAAATAAAGCATGTACTCAAATGGACCCCCATTTCTAATGCCTTCAGATGACAAAAGAAGTTACTTCTGGTTTTGGGAAAATCTAGGAAGTTGGGTTTTTTGGTCCTCAGAATATCCTCCAGAGCACAGCTCTGGGTGTGTTCAGTCAACTGGGACAGAGGCTTGTAGGTTTCCAAAGGCTAGCCATGGGCTGGATAGAAGCTTTCCAAGAGACACGTCTGTCCGCAGGACTAGGGTTTGGAGACCACTGACGTACAGCACAATCCTAACCATGTCTACTCAAAACTAAGCCCCATTGTGTTCAATCGATCTTACTCACAGGAAAATGTCTTTAGGATTGTAGCCTTAGAGCACAATCCTAACCATGTCTACTCAGCTGTAAGCCCCATTGTGTCCAATGGGTCTTACTCCCAGGAAAGTGTCTTTAGGATTGCAGCCAAAGTCTTAGAGCAAACAGGCCACCTGTTGGATTTCAGCCCTGTTCAGAGACAATCAGGTGATCAGGCCACTAGGCAGACTGGTTATGGTGTGGTCTGGCAAACCAGCTTGCTACAGAGGTGACTGGAGATAAACTGTTGATCAGTTTCTGAAGCAGGTAAAAGAGAGGGGCACAAGGCTTTTCTTCACTACAAGCCTTTCCTCCTTTTTCGAGCTGGATGATGAACTCTGAGACTAGAAATCTGTGTTTGTCATCTTTCCTTCCTCCCCATAAAGTTGCACGTTGACTTTTTCAGATCAGTTTTCAAGGAACTGAATGGCAGAAATAATATAGGGAGCAATTGCACGGCACAGTTTGAGTGTGCAAAAATGCTTCATGTGTATCATCAAGATGTAACCCTTACATAATCCATGGTATGTTAGGTTTACTATTCCCATTAAGACAGATGCCGAAAACTTGTGTGGAGTGATGACCTTGCCTACTAAATTCATGGCACAGGCAAGCTTTGAACAAAGAAAATCCAAATTTTCAGATCAGTCTTTGAAATGCATCACCACACAAGCTCTTCAAGAAAAAAAAGGTCGTTTGTAGGCCTTTCGAGTGACTCAGGCTGCAATCCTAACCATGTCTACTCAGAACTATGCCCAGAAGTTCAGAAGTGCTCAGTGGGTCTTACTCCCAGGAAAGTGTGTTTAGGATTGCGGCCTGGGTCTGCAGTCCTATACCCAATCATTTGGGAGTGAGTGAACTCAGCAGGACACTCTTTGCATTAAACATGTGCAGGATTGGGCTATGAGAATGCAGGCTAGCAAAAAAGATCAATTTGCAATACTAGGCTTGTTCCTGCTGTAATTTGCATTCTGAGATCCGCTAAGACCTTCAATGTGAAACGGCAATCAGGATCACGTGCATAAATGGGGCAATTGTGCAAAACAACTGGCCAGTTGTGTGTGTACAATTATCCAAATCGCACATGCAATCACTGTAATAAGGCCTTCATTTGCATTTCTTCGGCTTAAAAATATCCTCCCATTATACACGTCAAGTGCCATTTCTGAGAAGAATGGAATGTAATGGGCCAAGGAGAGTTAGAGGCCTCATGTTACTTTTGAGAAGTTGGTTTTAAAAGAAAGGGTGGAACATTTTGTGTTAAGTTATTTTTAAAAGGCTGATGAATTGGTGATCCCACTTAACCCTGGCTGGGGACCATGAGAAAAATCACCTCTGAAGTACCATTGGGCCTTTTTGACCCAAATGTAAAACAGCACTTGTACCAAGGGGTCAATTTGACCCCGTTGTAAAAACCTTTTGTTTTCCTTCAAAGACTGTACTTTAAAGCAGTGGTTCTCAATCTTCCTAACGCCGTGACCCCTTTATAAGTTCCTCAAGTTGTGGGGACCCCCAACCATAAAATTATTTTCGTTGCTACTTTATTACTGTAATTTTGCTACTGTTATGAATCGTAATGTAAATATCCGATATGCAGGATGTATTTTCATTATTACAAATGAAATGTGTGTTGAACACAATGGGATTTATTTCAGAGTAGGCATGCATAGGATTGGGCCCTGAGGCTGCAATCCTATCCCCATTTACATGGGAGTAAAGGCCCCCCTGACTATAATGAAGCCTGCGCGCCTCCAGCGCAGGCTTCCTTTGTCCTTCTGCAGACACTGCAGAGCCTGGGCAAAGGGCTTTGCAGCCATTGGCTGCTAGAGGGCAATAGGGGGCGGAGCCAGACTTTTTCCTGGGCAAGTTTGCCCGGGGAAGGCAGTCGGGCTCGGTGAGCGTCCCCCACCCTCCCTCCCTGTAGTTCAGCTCAAGATTAGCTGGTCGCTTCGGGGCCGGGTAGGAATTTTTTGGATGCCACCTGATTGGCTTTTGGTGGCATTCTTTTTCGCCTACCCTGGGCTGTACAATGGGAGAGAGTTAAAACTTCAATTGGTTGTTTTAACCCAGTCACTTTGGGCAGGAGTTGTGCGGATATAGGCAGGTTAGGTCCCGGTGTGCAAGGGTGTGTAAGGGTTTAGGGGTGAGGAAGCCTCCCCGTGATGCTGGGCTGGCTCCGGGGGGAGGGTCTGACAAGCCCCTTTACCTGGATGGGAAACCTAGGTGCAGTGTCAGACCGGTAAGCTGGTGGCTGCACGTCTGGCTACCTTGACCTTCGGGTTGGCAAAGACGAGCAGCCTTGAACTCTGTTCAAGGAATGCCATGAGCCAGGCTGGGAACGCTCTTTACCAGGTTTAACATCTGGCCGGGGAACTATGCGGAGAGCCGCATCCTCTTAGACCACACGGCTATTGTTAGAGCAGTCCCTGTTTAATTTTATGTTTAAATAGTTAATAAAAGTGGCCCTTAATCCAGCGCTTGTGTCTGGCTCTTTATTGTGTCTGTCTGGGGTAATGGGATTTTTTTCAGAATAGGCGTGCATAGGATTGGGCCCTGAGGATGTCAGTCAGCCCCAGTGTACGCGCAGCTACAGCAGGAGGTCTGGCAAGCCTGACCTGGCCCCCTGCACCAGGGGTCTTTTGGCATCCCCCAGGAAAGCTCTAGGTGACCCCCAGAGGGGTCCCAATCCCCACTTTGAAAAACGCTGCTTTAAAGATTTGTATAATAATAAAAATATTGATAAACAATGCATATTTCTCTTAGAGAACAATTCTAATCATGTCTACTCAAAAGTAAGTCCCATTGAGTTCAATGGGTCTTACTCCCAGAGAAATGTCTTTAGGATTGCAGCATTAGAAATCTTCAAATATACACGGGCGTTTTCACTTAGCCATACATTAGGCTGAAGAGCTCAACTTGCTGTCACATTTACAGCCCAATCCTATCCACACTTTCCTGGTGGTAAACCCCATAGACTGGGACTTACATCTGAATAGACATGCACCGGATTTGGCTCAAGAATTTTACACAAATGTTTTCCTATCTTACTAGGCCTCAGAAGCATCTTTTGGTAGCTTCTATTGCCATATGTGGCACTCAGCTTGGGGGATGACAAGCATCTTTGGGTAACTTGGATTGCCATATATAATATATAGATGAGCCTAACAGAGGAATACATGAAAGGTGGGGTCACTAATCATTAGAGTTTTGTAGATACACATGTGTGAAGTTGGAGCTGGTCCTAAAAGGCCCATACCTGGCCAGATTTATTTTTTAAGGGCTGATCCACTGGTGATACCATTGCTCCACCAATCCTTAGTGGAACTGTCATTCTTGTACCCCAGGACAGCATGTAACCTCTTGTACCCTGAGCCACCATGCCCCTCAGCATGCGGTGCTCATCCCCAGGATATTTACAGTGCAATCCTAAGCATGTCTACTCAAAAGTAAGTTCCATTGTGTTCAATAGTACTTACTCCCAGGAAAGTGTGGTTAGGATTGCACCCTTACTGAAGCTCACAGTGCTTCATGAAATGCCCAACAGCAGTCAAGAAGCCATCTGAGCTTTCCCCCACTGTTTTTGAATTTCCTGATATAACCAGAAATATTCTTGGAAGGCTTCTCACCCCATGCCAAGCACCATACAGGTCCTTGCCTGCCTATGGAATAGCTTGGATGAGAAGGTGGGGCAGTGCAGTGGGCAGAGGTGCCAGCACCGAGGTCTGGCAAGCATTTGATGGGTGCAACCCTTAGAGCTTTTGCCACCCTGCTCCAGGTCTGCCACTGCCCTAACTAGGTGTCAATTTATTTTTATTATAATATTTGTATTATTTATTTCTATCTCCCCTGATCCCCCTTGAGTAACCCTGATAATCTAATAAATCCTCAAAACAACTACCTTAAAACCAATGAAACAATAAAACTCCTTAGAACAGTATGCATGAACACCCTTGGAACTAAGTCAAGTAAATGTCTGCAAAACATTTGTTGGCCATCAGTTTTATCTCTCATAAAGGCTCAGACATGCCCACAAAAGGACAAAACACTGTGAGCATCGATTGCCTGCATTTACAAAAATTTGAATGAAAAAAATATTTGCAAGCTGTTGATCTGTTTGCAAAGGTTCAGACTATTGCCAGCAGATCCATTTCTGATTTAATTCTGTTCACAAACTTTTGAGCAAGGATATTTGAGTTTCTTGGCATAAACCTTGCAAAATCTCCAGAGATGCAACCAAATACATGGTTAGGAGGCATAAGACCTATTTACGAGGTGTGATCAATAAATATCAGGACTGGTGCTATAAAAAGGAAAGTAAAATACGTAACAATTTGGCATTTAATCTCCTTCAAAGTAGTCCCCTTTGGAAGCGACACACTTAATCCAGCACTATTTCCATTGATGGAAGCCTTCCTGGAACTCGTTTTCTGGGATAATCAGTAGCTACCTCATCGCCTTCACTTGGATTTCCTCGATGTCCTTAAATCTTTCTCCTTTCAAGTGGGATTTGATTTTTGGAAAGAGGAAAAAGTTTCAAGGGGTGAGACCTGGGGAATAAGGTGGCTGTCGGACCTGGGGGATGTTGTGCTTGGCCAAAAACTGCTGCACAAGCTGTGCTGAATGCGCAGGTTATGTTGTCATGGTGCAATTGCCACTCACCAGACACATGCAATTCTGGCCTTTTCTGACGAATAGCATCCTGCACATCACAGTAGTACTTCTTGTTTACTGTCTTACTACATGGAGCATACTTATGATGAACAATCCCCTTGTAGTAGAAGAAAACGGTAAACAGTGTCTTTACATTGCTTCAGCTCATTTGTGCTTTCTTCGGTGTCAAAGAGGTTGGGGTCTTCCACTGCAAAGACTGAACCTTGGTTTCGGGTCATAGCCATAGACCCACAATTCATCACCCATTATGACCGTTTTCAAAAAGTTTTCATCATTCTCGACACAATCAAGGAGATCTTGCACAACTGAAACCCGAGTTTCTTTTTGTTTCAGCTGAAAGCAACTTTTGGCACAAACTTGGCAGACACGCGTCTCGTATCCAAATCTTCAGTGAGAATGGACTGAACTGAACCGTAACTAATCTGCACATCCTCCAATAACATTTGGATAGTGATGACTATGTCCCCTCACAGCTGCATGCACTTCTGCAATGTTTTTCGCAGTTCAGCTGGTTGCGAGTTTCCCAGAAAGTTCATCACTGTCAACGTTTTGTCAGTGATTTTGGAAATATCTGAACCACTTGTACACTCGTGTGTGGCTCATACACTCCTCTCCATACACAATCTGCAACTTTACTTAGGTCTCTGTGCAGTTATCGCCAAGCTTTTGGCAAAATTTGATGCAGATTCTCTGCTCAACTTTCTCAGTCATGGTCAATGCGGTGACCACACACTACACACGTTCCTTCCAAGCACTGCTGTAAAGAGAGGAAGTGAGCTAGGACATTAATACCTAGTGTGCATGCACGGTTGGGTCAAAGTCAATCTGTGCCAAGTGGCTTCACTCTGCATAGCTCCTTTACTATGGCACCAGTCCTGATACTTATTGATCACACCTCATCTGACTTTGCTTCTGAGTAGACATATATAAGATTATGCTGTCGTTCCTGTTGGGCTTGGAAAAAAAACTTGAGAGTGATCTATTACACTCCAATTTAAGAGTTGTTGCAAGATTTTAGAATGTGATTACAACTCTGTTCCTCCTTCTTCAGCATTACGGAAATAGATTCTGCTTGTTCAGTGACTTGAAAATATTCACTCCAGTAGCCCTTCATTTCTCCAGCTTTGTTTTGTTCTGAAGATGTGCTGTAGGTGGTCAGCTTCCTAGGTTGTGAATTGGTCCTTCTTGGTACTTATAAAGAAAGAAAGAAAAATCTCTTGATAAGGAACTCCTCAGAAAATAAAGTCTTAGACGTGAAGTAGGAAGATAGGAGGCTAAAATAGGATGAAGGGAGACAAACAATGAGGTGGGGAAAGTCTGGCAGTATTTGAAAAGATTAGATAAGTTTTTAGCAGATTGCTTGGGAACCTGTTAGTCTGAAGAGTGGAAAGATGGTACTTTATTTACTCCAGCCATGGCGATCCTGAGATTCTGGAGAGTTTGTGGGAGATGGAATCAATTGTTTTAAGTTCATTGCCTTCTATTCATAAGAAGGAAATTGCTAATGTGTTTCCTTCCTGTTGGCACTAAAGTGACCTTGCACCATCTAAAAGATGACCCATTCATATCAGTTCTTGTTTTTGAAAAATAAAGTGCATTGCACTCAGGCAGCGTTTCTCAAAGTGGGCGTCGGGACCCCTTTGGGGGTTGCCTAGAGCTTTCCTGGGGGTCGCCTAAAGACCCCTGGTGCAAAGGGCCAGGTCAGGCTTGCCAGACCTCCGGCTGTAGCTGTGCGCACACTGGAGCTGACTGACAGCCTCAGGGCTCAATTCTATGCATGCCTACTCTGAAATAAATCCCATTGCGTTCAATGTGTGCATAGAACACACATTTCATTTGTAACAATGAAAATACATCCTGCATATCAGATATTTACATTACGATTCATAACAGTAGCAAAAATCACAGTTATAAAGTAGCAACGAAAATAATTTTATGGTTGGGGGTCCCCACAACATGAGGAACTTATAAAGGGGTCACGGCATTAGGAAGATTGAGAACTACTGCACTAAGGCACGTTGGTATGTTGCAAATAGTGCATCACAAGAACTTGGGGGGAGGTGACATGTTGATTGCCACCCCCTCCCCAAAAACTGATAATGTACCTTGACAATTTTAGCACATTTTCAGTGTGCCAAGGTTGAAAACTGATGCTTTAAAGGTGCAATCATAAACAATTTAGGATGGCTTAACTCATCTAGCATATCTTCCTGTGAAAGTGTTTGTGCACTGGCCTAATGCACCCACACACCCACAAAGAGTGGTGTAGAAGTGACACCCCCAGGTCAGCACAGGATTTATGCTGGAGTTTATGCCTAGCTGGAGGTTAGGATTGCAGCCTATGTTAGCAAACATTACAGCTTAGGATAGAAATCTCCACTATGCATAGGGTAAAGTACACAATCTATGACCCATTAGTTTCCTTGGAATGATCCATGTTCTAGTATTGTATGAGCAGGGGAGAAAAAGTTCTCTCTTTTTTTCCCCACATGATGCATCCATTTATAGGTTCTACTGCATCACTCTTCCCCCATCATTCTCAAAATTCAAATTAAACTTGAATTCCAGTGCTGTCCCTTTGGGCCTTCTGTCTTCCATATGAAGAGCGAAGGAAAGCTGTTAGCCGAAGGAAGCGAAGCCTGATAAAACCGCTAGCCGCAGCCTTGCAACAGCAACCACATTCTCACTAAAGACCTCTCCAGTGTGCCTGTCAGGCCGAGGCAGCAAAGAGGGACAAGCCAGCAACTGCGCTTGCATCTGGAGGGTTTATCAGCTTGGTACAGGTGGCTTTCGGTTGACAACAAGTACCTGTTCCTGCTACATCCACCTCTTTTCCCTGCCATCCGCTCCTCCAGCCCCCAGTAGTATTCACTGTTAAGCCATTTAAAAACACAATCCTGAAAGTTAATGGGATTTTGCTCTTTTTAAAAAAATAATTAAATACATTTTCGCCTGTTTTGCCACTTCTCCTCGGAGCCTTGCAAGTCCCTGAGCAAATCGAGTCCTTTCAGGAGGCCATTTGGAGCACAATAGCCGGTGGAGTTATCGCATTGCCAATGTGTTTGCCCTCTGCTTAATTCGAATATCTCTCCATGCATACACCAAGGCCGAATGAAGTAGCCACCATAGTTAAAACATCCTATTGTCTGCATTGCTTTCTCCCTGTGTTGGACTGGCTACAGGTCTGCAATAGGGGGGCAGCTGAAAATACATCATGGTAAATGAGGGGAAATATGAGATTAATAGGAGACATCTATCTGTGGGCTATTAGCCATGGTGGCTACCTAGAATCTCCAGATTTAGAGGCAGCAGGCCTCTGTCAGTCTTGAAAGACTATGGTATCATGCTCGGCGCTGCATACGCTGCATGCGAAGCACGAAAGCCTGGGTTGGATTGTTATGGAGGATAGGCTGTTACCCAAGCAGCAAATCCCCCCTCTCCATGCCACTGAATTAGTCCAATGGAAAGGCAGAGCCAATACGATTGGATCCAACTGTGTCGCAGAGCTGGGCTAAGGACAGGAGCTCACCCTGTCTTGTGGGGCCGACCCGGGTCTCGAACCCTGGCCTGCTGGTTAACAGGCACAGCATCTTAACTGCTTGCGCCACCCATGGCTGAATACTAAATGCTGGGATGCAAGTTGGAAAATAACAGTGGTGGGCTTCAGGGGGTTCTCACAGGTTCTATAGAATCCTTTGCTAATGAGTGCCTGGTTCTGAGAACTGGTTACTAATGGGACATAGAACCTGTTTTTCTATGGAGATAGAACCTGTTGTTAATTTAGGTTATTAGGACATAGAACTTGTTGTAAATTTATTTGAATTCCACCACTCAAAACGCAGTATTACCCGAACGCCCTGCTTGGGGCTTCCCATGAAGCATCTTGTAGTCTACTGTGGGATAGAGTTGCCATAATTCTCTTCCACAAAATCGGGACAGGACCCTCTGTCCCATTTGCCAGAAGGTGAACAAAATCCCCCAAAATCAGGATTATGCCTGTTTTTCAGGACATATGACAAGCCTGCTGTGAGATATATGATGCTAAAAGTGAGCCTCAATCCTATGCAAACTTGCCTGAGAATAAACACATTTGAACTCTATGAGATTTACTTCCAAGTAAATATACATGTGATTGTGCTTATGGTGGACCTTTGCTCTGATCCAATGACCTCCGATGTATCTCAGCATGTGCCCCAAAGCATGAAGCATTGGATTACTTTGCACAGAATTGGGCCAGCTGGTTGGTGCTCTTCAGATGTCTCCATGATGAGGGTCATCCCATTTCTCTAACGCATAACAGTTTTCTTCTACAATATTCCACCATGTGTTGTGGTTGTAGCTGCAATTATAGCTATGGTTGGCAATGTGGTCTGGACAATTACCATGGGCTGTGGCTAAGCAGGAAATATCTCTGGGCTTCTTGTTTGATAGGAACGGATTTCTACTGGAATCTAGAAGATCAGTAATGTGCTTTTCACAACCTTCCAGTAGCTCACCGCAAGGGGCAGCCATGTACAACTCCAGAGGCTCTTGGCTGCACGTTTAGTGTCTTCAATCAACTATATTCCATTAATGCAATATTAAAGGGAGATAATTTTCAAAAGGTTATACCGCAGATATACTTTTGTAATACATTTCTCCCTTCCACAGGATATTACTATAATGGAACCATTTTGAAATGCCGTCAAATAAAATGAACACGGGGTTATCACAACCCAAAAGAAGCTATTAAAAAAGATCCTGTTTCGTTTTCAGTGATTATTGGCAGGAGGGAGGGAGGTATGACATTGAGTTTTTTAAATTATTCTCTTCTTAATTCATGGAGTAATAATAATGTAATTTACTTAAGGTACAAGTGACCTCTTCCTCTGGCTGAAAACGGTGGCAATTTGTATTTTGTTCCCAGATTTACCGTGCAATTCTAAGCAAGTCTACTCAGAAGTAAGTCCCGTTGTGTTCAGTAGGACTTACTCCCAGAAAAGTGTGGTTAGGATTGCAGCCCAAGTTGACTTAAGAAATAACGCCCATTTCACTTAGGCCTGAGACACTTTAGCTTTGTGTCTTTCTCGGGAAGATTGCCTGGAGTTCGACTATAATTCTAATTTATTAATGAAATGCAAATGAGATCAGGCAGAAAAAGTCATAGACAAATGATTCTTTCTCTTACCTCTGCCGTCGAGTCAGGAAGCACAATTGGAAGGCAGGATGTGAGATGTCCTTTAAGTGATGGCAGACCTGGAACTAACTCAAGGGATGTTGAAGTGGACATTTAGACACAGACAGAATTAATGACGGGCAAAGGCTCATGTGCAAACGGCATGTGAAAGGCAGCTATCAATCACAAAACGCCTCTAAATGGCACACAGTTATTGATCTGCTTCCCCCTCCTGCCTCCCCGGCATGCCAATCTGCGATGCCAGTGAACTTCTCCGTCTCATAGGCAGCATTAAAAAGTCTGCCTCAAATGAGGGGAAAGCTTTCAGAGCTCCCAAATATGTTTTCCAAGGTCACCGTTCACCAGCAACCCTTCAACTTTCCCTGCCAACTTTTCATCGACTGCAAAACACACATCCAAACCCAGCCTTTTTCCTTCCAGTCCATGCAACAACAGTGGCCATGGAAAAAAGTCTTACCATGCTTCCACATGAACCTAGTTCAGTAGGTTCCTAGTTGTGCACTGTGGCCCCTGGGGAGCTGCGGAAACCAGGAGGGAAGCAATGGCATCCTGCAGCTCTATGTAATGTATAGCACTGGTTCCCAAACTAGTGAGCTGTGACCATCCAGGGAAACTGAAAGCAGGGCATTTCCCCTTAAGGGACGTGGCCCTCCAACCATGGCAGCAACAACACCATAGGAATTGTGGTGCTGCCACTTCCAGGGGACTTTTTTACTTATTTGAGAAGACAGTGCTGGCCACCTGCAAGGTCTGGGAGGTTCACAGCCACCTCTGATCTCCTCCCTGGCTGCTCTACAAAGCCCTTATCACCAGTCTAATGCTGCTTAGGGCAAAATCCAGAGTAACTGCAGGGAGTCATTGCTCCGGTGTAAGAACAACTTACTCTGGATTCCAAAATGAATTTCCCATAGGTTTTCACTAGGTGGTGCAGTAACTATGGGTGCACATAATGTCTCTGACATGCTCCTGTAGTTACTCTGGATTTGGGGGTATCTCTTTTCCCACAAAACGGTTAGTAGCTTTCTACTAGAAATGTGGGCTGTCACCCTCCATGCACCATTCCACCCATGCAAAGACTTCTATGCAAAATCTGTAGGAGTTTGTTGCCTTAATAGGGAACTGCAGCCAATATCCTGGTAAATCAAGGGAATCTCCAGTACAATTAATGTTTAAGTGTATCCAAAAAGCAGAAGAGAAAGAGATTGCTAGCAGAGAAAAACAAAATTTGAGATAGTTGTGGGGAAGATAAGGTATACCAATTGCTGGGGAGGGGTACTGTTAAAATTGTATTTCAACACTACCACTGTCAATCAGGGTGCTCTCCAATTCCCCACATTTTTAATTCATATGCAAGAATCCCAAAGTAGTGGTTCCAAATCGGCCAGGTGGTCTCCAAGTCCATCAGAAGGTCCGCTAGGGTCGAACCTATTAGCAGTGGTGCTATTAGACTTTCCACAGGGCCTCCTGTAGTCTGATGTTGGTCCAAATACTCTTCTAAGGAGTGGTGGAGGAGCGGTGAGCCTCCTCTTCTCTGGAGGAGCGGTGAGTCACAAAACCATATTTTTGAATGATCAGTTGGATATATTCCCCTTGCATCTGGCCCACTTCTGTTTTCCTTCTTGTTACATCCGTAAAATTGTTTGAAAATAATGCATCTGTCAATACACCCCAGTTTCCCTTGCTGATTTAATCTCTGCTGTTTTACACACACATGAAACTCTCTCTTTTTGTGCTTGTAGGATTGGTAACGGCAGGCATAAGTATTTTACCAGTAGATCTCTGTCTCTGGCTTGGCAGAAATCAATATAGAATTAATGGTTTTTTTTCCTCCCTACTCAGTGTATTGCGGCATTGGGGTGACCTATGTTTACTTAACCCAGGCCCTTGAGACATGGGTTTCAGTTTCTGTATAGTGTTTCTTTGCTAAACATTGAAACTTGCTAGTGTGCAGAACAGAACTGGCAACAAACCACTATGTCGCTCTGCACAGGTCGCCGGAAAACAAAGTGTTTCTTTGCAGAAAATTAACCACATGGTTGCACACCCCTTGGCAATGTGAAATATCAGAGGTGATGTGTTTGAATAGCTGCACTGATGTGTCCAGGAGGTGGTTTTTGCCAGCTTGTTAACCAGCTTCCAGAACAGGCAGCTATTCTCTGGGACTGATGTGGTAACAAGGGACAGAAATCATGCTTCACCAAGCAAACATCTGTTGGTTTTGGAAAGTGTTAAGCTCCCAAATAGCACAGAACAAATGGAAAGGGGGCTAATTCCTTATCCTTTCCAAATGGGTACATTTAAATTGTTCCAATCCTTGAGATGTCTGAAATAGATAGCAAAATTTATTCCTATTCACAGATCAAGAGAATGCTCTTGGGATGCTGGTGGGCAGCTCAGTTAAAGGGTTGACCCACTGTGTGGCGACGCTGAAGAAGTCGCCATGCTCAGAATTATTAAAGTTCCTATAGTCCTTGTAAAGAGTCGTTAAAGACCCTGTGCTTGGGATTATCAACCTGAAGGTGGGCAGATGGACAGATGGACCCGAGTACTGCATGACGGAGTGAGCTCTTGTCATTTGTCCTGCACCTGTCAACCTAGCAGTTTAAAAGCAGTTTGAAAGGTTATAATCAAAAACCAATGGGAGAGGGGCAATAGTACATCATCATGGGGAGTTGTCCCACTCACAGCATGGGAGAAGGTACATCATAGGGGTGACATGCTCACCTCCCACACCGGATAACACAAACGTTAGTGATACCACTGAATCTGAGTTTCTGAGAGTATGTAAAGAGGACAGGGTCCATCAGAAAGTCTCATACCACCTGATGGTCAGATATTGTGAAGATTAGCACCTTTCTAAGGCATGGGATGTGTCACTGGAGATCCCTATGGAACATTTGGCAATGCAAGTTGATAAATAGGTACGGCTTTGGCAGGAAAGTTACAGTGTTCTGTGCACTTTGATGAGGTTGCAATCCTATTCCTGTCTACTCAGAAGTAAGTCCCATTCTATTTAATGGGGCTTCCTCCCAGGAAAGTGTGTTTAGGATTGCAGCCTTACAGTGCAATCCTATTCATGTCTACTCAGAAGTTAGTTCCATTGAGTTCAGTGGGGCTTACTCCTATGAATGTGCTCTTAGGATAGCAGCCGTACAATGCGTTCTTGACTTTAGGGCAGAAAAATGGCCCAGCTAAGCTGGCCTAAGTAGGCTATATCCTGAGCTAAGTTAGGTCATATCCACATCCATCTTTCTAAGTGGCAAAACTGAGTGTTTTCTGAGACTGCAATGAAAATAATAAATATAATCTCTATTTTCTTCTCGTTCCCATTCCAAACCACCTGCCTGAAATAAGAGCTATTGGGATCGCCTCTGAACACAGACCTGGGCTGGCTTCTGTTACAACATGACATTTTTTGTCAAACAGCTCCTTTTTCCCCTTTTCTTTCTTCAGTTGGAGAGATTGTGTGTAATTTCCAAGTACCAAGAGACAAATCAAGAGAATTGGCGATGCTGAAGGACTAACATTGCTAATTTGGGAGTCAAATAAATGCATTTCAGCTGCCAAGACTGTGCAGTAGAGGCATCTCATTACAATTTATTTCCTTCATGTTGTCATGTAAGTGGAGTTCTTCCTCTCCTTCCCAAAATTTCATCTCTGGGGTCAAGCAGAGGAAAAGGAAGCCTTGGATAAGCAAGTACCCTTTGCCCAAACTTCCTTTTTCATTGTCTATCTTCCTCTGTCATCAAGACGAGGAAAATCTGCCATTCCCTCTTTCATAAACTTGCTATTCATTTATTGCCACTCAACATGAACATGTGATGATCACTGAAAAGTCACAACAAGGAAAGCTGATTTTATAGTAGATATACAAGATGATTTGAGAAAGCAGATAAGCAAATTAAAGTTTAAAGGTTTATTCATATTGTGGTCTATTCATATTGACAAAAAATAATAAGACAAGTTTAGAGAGACAAAAATAGTAAACTCCTATCAATGATGAAATATGTGGTTGGAATATAGTACCAAAAAAATTATGAGCTCAATCCAGATAAATCACAGGGAGTCCTCGCTCTGGTGTAAGAACAATTTACTCTGGATTGCAATATGAATTTCCCATAGGCTTTCACTAGGTGGTGCCGTAACTACAGGTGCATGTAATATCTCTTACGTGCTCACATACCCTACAATCCAGAGTAACTACAGGAGCACGTAAGATATGTGTACCCATAGTTGCTGCACTACCTAGTGAAAACCTATGGGAAATTCATATTGCAATCCAGAGCAAATTGTTCTTACACCGGAGCAAGGACTCCACGTAGTTACTCTGGATTGTGCCCATAGTTACTCTGGATTGTAGGCTAAGAGCACAATCTTTTCAAAAGTAAGCCCCATTGTGTTCAATGGGTCTTACTCCCAAGAAAGTGTCTTTAGGATTGCAGGCTAAGAAAGACGTACTGTGTTTTTTCCCTTTGTTTTAAACAACTTATAGACTTTTGAAGATTATTATTCATTAACGTGTTAGGTATGGACTAGGAGAAGAGTAAAAAATTTATATATACTATGATGTGCTTAAACTGGAAAAGTGGTAATTTGATTGATTTATGTGAAATATTCTGAACAAATAGAAGATAAGAAGGGATGTACAGCAATGGGATGTACAACAATGTACACCGTAATGCGTGTATCCTACGTATACCCACCGTATATGTAATATTTTGTCCTTTACCTGTATCTGAAATTAATAAAAACATTATAAAAATGAAAAAATGAAAAGTCACAACAACAAAGAAAAGTCAGAATGGAAAGAAAAAGCAATCACAAACTGAATGTCATATGATTCTGCTTTTTGTCCATCTGAACTCTTGAAAATGTAATGCCCTTGACATTCCAAGGAGCTGGTCCAAAGCATCTCACAGTTGACTCACATTTACTTCCCAAATATTCTTAAAGGAGCATTTTCTTGCTTTCACAAAAGGTGCAGTTCTAACCAAGGCCAGCACAACTCATTGGTCTTCCCTTTCCTGTGGTGATATAGAGAGGCAAGTGTATCTCTGTGCACTGGCCTAACCCTCCCCTAGGAGTGGCACAAGGTAACAATTTGCAGCTTTACGCTATCAAACACATTTAGAACTTTTAGTTGAAAAGCAATATATAAATACTGTTGTTATTTGTCCATTTTTATGAAGCTTGATGGACTTTTTCATGGCTTCTCTTAGTCCAAAATCTTTCCAGACTGTTCTGCTCTCCTTCTTTTTTGTGACTGTGATGCTTTTGGTCCAAGACTGTTTTGGAGATTGTAATGGGATGTATAGGATATCAGATCCAGAACCCCAAGTAGATTTAAAAAAATCAGTGGGTACCTAATCAGGGATAAGATAACTTTCAAGTTCAACTTCCAGGTTTCTTGCCCCTCCATTGTTGCCCACAGAATTCATTGGTATGAACCAGTGAATTTCAACCACTGTGCACTGGTGTGCCATAAATGGTCTGCAGGTGTGCCGCAGGACTTTATTAAGAGGGAAGTTGGGAGGTTTGAGCCCCTATCAGCAAAATAGTGTATCTTGTCAATGGTTAAAAAAAAACTGATGACAATTTTAGTGCCTGTCAGTGTGCCATGAGATGTTATAGATGCTCTACTGCATTCTGCTACAAGATGTGGTGAGTAATGTAATCTAAATGGAATGAAATTATGCCTGAATGTGGTCCGGCATTAGGTATCTATACCAATGTATTCTGGAGTGATGGAGGAGCAAGCAACCCAGAAGTGGGTTTTGAAAACCACCTTTAACACCAAGAAGCTTAAAACCAAGCTTCCACCCAAACTTGGAGCAACAGTTTGGAAGGGCCATGCAACTCACATTGGATCCACTCATAGCCTGGGGCATAAAACTTTTTTGATAGTCTTGAGGATTAGAAACTTGATGGGTTTTTGGTTTTGTTTTTGTTTTTTAAGCAAACTGATGCTCTTGCTCTAGTCTATGCCTGATATCTTCTGTGCTTGAACACTACAATCACCTAACACACTCACAGAAAACCTATTGTACAATTTGGTAGGGAGGCTATCTGGATTTCTCAAATCTTTTAAAATGGTGCTTTGGAAGTACTCCATTGCCTTTTCTGGGGGTGACGGCAGGGGGTGCGGCGAGACTCCTGTCTCTTTTTGTTCACCTCTCAATCCAGTGACAATGAAAGCAGGCACCTATTGTATGAAGTCTGTATAGCCAGAGGCTCTGCTGCTGTTTAAGCAGTAAAGGATAGAAAAGCTCACCTGCAGAGCTGCAGGAGATGGGTTGTTGGAGAGGGGCGGAGAGGGCTGGCATCAGAGATACAATAGTTTGACCACTCTGTTGTTTGACTTAAGCGTGCTGAATCCTGCTGCTTTGCATCCACTACAAAGCTTGCACAGCTTGGCACCATGTTCTTGTGATTTATGGCACTGAGCCTGGGCTGTCCATGAGCCAGAACAAACTTAAGCACATGGATGCATATTTTGCAGGAACAAAGGGGCATGGCACGAAAAGTGTGTTGCATGGGTATTTTGCACTGGCTCCTTTGTCCCTCTTATCAGGCTGGCTCACACATGTATGTTGATTCAGTGATGTGCAGGAACATGAAAGGATCATTCCATATGAACTCAAGCAAAGGTCTCATGGTGACTCAGATGTGACTGAAAATAATTGGGTTGGTACTTCTACATATATAATGTCCACATGCCAAATATTAGGTGAAAAATCCAAAGGGGTTGTGTGCTATGGCCCGTCAAAACAAGGGTGTCATACCCATCTTAGACACTTGCAAATTGCATATTTTTATGTGTACCCATCTTTGGATGCTAATATCTCAGAAATGAAGTTTTCTGGACAAATTTTGAAATATAGAGTAATTTGGGCTCAGACTGTATGAATCTGTCTTCAGAAAAGGCCTCTCTTAGTTTTGGAGATATCGGCATCCAAAGTGGGGAACTTTTCTTGGGCAAAACAAATTTTCCAAGGGCAAATTCACCATGTGGGTAACTAACCATGGTAATAAAACTTTTTCTGCCTAACTGTACATATCTTGGAAACATTTATTCAGAAATTCAGTTTGTTTTTTCACCTCCTTCGTATTAAAATTTTTATGTAAAATTTGTTTTGCCCATGAAAGGACCCCCTTGGATTTTTCATCTAATATTTGGCACGTGGCCATTATATATGTAAAAGCACCAAATCAATTATTTTCTGTCAAATTTGAGTCAGTGACCGTGCAAAGTTTTTGAGACTGGTTGAACTCATATGGAATGACCTGAAAGTGTTTGACATGCATACATGGCCACTTACTGCAATGTGAAATCAAACTTTTCCAACTTTTCTTCTCTGTTGCCAATTATTTTTGGAAAGACATTTTTGGAAACCAACCTCTGAGATGCTCTTTTGGATGTCAGAATCAGACCTTTGTATGAGTACAGTATAAAACAACAACTGCCTAAGAGGATGAAGGGAAGCCAAAGGGACATTGTAATGTCCTACACTTTTTGGATATCCTACATTTTGGGGGTCCTTGTTCTCTTTTTTGGCTATGACATCCTCCAAGGAGCCTTTTGTCCAGAGCCTCCTTTGTCCCTTCAGCCTGCTACTAATGAAAGCTACACTGACCTGTTTTCTAAGCAGGGAAATTGGAGCTGCCCATCTCCTCGCCCAGCCTGCTTTCAACTGGATAGTGTCTGTACTCCATATCGTCTCCACAGAGCCGCCTCCATTCATCACAAGAGGGTTTCAAGGTGCCTCGTCCATATGGCCAGCCCTGCGGGCCTTATAGTGCAGTGCGCACCCTCGGCAACTGCCCAAGGATCTCTCATTGGTCCTGGAAGCTGCCAACAGCTACACCCCCTGTGGCAAAATAACATGCCGCAGAGCCACAACCCTCTTCCAGTCTTTGGCAAGTGGCTTTGGCTCTGGCAACGGAGCAATTAGTAGCTGTAGAATAGCAGCTGTCAATTCACTACTATGCTGGAGTGAAGATGCATCAGAAGTGAGCTCAAAACATATGCCATGCTCTCCAAGACTCACTTTGATATACATCTTCCATAAGATTCCTCAGAAGTTTTGCTCAAGCAGAAACTTCAAAATCTCCTGCAATTTTTCTTTAAACTCACAATCTTCACATCTGACATGCTGCCTGCTACACAACCAGGTTTTTCCTTGCAGTTTCCTCACCTCCTCCTATACATAGATGTTGATGAACTGGCAACAACCTCTTATCTCTGTACTGAAATACAGCATGTGAGAATCTCAGAGTATTGACAATGCCTTCCGTCTACACAACTCCAAAGGCAACCTGGCTCCGATTCCAGCCATTCATTACCCGGTTACTTTGCAGTGGTTGTGACCAGCCAGCCTCCGTCAGCCTGCTGTGAATACTCTTTGCTGATATTAGTCAGTCTTCTGTAATGTGTAATGCATCATTAACTTATGAGCTCAAGACCTCCAGACGTAGCAAAATTAGCTGCATTGTCTGGGATAAAATGCAGCATCTTCTCCAGTTTCCAAAGACTTAAATGGTGATAGAAAGCTGTAATTAGCAGAAGCAAAAATCTAAATCAGGCAGACTGGTGTGTATGTGCGCGCACGTGTGTGTTTTAAGATGCTCATTTACCAGGGTGATCATATGTCTTCTTTTTCCAGGACATGTCCTGGATTTAACCAGAAAAATGGAAAAATCTGGAAAATCTTCACTAAAATCTGGAAAAAAAATCATTATCCTACTTTTCCTTATAAGCAAGCAGCATGTAGCCTACTTGTAATTAACAAATTAGATGTAATAAATTTTATGTACTATCTTTAAATTTAATAATAATTAATATGAACTGCAATCCTATGTGTGTCTACTCTGAAGTAAGCCCCACTGAGTTCAATGGGGCTTACTCCCAGGAAATTGTTCTTAAGACTGCAGCCAAAGTGTTTAACCATATGAAAGATATATATATATATATATATATATATATATATATATATATATATATATATATATATATATATATATATATATATGAGCATTTTAGCTTTTATTTTGTCATGTCCTACATTTTTCTTGGATGTCCTATATTGTGTCCTCTTTTCTTGGTTCTGACATATGGTCACCTGGAATTTATAGAACATGCTAAAGCCAGACCAGTGTTCTAACCTTTAAACTCTGTACCACTAATTTCTAAATTCAACAGACATGTAAGGCTGCAATCCTACCCACACTTATTTGGGAGTAAGCCCCATTGACTTATTTGGGAGTAAGCCCCATATAATGGGACTTCCATCTGAGTAGACAAGGATGATAGGATTGCACTCTTAAGTGAGCATGCTGAAAATGTAATGGATCAACACTGACTTTTATGACACCTTAAACTTAACACCTTATTAAAGATTAATGTAATTATTAATGAGTTAATGTGGCAAAAGTTCTTATGGACTAGATCCCTCTTTAGATACATGAAATATTATCCTAATTGGCTGGTGTATGTGTGATGCTGTAAGCTCCCTTGTCAATCCCGGTCAGGACATGGGATGTCCTGAATGTATGGGTATGTGTAGGGGCCATTTGCCATGAGATGGCTTCATGCCATCACCCAGTGCTTTTAGCCCTAGTTCTCCCGTTCAGACAGAGAAGGTCTGTGTTACCTTTAAAGAGCAGCAACCAAAGAAGGAGATAAAGGGGAGCGTGACTAATTAGGGCAAAATCCATAGCAGTTATGGGTCCACGCAGTTACGTCAGCCTCTAGTGTTATCTTATGGAAAGTCATCTTAACTGCTCCAGAGCAAGGGGCTTAATTTCACTTTAGGATACAGGCATAATGCAGAGATGGAAATTGACTTTTACCTCTTGAATTGTATTGCTTTGAACCAAATATAAAAGGCTAGGTGCATCCAGCTGAACTTCACACATGATCTGAGAACATTCTCCTTGTGCCATGCTTGGTTAACCTACGGAAACGTTTGTTTCTTCACCTTCTACTAGGTGTGTTAATTGGGTCAGGGCACACAAGGGCACTCCCAACATGTACACAGGCTTTGGGAGACACATGGGGCGCAATCCAGAGTAACTACGTGGAGTCCTTGCTCTGGTGTAAGAACAATTTGCTCTGGATTGCAATATGAATTTCCCATAGGTTTTCACTAGGTGGTGCAGTAACTACGGGTACATGTAATGTCCCTTATGTGCTCCCGTAGTTACTCTGGATTGCAGTGATGGTCACAGTGTACACACATGGTCACTGGAACATCTGTAGTCATCCCCTATCCCTGTAGGGCAGTGATTTTCAACTGGTGTCCCATAGCACACTGGTGTGCTGCAGATTGTCCTCAGGTGTGCCACAGGAATTTGGAGAGCGACATTTATTAACAGGAAAACATG
The DNA here is from genome assembly GCA_030015325.1 of Cryptoblepharus egeriae. Taxonomy (NCBI): domain Eukaryota; kingdom Metazoa; phylum Chordata; class Lepidosauria; order Squamata; family Scincidae; genus Cryptoblepharus; species Cryptoblepharus egeriae. The sequence goes on along the minus strand of JAREYC010000010.1, from coordinate 27,338,355 downwards.
GGAAGCATAGTGTGCCTTGTCAATGGTAAAAAAGGTGTGCCGTGAGATGAAAAAGGCTGAAAAATCACTGTTGCAGGGTGAGGGTCTCCCTACAGATGTTATAAAATTGTTATGCTTATTATCTGCCATGCTTATTATCTCAGGCATCAACAACATATCATTTTAGCTTTAGATGTTTGGCAAAAGTGCCTTTTGAATGCACATTTTACTTGGGTAAATCACAGTCTTGCTTACATAAGTAGAAGGTCACCTTCTACTGGTTCATTGTCTTCCTAACTCCCACTTCTGGGAAGTACCTAGAAAAAAACTTACATCATCTGTAGACTGTGTTCTGATCTGCCATTTGGGAATTGGTGCCTTCAGGCAGCAAGCTTCAAACTGCTCAGCTCACCTTTTAAGTTAACTACTACTTGTAGAGAGAGAGTCTGGATATTTGAGGACAGCAGTGCTGGGGAAGGATCGAATCTGAGTGACAAACACATACATGCCAAAGGGCCCAGTATCCGGCACTGACCGGAAGGAGTGATTGACCTGTCGGAAATTTTGCAGTTGCCGTAGATCAGGGGTCTTCAAACTTTTAACTTCAGGTCTCCTGGATTTTTAATAAGTGTGTCAATAATGCTGAGTTAGATAAACCAATGAATGGACTCATGGAAGAGTTAGAGGGGATCTTGGAGATTATCTGGCCCAATCCCAGTCAGTGTTTGAAATGTGATTGCATCCCTAAGACGGGGTGATCCATCATAGTTTGAAATCATCCAACTAGGGGGAGCACATCACCCCATGAGTAAGGCTGGGCTGTAGGCAGCCTCCCATGTTCATACACCAAAGGTGCAATCCTAATGGCACAACTCAACCCATTCAACTTAACGGCAACAACCCGTTCCCATGATGGTGTGGTGAGGCCAGCACATGTCTGTGCACTGGCTTACTCCCTCCCCCCAGAATGCTAAGGAAATGCCCAATGGCACTTTTGCAACATCACCAGAATAGCAAGGACTAATGCCATCTAATGCACTGTATAACATTAACTGGAAACTCGGCCTGAGTCCGTCACAGAATTTCAGAGCACACAAAACACTGTCTACCAATGAATTTTTTCTGACTGTATTAGTATGCACAACGTGGCCGTACACCTGATGTCCACAGCAGGCAACGGCAACACCAGTGGAGAAAGGAGCAGGGTAAATCACTCAAAATAAGTGACTAATTAATCATATTCTTGAGTCTAATAACATACTGTCTCTGTTGGCAGATTTGTTTGCCTTCAATCTTACAGTCTGTTCTGCAATTCTAGTAGTCAGCCAACCACCCGCAGTGCACAAATTGACTTTACAGAGGGAGAAAGGAAGGAATAAAGTTTCGGTTGTGTTTGAAAACTTGAATGTGGGGAAAAAGAAAAAAAAAACTAATATTCTGTAAGTAGGGCTTGGATCAATTTTTTCTTCCAAGGGTGTAAAGGCAATAGTAAATGGCCATTTACTCCGCTAAGCATGTTCTTATATCTGGATACAGAATGGATGTTTGTCTTTCCTTTGCCAAAGCTGCAAATCCATTTCCCCTTATGATTGTACTGTCTGTTGTGACTTTAAAGGCGTCAGTCCTGAAAGGCCTTCCAGACTCAAGAGCTTGTATTGATAAAATACAAATAAGAGATACAAACTAAATGTGACATGAAGAACACAATCCTAACCATGTCTACTCAAAAGTAAGCCTCATTGTGATCAATGGATCTTACTCCCAGGAAAGTGTGTTTACGATTGTAAACACACTTAGGAAAGTGTGTTTACGTTTTAAATTTGATAATAAGTAATATACAGCCCAATTCTATGCCTGTCTAGTCAGAAGTATCCCCCAAACCCAGAGTAACTACGGGAGCACATAAGAGACTTTACGTGCATCCATAGTTACTGCATCATGTAGTGAAAACCTATGGGAAATTCATATTGGAATCCAGAGTAAGTTGTTCTTACACCGGAGCAAGGACTCCCCATAGTTACTCTGGATTTTGCCCTATGTACCATTATAGTCAATGGGACTTACTCGCCAAAAAGTGTGGATAGGATTGCAGCCAGTTGTAAATTAACCACATAAGATAAGATTAAATACCTTTATTGTCATTTGTTCTGGCACACACAGGTACACACAAATGAAATTACATTGTTTGCTCCCAGGGGTAAACTCATACAATTCACAGGCAACTTCTTCAATCAAACTGATATATACATATCAACCAGATATGTACATATAAATCATATTAACTCTGTCCATTTTGAAAAACAGTGGGAAAAGGCAGCTTGGGAGTTCACTAATTTGATACAGTGTGGAACAAAACTGTGACCAAATCTAAATGTTCTGCAACGGATGCTCTGGAACATGAAAGCAATATGTTTTTAGCTTTTATTTTGTTATGTTCTCAATTTTTCTTGAATGTCCTACATTTCTGAGGTCCTTGACCTCTTTTTTCGGTTATGACACTTGGTCACCCTGCCTGGAAATGGTCTGCAACTAGTTGTGCTTCAGGAGTTTTAATTACAATAGGACCGTTGGGTTAAAAGGCTTCCACCAGAAGCATGGTGTGTCTTGTCAGTTGTCAAAAAAACTGGTGGTGTACCTTGAGCATTAACACCGTGTCAGTGTGCTATGTGATGATAAATCTGGGATACTGTAGTCTTTAGGGAGTTGGATCGAGACCTCCAAGAACCACATTCAAATCTGTCCCCAGCCATGAAGCTTCCTGGGTGAACTTGAGCCAGTCACTCACTCTCAGCCTCACCTATCTCACAGGGTTGTGGGGGGGGGGGAACACTTTGGGCGCAATCCAGAGTAACTATGGGGAGTCCATGCTCTGGTGTAAGAACAATTTGCTCTGGATTGCAATATGAATTTCCCACAGGTTTTCACTAGGTGGTGCAGTAACTATGGGTGCACGTAATGTCTCTTGCATGCTCCCGTAGTTACTCTGGATTGTAGGGTTTGTGAACCACCCAGGGAATGGGAAATTTAGGGTATAAATCCCTTAAATAATAAAGGCTGAAAATTGCTGGCTTAATCCTTCCCCATTCATTCATAATCTTTCCCTCCTCAACTGCAACTCCCACAATCTTTCCTTCCCCAACTGCTCAGCCTCCATTAACATTGGATGCATCTTTATCTTTGAATGAAATCACAAATTATCTGACCTTACCATCCCATCAAAACATAAAACAGACCACTGGGTATCCAGGTGGATTCTGGAACCGAACCCAAAGACATTGAGTTTCACAGATCTCTGCAAACATTTAAATCTTTGCATTTTTCAGTCCCTTCTCTTCCCAAAGGCGGAATCATTGAAAATGCTGATTGATTGAAAATGAACCGCCATGAGTTATTCTCTTGTGGAGGGTCAAACTTTGTCAGGCACATTCATGCCTGTCTTGATTCAGCATGTTAATATTCATGGGGGGAATTTCAACTTCAAGTTCCCCTGGTAGGACACTTGCAATATCCTTACTCTCCCTTCCGCCTGGAAACAGTGAGGGACACAGGGAGTAGTTGGTGCAATGGAAAAAGGGGGATGCCCAGTTGCCTCTCTTATGGCAGGAGTGATAGTGGAAAGTAGTAGGATTGCCATATGTCCCCCAAAATAGGGACAATCCCAATTTTCGGGGATTGTGTTCACATACTGGCAAATTGGATCCTGTCCTGATGTTGTGGAAGAGAATTATGGCAACTTTTCCCAAGAAGAGAATTATGGCAACTTCTCCCTAGATATAGGGAAAGGTTTGATCTTTGCACTGGTATGTGGAACATGTCAGGGAGGCTAAGAGGAAAAGGCTTACCCTAGTCCTGTGGTGGGCTCCAGCAGGTTCGCACCTACTCTATAGAACCGGTTGTTAACAAGAGATAGGACATATAAAGTTTAAAAATAGCCATTTAAAAGTGGCTGCCAGATGGGCAGAGAACCGGTTCTTAATTTCTTTGAAGCCCATCACTGCCCTAGTCCCCCTACTCTACCAAAAAGGTAAGGAGGATGAAAGGGTGAAAGGGTTCGCTGTCATTTGGTGGAAGAACCTACGGGGAGGGTTGTTGGGATTCTCTGCTGACATTACTAAGCTCAGGTTCAGAGTGGGGGCTTCAAAGTCACAAGTTCATGTTCAAGCATGAGCATGAAGAAGTCTGTTGCATTGCTAGAAAATAGAGAGAGAGAGAAAGAGAGAGAGATTCAGCATCCTTCTCAAGATCATGATCAAGGGGATCCAGGTTCTTGGAAGGAATGAGGACATTTCCTCAACTCCACTTTGTCAGTTCCACTCCAGTGATGAGCTGTGGCAGAGCTTGTTTCCATCTATAAGGATCTGATATGTGTCAAAGACACCCATCACACAAAGACATACACTAACACCCATCATTGGTGTTATACAATCATCATTGTAGCCCCATAATCCTTTCTTCTAGTAATTTATCCAATTCCTTCTTAAAGGCCTAGTAGCTAGATGCCATCACCACAGCCTGTGGCAGGGAGTTCCACAGAATGAAAATTAGCCTTCTTCATCGCGGCCACACATTGGGTTGACACTTTCATCGGGTTATCCACTAGCTCTCATAGATCTCTCTCTCTCTCGCTCTGTCACAGAAAGCCCAGAGTCCTTTAACCTAAATGTAAATTTAGGATTCTCTGCCCCAACATGCATAACTTTACACTTATTCACATTGAAACGTAAGTCACAGAAGTCTCCTCAACATAAAGGAATATTTGTTCCTTTTCCTCAGAGTTTCATTGCCCTGGTTTTGGTGATGGAATATTGATAAGGTGATTGTGCTTTCAGAGAGGCAAATACTAGGTGAAATGCATGTGCAACCATAGGAGGCTGAGCTGGTGGTTGCCATATGCTCTACTCTTTTCCTACATGTGAGACTATTTTCACTTGGCAGGACAGGAGAGGCTCTGCCTCCCTTTACCCAATGTCTCTAATATCTACCTTCTGAGCATAAGTTCACACCTACAGGCATCCCTCACTTTCTGGTGGTTTGTTTTCTGATGATTCCGCTCTTTCAACACCTTTCAATAATACCCAGAACTCATTCATTAAACATATGCTCTGCTTTTTCAACCTCAAAGGCTAAAATTGTCTTATTTGATGTTGATTTGCATGTGACATACTCCCAAGTCCAAAGTAATTATAGGAGCATGTAAGAGACTTTACGTGCACCCGTAGTTACTGCAGCACCTAGTGAAAACCTATCGGAAATTCATATTGGAATCCAGAGTAACTTGTTCTTACCTTGGAGCAAGGACTCCCCGTAGTTATTCTGGATTTTGCCCTTAGTTTTTCAAACTGTTTTTGGAATTTCCTTATGACTTTCTTCAGTAAATTCTAATACATAAGATATTCACTGTACACACATGACTTTGCTTACTGTAATTTGTTATGTATTTTCACTATGTGTTAATAAATATGTGTTATTTAGGCTTTTGCAAGTGATTTTATGTTTTTTTATGGCCCTTTTGGTGCATGCTGAAAAAGACTGGATTCCACTTTTCAATTTCACTTTTGGAAAGTGCTCAGATCTCTAACCTGTCTAATAAATGGGGATACCTGCCCATTCAAGGGTCAGAACTAAGTAAAAAATGGATTGATAAACTTACAGCCCAATCCAGAGCAACTAATCTGTCCACATAAGAGCCCTTAGGTTGCCCTATCTAACACTAGGTTGGAGTAACTGCAAGATGCTCCAGCCCAGTTACTCTGAAGGAGGCTTAGGGCAGAGCAAGGCAAGATAGGGTGCCCTAAGAGAGGTGGACCTGCTCTGCCCTAACTGGGGCAGCCTAAGCAGCTCAGGAGAGGCAAGTTGAGGGCATGTTTAGCATTGCCTAGGGCAGAGCAGTTACTCTGTATCCAAAGCCTATTTCCAAGGCAGAAATGCCCTCTTCCAGCCCTCAGAGTTATACCACCTCAGGAGCAGGTATAGTAATGAGTAGACCCATAGGGGTCCATGATAAGGCCCGAGTAAGAATGGCAGTGCTGACCAAAAATCTGAGTTCTTGGCCATCCTAGCTGCAACCCCTTCCTCTCAACCTCAGGATATGGAACAAACTACGGCTGCCCACAAACCTCAGGATACAGCAGGCCACTCCAAGAAGCCCCTTGTATTCACTGTAGAATGTACTGGCATCTCATCAGGGACTCCTTATAAGGCAGGCACCCAGTGGCGTCACCAGACTGGTGCGGCTGGTGTGGGCTGCATTGGGTGATGCGCTCCGTATGGAGTGATGTGCCGGAGGAGTTTGACTGTCCTTTGGCAGGCCCCGGGCATCAGCACCCCCATTCAGGCCTGCTCCAAGGCGGAGAATCAGCCAGAAGCTGACACTTGTCTGAGGAGCTGGCCTGAACGGCCATCTGAGGTGCACTGCACAGAAACACACTGAGCATGCCGAACAGCTTCAGAGGAGACTTCCTTAGAGCAGAGAAAGTCCGCGCCTCTGCACAGACATTCGGCCTCACTCAGGAGGCGGAGCGGCAGCCGAATGGCTTCAGAAAGAGTACTGCACAGGCACCAACTCTGACGCCTGCACAGTCTTCCCCGAAGCCAAAAGGCTTCAGAAAAGTACTGCGCAGGTGTCAGAGATGGTGCCTGCGCAGTACTCTTTCTGAAGCCAGTTGGCTTCAGAAACAACTGCACAGGCTCCAACTTTGGTGACTGCGCAGTCCAGGTAGGGGGGGCGCGCATCCCAGGGATGACGCACAGACTTCCGCACCAGGTGATGTGCAGAGTCATGTCACCACTGTAGGCACCACAGCTGTTCCTTGTTCAGTGTGATCTGAGGGGTGTCTCCTCAGGAGCAAGTCTTCCCCTTGTGTCAATTACATAGCATGCTCTGGAGCAGTTAGGGCAGCCCAGGCTTCCTGACTCTCTGGATTCAGCATAACTTTCTGCTCTGGATACAGAATAGTTAGGAGAGTGCAGTTAGGTCAGAGCAGGCTGAATTTGCTCTGGATTGCAGCCTTATTCTGATTTGCCCTATTTAGTTTACTTTGGCTGTTAAGCAGTTTAGAACTATCTTCTGCTTTGGAAAGTTAACACTTAATATTGGAATCCCCCCTTTATCAGGGTGACCAGATGCCCAAATCTCAAAAGGAAGACAAGGTCTTGGATTTCTTTCAGCCTGGCTTTTCTGGCAGACAATGGCACATTTGCTTACTCATGAGTAGAGTGTGATACTGGACACTTTCACTTCCCCGTATAGCTCAATGCATATTTTTAGTTTTAGTTTTTTGGCCATAACGTTTGATAGGAAGGAGATATTTCAAAACTGATTTTTGCATTGGATTCTGCTCTTCAATACAAATCCAATGACATAAGACATTGTGAGGTACTGCACACCATGCAAAGTTCCAAAATGAAGCCAAAATGGAGGACAATGACGCCTACAGCATCCGGTATTCCCAAGCGTTCTCCCATCCAAGTACTAACCAGGCCTGACCCTGCTTAGCTTCCGAGATCAGACAAGATCAGGTGCTTTCGGGGTAGTGTCTGTGACAATGAAGTCCTTTCGGAGGACACCCAGAAAGGAGACTAAAAAAAGAGGACAAATATGGAAATTTCCAGTCATATGGTCACCCTGCTCTTAATATTACAGAGCGTAATGCTAGTGTGTGGTTTCATGAAGACTGCTGAAAGCGGAGATCCAGTAATGGATTTCAGGTGATATCCCTTTTAGGTTTGCTGGTTGCAATTATGGTATGCAGTGAACTAGTCAGCAGCAAATGGAAAAAACAGCAGTTAGCATCCCACTTCCTGGGGAAAAGTCCTGTAATTAATTAGCAATGTGCATATATTATCTAAACATGACTGCAAAGTGGGCATGACTCAAAGAATCTAAAATCCAGTTTGAAAGTACATATATGAGATCAAGTAGAAAATTGTGGCTCCCTCTCTGCAATGACAGAAGATTGCTTTGATAGCGGGGGATAGAGAGGGAGCTCTTGTAAATAACACTTTTAAGAGTTTCTGGGGGGAAATTAGAGGGTCTGCATCCAACTCTGCCTTAGCCTCTTATGGAAGCGATGCTTGCTCATGATGAAAAAAATGTGGACTCTTTTTTTTTTGCTTTTAAACAGAAGCCATTATCTATTATACCAGGGAGTGAAAATAAGTTAAGTGAAAAGCACTCACGGTTAAAATGATAACTTTACAATTAACATTCACTTTTCAGGGGAAAAGAACTACTGAGCAACACTCTGGCAAAAAAGAGAAAAAATTCACATTTTCACAGGCGATGCTTAAAAGAGCTTTGCTTCAAGGGAGGAGGGGGAGGTGGAGGAAATGAATAACACAGTCAGTTCAGAAAAACCTTATGTACAGTAAGTAATAATTAGTTCTCCATACTATTAACCAGAAGGAGCACTTAAAGTTTTTTGACATACCTAATCTCTGTGCCTGGGGAGCAGTGCAGAACATTTGCATTAAATTACTCCTTCATTTTCCAAGCCCAGCCTGCCCCCTTCTCTGAGGCTTTTCTGCCAGTATTCTCGAGCCTGGCACAAGCCCGCAGTTCTTGCCGCTAATATAGCTGTCTCCTGCCAGGCACATCAATGTAGGGTGCATCGTAGTCCTGCATGACAATAAGAAACGGGGAGAAGAAAGACTCGTGCAGAGCTGGGATCTGGCACCCGGCAGTCAGCATTTCCTCCGAATTAATATGACATCAAAGGGCAAGGCACCTGATTATGTTCCATCTGGGTGCTTGGCAGGCCACTGGAAGGAAGAGGAGGGTAAGAAGGTTCAATCTCAAGGAGGAGCCGCAGCAGGGAGGATAATGGAGGAATTTGCTTATCCTATAGTCCACAGCAGAGAGCAGATAGTGGCTTAATCATGAGCTTTTAATAATGAATACTGACTGGCATGTAGTTGTACTTCTAATGCTACATGGTATGGCTGTGCGGCTGCAGGCATCAATCTAATTGATGGCAACTCTTTCAATAGACAGTGTTGCCATATGTCCCCAAAAAACAGGGACAATCCCCATTTTGGGGGATTGTGTTCACATACTGGCAAATGGGACAGAGAGTCCTGTCCTGGTTTTGTGGAAGATAATTATGGCAATCCAATCATAAGACAAGGACCATCTATGTGGTTGAATTAACGTAGGTCCTATACTGTCCAACTTTCCAGAGCCAATGCAGCCACAGTGTAGCCCCTTGGGTAAAACAACAAACATTCCCTTACGTTGAAGAGTACTTCATTACTGTCCCTCCACTACAGGATGAAGCACATGTCCTGATGGCATCGGTACACCAATACCAGAAAGCTGGATGGCCGTAAGCACAAGTCGCCACAAGCAGAAGATTGGCAAGGGATGCCCCTCTCTTACTTCCACTGTAGGGACATGAGATGCAGGGATGCCAGATAAGGCAGAAGTGCTCTGTCATAATCCATAGAAAAGCACCACAGCCACAGCCACTGTACACACATGACACACACCCAAGGAGGTTATTCTTACACTGGAGAAAGCAGGTGTAAGGAGAGCCTACTCAGGCTACTTTATACATAGATAATGAGTCAATATCTGAATTGCTGAATCTTTTTGCTTGGAACATTAGTAGCCCCTTCCCAGGTAGCAGTTTTCCCCATCCCTGCCCAAAAATGTTGGGGATCAAACCTGGGACTGTCTACATGCAGGGCATATTTTCTACACTGCCTCTATAGCACTGCTTGTTCTTACCCCACCCATTGAATTCCACTACCATATGTTAACTAACTGCCAAGCACATTTATCACTAGCTGTTGGAGTTCAAGGCTCTTTTCTCTTTCTTGGATAAGACATCCCTGAAATGTCTAGTGGATTAAGCAACCGGAAAGCAAATGCCCTGCTCAAGGAGTTTTGCTGTGGGGGAAAAAAGCGTGAGCTTGCAAACTAAACAGTGTCTTACCCTTGACTGTCCATAAGAAGCCTTTCATATATGCAAAGAATATTGTACACTGAATAACCTTTTAAGCAAAAGCCAGTTCGGCTCTGGGCTTATGATCCATTCTGCAGCACTTCACCTCTGAAATCATACAGTACATTAATATTCAACCCCTAAAGCTTGCTGTACTTGATCCTTTAAGCTCATTAATCCTCCTGGCCCCTTCTAAGCGCCTACAAAGAAGGAGAATGGAAAATCCACATTCAGATACCCACGGGGGTAGAAATGTATAAACCTTAAGTCCAATGTATATAATTAAATCCAATGGCAAAAATGTAATGTAAGCAAAGGTGCTTATTGCATGCATTTTCCCGATTGGCACGCAACATTTGATTTAGCAGTTCTCCCATAGTGGGGGCCTATTGGATCAAGTCAGTGAGCCAAGATGCCTTCTAAAGGGTCCCTCCTTGTTACTGATTATGCTCTAAGACACCTATAACATGCACATATATGAATTAGCGAAAGGGGTATGTAGCTGATTTCCAGGGTTTTGAGATTACAGATTACGCTCTGAGATTACAGGGTGGACTGGGTTGCGAACTGTCCATTCAGCTGGGCCAGAAGGAAGTGTTTGGTCAAAAGCCATCAGAGCTTATATCCTGTAGATGGAAATAAGATTCAGAGCAACTGAAAACATAGGCTAAGAGCCCAATCTATACTTGTCCACCCAGAAGTAAATCCTATTATAGTGAATGGAGCTTACTTCCAAGAAAGTGTGGATAAGACTGCAGCCTATGAAGCTCAGTTAAGATTGTGAGCCCTTTTGGGACAGAGACCAATGAGCCATTCATTTTTTCATTTTTTTTTTTTTTGTAAACACTTTATGAACTTTTTGGTTGAAAAGCAGTATATAAATACTATAAAACAATTAGATAGATAGATAGATAGATAGATAGATAGATAGAAAGAAAGAAAGAAAGAAAGAAAGAAAGAAAGAAAGAAAGAAAGAAAGAAAGAAAGAAAGAAGCCCTGATTTAAAGTTCCTTGTTTGCTGGTTATGCCCATTTTATTAGTTCCTGTTCAGGTGGGCTGGGGAATTAGCAATAGATGTTAGGAAACTATTTTCTCCTGATTGAAACCATTGGTCCATTTCATCAATGCATAGTGACTGGTAGCCTCTTGTTAAGGTTTCCTAGAGGGTCATTTCCAGTCCTGGGTCCTTTTTGTCCTTTCATTGAAGACGTAGTCAGGGACTGAAGTTGGGATCCTCTACAAACAAATCAAGGGCCTCATCTCCAAATTTAAATCCTATAGTGGGGACAATATCCCAGAAGCACCACACAGCTCTAGGGTCAGGGCAGCAGGTAACTTCGGAAGGGAGCACGGCACATTTTAGACACATATGCCAAAGTCTGCTGCCCAGCATCATCCACCTCCTAGGAAGCACTTGAGCTTTCTCAAGATTGAATTGCTAAGGCTCCATGCAGCAAGTTACTTAAGATGTACTATAATTGTCAATTAAAGGCATTTAATTTGGGGAAATAGCTGCTTTTAATAAAAGAGTATTATCTAATCCTGGGTAATTATGGCTTGCGTGCAACTATATAGATGGAGGGCAGAGAACATTTGACCGGATGCAACTTATTAGAACAGACTGAAATAGATACAAAGAGAGAAGCCCCAAATTCAATTTTTGTTGATTACTAGTTTGTATATAATTAGAGACTCTGGCATGTTCTTTCAAATAACTCTTTGGTTCTGTTGACTGTAAAGCTAATCAACCTCCCTTTTCTGGATCAATTGTATAAAGTTTGTTTCTTAGTCTTGTGAAAGATTGATTGAGGAATCTATTAAGGATAATAAATTGGATGCAAATGGCCAAGATTTACTAGACAGAAGCTCTACTCCTAAACAATATTTCCTAGGTATAATTCTTGGTGAAGATAATTGGACTTATTTCTTTGTAAATAGACATAGGGTGCAATCTTAACCTAGGCTGGCCTAACTCATTGGACCTACCATTCCTGTGGTGATATAGGGAGGCAAGCGCATGTCTGTGCACTGGCCTAACCCTTCCCCAGGTGGGGCAAAGGAGTGTCACTTTGGTGACACTCCCAGATCGGCATAGGAATTATGCCGGGGCTTAGGCTGGTCTAAGTGGAGATTAGGATTGCAACCATAGTATAGAGCTCTATGGCTAGCACTGAATAAACCACAATGTGCAAATCCTGGGGGAGGGAGAGGCCATGGCTTAGTGGTGCAATGACATGGAGTGAGATCCAATGGTGAAATCCAACCTGCAGACGCAATACACCTCCCTTACATTTTAGCTCAGTCTCCAATATACAGTATCTCCCCTAATTGTTAAAGAAATTAATTAAAAGTTTTTGCAACACATTTCCTCCATTCGGAAATAACTTTTTTTAAAAACTTGCCTCTTTCCCACCTACTATGGAGCTAGGGAGAGAAGAGCAACATGCCCCTTGAGGCAACTGAAAAGCTGCCTCTCTTGTTGCATTAGAACAGAAGCTGCCTCTCTTGTTGCATTAGAATGGGGGGTCGCCTAGAGCCTTCCTGGGGGTCGCCTAAAGACCCCTGGTGCAGGGGGCCAGGTCAGGCTTGCTAGACCTCCGGCTGTAGCTGCGCACGCCCTGGGGCTGACTGAAGGCCTCAGGGCCCAATCCTATGCATGCCTACTCTGAAATAAATCCCATTATAGTTAAGGGGGCCTTTACTCCCATGTAAATGTGGATAGGATTGCAGCCTCAGAGCCCAATCCTATGCATGCCTACTCTGAATTAAATCCCATTATAGTCAGGGGGGCCTTTACTCCCATGTAAATATCCAGTCACCCTGAATTTTTTAAAATTGGAAACCTACCATGATTGCAGCCCAACCTTCTGGAGGCAATTCTGCTTGCTGCTTCCCCAGAGATTGCCAGCATAGGCCACTTTGTTCCCCCTTCCTATTGGAAGCCAGCCATGATTTCAGCAAATTAGCTGTTGGCTTCTCCCCTGTGCATTGTAATGGGTGCAAGTGTTGTGTAATCTAAATGACTGTGCTTTAGAAGAAAGGCGCAGTATGGCAAGGAAAGGAACTTGGGTCTGGTGAGGATCTGCCTCCCCTGAGTGCATGTCAGTGCCATGGTAGATCAGAAAGAAAAAAATGATACTTGTCTGCAGTTGTAGCAACTATTTCTCAGGCTTGTTCCCATGCCCCAGGTTGCATGTCCAGAAGTTGGTTCCTCTGTACTTTGAACATCATCTCCACCAACGGCAGAGCGAATGAGGAAGTGGCTGCTTCCATCTCTGCCCACTTGCATTCCTATATGAGGATCCTGGGGGTGGGGAGGAAATGGACCCATCATGGTCAATTTCCTCTGCCACGCTACCTAGGAAAGGTCCAGAGAAACAAGCAAGCAGAACTTGCAGTTTTGCGAGGAACAGACCCCCAAACCAAATTTCTGAATGCCATTCATTACCATTCTGCCGCCCACTGACTACATTGCAGAAAGGAAGGGGAGCCAAAGTACAAATAAGAAGTATGTGATCTGACCTAGACCACCACTCTCCTCCTCCTTTCTTTATCTGCTAAGCTCACGTTTCCTTTTTATACAAATTCAAGAAGAGAAAGCAGAATACTGAAGCTGAGCAGATAGAACTTGACATCCCCTCCAAATCATCATCCAAGAGGCAACTGCGATGGTTGACCTCGTAAATAAGGGTTCGCAGATAAATTCATCCATTACACATCTACAGGTCCAAGCTTATTATATTTTATGACACATATTTTTATACATGGATTTGACTCAAGGCCACTGCAAATAATAGTTAAAAACTGCTTTTCTACTATTGTAGACAGGCAGTCTTGCAAACAATTAATCCATTCTTCAATCCTAGAATCAAATCCCTGCAAATATTGAAGCAATACCTGATTCCATTTGCTGCAATGGAGGAGCAAGAAACTTAGAAGTTGGTCTTTATACCTATTTTCCCACTGTTTTCTTTATACACTGATTTTTATTTTATGCATGGGAAGTTCTGGAATGGAACCCTAGTGGATAACAAGGGATATCTTACTTGGGAAAGGAGAGTGGAATATAGGAGCAGGTTAAACACTATGAGCACCATCCTAACCATGTCTTCTCGAAAGTAAGCTTCATTGTAATATAGTGGGTCGTACTCCCAGGAAAGTGTCTTTAGGATTGTAGCCTTAATCACTTAGAATTAAATTTGAAACTATTACATATTTATATATATAAAATTGAAAAATCACTAACTGACTGATTCACTGACTGACTGATTCATTCACTCACTCACTGACTCACTGATCATCAGCTAGCCAAACCACTGGGTCTAGAAGTGTGATGCAGATGGGGGTTGAAGTGCATGGGGGGTTGATGTGCATGGGGGACGATGCACTTGGGAGGTTGATATGCATGGGGTTTGATGCGCATGGGGGATATTATGCATTAAGGATTGATGCACATGGGGGATGTTATTCATCCAGGGTTGATGCACACTGGGGATGATGTGCATGGGGGATGTTGCACATTCAGGGTTGATGCATCCCTGTGATTCTTCTCATCTAGCACAGAAATCCTCCACATGCAGTACCTCTGTGCAAGGCACCACCTCTTTGAGTACAATACAACTGATGGAGTTGGAAGATATTAGCTTCATTAGAATAATAGCTTCATTAGAATATTTCTTGCTGGCTCAGGATACAAACCTCGTAGAACTTGAATAAAATTGGCATTGAGAATGCGTATGCGTGTGCACACACACAGGAGTGTTTCGGTTACAAGTGTCAAGGGAAGACTTTGTCAGGAAAACGTTTCCTTTGGCTGAATAATTGATATTGGTCTCATCATCTGAAGAGGGCCCAGGGAATAAATAACCAAGACAGTAACCTTAAAGGTAGGGCATCTGTAAAATGCCAGCCATGGGCGGCGTACGTGCTAGTCTTTGGAGAGGAACAGAGAGTAAACCAAGATCAGGGTTCATGTAAACATGTGTTTACTTGAGAGACACAAAAGAGAGACACGAAACGGAGCCATGACTTTGTCGCGGAGAATAAACAAGGTTTCTCCCCCTTGCAACTTCTCCAGCTAGAAAACATGGCTGCCCAATACTTGAATCACTGGAGTCAGTTTTATTTGCTTGACTGTGACCTGCTGGAAACAAGAGGGGGGAAGTGGAGAAAGAAAAGTCTCCCTTGCAAAATGAGAACTTGGGTCTTCAGGTGAAATTGTCTGGCAGTTGATTCAAGAAAAGATATTCACTCCATGCACAATTACGTGAAGAAAATCACTCCTGGCCAGGGTGACCAGATTATTCCTAATCCCAGGCCAAAATTCCTACCCGCTTTAAAAAATTGCCAAAAAGTGTATTTTTTTTTGTTTTTCGGTTTTTTGACCATAACTTTTGATAGGGAGATATCTCCAAACTGATTTTTGCATTGGATTCTGCTCTTCAGTATGAATCCAACAACGTATGGCATGATGGGGTACTGTGCACTATCACAAAATTTTAAAATGAAACCAAAATGTAGGACAATGAAGCCAAAATGTAGGCTGGACAGGAGGCTAAAAATCTGGACAAATCCAGGTTTTTCTGGTCAAATCCGGGTTTTTCTGGCTGGTGTCAGGATTATTACTGGCTTAGGCAGCTGTAGGTCCATGAATTTGGTCAATGTCTATTGACCCTGATGATTGCATGTAACCTCTGCACACAGTGATACCGGATCACTGACTACCATTTTCTGGGCTGGGGAACAACAACCTTCATACTTAGATTGGGGGATTCCCAGAATTCCCAAATCACTGGCCTTATTCAATATCTCTATGCAGTGCTTTATTTCTCAAAATAAATTGGGGGTACTCACCATGAAGATGTTATTTGTAACCAAAGGCATGTCTACTTAGGTGCCAAAGAGGTGCAGGTACTCAGTACCAGTGAGTACCTCCTCAAAATAACCCCTGTCTATATGGATAAGGGAATGCCAGCAATATTGCTAGAATGTGTGTCACTTGGTGTGGGAGGCCTACGATAGACTTCCTTCCAGGCAGTGGCTTGGCTAATGCCCTGGGTGATGGGTGTACAGATGTTCCATTGCTCTGGCCTGCTGTTTGTTGTTGTTTATTGTTTGTTTTGTGTTATAATTTTTGATAGGATAGCGAGATTTCAGTGTGATTTGTTGCATTGCATTGATTGATAAATTACTTGATGGTATTACAGACATCCCCTTCTTTCTGACAGTTCGTTTTCTGATGGTTCTGCTCTCAACACCTTTCAATTATACCCAAAATTTATTCATTCAATGCATATTCCACTCTTTCAACCTCTCTCTTCTGGTCTAAAGGCTAAAATTTGATGATGTTGATTGGCATGTGTCATGGTGATCAAACTGTTTTTGGCTTTTCCTTATGACTTTCTTCAGTAAATAACCATCATTCAAACACTTAAGATAGTCATTGCCCGCACATGCCTTTGTTACTTTTACTGTAATTTTTTATATATTGTGTCTCTTTGTTAATAAATAAGTGTTGTGTATGCTTTGGCAAGTGCTATTTATGTCTTTTTTGTGGCCCTTATTGTATTTTTTTTTAATATAAACCGCCTTGAGTTCCCTTTCGGGAAGAAATGTGGCATATAAATCAATGAAATAAATCAATGAAATAAGTTTTTGCAAGCTGAAACAGATTGGGTTCCACTTTTCAACCATTTTCATTTTTTGACTGTGCTCCAGTCCCTAACTCATCCAATAGGTGGGAGTGCCTCTATTCTAAAATACCACAATTTTAGAAAATTTTGGATGGTAATGATGTTACACATACCCATGTGTTTCACCCAGTCTGGCCCTCACCCCTGTCCCCCCATCAATTCCACTGTGGGGTGCACATCAAATTTATTAATGAACCTGCAGAGTGGCTAATAGTCTACTGCAGGGATTCTGAAATTTGTGTTGTGATGCCTTAGGATGTCATGGCACACAGACTCACACACATACTGTGTCAAATCAGGCCCACTGGAAGCAACACAACGTCCTAAGTATGTCTACTCAGATGTAAGTCTTATTGTATTAAATGGGGCAAACTCCCAGGAAAGTGTGTTTAGGATTGCAGCCCCTGTTTGGACAAGGTTGCTCCCAAGTAAAACTGGAAAACAACAGCAACAAAATCATATATCCATAATCAATGACCTTCTTCTCAAAGTGGTTTACAACTTGGCTTGAAATGCCTATAATTTTGTCTGGTACAACTTAATGCAAGTCTCTTTGTTGCTGCCTCATGGTGGGTCATTCACAAAAAAAAAGTCACAGCTGGCTATTATTGAATAGCTTTTTTATAAGGTAAAAGTATAGAAGTGCATGAACCAGTGTATCAAATCAGGAGGAAAATTGTAGACTATTTGCTGTTTCAGGACTCCAGCCCTCAAATTGCAATGTCACCAGCATGGTCTTACTTATGGTGTTTAGAGATACAGCAAATGCCAGCAGGGTACATGACTCTGGAAGCTGGAGAGAGATCATTAATTCAAGCGGGGGAAAGACAAGGCAAGACCACTGCTGAGTCCAAGGACACACGGCTGTCAAAGCCACCAAAAAGGAAGGAGATGGAGAGAGACTGTCCTAAGTTTGCAACTTAACAAGTGGTATTGTAGTCAGCCTTTTCTGATTTTTTTTAAGCCAGCCAACCAGGTGGAATCTTAAATTAACCACATTAAAGCAAATAGTTTTTCAAGCTTTTATTTTGTGATGTTCTACATTTATCTTGGGTGTCCTATATTTGGGGGTACTTGTCCTTTTTTGTGGTTATGACATATGGTTACGTTGGCTACTATACCCTTATGCCCAAGGAGGTAGCCAAAGGTCTTCTTTAAGTTAGAGAATACTTGTTCCCTTACACTGTGTCAATCTCCAGTGGCCTCTATATGTCTACTCTACTCAGATCTAAACCTTCTTCCACCTTCTTGCCCCATGCTCAGGTCTGAACCACTTCCTCCACTTGCCTGAACCATCTTCCTCCCCACCCTCATCACACCCCCAAATCCAGAGTAACTACGGGAGCACGTAAGAGACTTTACATGCACCCATATTTACTGCACCAAGTGAAAACGTATGGGAAATTCACATTGGAATCCAGAGTAAGTTGTTCTTACACCGGAGCAGACTCCCTGCAGTTACTCTGGATTTTGTCCATAGTCATCTTCATCTTAGCATTATTCCTCCCCACCGAAATTCACCCATCCTCTTCTTCCTTCTGACCCCCTCTTACCATCTCAATCTCTCTTTTCTCCTTCTCACCCCCTCGTATTCCTTCACCATCCCAGACCATCCACAGTACTGAGCCCGGATTTTGTGAACCAAGAATTTATAGAAGTTTTGACAACAGTTGTAGCCCGGAGCCACTACTTGGCTCTGATTTAAATAACACTTTTTCTGGAAGAGTTTTAGCAATGGATGCCATTAGCTCTTGGAGAATAGCACAAATGAGTCCTGAAACCAGTCTTCACATCATTTATTTGCATAAAACTGACTGTCTTTTGTTTTTTCTTCACATGAATACACAGGAGAGGGAAAGAAGACCCGCACTCCTGTTACATTCTGCAACAAAAATGTGTGAATTGCAGAAGCAATTTAACAAACACATTATCTTTCGGTCTCCCTCCCTCCTCCTCAACACTGTCACATACACACAGGTTCTGGAATACCTGATAAATTACAGCTTTTCAGTTTTGAAATTCACTTTTCTTACAGCACGCTAACAAGCCTGTGATTCACCATGTCATTAGCAAACATAATTCTTTTTGGACAGCAGTTAAGGTTTGGATTCATGCTATTCACAGATCTGTCTTTCAAAAACAAAACAAAACACAAATACCTATATAAAATAAGCAGCAGGTACGAGGGAAAGATTTTTGATTTAACTGACCCATTAACTATCAGAGGGCCAGATGCAGCCCCTGGAGAGCCTGCATGTGGCCTATGGTGAGCCAATTTCTTAGTGCTGAGTGCTAATATTTAGTGCTAATACCTCCTCTCTGTGTGTATGAAAGTGGTTATGAACTGGTTTTTAAGATCACCCGTTCTCTGTATGTTAGAAAGTGGTTAATGAACTGATTTGATTTTGTTTACAGGTTCTTTCTCTAATTATGTAAATTTGAAATGTAAATCATTTTTTTTCCCAGCCTCTAACTTACCCCCAAATCCAGAGTAACTACAGGAGCATGTAAGAGACTTTACGTGCACCCGTAGTTACTGCACTATCTAGTGAAAACCTATGGGAAATTCATATTGGAATCTAGAGTAAGTTGTTCTTACACCAGAGCAAGGACTCCCCATTATTACTCTGGATTTTCCCCTTAGAGGGATGATATGGCCCTTCTGCCAAAAAGGTTGGACCAGTGGCATAGCTAAGGGGGTGCAGGGGACAGCAGTTGCTTAGGTAGCAAAGATGAGGGAGCAACAAGCTGAGCTTGACACAATTATGAAAATAGGGTATGGATGGATAAAATCCCTTCATGTTATATGTTAATGGAAAGGTAAATTAATACAGAACAGAATGAGACGAACTGCATTGGAATATCTGTATTCTATCAAAAGTTATTGAAAAGGAAAATAAAATGAAAATACCAACTTTATGGATTTCTTCCTATGGATGGGAGTGGATTTTCTTAACTCAGAACTGACCCATGAGAATGATGGGTGGCGATCTGCTGGGGCAGAGGATGCAGGTTATCTCCCAATTTTCTTTAAAAATAAAAAAACTGGGCATGACATCATTTTGGGGCTACACCACAATGGAGATGCCAAAAAAGGGCAAAAAAAGTTCAACATTTGAGATTTAAATTTTAATACGAAAGAGGTGAGAAAACAAACTGAATTTTTGAATAAATGTTTACAAGATATGTACAATTATACAGAAAAAGTTTTATTACCATTGTTAGTTACTCATATGATGAATTTGCCCTTGGAAAAGTATTCGACCATGAAAAGATCCCCATTTCGGATGCCAATATCTCCAAAACTGTAAGAGAGAGGGCTTTTCTGATGACAGATTCAGAAAGCCTGAGCCCAAATTACTCTATATTTCAAAATTTGTCCAGAAAACACCACTTACTTCTGAGATATAAGCATCCAAATATGGGTACACAGGAAAATTTGCAATTTAGAAGTGTCAAAAATGAGTATGGCACCCTTATTAGGAAGGGCCATAGCACACTAACCCTTTGGATTTTTCACCTAATATTTGGCTTGTAGCCATTATATATGCAGAAGTACCAACCCAAATATTTTCAGTCAAATCTGAGTACGTCACCATGGGACCTCTGGTTGAGTTCATATGGAATGACCCTTCTTCAATGGTACTCAAGCATTTCAGCCTGGGATCCTTTCTGAGAATGACAATCTGTCTGGGACCCCCTAGAATGATTTCATGGCTGGAGGTTTCATTAAAGGTGCCCAGTGCCAGATCCCAAATGGCTACACTCAGCTTTTTATGACCCCCTTGAAATGAAGTTGCAACCCCCCAAGGGGGTCTAGATCCCCACTTTGATGACCACTGAACTTGATTCTGGCCCCTTTCACACATGCAATGCTGCCTGGACTCTTTATATATTTACCTTTGACCATGCCCCATGTTCTGGATCTTTATTATACTTTTGCCTATTCTGCATAATTTTCCCATTTTGACCAGTTTCCTGGGTTTGAAATCCAGCTGCTTGCAATCTGCACCTTATAAGGTCTGACATTAAGAAACTGAAGTTTGCATGTCCATCTATTTCAGTTCTAGCTACAAGTCCCACGTTAAGCCATAGGATCAAGTCCTATTTGGGCTGTCTTAGTACAACCTGTGGCCATGTCTCCATTTATTTTTCTTTCACTCTCCCCTATATTTCTGTAACAAATATTGCGTTCTTAATATTTTCCCAGAACTGTAGTCTAATTGGAGTTCTTTGTAGCTGCTTTGATTGCAATAACGAGAAGCTTTCCTGAAGTCCCAACACTTCATTGATGCCTTGCAACTTAAATTGTTAACTGGCAAGTGTGGTACATAACGACAGAAAGGACAAAGACGTTGCCTTTCTGAACCCAAGACACATGTTTTTGAATGATAAGCCATGCTCATACTTTTTGTTTCGGAATCAAACAATGTTTGAAAAGAAAGAAAAGGGATTTTCAGTCACTGAGAACTCAAAGACCTTCATCCTAGGGAATGACTGCAGTGAACACAATTAACTCTGGATAAAGGGTAGCTTTATACAGCACATCTCAGATGTAATTTTCCCCCCATAATTGAAATTGGAAGAGGGAGAGTTTTACAGCCTTTGACTGGAAGGCAGGGCAGTAAGAACAAAATGCTATTGTTTCAATTGATTGTACCCTGTGACTAAATGGTTTGACTTTGCCATATATCAAAAAGGGTGCAAGTCTCTCACATTTGGCTGCCCCACAGGTTTTTGCTGTCTTGAGTAACTCCATGCGTCCTCCCATGCTGATCTGAGAACTCCTTACCCAGAACACCTATGTGATGAGATGTAACATGATATCTCTCACCTCCATCAAACCCCAACTCACAACCCATGTTCTGCATTTATCTCCCTCTATAGTGGAAGGATGGGCTGTGGGTGGCACAAATGGTTAAGACACTGTTCCTGTTCGAGACCCAGGTTGGCCCCATAAGACAGGGTGAGCTCCTGTCCTTAGCCCAGTTCTGCAACGCCAGCTGGATCCAATTGTATTGGCTCTGCCTTTCCATTGGATTAATTCAGTGGCATGGAGAGGGGGGATTTGCTGCTTGGGTAACAGCCTATCCTCCACAACAATCTAACCCAGGCTTTCGTGCTTCGCATGCAGCGTATGCAGCGCTGAGCACAATACCATAGTCTTTCAAGACTGACGGAGGCCTGCTTTAGTGGAAGGATCCAAGGAGGATTGAACTTTAAATATTATAAATGATGGCAAAAAAACGATAGAAATTGATTAATTAGATGTATGTAAAGTAGAATTATGGAAATGTAAAAGAGATGTTGTGCCTGAAGAACCTTATGTGTGTACCCTTTTATATCTGTCCCCACTGTTGTATCCCAAATATCCCTTTCCCCATATCTGAAATAAATAAAATAAAATCTCCCCAGGGTATGGGACAACCCTTCTCTCCAGCACAATGCATGCAAATGAACTTTAGGGTACCATATTATGTTCAGTCTACCTGTTCAGAAACTGTTACCTTTTTATTGAAAAACAGTTTATAAATACTGTTGGTGGTTGGTTGTTTGATTCTTCACCTGCCAAGGTATATGTGAAGCTGCTGATAATATTCTACAAGAAAAATCCTTTTCAATTGATGGTAGATGGACAATTACAGAGTAAATGAATCTGGGGCTCAGAGGTGTCTTTAGGTGTATAATATCCTAGCAAGTTTCTTCACACAAGACTTCAAGCTAGTGCAGGAGTCTCCAAATGTTTAACTTCAAGGTTCCTGGACCTTTAACAAGTGTATAGAAGAGGGAATTTCAGCTTGTGATCTGTGAGATGAGAAGCTGCACTTGCTGAAACTCCCTCCTTTAAAGGTCCAGGAACCTTTGGAGACCCCAGAAATAAAGGGGAAATCTGAACGCTTCAGCTGTGTGTATGTGTGTATGGGGAGAGGACGGTACTCATCGGTGACAAAATACAACATATGACAAAATTTGGATGATAGAGTACTCCAGTAAGGGAGTCAAACTCACCAGTATGTGAATGCAATCCTGAAAACAAATGTAGAGGGATAGACACATGCAACAAACGTTTTAAAAACATCATAGGCATTAGTTGCCTATTCCCTGCAGCTGTCAAGACTCTGAATTCAGATTAGCTGCTGAACTTGAGATATTCCCCTTGCAATGAACCTCAGCCCTTTAGGCATAGTGATGACTTTTGGAAGCTTTACACTACTTATATTGAAGAAGTGGTTACGGGCATGCAAGGAAAACCCCATCTGCTTGAAATTCCCTTGTCAACACAACTAGTAGAGGCACAATCTCCCTGAGCTGCTTTGCAGCTGTCTCTCTTAATGTTGTGTAACTTGATCTGGGTCACTGTGGCAGTCTGGTCCAGCTGTGTCTCATCCTGCAGCTGTCCGAAGAAGATGGTAAAAGAAAACTGCAGGCAGATGTATCTGTATCCTGCCCCCGATTATGGATTTTGCAGGAACTAAGGCTGCAATCCTAATCTCCAGTTAGGCCAGCCTAAATTCCGGCATAAGTCCTGTGCTCACCTGGTGGTGTCATAAAAATACCATCAGACACTTCTGCATATCAGGAGGCCAGTGCACATACATGTGCTTGCCTCCCTTCATCACTACTGGAACAGGAAGACCAATGAGTTGTACTGGCAAATGTTAGGATTGCACCCTTAATTCCCCTTTGTAGGAGCAAGCACAGGATTTGCCTTGGAGTCTAACAACCAACCATTTAGACATTTGAGTAGAAATTTGTGCCTTCTCAGAGTTCCAGAACAGAGTCCTTGACACAAAAATGTATTGAATGCCGTTGTCTTCAGTTTAGTAAGAGGAGAGGTGAAACCACAGCTCTGTGGATGTTCTCCATTTGGAAAAAAAGATATCCTTATTCAGCCTAAGGAAGAGCACTTAGAAGGCTCCGCACTGAAATTTAAGACAGCCTCCAGCAAAATAAAATTGATTCCCATTGATAGATAATATGTGATGATTTTTCTAATGGTTTCTGAGTGTGGAAAGGCAGTGGGCCATTGGTATCCGTGGAGGATAGCTGTCAATCAACCAAGTTGCTAAGATGGCTTGCAAGAGACAAAATAGGCTGTGCAATTAAAGCCACCAGGGAGAATTACCTTCATTTGCCCAATAATAAAGAAGACAGTACTTGTGTCATCAATCACTGGGGAGGCAGCAGGAAGAGTTGCCTCCAGCAGATTAGGCTGTAGTCTAATTTAAAGAGCCATGAAATAAGCAGGGAGCCTGCATAAATGACTGCACTATTTCGCTCCTGGAGAGGCAGCTTATCTTTGCTTTAGGGGATGTTTGCTGAGTTCTCCCTAGCACAGACTGGGGGAAGACGCAATGAGGCTTTATCATTTAATTTTGGGGAAAGAGGCGAGAGAGTGTGTTTCTGAGATGAAGGCTACAATCCAGAATAACTATGGGACCTTTTACACCCCATTGCTGTGGGTGGCGCAAGCAGTTAAGATGCTGTGCCTGTTAACCAGCAGGTCAGCATTTGAGACCCGGGTCGGCCCCACAAGACAGGGTGAGCTCCTGTCCTTAGCCCAGCTCTGCGACACCAGCTGGATCCAATCGTATTGGGACTGCCTTTCCATTGGACTAATTCAGTGGTGTGGAGAGGGGGGATTTGCTGCTTGGGTAACAGCCTATCCTCCATAACAATCTAACTCAGGCTTTCATGCTTCGCATGCAGCATATGCAGCGCTGAGCACGATACCATAGTCTTTCAAGACTGACGGAGGCCTGCTTTTTTTTTTTTTAGTTACGGTGACACCTATGGGAAATGCATAGAGCAATCCAGAGTTAGTACCTCTTATGTCTTATGGTAGAATAGAGGGTATTGCCTACCTGGGCCTCACTACACATCAAAGATAGAAAAGTGAGTTATAAATCTTATAGACTAAAAAGTTGTGGTTTTATTTCCAAAAAGAGGAAAGGTATAGTGCCAAGATGGTTTCTGAACTGATTTGTATTTCTATCTTCAGCATTTGTGATTTCTTGCAAATAGAAGCCTTTTTATTTTATGGGATTAGAAACTGCTCAGATCAATACTGAAAGGAATGCACAATTAAAATTATCTCCCAGTCCAAGAAGTGGGAAGTACTAACAGAATAAATGGATGTTTGAATAATTTAGCATGTCACAGGGCCGCACAATACCAAGCCCCCAATTATTTCCAAATGGAAACTTGTATTATTAAAAAAAAGGAAACACTTTCCTTTTTTTTTAATAATACAAGTTTCCATTTGGAAATAATTCCATTTGAGCAAAATTTTAAATTGTTTTGCACTATGGAAGTCTCATCTCTGGTGCTTCCTCCCTGCCATCCTTGTCATTTATGGTCAGAGGAAGTTGGTGGAACCGAAATTACTGAACTGCTTCCTTCATTCTAAATTGTTGTGCATGGTGATGAATTGTGCATTGGCTGGATTTCAAAGCAGCCCCTATATCCTTCATTTTTCCTTGTTTACTCCTTGAGATGAGAAAGATTTTTCTGTGCGGTATCATCTTTAAAAGTACTCTAAGCACCTTCTATTTTTCTGGCCAAGAACCTTAAAGATAATGGTTGTATTTTGGTGTTATATTCTTGGAGTTAATATGGTGACACAGTAGGTTGTCCTACAAATATTGCTTCCCCTCTTTTACCTTGCAGAGAACTGCAGTAGGGATAAATACCCAAGGAAACTGTAAAATAAGGGCTAACTAACATACTTGGTGGAAAGCACAAGGAAACATGCCATCCAGCATATTAGATCTGTGGCCAGTGCGCATGGGTGCATTGTGTGGATGGGATTCCTTTATAAATGCCTAGATTATCTGAGTTTATTTAGCTTACATGCAGATTTTAAATGTGCATGCTTTAATTTGATGTTACACCCAATTGAAGGTATGATTGGCATGCGGGGAAGAGTACCTCTATCTTTAAGCATTGTATAGAATAAAGAATTTAGGCAGGTGCTGCTTTTTAAACCCTTCTATGATGAGCTAAACCTGCTTAAATTCCCTCTTTTATGCAATGCTACAAGGATGCTAAGAAGATGTCCTCCATTCTGTATGGTCAACCTGGGGATAAAAAGGGATGCATTTAAGACAAGGTTAGATTCCCATCTTGTGCTGGAGATGATACTGGTAAGATTAGGACTGCCTTAGAACATTAAGGTGCAATCCAGAGTAACTGTGGGCAGGCCTTGCTCTGATGTAAGAACAATTTGCCCTGGATTGCAATATGAATTTCCCATAGGTTTTCACCAGGTGGTGCAGTAACTACAGGTGCACGTCAGTGATGGGATTCAAAGAAATTAAGAACCGGTTCTCTGCCCATCTGGCAGCCACTTTTAAATGGCTATTTTAAAACTTTATGTGTCCTATCTTTCGTTAACAACCGGTTCTATAGAGTAGGTGCGAAACTGCTGGAGCCCACCACTGGTGCACGTAATGTCTCTTACGTGCTCCCATAGTTACTCTAGATTGTAGGGAATGCCTACAGCATGTTCCCATGCATGTCTACTCACAGTTAAGTCTAGGGATGCCATATATCCCCAAAACCAGGGGACAGTCCCGATTTGGGGAGAATGTGCTCACATACTGGCAAATGGGACAGAGGGTCCTGTCCCAGTTTTGTGGAAGATAATTATGGCAACCCTAATTAAGGTCTATTACATTCAGTGAAGCACATGCTCAGCAAGTTGTGTACGCAGGACTGAAGCCCTAGTTCAGGGATCCTCAAACTACGGCCCACGGGCCGGATCAGGCCCGTCAGAGGCCTCAATCCGGCCCGCCGGTCTTTTGGGAGGGGTTTGGGAGGTGCTTTGTGGGCACTTGGGGGCAGTTCAAGGCTGCCGTGGTGAAGATCCGCCAGTCGTGGCAGCCCTGTGCAAAGGGAGAGAGCCCCTCCAGGCTCCAGAATTTGGGCAGCTTCAAGCTGGCCCTTAAAATTTTTTTTTAATGTTGTGCGCGCAGCTGGAGCAGGGGCTTCAGGCTGGAGCGTGCGGCTGCCCCAGCTGCCGGGGGCCCAGGTTGAGGCTGGAGCGCACACCTCCTGCTGTCTCTCGTGACCGTCCCAGGGCTTAGGCTGGCGCGCGCGTGCCTCTCACTGCCTTTGCGTGACTGCCCCAGTTACCAGGGGCTTGAGGCTGGCATGCGTGCCTCCCGCCACTCTCTCACGGCCCCCCAGCTGCCAGGGGCTTCCTTCTGAGTAGACAAGCAGAGAGCTGGGCTATTAAGGCCACCTTCCCATCCACACTTTCCTGGGAGTAAGCCTCATGGACTCTAATGGGCTGAGTAGACATGCAGGGGGCTGGGCTTACATTCCTGGGAGTAAGCTCCACTGACTCTAATGGGCCTTACTCCTGAGTAGACATGCATAGGCTTGGGCAAAATTCCTGAACAGCAAGCTCAAAATTGAGGTGAGCTTGTGCTTGTGTGTGTGTGTAAGAATACATGGGTGTGTGTGTGTGAGAGAGAGAGAGAGAGAGAGAGAGAGCATGGTGTGTGTTAGTACATGTCACTGACATTCCTTGTGTTGCTGCAAATTTCTTTGAGGGTGTCTTACAATTATATGTCTTAAGTCTGACATGAAAAATATGTTAAGTTAAATATGTTGAAGTAACATGTTGCTGGAAACTGCTTTGAGGGCGTCTTGCATGTCTGGGTGAGAATCAGGCATGTTAAAAGTTTTTCTATTTCAAAAGTGTTGAAATTAAGTACAGGAAAGCAATACAAGCATTTTTGTTTCATTTTAACATGTCCTACATTTTTAAAATGTAAGACGTCCTACATTTTGTCCTACGTAAGTCCTCTCACTCTCCAGCCCCCGACAGTGTCTGAGGGACAGTGAACCGGCCCCCTGTTTAAAAAGTTTGAGGACCCCTGCCCTAGTTAGATATTATCTGTATTTGCAAAAGTTTTCCAGAGCCTCAGACAAGGGGCTTTTCCAGTACGAAATGGAGGTGTTTCCAAATATTGGATCTGAGATTTTTTGCATTCAATCATATTCTCTCTTACTCAACCCTCCAATTGTTTAGCACCTCCATATGTTCCAACTTTTCCATATCTCAATTTTTATTGCATTTTCTTCTCCTTTCATGACTGTAATGCACAACCTGCAAACAGAATTTATTCCGGATATATAAAATGATACACTCAGAGCACAATCCTAACCATGCCTACTCAGAAGTAAGCCCCATTATATTCAATTCAGGAAAGTGTCTTTGGGATTGCAGCCCTAGATCTGTAAATCTTGCATTGCTCGTGCTTTACCTAATCAAGTCACCACCAACTCATTTCCTCTGATCATATAGAAACATTTAGTTTTAAGAATAGCAGAACTGCCTCAGTTCCTCTCCCGTGTTGACTCCATTTCCTACCCCTAAATCCAACCCTGGGTAGGAGCAGTATATGAACCAACCCTCAATATCAAGCTTACAAGAGGAAATTAAAAACAAAACTGGACAACTTTGTCTTTCACTCACTTCTCCTTAGTAACAAAAGTTAGAAAAAAACAGTAACAAGAATATGATATTAAGTACGTAATAAACTTCTTTTGTGGTTTGGAATAACTTATTGCAGCGCTTGTGTTTTCTCTTGGCAATTTCAACAGTTGATTTTGGGGGCAAAATGTAATTCAGATTTTTATGACTTTAATGCCAACCTGGGCTATGCACAGATATAAAGAGTATCGTTGAACTGTAATTCCTGCCTTGATAATTCATTTGGCAAGACGAATAAAAAGCTGGGAAAGAGCGCTGGGCTATTACTTTCCCACAACTGACATATATCTGGTGACACTTTTAGGTGATGGCTGTTTCTCTCGTTTTCTTCCGAGAAATGTAGTTTATTTGGCAATAAGAACATCTGCAAAGGGAGAAACCAGTATCTTTGTTCCTGGCCAAACATATTTATAGACAGCAACATAATTCCAGTATGATGTATGCCAAGGGGACTGTGGATCGTTGGGGAAAGCTGTATCCTTCTGGGAGCAGTTCAACAATGGCATAAGCTGGCTTGGAAGGCAGAACATTTTTCTTTCCTTGGAACACTTCCAGATAGAAAAAGGTGAACTGCTGAGAATTTTATTTGCTGGAGAGATGCTGGTATTTCCTGTAGCACATGTGTACCATATGAATGATCAGTGTGCTTCACTCTATCCCTGTGCACACAAAAGGGTGACATAGGGCACAACCCAAAGCAGTTACAGGTCCACGTAGTTATGTCACCCTCTAGTGTTATTTTATGGAAAGTCACCTTAACTGCTCCAGACAAAGGGCTTAATTTGACTTTAGGATATGGGTCATATGCAATCCTAAGCCTGTCTACTCAGTAGTAAGTCCTATTGTATTCAATGGAGACTACTCCCAGGAAAGTGTGTTTAGGATTGCAGCCATACAAGGGCTCCTGGACAAGTATCTGCAGTGGCAGGCAGGCCACACTTCTGCCATGCAACAACCAAATCTAGGATGCCAAGCAGCAGGTGTTGTGAGCAGTAGCAGGGTCAGGTCCACTGGCATAACAGGCAAGAGGGCTCATCTGCTACCAGATGTGCCACAGAGCCCTTTTAAGCAGACGTTGGGGTGATACACCCGTCCTCCCCATCCACCTGGCACCAGTGATGTTCAGCAAAATCCAACACATATTCTCTCCCCATATCTATATCAATAGATACAGATATCATCTGGAGCTGGGTTAGCAATGACTGCTCCTGAAGCAATGCTGCTTTTGGTCCTTTAGAGCAGTGATTTTCAACGTGTACCATGGCACAGTGGTGTGCCACAGATAGTTCTCAGGTGTGCCTCGGGAATTTGGGGGTTGACATGCATTAAAAGGAAAATTGGAGGTTTTGAACCATCTGGTGTACCTTGTCAATGGTAAAAACAACTGATGGTGTGCCTTGAAAATTTCAGTGCCTTGATAAGTGTGCCGTGAGATGAAAAAGGTTGAAAACCACTACTTAAGAGAGATGGACCATTGTGCTTTCTCATTATTTTTAACAGAAAAGAACCAACTCTTCCAGCTGCCACTCATGATCTTGCTGATGCACAAATCCTGCTATTTTTGTCTTCTTATGTTTTGTCTGCTATTTGCCAGCTTCTCTGACTTTTTGCAGGTTGGTGGTTATAGCTAGCTATGAATATAGCCCAACATTGTGGAGGAAACTCTTTGTGATGCCTCTCCAGACACAAGCTAGCATTTTTAAAAAATAATTGGGCAAACAGAGGGTGCTCTTCCTGGTTGCACTCACTTGCGAGCCACCATAACACTTGAATCTTTCTTTCTTTCTTTCTTTCTTTCTTTCTTTCTTTCTTTCTTTCTTTCTTTCTTTCTTTCTTTCTTTCTTTCTTTCTTTCTTTCTTTCTTTCTTTCTCTCTCTCTCCTCTCTCCTCTCTCTCTCTCACATATATCACTGCTTAGCACCTGGGGAACTATGTCCCAGCTTCTCTCCCTTAGTGATTCCACTGCTATTCTTTTTTCCATATCTTAAGCATTTGCTATTGCAAAATGCAAATAACAACCATGAAAGCAAACTCTTCTGGATTTATTGTCCTTTGATCTGCACCTTTCAAAGGATTTATGCTATGATTTTCTGTCCTGTTGACAGGACCCCCACGAGCATAACACTCAAATTTCAGAGGAATGCCACTATAGTTGACATCTGATTTGCCATCCCACTTTGCGAAGGGTGGTACTAGACTTTATGATGGCATTTTCAATGTGTTCTGTTTTTGTGACAATTTTCTTTACAACTCTTTTTTGGTACAGTTTTCTGTTTTTTTTTTAAAAAAAACAAATATTAATACTGAATATTGGCCCTGATTACAATGATAATAACTAGTGGATAATTAGAATTTTCCATGTGAGTCTTAGCAAGTGCTAGGTCCTCATTTTTTAGAAGCAGAACTTCTTGGTGACTCTTAATGCATTAGAGGTTAATAATAATGCCTTCGTGTAAAAGGATTACATTCAGTGCTTTCTAAAAAGGCAAGCAATTATAAGAGAGGGTTATGGACTTTGTGCAAAGCAAGGACTTGGTTGCATATTATTTGTGATCTAATTAATGTAGGGATTTTTGGGGGCTTGCCTATTAAATGTTGATCTTTAATGGTTTGTAGTTTCTAGCTCTAACGGGCTTTATCACTTTGAAAAGGTCATTCTTGACGTAATGTCACAGTTACCTCTGAGAGATCATAAGCTTTCAAGACTTTGCCCTATTCCAACAGGCAGGCTCAGTATTCAGCAGTTGTGCTGATGCCCTCCCAGGTATGTTCCCCTGCATTTCCCGGGGATGGGGGGACTCAGAGAGGATATTTAGCCTAATAAAGACTAGTAGTTAAGGTCTGTTAATAATTTCTGAAGCTGAAGTATCCATTTGGTACATTATATATATGTGTGTGTGTGTGTGTGTGTGTGTGTGTGTGTGTGTGTGTGTGTGTGTGGCTGTGGGTGGCGCGAGAGGTTAAGCCGCTGTGCCTGTTAACCAGCAAGCCAGGGTTCGATTCCCAGGTCAGCCCCACAAGACAGGGTGAGCTCCTGTCCTTAGCCTGGCTCTGTGACGTCAGCTGGATCCAGTCCTATTGGCTCTGCCTTTCCACTGGACTAATTCAGTGGCGTGGAGAGGGGGGATTTGCTGCTTGGGTAACAGCCTATCCTCCATAACTATCCAACCCAGGCTTTTGTGCTTCGCATGCAGCGTATGCAGCGCCAAGCACGATACCGTAGTCTTTCAAGACTGATGGAGACCTGCTTTTATATATATATATATATATATATATATATATATATATATATATATATATATATATATATATATATATATATATATATATATATATATATATATAATTGCCATTTTAATAGGGATATGGTTTGGGAGAATGTTGCCTTCAGCCTCCTATGCTTCAGAATTTACCATGACTCCACTAAAAACATGCTAACTCATGGGAAATGTTGAGATATAAAGTGTGCTGTTTTCAGAGTTGGAATGATGTTAGAAATTAAAGTAGTGCTTCACTCAGAACCACAATTATATGAAAAGTAATAATAATACTTCCTTAATGTTCTGCTTTCTGTGTCATAAAAGCCAAAGACAGTGGTTTGATGGGCTTCATAAAAAGAGGGTTTTTTTGGTGTGTATGGGAATCTTTGTGTTTTAATATCATAAGTCGAAGAAATTTCTGGGTAAATTTCACTCTTTCTCTCTAGCAGTTAAGAGGCTAATATTAAACAATTAAAACACTTTGATACCCATTAGTACTTTATCTATTTTTATCATTACAAATAAGTTTTTAATGGTAATGTATGCCTACAGTATTATCTTCATTATGAATATATTTCCTGCAAGGTAATGCCAGTAATTTTCATCTAATCGCTTTCTGATAGAGCTCAAATTAATTCCGATGCCAATGTAGTTATTTCAAAGATTACTGAGTGTGATTTTTATTCTTCTGCAAAATTTGAATGACCCAAAGTCAGCAGCATGCTTTTAATGTATAGCATGGGGTGTCCCAGGGGCCAGATGTGGTCCATCAAATCTCTTATCTTGTCCTCAGGGTCTCCTAGCACCACCATCAACTACTCTCAGCTGCTGAATTGTGGTAAAAGGGCAGCTTGCATGATAATTGAGCTCTCCCAAATATTCTCATTTGCAGCTAAGTTCCTAAATGAAATATATTTCTGGTCATGACCTGGTGAGTGACATCACTTCCTGCTAAATGGCATCAGTTTTGGCCCGCAGGAGACCCTCACTGGACCCATTATATGAAATACGTTTGCAGTGGTGCACCCAGGGCTTCTTGATGTTATGATATTATGACATTATCAGTTGGAGGCTCCAGAGCATCCATTGCAGAACATCTAGACTTGGGCTGCAATCCAGAGTAACTATGGGGAGTCCTTGCTCCAGTGTAAGAATAATTTACTCTGGATTGAAATATGAATTTCCCATAAGTTTTCGTACAGTGGTGCTGTAACTATGTCAACGTAAATGTCTCTTATGTCCTCCCTTAGTTACTCTGGATTGTAGGGTTAGTCACAGTTTTGACCCACACTGTATCAAATTAGTGAACTCTCAAGATGCCTTTTTCCACTATGTTTTTTTTAAATGGACAAAGTTAATATGATTTATATAAAGATATTTGGTTGATATGTATATATCAGTTTGATTGAAGATGTTGTCTGGGGATTGTATGAGTGTACTCCTGGGAGCAAGCAACATAATTTCATTTGTGTGCACAAGTGGGCACGTACCTGTGTGTGCCAGAACAAATGACAACAAAGGTATCTTGTCTTACTTGCACCCCCAATTCTTCCCGACATGAAGCTCACAGCACCTTCAACAACCAGCTGGGTGATTTTGCCCAGCCGCCTGCTGACAGGGCACATGTATAACTGTTTCTTGACAGAGAAGCTGTTGGAGCACATGATCTGTTGCCCCCTTGATGGTTACCAAAGCATGCACCATGTTATGCCATGGGGAGGTATGGCACTGCAGGTTTGGTATAATGGAATGTCTGTCTTTTGCCTTTGTAGAATCTATCATATGTCATAAAAATATCAAGCCAGGTATTTCCATGGCTTGTATGGTTAAGGAAATAGAACTTCAAGAAATTCCACTGGTTCACAATAAGTCCTATAGCAGGAACTGAAGAACCTACCTTCCTTTGGGTGGTCTAGAACTCCAAAATCTGGAAAGAAATTCAGCTGAAGTTAATTTTGGAAGACTCCCAACTTCCAGTATGCTCCCTTCAAGGGAACTATATTTTATGAGCACATGCAAATTCTTTGTTTTATTCTCCCCATGTTAAGCTTTTCCATATCTGATTATGCTATATGTGATAAACCAGAACATTATAATAAACTCATCATTTTTTATGAATCCTTTTCCTTATGAAGAGTTTTCCTGGTGTGATATTGTTCAGGTAAAGCGTTTATCATGTTCCAATTTCAGTTAATGGAAACCTACTGCGGTCGTACATTTTTTTTCCTAACTACGAGAGTGTTTGAATCCATATGAGCCCATAAAGTGGTTGTCGTTTGCATTTTCATAACCGACCCTCGGTGTTCCAAGTATGACTTTACTTCTCAGGACAGAGCCATGCCATAAAAAAGTATAGGTAAGGCCCGTTAAAAAGAGATTTATCACCTTTGAAGGATCTGACTGCCAAATCTTAATAGCATTTCTTACATAAATGACTTCAATTCACTATCAGATGGGGAGGCAGAACCTTTGAGGTTTATGAAGAGAAATTCTGAAACCGTTGCTGAGTTTTAAAGGAAACATGAAAGAGGATTGAATTCTAAGCCACAACAGAACAACCCATCATGTTGTGAGAAAATTGTTGACAAAACAATCATTGTGAGTTTTTTTAGCTTGTTTTGATGAAATCTTGAATGTTTCATCACTCAAGCCCCTGTGTAAGTGGGTAGCAGATTGGTGACAGTTTCCATCCTTGACATATAGCTAGGTTTTCAGGGTTCCTGATTGTCTGGATAGACTATCCAATCATATACTTATACAAAATTTATGGTTAAGAAATATTTGGAGAGGGAAAACATGCAGTTATACTGATCACCTCTAAATGTGCATTCCAGGGATGGGCCAGAGTTACAGCATCAGTCTAGAGTCAAGTCCTGAGTTTCGACCCCTTCACTCAAGTCACCCATGAGCAGGGATTTTTTTCTGGGGCTCATCAGTACTCAGAAAAAAATATTCAGCAGCACTTTTGCCCACTAGAATACTACTGAATACACATGCCTAGAAGTTTTCTGTGAGTACCTGCACCTTTTGTCCTGGGAAAAAAATATTGCCCATGGGCAAAATCCAGAGCAGTTATGGGTCCATGCAGGTATGTCACCCTCTGATGTTATCTTATGGAAAGTCACCTTAACTGCTCTGGAGCAAAGGCCTTAATTTGACTTTAAGATATGGGCCTATGAGTCTTAACAGTGGCCATCATGACTCATCCAGAGTTGTTTATTGAACCAGTTTGACTCAAGTCCACGTCTTTTAGTATCTTTGTTATGAGAAACATCTTCTTGTTATGAGAAGTTGTGAAAGTGGCAGGAAAAATATTAGCAAGCACACACATAGAGTCTCAAGCACATGCAAAAGTGAGTCTTAAGTCAATTTCATATTTTTTTATTTTTAAGATAAAACCACCAAGCCTTAAGTCAATGACGTGCGTGACCTGAATCTGTATAAGTCTTCTGAGTTGCATACATGGTGCATTCAACCAGTGGTGGGATTCAAATAAATTAACAACAGGTTTTCTGTCCTAATAACCTAAATTAACAACAGGTTCTATGTCCCAGTAGTAACTGGTTCTCAGAAGCAGGTGCTCATTAGCAAAGGGTTCTATAAGACCTGTGAGTAACCCCGGAATCCCACCACTGCATTTATCCCTACTTTCAACTTTTATAAGAGGGTTTAAGCAATTACTGTGGTTTTTAAAATTAAGATTTCTGGAATTGATTTATATTTCGTGGTTTCCAGTGTACTCTAAATCTGCACAGCTCTCTACTGCAGGATTTGCACCTCCCCAAAGTGTTATATTTTGTGAAAACAGAAGAAACCTTAGTGATGTAGAAACTAGGAAGCAATGGTTTGTGGTTTCTGACTACAATCCTCTGTGGTCCCTAAAGAGTGCAAGCCCATTATCTGAACATATCATTAGATTAAGTCCGTCTAATTGTTGTAAAAGGATAATTTTGGCAGAGGTAGTTTATCTACCTACCTTGCATGGCAAAGTGCACTTGCAAAGACTCCCACATCTGTACAGACATTTTGACCTCAGTTCCTTGTGATCACTTTAGGAGTCTTGCTTTAAATAATTCCTTGCGAGGTGTGTCTGTCTTCTATTATTCCTGGCCAAGTGTTCATGCGGGCAGATGGCTGGGTGCACTGATAGTGCCCTGCTTAAGACAATTTTGAGGCCTGGGCTGGCGCTTAAGTTATGGATAAGAAATCTAATTGCTGCCTGCATGTGCCGAGGAACCAGCAACTTCAAAATGAAATTAGCAGTCTGGAGCGTATGGCTTTATGATCTAATGCCCCTGAAGGTGATAAATAATTGAGAAGAGTTACAGTGGAACAAGTTGAGAAAATGATTTCTAAATCCAAAATTGCCCAATCTATTTTGATGACATTGAGACTGGCTAGTTGGAAATTAATTTTATGTTCTGTGCAGGAGCCATTTTCAGAGTCATGGACATGCTCTCTCTTTCCTCTCTGCTCTTACAAAAAGTCCCTTGTAACTCTGAACCAAAAGATAGAAATTTGTAGCAATCGTTTTTTTGTATATACCTACTAATTCTGCTTCCTTGCACCTGAGCCTGGAAAAATCACACTTCCTACTTTGTATTTTTGCCCCCCCCCTTTTAATTGTGAGAATTATCATTTTCTTGGATCTCCATCCTTCACTGGATTGTCCTTTGACTTTTGTCGTGGTTCCTTGTCCTTCACTGGTATCTCTAGAGGAGCCACTTTTGACTGCCATGGAACCTCATTGAGACTTCCTTGAGTTTTATACCATCTTTGGTTACCAAAATAGACCTGTTTGCAACAATTCAAGATAGTTTAAGATTGCCATACCTCCACTTAGGCCAGCCTAAGCTCTAGCAATGATCCTGTGCTGACCTGGTGGTGTCCCAAAAGTGCTATAAGAAGTGTTGGGTGAAGTGTTGGGCTAGAGCACCTACCTCCACACATCACCACTGGAATGGGAAGACTGATGAGTTGTGCGGGTCTAGGTCAGCAAAACTATACATACAATAAGCCCCAATTGCTTATTTCTGAGTAAACAGACATATGATTGCCTTGTCAAAATTTTCTGGTATAACTTAAAGGCTAAAAATATTCTCTTTTACTTTCCATGTAGCAATTCTGCTTCTTAAATGTGGAAATCAAACTAATGTTGCATCCTTTCCTGGGAGTAAGATCCATTGAACACAATGGGACTTACTGTTGAGAAGACATGGTTAGGATTGTGCTCTAAAGAAACTAAGGGCACAATCCTAAAGCAGCCCAACGCTGACACTGGGTGCAGTGCTGGTGCTGGGTGCTGTAAATCTATATATATATATAAGAGAGAAGTCACTGACTGACTCACTCACTCACTGAGTCACTGACTGACTCATCACCGCCCTGCCAAAACTGCTGGGTCTAGAAGCATGAAATTTGGGGTGGGTGTTCCTTCCATGACGGAGAAGTGCACTAAGAACCGGTTTTTGGAAATTCCGACCGGAAGGGGGTGAAAAGGGGCGCAATGCGTTTTCCTCCCTATACTTTGCATTGAGAATTGCTGACTCATCAACATTCCTCCCCAACTGCTGGGCCTGAAGCATGGAATTCTGGGAGTTCCTTCTGTCACCTGAACTCCCTCCAAGAACCATCTGGAGAAATTTAACCCTTCAGGGGCTGAAAAGGGGGCAACGTGTTTCTCTCCTATACTTAACATGGAAGACTGACAAACAACCAGCCAATTGGGTGCTCAGTACCTGGTGCACTGGGGGATGTTGTTCGAAGGAAGAGGTTACATTGGCAAGGATGCTGTGCCTGAGGGGAAGTTGCACATGGGAGAAAGTTGCACATGGAGGAAAGTTGTGCATGGGAGGATGATGCGCATGGGGGAAGTTGTGCATGGGGGAAGTTGTGCATGGTGGAGGTTTCGCATGGGGGACTGATGCACATGGGGAAAGTTGCGCATGGGAGGATAATGCGCATGGGCAGAAAGTTGCACATGGGAGAAGTTGCGCATGGGGGAAGTTGCGCATGGGGGAAGTTGCGCATTGGCAGATGATGTGCATGGGGAAAGTTGCACATGAGGGGAAGTTGCGCATGGGGGAATTTTGGGCATGGGGAAATTGCACATGAGGGTATGATGTGCTTGGGAAAAGTTGCACATGGGTGGAAGTTGCGCATGGGGGAATGTTGCGCATGGGGGAATGTTGCACATGGGGAAAAGTTGCGCAAGGGTAAAAGTTGTGCATCGGCAGATGATGCGCATGGGGGAAAGTTGCACATGAGGGGAAGTTGCGCATGGGGGAATTTTGTGCATGGGGAAGTTGCACATGAGGGGATCCAGAAATAGCATCCAGAAGTTCTTGACCAAGCGATTGGTATAAAATCATCTTAGCAATTGACTGACCTTAAGCCTTTTCCTTATAATTACAAAATGCAGGCCCAGACATATTCTCGCCATGCAATTCCCAGTGCTTTCTTCTCCCTGAGATGTTAGACAGGGTGTCAAATTTGCCCTCACATGGAAGGATTTTAGTAATTATCTTTTAAAAGCGTAGGCCTCTTTTATTTTTCTCCCCCCACAGTGTGAAAAATTCTTTTATTAAAACTAAATGGCTGTCTAGTCTGCAAAAGGTCTCCACTTTGAGCAATCACAGCAATATATAAATAAACCCAAGTGTGAA
Source organism: Cryptoblepharus egeriae (assembly GCA_030015325.1). Classification (NCBI taxonomy): domain Eukaryota; kingdom Metazoa; phylum Chordata; class Lepidosauria; order Squamata; family Scincidae; genus Cryptoblepharus; species Cryptoblepharus egeriae. The sequence continues at coordinate 27,300,309 of JAREYC010000010.1, read as the reverse complement.
TTTACCTTGAAAGGAAAAGAAGCAAACACTGTTTAACCTCAAACATGCTCTTAATTTATTCAGTAAAATGTGGTTGAATGCGCTAGCACCAGATTGCTTTTCCACATTCTCACCACAAAAACCAATTAGTCAGAAGGATCAGATGTATAGAAAGGAGGGTCGAACTGCAGATCAATGGCTTACAAAACTTCCTCTCCATTGCATTCCTGTTATGTTGTGTCTGTTGTGTTCTACTTGTCCTGTTTTCCAGTTTAGCTTCCAGAATTGTTGCAATGCACAACTTGCCTCAGTTTTACATTTTTTCACTTGAGTTGCATGGTTAGACTGCAGTCCTAACCCCCTATTAGTTAAATACCAACCAGGTCAATCATCACCTGTCAGGAAGTTTGTGTTGTGTTTTTACTGGAATTTATTATTATTACCTGCCAAGACTTTCTGACTTTTTTCCTGCTAATTAGACAATCACAATACTGAAAGCATGAAGATTTTGAATTTACAGTTTTTCTGTAAAATCCAATTTATACATGTTATACCAAGTCAGGTCATATTGGACCCATGTTGCCTTTTATTGGTTATTCAATATTTTGCTAGCTAAAATTGTACTAAAAATCATTATAGTAATTATAATCATAATTATTATTCTTTTTTTAAAAAGCAGGCCTCCGTCAGTCTTGAAAGACTATGGTATCGTGCTTGGCACTGCATACGCTGCACGCGAAGCACGAAAGCCTGGGTTGGATTGTTATGGATTGTTATTGTAATCCCCCCTCTCTACGCCACTGAATTAGTCCAATGGAAAGGCAGAGCCAATACTATTGGATCCAGCTGGCGTCGCAGAGCTGGGCTAAGGACAGGAGCTCACCCTGTCTTGTGGGGCCAACCCAGGAATCGAACCCTGGCCTGCTGGTTAACAGGCACAGCGTCTTTACCGCTTGCGCCACCCACAGTGCCATTATATGTACATTATGTGTACATTATATGAACATTATATGTACCTAACTATAGGACAGGGTCGCACAGGTCAAAATTGACCCGTACAGGGTCACACGGGTTAAAATTGACCTGTGCAGTCTTAGGTGATAAAAACTGTACTAAAAAAATCATTATTTCACAATAAAAATAATTATACAAAACTAGACACAACATTTATTCATTATATGTACATCGTATGTACATTATATGTACCTAACTATAGTACAGGGTCATATGGGTCAAAATTCACCCGTGTGGTCTGAGGCATGAAAAAAAATCCCGGTAATTTAAGGGTTAGGCCAGCCTAAGCCCCATTACAAGTCCCGTGTGGCCTGGAGGTGACACAAAAATGCTGTACCACACTTCTGCGCCACTCCTGGGGTAGAGTTAGGCCAATGCACAGACATGCCCTTGTCTCACTTCATCACCACAGGAACAGGAAGACGGATGAGTTGTGTAAGCCTACTTTAGGATTGCATCCTAACATCCCATCCAGTTTTTTAGCCCTGGTTCAGCGGTGCCAATTGGGCATGTGCAACATCTTCTAATAGAGGAGCAGTCATGAAGGTCTCATCCAGGTTCCTAAGGGCTCCACTGTTCCTGCGCTGGCACTGAAAAGCTGGAGAGTTTGGGCCCAAAATAATTCACATTATTGTGAACTCACATTATTGTGAACTCACACTGAACTCACCCAAAATAATTCACATTATTGTGAACTCCAGAAAATTCACATGACGACAGTTTTGGACACATTCTGCAATTTTTTTCAGTGCATCTAATGTTCTTTTGTTCAGATTATCAATATTTAATATTTTGCTCTCGCTGTTGGGGCATTTAGAGCTGCGAATGCATGGTAGACTGCTCTCGCCCACATCCTGGCGCGCTCTCTCTCTCTTTCTCTTTCTCTCTCCTTTGCCTTTGAGTTTATCACTTGAAAGAAAGGCCAAATTTGGTGCCTGCTACTAAGGATATGAAATATATCCATCTGCTAGGCTTGAGGTTTGCCAACTTGTCTTGTCGTGAACCACTCTGGCTGGATTTTGCCTCTTCTTTACATTCCCACTTAGGACGCAATCCAGAGTAACTATGGGGACTCCTTGCTCCGACGTAAGAACAATTTACTCTGGATTGCAATATGAATTTCCCATAGGTTTTCACTAGGTCGAGCCATAACTACATCGACGTAAATGTCTCTTACGTGCTCCTGTAGTTACTCTGGATTGTACGGTTAGTTTGTCTCATTGTATTTGCTGCTGCTGTGGGTGTTGTGAAATAGATTTCCTAAGAACGGATATCGTTCAGAGAAATGGAGAGGTGCCAGGTGGGATACAGATATCTCTACTCTGGCATGTTTTTTAATGACTTAATACTCTGAATCCAACAATGATTTCAGAATGCTGGCCATGTGGGACACTCACATTGCCTGAATGAGAAATGGGACAATTCCGTAAACATTTTCCGAAGATTGTTATGGATGCAAATGAAGAAGAAGAGGCAGGCAAACACTGAAGTTGCCTCTGATAATCGACTTGTTTCCTGGGTCCATTATAGAAGTGCTTGAGTAACCCAAGCTTTTTCACGCACCCCAAGTGAAAGTTAGTGTGGAGTAGTGGCTCAGTGGTTAGAATGCTGGGGTTAGAACACTGCTTGACCAGAATTTCCATCAGCACGATAGCAGTTCAAGACCGAAATACTGCATAACACCAGAAAGAAGGGACACCCACTAAAAATGAATGTTGGGAGGGTTAGGACAGACAAAAGAAAATATTTTATTACCCATCGTATAGTTGGTCTGTGGAACCATAGTTAGGATGTGGTGATGACATCTAGTCTCAATTCCTTTAAGAAGGGATTGGACAAACTCCTAGAAGAGGGGACCGTTACAGGTTACAAACCATGCGGGGTGTGTGTAGATGTGGACATCCTCAAAATATCATATGCAGGGGGGCACTTGGATGAAGGTGTCATATATGCTCCTTGAGGCATCTGGTGGGCCACTGTGTGATACAGGAATATGGACTAGATGGACCTTTGGCCCCATCTAGTGGAGGCTCTTCTTATGTTCATAATATGGGGTGAGCTCCCATCCTTAGCCCAGCTCCTGCCAACCTAGCAGTTTGAAAGCATGCAAATACAGTAAATACAGTCAATACAGTAAACACTTTGATGGGAAGGTAAGCAGTGTCCATGTGCCATGCCGGCCATGTGACCATCAAGGTGTCTTCAGACAACACTGGCTCTTCAGCCACAGAAATGGAGATGAGCACCACACCCTATGGCACAGCTAGCAGGGAAACATGCAAGGGGTTACCTTATCTTACCTGTCTACAAATCCCAAATCTTTACAAACCATGGATTTGATCTTTTTGCAAAGCCTTGAATGTGACCACATCAAGGTGAAAATTCACAAGCAATGACAGCCTGCAAAGGCTTGAAAAGAAGAAATAATGTTTTTTCCAGGTGGTTGATTTGCTCACATAGGTTCAAACTTTTATACGTGCCGTTTGTGCCTGTCTGGAAACTGTAAAAAAATTGGACAGGAGAAATCTCTATTTTGAGCAGTCATGAAATAACACTTGCCATCTGTACAGGACAAGTGAAATTTATCTAGAGGAAGGAGTTCTTCATATCCCTAGTGACCCTGTTCCAGATGTGATCGCAGAATAGACCATATGATAGGGAGAGAGAGAGAGAGAGAGAGAGAGAGAGAGAGAGAGAGAGAGAGAGAGAGAGAGAGGCAGGCAGGCAGGCAGTCAGGCTGATTGATTGATTGATTGATTGATTGATTGATTCCCGCTATCTGATCAGGATTAGCATTTCCTAGAAGACACAGTGCTGGATGCGCTTAGATAGTATGATAAGCTGTGGTTCCAGAAATCATCTGGAAATCAATAGACATCTTTATGTCCATGTCAACTATTTAGGGACATTGGCTCTTTCCTTTTCTCTAGTGATATTTAGGTCTTTATGGACCCTGACTCGACTCCAGCACTTTGGGGCACAGGCTGGCTCTGACAGTATGCATGTTTGGGGGCAATGTTGGCTTACGTTCTGAAGAGGGACCAGAGAAAGGCAGAGTTGGTGAATCTTGGCCTCATACATGGATCATACATGAGCTTGGCCTCATACATGGGTCCAGACAAGTTGATAAGAACTGGGCTTACTCCAAGATAATTCCCTTTTCCCAACCTGTCTTCAATCCCCTTTTTCTTCCACCTCATCTTTAGTTTGAGGATGTTCAGTTTCCTAACAAAACCAATTAAACCAATACAGCAAGGAAAATGGATTCTTTAGGAAAATAACCTCGCAGGGTTTGGGCTGTTCTCAAGGCCATCACACAGGCCTTTGGAATCTGATACTGACACATCATGAGTTTTGGGAAATCCTGTTTCTGTTTTGATCCCCTCTTCCTATGGCCAGGCGTGCAGATGGAGAAAGGGCATGTCAGTGAGCTCATCTGACGGTTAACACAAGCTGTACTTAACTTTCACCTTAGAGTCACTTCCAGCGTGATGCAAACATTTCATTTCAGACCTCCTCCCAGTAAACATCTTGTGAATGATGGCAGGAATTGGGTAAATTGAGGCCAGTGCAGAGCATGGAAAATAGTAAACTGAAAACAGCTTTGTGAATTTTTTATTGAAAAGCGATAGGTAGATGGATAGATCGAAAGATTGATTTGATTGATTGACTGATTTTTGCCTTCCTGAAAACTGTCTGCCATTTTCTTCTTCTTCCTGAAACCTGAGCATTGAACAGCGTGCGCAGCAGCAGGCCTTCCAAATTCAGTGCTAGATGATTCATTGTGCACCATATTTTGTAGAATGGAGGATTGGCTGCTTTTATGATGCCGCTGTGTCATCTACCTATGGATATAGCACCCATTCCTACTTATAGCTATAGCATCCAAAGACCTGGAGATCACCTTGTAGGACACTCAGGTATTCAGGCATTTCAGCCCTGGGCCCCCTTTCAAATTTAAATATCTATCCAGGGACCCTCCCTGTCAAACTTACTAGAATGTTCTTCCATGTCTACTCAGACGTGACATTGGTACGTGACACTGGAACTCAGACATGTTCAATGGTACTTACTCCCAGGAAAGCCAAGTGCCTGATTCTAAGATGGTGGATCCCATCTTCTCGCAAACCCCCTGACCCAAAGTTGTCCTCTCCCCCACTTTGAAGATCACTGTTCTAGAACATGGAAGTCTAACTTCTATTACTAAGGTGGCCACAATATTTGGATCAGGGCTTCTTTCTGGGTGTACTCACCAGCACCTTTTCCCACATGCCCCTAGCATTTAATTAATAATTAGTTATATGAGGATGATCTTTGGTGAGTACCAATACCTTTTTCCCCTGAAAAGCACTGCCTGGCACTACCCTTGACTGTGCAGATGTGGAAGTAATTGGTGCTGAAATGATGATATCACCGCCAATTACTTCAGGCTTGTGAACCGCTGAAGTTACTCAAAGGAGGCAATGGTAGAAAAAGGAGGAGGAGGAGGTAGTAGAAGGAGGCAAAGGTAGAAAAAGGAGCAATGGTAGAAAAAGGAGAAGGAATATGGATTCTTGAAGGCTGCCAAAAAGAGACCTTGCAGGATGAATGAGTTCCAGATATTGGGTCGACTTTGTCCAATCTGTTAAGTCCAAGTGGACATTAAGAGAAATCTGTGTAGCACAATATATTAAAAAAATGAAAAAGGGGGTGACCTCATCCTGGTATAATGATAACATTTTGCAGCTCGAACATTCCCAGTCTTGTAATTCTTCATCAAGGGCAAACAGTATGCCAGTTCTTTCAAAGAGGATCTAGCACTGTCTTCCGCACCAACATAAAACCAGCATGCTTAGATGATGAAAGCAAAAAATGGTCACCTCTCCTTGTCTCCCATTTTGCCTTATTGCTTGCTGGTAGCAAAGGAGATTTTTTTCTGAGAACAACGATCGTTGTTCTCATTTCTGTGATGCCACATCATTTTCTATTTCTAGAGATTTGCTGGATGATAAGTGTCTGGTTAACAAATCCCTTAAATAATCCTTAGTTAAAAGACTGTCCATGCTTGCACGCTGTCTCACAAACCTGACATAGGCTGCAGTCCTAAACCACACTTCATGTGGTGGTGTGGGGATGTTGGCGTCTGTCTGTGCACTGGTCTAACCCTCTGAGGAGTTGGGCAGAATACTCTTAACGGCACTTTTGGGATACCCCAAAGTTAGCACAGAACTTATGCTGGGGCTTAGGCTGGACTAACTGGAGATTAGGATTACACCTGACCTGAGGCAGAGGCATACCTTTTATATGGCACGAGGTGTGTCATGCCATGGTGCATATGCCCAGTTTGATATTATTGACTTGTAACATTAGCTAAAAGGTGGGTTTCAGGTGTTTTGATACGGGCAACATTTCAGTCTTTGCTATGGGCGCCATTTTGCCTAGGTACGCCTCTGCCTGGGGGTGTCACAAAAGTGCTGTAAGACACTTCTGTGCAACTCCTGGGGTAGGGTTAGCCAGTGCACAGACATGTGCTTGCCTCACTGCATCACTACAGGCATGGAGAGACCAATGAGTTGTGCCGGCCTACATTAGGATTGCACCTTTAGGCAGTTTTGAAAGTTGATTTCATGTATGAGCATGATGAAATTTTTTAAAGGATCTACAGTTTCATTTCCCACAAGTAGCTTCTCTAGGAATTGAATTTCTACATCTTAGAAAATGCAAGTACTTGAACTTTGAAGAAGACAGGTGACAAACAGCAAATTCCCTCTGAACAGTTATTCCCAAAGAGGATACCCTCAAATACCTTTTTTTGATGTATGCTCGCCGTCTGCGTTTGATTTGACTGTACGGGAAACGTGGCGTCTCTTCCTCTCTCTTTCCACTTATACAAAATGCTATTTTATATTCTTAAGATACTAACTAGCAAACTTTAAAAAGAAAGGTGTGATGTGAGGGTCTGTTTTTAATCTCCTAAAGGTTGAATCGGAAGCTGCTATCATTTGCACAAGCCGGCTTGAACACTGAACAAGCAGATATGAAAAATTCTTTTTCTTTGTTTCCTCAGGTGCTGCTGCTTGTGCTTGCGGAAGATTTAGAATGCATTCCCGGATTCCAACAAAAGGTTTTTCATATTGAACACCCGTTGGCATTCACGGCAGGCCAGCCAATTCTGAATTGTAAGAAATCTTATTTTCATATGTCATTTTTGTGTAGAAAAAAAGTCTGGGTGTTCCTATTACATCTGGAATATATCAGAAAATTTATTGTCTTTCTGAAAGGCTCCCCGCTGTGTTTTCTACCTGTGTTATATGGGACACTGATTTTTTAAAAATACTAAAAATGAAATGTTTTCCATAATTTTATATCTGTATAGGTACTGACATTTCCTGTGAATTTCTTTTTAAGTATATTGGAAAACTCAGGGCCCTCAATTTGTGGTTGACTCAAATAAGTACCAGAATGTATGTAAATGTTAAGAATGGTTCTGCTCAGTTCATAAGTTCCTAACATTTGCACATGCAATGTTCCTGGTGCATCTCAAACCCTGGGATCTGACCAAGACCTCCGCTGTATAAATAAGTTTTCATTCTATCTAATTTTAGTCTCTGGTCCCTAGTGGCCAAATATTATTTTAATGGGTGTATGAATAAATTGAAGAGCTATATCCCACTTCCAGGGGACAGATGTGGAATTAAAAGGCTGGAACTGGTAGAAGACACTTTCTGAGCCTGGCAGTCAGATGAAATAAGGCCAAATGGGCCATAAAGTCTTAATGGTGCTTTTTGCCTTGAGTTGTTTTCATGAAGGTGCCAAGGGGACAGAATGGAAAACTCATATTGTCACAATTCACTGTGTTGTGAGTTTGCTAGCAATTGATAAAGTGTTACACTTATAAAAGTTGAGCATTCACAGCTTGGGTCTAGTCCACCCAGGTGTAAATTTTCTAGTCGAGGGATGTCATTGTCAAGATGTGATGTTGGTTGTGTTATTTCCAGAGGTTGTATTATTTCCAGAGCATACACCATTAGGCCTCCACCAAAGTAAAAGGTCTGATTTTGTGACAGGCTCTGTGGTTGCTAATATAATTGTGCGGTGTTCTCAAAGGTGTATGGCACAATAATTGTGCTGTGAGCAGTTTCTAAGGGATGAATAATTTAAGCTCTGATACGTTTACTCTCTCTTTTTTCATATGCATCGTATGGAAAACAGAGAGGAAGACCAGTATAAAACTTTCAAATTTCTTTCTCAATTATTGTGGTGTTGAGGTAATGAAGTATTGCAAGGATATGTGTGTTTCAAGAGATCGTGACTCCCCGTAGTTCAAAAAGAAACATGGAACATTGGGCACAATCCAGAGTAACTACGGGGAGTCCTTGCCTTCTTGTAATTAATAAATAATATGTAAAATATTACATATATTTTAAACAATTTCATACATTTAAGTTACTTATTAAATTTGTAACTAATAAGTAACGAGTACTGTTTAAATTCACCACATGAAAGCACTGCACATGAGTGTTTTTGGTTTTTATTTTGTCATGTCCTTCATTATTCTTGGGTGTCCTACATTTTGGGGGTTCTTGTCCTCTTTTTTATTATTACATATGATCACCCTGTTTATAGTGCCTCCTTCCTTCATAGAAGACTGAACTCTGTTTACCAAGTCTCTATCATGAACATCTTTGTTATATTTGTTTTGTGTTCAGAATATTTTGTGACTGGTCCTTGCGAGTACGATGAAGACATCCTCTTGTGCCTGTTCATTCCCAAGTTTAGGTTGTCATATTTAAGTTGTCAGCAATGTTGTTATTGTTTGTTTTTTTTTAAAGTTGCAACGTAATGTTCCCTACTATCCATTTCTGAAATTTGAACATCATGCATTCAGAGGTCTCTGTTGTTTAACGCAGTTCAGAGTGTCAAATCTGTGACAAAATGTCACATTTTTAGTTCAGAGCATCACAAATATCACACTTGTGAGTAGAATTTTTGACCAGGCAAATCTCGATAAAATGCAGATTGGTGATAAAAGAACGGATAACATGAAACAGTGTTTGGCTCCAACCACTGCAGATAACCACAGCAAATAAAAATATTGATAACTCATTTGGAATATTAAGGAAATTGATGTACCACCAAATCCAGAGTAACTATGAGAGCATGTAAGAGACTTTGGGCGCAATCCAGAGTAACTACGGGGAGTCCTTGCTCCAGTGTAAGAACAATTTGCTCTGGATTGCAATATGAATTTCCCATAGGTTTTCACTAGGTGATGTAGTAACTACGGGTGCACGTAAAGTCTCTTACGTGCTCCCGTAGTTACTCTGGATTGTAGGGTTTATGTGCACCCATAGTTACTGCACCATCTAGTCAAAACCTATGGAAAATTCATATTGGAATCCAGAGTAAATTGTTCTTACATTGGCGCAAGGACTCCCTGTAGTAACTCTGGATTTTGTAGTCATTTTCATTCTACCAAGCTGTTGATTATTGTTGTTAATTTATCTGTTGTTAATTTATTTGATGTCATGGGAATAAATTAAAGGCCTCTGTTGTGCTATTGCTTCTCATGTGCCTAGAGTGCATCACTTCAGGCTCTGACTGTGTGGGATAGAAGGTCGTATGATTGAATAAATATATTTAAGGGATTTATACCCTGACTTTCTCATGCCAAAGCAAATGTCCAAGGTGGCTGACAAAGTTCTTTTTAATCCTTTTGTGTGCACAACAACCCTGTGAGGTAGGTGAGGTTGAGAGTAAATGACTGGCCCAAGGTCATCCAGGAAACTTCATGGCTGAGGGGGCATTTGAATCCTGATCTACCAAGTCTCAATCCAGCTCCTTAACCACTAAACCATCCTGGCAGGGGACAACATTGAACCAGATCTGTGGATGAAAATTCAATGGATAAACAGGCTCTACCTGTATTGCTTTCAATTTATTTTTAAAACTGCTTTGATGCTCTATAAAATAATGCCTGTTGTGGGCAGAGTGACCGTTAGTCCTCTTTTTTCCCCAGGACATGTCCTTTTTGTTAGCCTTGTGTCCTGTAAAGAAACTTCGATGCCTTCCTTTTCCTTGTAGGCAGCATGTCGCCTTCTTGGAAGTAATAAATTATACGTAATAAAGTATATATAATACTTTCAAATTTAATAATAATACAGTGTTTAAGCACATGAAAGGAACATATATGAGTGTTTTTAGCTTTTATAATGTCCTACATTTTAATTGGGTGTCCTACATTTTGAAGGATCCTTATCATCCTTTTTGGGTATTCCATATGGTCGCCCTGGTTGGGGGAACATAAGGGGAATACATTCATAATCTACAAGGGAACTATTCCAAATTGAGGGGTCTTGGAAAAGAGAGAGAGAGATTGAGTAGCCGCAGTGGGCAGATGGTTGATGAAATTTGAGTCTCAAAGGTGTGCGACGTTCACATGTTTAATTCATCCTGGAGAAAATAGCCTTTGTCGCTGGACACATCAAGTGAAGCCTGATCATGTCTTGCTGATTTTTCTTGTCTCTCTGTTCAACAGTAAAGAAAGGGACAAGCTGTTTCAGCCACATTTGATTGCACGATTTGTGATGACCCAGCAAATTGCACTGGTGTGAAACTGACACAATAATTAAGACACAATTATTAATATTAGTCAAGAGAGAAGGAGGAAAAAGCTGGTGTTCTTTGTCTCTGAGGCAGTTCTAATAATCAAAGAGGCAAAATTGGCTTGTTATACCATGCATGACAACAGAGGATAGTGCACAGTTTTATATAATTTAATCAGATCAGAAGTTGTAGGTCCCAGATCTGGACATTTGATGAGTACATTTTTGATAGTCCTGCCAGTGGTGGGCTTCAGGGGGTTCTCACAGGTTCTATAGAACCTTTTGCTAATGAGCGCCTGGTTCTGAGAACCGGTTACTAATGGAACATAGAACTTGTTGTTAATTTAGATTATTAGGACATAGAACCTGTTGTTAATTAATTTGAATTCCACTACTGTCCTGGACCAATAATGTTGTAGTCCATTGTGCCACATGGTAACATGAGAGGACCATAGAAGTTATTTTCATGTAACTCTTCTAGGTAATGAAGAAATTTTGACGGTTTTGTGTTTGTGTGTGTTAGATTTTTGGGATACAAAACTTTCAAAATTGAAGATCTTTCTTCTGATTTGTGCTCAGCATGTGACCTTTCATTTGTTGGGATCAATCCAGGCAGAATGAAACAAAGAAACAAATGGAGGTCAGAGCAAAAAGAGAGGAGAGGAGAAGTGGGAAAAGTGTGGCTGTCAAGAGTAGATATTGAGAATTTTGAGAAGAGGAGCCTATGCTTACATTACTCTTGCTGAGCTTCCTATCCTATCCATTGGAATTAGGGAGAAATTTTCATCAGTGTTTGAGGCTTGATGATCCAAACTCCTAGTATTTCTATTTCCAAAAGCTGTCAAGGGGAGGGAAATGTAGAGCACAATATTAACCATGTCTACTCAAACGTAAGCTCCATTATGTTCAATGGATCTTACTCCCAGGTAAGACAAGTAGTACAGTTTTATTCCCATTCTCCTTATCCCTGCGCTGATTCCCCAGCCTCCCCTCCCACTCACCAGCATGAAGTAGTCCATTATGTTGATCGGCCAAAACAAGAATGCCCAACTGAGAACCACCACATTTGGGCCAAAAGCCAAAGTAGAAAACAGCCAGCCTTGCGATGCTCTCTGGTCACCCCAAATTTGTCGGCCACCCAAAACTGAACTTTACCCTGCAGGGCCAGCTCTGCTAGCTGTATTTTTCCCCAATAGGACTGTACCATCACATTGGGTGGTTCAACCACAGTGACAACACGCTATCCTGATTTATACTGCAAGAATAAATAAAATAATAAATAAATTATTGTCATTGTACATATACATAATGTACACATACAACAGAGTTCACAAGACACCCAGAGACCAGACCCAGCACACATTCTGCAATCACACCCCCTCCCACCTAAAATTCCCCCTCCTAAAGCACACAAGTATCCGCACAACAGACCAAGTAATACTGTCCAACAGCTCACTTATGATGGTCCTTAAGTTCATTGTTAAGTGCAATTACAGCTCCGGAATACAAACTGTTCCGAAAAACGTGTGATCCGAGTTTTAATTGTTCTATATCTTCTGCCAGAAGGCAACAGTTCAAAAAAATTGTAAGCAGGATGAGTCTCGGAATGATGTGTGACTTTCTCAAACAATGAGATGCAAAGATGTCATTCAGGGTTGGTAGCTGGAGCCTGATAATATTCAGGGCAATTTTAATAATTCTCTGTAAAGTTTTTGTCCACTACAGAGCTGCTCCCATACCATACAAGAATGTTATATGTCAGGACACTCTTAATGGTGCTGCGGTAATAGGACAGAAGTAGGGCGCAATCCAGAGTAATTATGGGAAGTCCCTGCTCCAGTGTAAGAACAATTTGCTCTGGATTGCAATATGAATTTCCCATAGGTTTTCACTAGCTGGTGCAGTAACTACGAGTGCACGTAATCAATGATGGGCTTCAAAGAAATTAAGAACCGGTTCTCTGTCCATCTGGCAGCCACTTTTAAATGGCTATTTTTAAACTTTATATGTACTATCTCTTGTTAAGAACCGGTTTTATAGAGTAGGTGCGAACCTGCTGGTGCCCACCACTGCACGTAATGTCTCTCACATGCTCCTGTAGTTACTCTGGATTGTAGGGGTAGAAGATAGATTCGTCTTCCTGAGCATTCTCAAGAAGTACAGCCTCTTCTGTGTGTGTTTCACCAACATGTTAGCATTTATGGTCCATGAGAGGTCCACTGAGATATAAGTGACCAGAAATTTAAAATTACCTATCCTCTTCACCTCCTCACCATTTATGTACAATGGCAAGTACAATGGCAAGAAAGTGCAAACCTAAAGGTGGCTTTAACCAAAAGCTAAAGGCTTTTCAGCAAAATCATGAATATTTTTATTGTCTGTTCAACTACAATGAGCACTTTTTTAATGGCCATTACTCCAGAACAATGTAATTTAGCAGTTGTATCTGTCTGTGCGGCCCACCGTGAGTGTGTAAATTAATCGAGCAAATATGCAAAGCAAGTCCAACGGTGATTGCTTTTGTAGTTTCCAATAAACCAAGTACTTTTAATTCTCAGCTGAAGAGCACAGGAAACAATCCCATTTTGTGGAGTGTAGTTCTTTCCCACACCCTCCCCGTCTCCTGATCTTTCTTTAAATTAAACAGGAACATGCAGCATGTTCCACTGCCACTGTTTCCTGCAGTAATTAAGTAGCAGGGTTATGGCTGCTTTTTATGTATTTACTAGTTAGATGGAAACACCATCGTGTTCATTATACATGAAACTTATGAGCGGAAGAGAAAAGAGAGGCCGAAGCAAAGAGGCATTTCTTTCTTTTTATTTGCACGCAGGCTGGAGCAATAAAACAAAAACATGCTTGTTTCACATACTCAGCAAAGTTTTAAAAAATACCTTCTACTGCAAAATAAACTAATAGAAGTTAGATGCAGGATTTGGAATCGGGGTGGGGTTGGGGAGAAGAAGGTACATGTTGATGATTAAGCTGCATTGTTTCTGGAGAGAAGCCTCCTTCTCTTTATTGAGTGGTAGATGGTGATTGAGTGGTAGATGGTGAAACTGAATAACAGTACTAGTAATGTCTGCATCACTTTGCTTGCCCTGCCTTGCTTGGCAGAGTCAGCACCAGGGTTTGCATCCTCTGGTGCAAGACTTCATAGCTGGATCTTTGCTTGTCCCATAGCATAAGTATGTCATACTCACAGCTAAAATGCAATGGTGTCACTGGAGTGGTATAAACCTCATTATTTTTATTTAATTATTTAAGGTGCAATCCTAACCTTGCCCAGCACAACTCATCGGTCTTCCCAATCCCGTGGTGATGTACCACATGTCTGTGCACTGGCCAAACACTCCCCCAGAAGTGGCACAGAAGTGTCTTTTGGCACTTTTGTCCTAGTCCCAAACCAGTACTGAACTTGTACTGGGACTTAGGCCAGCCAAGTCCTAGGCATGTAGGATTTACAGCACAATCCAGAGTAACTATGGGACCTCTTACGTCAATGTAAGAAAAATTTTCTCTGGATTGCTCTATGCATTTCCCATAGGTTTCCCGTAGGTGGCACTGTAACTATGTTGACGTAAATGTCTGTTACGTCGATGTAAGAGGTCCCATTGTTACCGGTACTCTGGATTGTGCTGTTAGCCTAAGTTTTGCAGGGAGCCTCACTGTGATGTGCAATCTCTTCTCTTTTGGAAGCAATAAGATACTAATGGCACAATACTAACCTTACGTTATGCCGGAATTAAGGCTGGCCTAAATGGAGGGTAAGATTGAAACCTTAAAGGGATAATGGTACAGTTCAACCAATAAATCACTAGCCCACAAAAAAACACAAGAAACCCCGTGCCAACTTAAAGACACTCACACAACTTTAAAAGGGTTCTTGTATTAGGTCTAATACATAGAAATGTCTTGGTTTTCTGCTGTGTTATAACAACACCTCATTAGCTCTCAACAGCCAGTTTCACTGGTCAGTTTTGAGTTGAAAAGATCCAGTTTTGGATTTCTGCACTACATAAATGTGCAAACAGGTTTCAAGTCACTTGTGCAAGGCAATCTAGTGAGATACCTAAATAAGCCTGGCTCTGAACTTGTGATTCACATGTCTGAGATAATCTTTCTCTCTGTGTCCAATTTCAGTTATAATCTGGAAAGTTTTGAATGGTTGGAAAACTATGACCTCTTTCCCCCCCCCCTGTAACATCTGGTGCCATGAAAGAAAAATTTGGTTTTTGACTTTCCTGGTAGGAGCTGAGCTGACCCATCACAGAATCTTAGTTTTGCAATAATTCTTTTCTACCTCCATTTCGGAGCCTGTTTTCTCCCTGAAATTATACCTGTGATCTCAAGAGGTTTTCTCATGACAAGGAAAAATGGGACGCAGCAGGCAGATTCGTGTAGCTGCAGTGGAAACATTTCTGAATGTGCTGGTTTCTCTGCTGTTTTCTTCTCTCTTAGGCTACAATCCAGAGTAACTACGGGAGCACGTAAGAGACATTACGTGCACCCGTAGTTACTGCACCACCTAGTGAAAACCTATGGGAAATTCATATTGGAATCCGGAGTAAGTTGTTCTTACACTGGAGCAAGGACTCCCCGTAGTTACTCTGGATTGCAGAATATGATACTTAAAAAAACTAGACTGTTAGAAATTGGCAAATCCCACCTTTCTGTTTCACCTTCCTTTGCTCATCTTGGATCAGCACAACTCCTGGAAATACCAGGAAAAGACACCTAATGATGATTGTGTATTTGCTGTTTGATGACAAATATAACGTATCAGGTGCATCTCTAGTCAACTTTTCCTTAAGCAACTGTGCATTTTGCACTCTAACTTTCATCTGTCCTGTGGTGATGACTATTAAATAATTATTGTTTCATTCTACTAGATTCCATGACTCACCCCATTGACTGAATAAATCTAAACATCAATATAACAGTATTGTTTTAATATATAAAAATATACATATTAATCAATATATATCAATATAATCATCAGTATAAACCAGTACAGTGGTGCCTCATGTAACAAATTTAATTTGTTCCAGAGGCATGTCTGTTACATGAAACGTTCTTTATGTGAAGCAGATTATCCCATACAAAATAATGGAAACTCAGACGATTGGTTCCACAACCCCCAAAATATTCAGATAAAAATATTAACTGGATGTAAAAATGATGAGAAAACACTGGAAATGAATTCAAAACATGCATTCAATGTGCATGATCCTATGAAGTCTATTTAGGCTGCAATCCTAAAGACACTATCCTGAGAGTAAGTTCCATTTAACACAATGGGACTTACCCTACTATCCAGAGTAACTATGGGAGCATGTAAGAGACATTACATGTACCCTTAGTTACTGAACCACCTAGTGAAAACCTATGGGAAATTCATATTGCAATCCAGAGCAAATTGTTCTTACACCAGAGCAAGGACTCTCCGTAGTTACTCTGGATAGCGCCCTCACTTCTGGGTAGACATGGTTAGGAGGCTGCAATCCAAGACACTTTCAGAGTTTCCCCACTTTCTCCTTCTCTCCATCCTGAGCCTTTCTCTCCCCTGCTCCCTTCTTGGTAGCCCTGAGCTGCCTCCCTCTTCTCCACTGCTCTTCTCTCCCTCTGCCCAGGGGATCCCCGGCCACAGGAGGAGCGAAGAAGTGTTGCTTTTGCTATGGGCAGACGCGGTAGGCAGCCCTGACACTTTTTAACAGGACTGCCAGCCAGTGCGTCTGCCCCAACTGCCAACGAGTTTGTTTGTTACGTGAAGCACAATTTGTTATGTGAAGCAGAATCCTAGAGAAATTTGTTATGTGAAACATACTTTATGTGAGGTGTTTGTTATGTGAGGCTCCACTGTATATCACCAATTCCAATGTGTTCTGGAGCACCAATGGAGGAGCAAGAAACCTGGAAAGCTAGTATTTAAATTATTAAATACTATTATTAATTATTAATTATTATTTAAAATGGTATTAAAATAAGCTATTTTTCAATATTCACTTTTTTAAAAATCCGGGGTTCTGGAATCTCTATTAGGGGTTCTGGAACCTCAATTTGGGGTTCATATGCATAATCTGTATGCAATGGAGGAAGCTTTAACCCTTTGTCCCTTTGTTTTCACAGTGCACCCCCCATACTACTCTATGTATACTACGTAGTATAGTACGTATGTTACATATATTAATATACAGTATTATATCTTTATGTTATATCTTAATACGTATGTTACATATATTAATATACAGTATTATATCCTTGATCTTTACAATGCCCCCAAACTGCCCTTCAAAGAAAACTAGTTTTAAGCTTTTAATTAATGTGAAGGCTAAGGGGTTGTTGTGTTTTTAGGTTTTTTTATTTTAATTTCAGAGTGTAGGAATGTTTTAAAATATATATTACTCTTGTGTTTAATCATGTTTTTTTATAAACACATTCATAAACACATGTTTATTCAAGTGTTTTATTCATGTTGTTAGCCACTTTGGGTCCAGAATGAATGAATGAATGAATGAATGAATGAATGAATGAATGAATGAATGAATGAATGCAAGCCTCCGTCAGTCTTGAAAGACTATGTTATCGTGCTTGGCGCTGCATACTCTGCATGCGAAGCATGAAAGCCTGGGTTAGATTGTTATGGAGGATATGCTGTTACCCAAGCAGCAAATCCCCCCTCTCCACGCCACTGAATTAGTCCAATGGAAAGGCAGAGCCAATATGATTGGATCCAGCTGGCATCGCAGAGCTAGGCTAAGGACAGGAGCTAACCCTGTCTTGTGGGGCTGACCTGGGACTCAAACCCTGGCCTGCTGGTTAACAGGCACAGTGTCTTAAACACTTGCGCCACCCACAGATGAATGAATGAATGAATGAATGAATGAATGAATGAATGAATGAATGAATAAATAAATAAATAAATAAATCTGAAGTTGGCAAGATCTTGTTTGGCATCCAACAAATAGTAATTCCTTTTATAAGATTGAAAAGTAATTCCTTTTCTTTAAGTAAAAAGGTAAAGTAAAGCTGTCCTCTGCAGGTCGCCCCGCTGATCATGACTCTAGGGACTGGTGCTGATCCCCATTTCTAGTGACATAGGGCTAGCATTGTCCGAAGACACCTCCATGAACCTGTGGCTTGCATGCACACAGCATGCTATTACCTTCCTAGCAAAGTGGTACCTATTTATCTACTTGCACTGACATGCTTTTGTACCGCTAGTTTGGATCTGGACTAAGGATGGGAGGTGGTCTAAAACTGGGCTAAAGCTGGGTTCTCTCCTTTTTGCAGTACTTGAGTCTCAAACCACTGACCTGCCAGTCATTAGATTGACAGGGAAAGTGCTTTTAACCACTAAACCACTGCAGCCCCTTTTCCTTTAAGTACAGTGCTGCGATTTTCTTTTCGGAGAGAGGGTGCCTCCATCTACTATGATCACATCATGGAGCTGGCCAGTTTGAGCAACCAGCAGCTCTGCATCATTTGGGAATGATGGAAAGTTCTCCAGCAACCCTGTTATATGTGCAAATTAATCGTGTTGAATTAATCATGTTTTTCCCCTTAACATACATGAGTTGTGGCTTTTGAGAAGTTGTTTTTTTAATTGACAATAAATCAAACCATACACATGAAAAATGAAGGCAATTAAGAAAAAGTGTCGGGACAGCGTGTTTCACATGTTAAGCTAGGAGGTCTGTTGCCAGTGATTTAAATGTCACAACAAAGGCAGTGGTGACCCTTACTTGAAAAGTTTTAATTTGGATGTTAATTAATGGCTGACCCCTTCTGTCTTTTGGGTGATGGATTGCGTTTTCAGAGTTTGCCATACTTCAAGACAGGAGGTTTTGTCTGTCTGTTGGCGGCTCGTTTTTCTAGAACTGGCTAGATAGATGCTAATGAAGAATTTTCTCCCCAGCCCCGTACATTGTGCCCTGGTGCTCTTTGCTTAATTTTCTTGTACAGTGTGGGATTTATTAACTGATTAATCACAAGTGCTTAAAGTTGTCTCCTTTATATTCTTCCACAAGTTGCATTTATTTTTTTGTGGGTTTTGACAACGGTGCCTTCTAAAAAGCACCCGTTACTAGAGCAACTTGTTGTGGGGGTTGCAAATTGTCTTCATAGAACACAACAAGCCAATACAGCAAAGCACGTTCCCTGATGTCGCATTAAGCATGAAGAACATTCATAATACAAATGCATAAGCACAACTTGTCCCTTTACTTCCTTCCAGCTTCTCATCTATCTTTCTATATGCATATTGGGCTGTGGGTGGCGCAAGTGGTTAAGGCGCTTTGCCTGTTAACCAGCAGGCCAGGGTTTGATTCCCGGGTCGGCCCCACAAGACAGGGTGAGCTCCTGTCCTTAGCCCAGCTCTGCAACGCCAGCTGGATCCAATCGTATCGGCTCTGCCTTTCCATTGGACTAATTCAGTGGCGTGGAGAGGGGGGATTTGCTGCTTGGGTAACAGCATATCCTCCATAACAATCCAACCCAGGCTTTCGTGCTTCGCATGCAGCGTATGCAGCGCCGAGCACGATACCATAGTCTTCCAAGACTGACGGAGGCCTGCTTTTATTTTGCAAGTAGTTAATGAAAACCCTCTTTCCCCTGCTGAACACAGTGTGCTGCACATCTATTCTCAGCTTTGTCACTGGGCCCTTTTGTGCCTAAACAAGTGGCCCCAAATTGCTTTCAAAGGACTAATGGTAGGAAAACATCATGGAGCTAAAAGCACCTTCTTTGAAGTTAGTTAGTGGAATGGAATGCAGCTGTGTTCATTATATGTACATCTTCAGCAGGTCTGTATGACACACTGAAACCTCAGGGCTGGATCCTGCATTCGCACACAGATAAATCTGTCCAGTGAGCAAACCTTTTGGTTCTACTCAGGTGCCATGCAACGTTCTCCTCTTTAGGAAGACAGGGACACTCAGGGCAGTCACATCTGCCTGGTCTTCTAAGATGATGGGCAGAAGACATTACTGCTAAATGGCCTACATCCTAAAGTGAAACTAAGCCCCTTGCTCCGGAGCAGTTAAGATTACTTTCCATAAGATAACACTAGAGGGTGACATAACTGTGTGGACCCGTAACTGCTATGGATTTTGCCCAAAGTATCCTTGTTTTGAGTGCCATAGGTTTATAGAAATACAACATGGCAGTGGGGAAAACTTATCTGTGAGATCAGCTGACATAATTGTCTCAGGCAGCAGATGACGATACACAGAAATATAAATAGTGAAGGATACATATTCTAGGTTTGGAAAAGGAAGATGGTGACAGAGAGAAAAGGGAAGTGAGAAGGTAAGTTAGAATTTTGTAGAGCATTTGGAGACCATTTAAGGTTATGTGGCCTTGAAGACATAAACCTGCCTTCTTTCCCTCTGTCGAGCTTTGCACACATACATGATGCTCTGTAAAAATTTAGCAGGGCTGAGCTTATGATCGACTGCAAGGGACCTGCGTGAGACTCTGGAAAATGGGTGACTTGACTCCAGCTCTTCTAGCAAAGGCTTTTGTCCCTCCACAAGCTTACGCATAGTAACAACGGCTTCCACATGTGTCAGATGCTTTCAATCTCTCCCCAATTAAAGGATGCAAAAGGTTTCTTTATTGAAACCTTGCTGCATGGGAGGAAGTGTATGTTTGCCAACATCAAGTAGATCTGTCTGAGTCCGTCACTATATCTGGCGGTCTGTGGTGCTACCTTTTTACATGATCAAAGCCAGTGCGGAGCACGGTTGAAAAGTGCCAGGTGGTCAAACAGTTGCCTCTCCAACTATACATGTCAGCTTTTTAATAGGGCCTAAAGGGGAAATGAATGCTAAAATAGCCTTTGATCTTTATGCATATACTTCTAATTTTAACTTTTAAAGAAATTTCAGATCAGAGCGAGGCTATTATACTGAACTGTGTGAGAGTTAATTAATTGGAAGCTGGAATACAGAGCCGAGCCTGGTTCGTAGCAAAGGATGAGTGCGGACACTCACATTTTACATTTAATTGCTCCTGGGACTTATGATGCTGGGACCCAGAGAATCTCACAGTTAGCTCAAACTAACTCCATAAAGTCTAGCACAGTGGGCTGGGTCCCAGTAGTCTGGTTGCTTGCCAATTTCAGATGGTTCATCAATCATATTTTTAATATATTTGGCTTGATGCTACCATAGTATTTGATTGCATTTGAGAAAATACGACAGATCTGTACTTTTGACAGGTTACTATGCATATGCTTTTAAGAACAATAGTCAATTGTTCCTGAGTAAATGGGGGTAGGATTGAACTCTTTGGAATGGTTTGGGAATTTTGGGAATGGTTTGGAATGGTTTGGGAATTGGTTCTAATCTATTTTAAAAATAGATTAGCAACGGCTTATGAGGGTATTTTAAATAAATTTTAGAAATGATTTTAACTTTCAATTTACTTAATTGATTTGATATAGAGTCATGGAACGGACCTAATATGTCATCTAGTCCAACAATATGATTGTGTAGTAAGTGAAGCATTAAAAATTGTCCTGCTTTATGATGTCATTTCCAGCCATGACATCACTTCTATGTTAATAACATCACTGCCTGAGATTATCATTAGATTGCCATTCTAAAAAGTGGGACCTGATGCTAAAAAGTATGAGAAATTCTAATCTAGCAGTCATTGAAAGATTTGTCCTCTATGAATTTCTCCAGTCCTCTTTTAAAGCCATCTAAACTAGTGGTCGTAACTGTACCTAGTGGTTGTAAATTCCATAGATTAGTTATATATAGTCTGTGAAAAGTTGTTCTTTAGGACTCATCAGTTTTCTCCCACTGACACATAGATCTTTGAGGACATGAGCATGTGATATGCTGGATGACATATCTGATCTCCCGCATGGATTCATGTTAATATATGTGCATGAACTCTGAAGCACTATAGAAAACCTACTTGGAGAGCCTGCCATGGGAGGCACCACAAGTAGCCTGCCATTTTGCATGAGGATAAGATGGATTGCCGATAACAGTTTGGATGTCAATAATGTTTCTCTAGCATGTCTTTTACAATAGTTTGATTTTGCATAGTTTTGATATTTAAAAACTTTTTACTAAATGTCAAAACTTTTCACTTTTATTCCATCATAATGCAATGTTATCAAATATAACACTGAGGAAATGGGAATTTAAGACATTAAGTTGACTGGCATGGGATATGAAGTCAGGCATTGATTTTTGGGTGCATTAATGGAGGACTGCAAGCATGTTTCTGGTTTTGTCGAAATCTGAATTTCTTGTCTTACAGCCCAAACCACTGTCTTCCAGCTCTTATCTTCCATCTTAAGGACCATTATCTGAACACCATCCCTCACTCGTCTTGGTCAAAGTGTATCTGTAGCCCTTCTGGTAACTAGAGAAGAGTAGGCCAGTGATGGTAGGCAGGAAAAAAGTAATCTAAGCAGATGTTGCCTTCCATCCTCATTTTGGTGTGAACCTCTGTTGTCAACTTTATTTATCCAATGACTATTTATAAGAATTATGACTGCCAAGGGAAAGGATGGATCACTGATCCATCCCATGTGCATGTCTGCTAGGTATAAATAAAAAGAAATGATACTTGTTTTCCTCTTCGGGTTTCATAATTGTTCAGAGGTTGGGGAAATCAAAATAGAAAACCAATGTGTCAGCATCATCTGCTATTGTTTTTGTTTTAAATTACACAAAACACTCCTCTCTGATGTCACCCATGCATAAATAAAGGTGATTTGATGGGGACAACATGCTCCATTAACCTTTCGGTGATGAATTTAGGTGATTGAACTGTAGCGAATAGCTCTATTTCAGAATGAGATCTGTTCCTGGAGTTGTGCCAAGGACCAGCCTAGTTTACAAATCACACTTTCTTGAAAGATGTCAGAGTGCTGGTTGGTTGAAGCCAGCCAGATGTTCTCCTAATAGCCTAAATCAGTGGCCAACTGCTCACAATTAGCAGATACGTTGGTTGCTGGTTTTTGGTGAAGAAGCCTTTCATTAGTGGTGTTTTCAGAAGTTAATTGAGGGAAGGAAAACCCCTTATTTCCCTCTTTTGTAGCCAGTTTTCCCATCTTGTATTTAATATTAATATGCAGACTGATTATAAAGTTGGCGCAACAATTCATTAGAGCATGTGAAAAAGTATAAACTGCTTTTAAATAACAACTGGTGGAACCACAAAATTGAAAAAAAAAAAATAGTAGAGAAGGAGGAAACCAAAGTGCTCTGGGGTTTTGGAATACAAACTGACAAGCATCTGCCACACAACATCGTTGACAAGAAGGCTAAGAAAGTCTGGCTCATTGATAGAGAAATACCTGGTGACAGTAGAATAGAAGATAAAGAATTGCAGAAAATCACGAGGTATAAAGACCCGCAAATAGAAACGGAAAGACTGTCACACAAGAAAGCAAGAGTAATGCCAATAATCATAGGGGCCTTGGGTGTTATCCTGAAACATCTGGAAAAGCACTTGAACACTGTCAGGATGAGTACACCATCAGTCAATTACAAAAGATCAACTTACAAGGAGTATACTACAAAGAAATTTGTAATGCAACAACATTAAAAAATATAGCTGCTTATTGTAGTTACTTGATGATGATGATGATGATGATGATGATGATGATGATGATGATGATGATGATGATGTTAGCCAACCCCTATCCAACTTTCCAATGCCAATGCAATTCCAAGATAAAGGAAGAAATGGTACCTTGAGGAGGTCTCGATCACTGTCTCCCTCCACCACACATTGCAGCACACACTCCATCTGCATGACTGCATCAGTCGGTAGGGCTGGGCCCTACTTACTGTATATTCCAATTTTAATCAAAAAAAGTTCACAAAGCAGTTTACAGAACAAATGGCTCCCTGCCCCCAAAGGGCTCCATCTAAATAGATGCAGAAGAAACACAAGCCACCAGCCACCAGAAGAGACTCTGTTTTGGGGTGAATAGGGAATGGATACTCTGCACCTGCTACATATAAAAGGAGAATCATTCTAAAAAGTGTCTCTACCCATGCGTATCTTAGTAATCCGTTGGGCATTGGCATCCATCAGTCTCGAAAGACTGTGGTATCATGCTCCACGCTGTATGCGAAGCACGAAGGCCTGGGTTGATTGATATAGAGGATAGGCTGTTACCCAAACAGCAAATCCCCCCTCTCCACACCACTGAAATAGTCCAATGGAACGGCAGAGCCAATACGATTGGTTCCAGCTGCGTCACAGAGCTGGGCTAAGGACAGGAGCTCACCCTGTCTTGTGGGGACCTGTGTCTCAAACCCTGGCTTTCTGGATAACAGGCACAGTGTTTTAACCACTTGCTGATCTTAATATTTAATGTAATATTTTTATATAACTTGCGTATGCATACCAAAAAGATATGTCAGCACACACAAAGTTCCTCAGAGACTCTTGATCGTGTTGTGGCTTACCCCTTATTGGTTGATAGTAGACACTTTTATATTACTGCAGGTGGTATTTCACAATGACATTTAACCGGAGAAGCGTGATTCCCCCTTCCCCTTTTCTTTTCCATAAATGAACCCGCAGAGAGTAGACGCTTTTTTCCCATTAAATTTTCAAAAGGGGAACACAGTGATTTAACAGGAATTAATAGGGTTTTGTAAAGCTAAATCTCTTGGTAAACACAGGAGTCTGATTTTGGTTCATATAAAGTTAACAATGTTTTAAAGAACATCAGTGAGAGAATGTCAGCCTTCGAATTAATTTTCTTCTAGAAGATCTGATCTGGTCTCCTGTAACTGCAAATGAAAAGAGGGAGATCTGACTGCAGTAGGGTACAAGTAGAGGAGTTTAAAACCCTTTAGGCTTTCCATTAACATCTCCTTACCTTGTTAAACTTGCTTCTCCAAGTTGGAGAAGCATGTCCTCTTGTCCTCTTTTTTTGGGGGGAGGCAAGATGCCACTGTGGGTAAGATCCATTTTCACATCTTCAACTGCAGTTCTGAAGACTGCTTTTCCTTCTACTCATTCATACTACTGCATTTTGGCTGCAATCCTAAAGACATTACTTCTGAGTAGACTGCGTTACGATTGCACATATGTTAGTGCAGTTCCCAGACTGCTGATATGTCAGGGGTTCATTCCATGCAGGATGAACATATGTCTTGTTTTTCCAGGACATATCTACTTTTTTTAGCCTGCTCTTCTGGAAAAAATTCTTCATTGTCCGTTACTTCTGAGAAGGCAGCATGTACTCTTCTTGAAATTAGTAAATTATATGCAATGAATTACATTATTCATGTAATTGATTTACATTAAATAATAAGTAATATATGCTGCAATCCTAAAGACATTTTCCTGGGACTAAGACCCATTGAACATAATGGGGCTTTCTTTTCAGTAGACATGGTAGGATTGTGCTCATTGTATTATTAACCACATGAAAGCAATAAATACAAGTGTTTTAGCTGTTATTTTGTCGTGTCCTACATTTTTCTTGAATAGCCAACATTTTGGAAGTGTCTTGTCCTTGCTTTAACTTAATTTATGGTATATGCCATTAGTTAGTTGATTTCGAGCACAATCCTCCTAACAATGTCTAATCAAAACTAAGCCCGGTTGTGTTTAATGGGAGTCTTACTCCCAGGAAAGTGTCTTTCGGATTGGAGCCTTCCTCTATAATAAGCTTAGTAAACTTTTTGTTGAAAATTGGTATATAAATACTATTGTTGTTGTTTTCATCCTTATTCCATGGAACCTTGTCCCTATAATAGGTCGAACACACAATTCGGGTTCTTTGCCAGATCTTCAGTCCTAGATGTCTGTGAGAATGCTAGTCTTTACTTTATAATAGTGTCATGACACAAAGTTACAAACAAGTAGCTCCCATATGGTGTGAATGCTGTGCTATGCCCAAGCAAGAATACTTGGAGAAGAGATTTATTCTAGCCTTTTCCCTGATGTGCTCACTTTGAAGTCTTTGATCTTCAGGGACCATTCGAAGATGCAGCT
Source organism: Cryptoblepharus egeriae (assembly GCA_030015325.1). Lineage (NCBI taxonomy): Eukaryota > Metazoa > Chordata > Lepidosauria > Squamata > Scincidae > Cryptoblepharus > Cryptoblepharus egeriae. Next base: position 27,274,741 of record JAREYC010000010.1, on the reverse strand, counting down.
TCCCAGCTGTATTTGGAGATGATTTGGTCTCCTGGGGGTTGAGCTACAGTATTTGTGTGTTTTCTGGAGTTTGTATTAGATGCCATCAGGTGTTTTCACTAACAAGGTTTGACAATTTCCCTGCTTCCAATATGAGGCATGTTTTCATGCTGAGAGGGGAAAAAATATACCAAATTGCAGAAGGGCTGAGGCTCATTGTGTGTGCAAACTCTGCAGAGTATACAGGAAGGAATGCAGAATTAAGTGTGATCAAATGATGAGAAGGAAAGAAGAACTTCAAGCAAAAGGAACTGATCCATGGACCAGAAATGATGGAGAAAAATTTAGAAGAAGTCAGAAGTTTTCAGAGCAGTGATGGGTGACCACTGGACTGAATCAGAATAGAGAATAGGAAAATGTCTTCTCCAAAAAGGTCAAGGGAATATATATATATATATATATATATATATATATATATATATATATATATATATATATATATATATATATATATATATATATATATATATATATATATATATATATATATATATCTGAAAAGTCACTCACTCACTCATCAATATCCCACCAAAGCATGAAATTTGTGGAGGGTGTTCCTTCCGTGATGGAGGCACCCACTAAGAACTAGCTTTTGTAAACTCCAACTGTAAGGGGGTGAAACTCCAACTGTAAGGGGGTGAAAAGGGGCACAAAACATTTTCCTCGCTATACACTGAAGAAACGCTGACTGAGGGATGCTCTGCCCCAACCCCTGGATCTAGAAGTGTAAAATTTGGGTGGGTTTTCCTTCCGTGATGGGAGCATCCACCGGGAAACTGATTTCTAGAAATTTAACCCCTAAGGGACTGGAAAGGGCTGCAACACATTTTTGGCCTTTACTTAACATTGAAGGCTGATCCAGCCCCAAATCCTGTACCTGCCCAGTAGGGGTACTTTCAGTTTTGTGGGGGTGTGTTACATAGTGGGTGGTATTGCACATGGAGGGATGTTGCACACGGGTAATTTCTCGACATTGGTTCTTGGTGGGTGTTCATGTCACATAAGGAATACCCGCTCCAAATTACATGCTTCTAGGTCCAGGGGTTGGGGCAACAGCTCCCTCAATCAGGGATTTGTCAATGTAAAGTATATGGAGGAAAATGCATTGTGCCCCTTTTCAACCCCTTCCAGTTGGAATTTCCAAAAACCATTTCTTAGTGGGTGCCTCTGTCATAGAAGGAACACCTTCCCCAAATTCCATGCTTCTAGGCCCAACAGTTTTGCACCAGGCTACATGATCATTAGCTATACCACTGCTCCCAGGAATGGTTGTTAAGGATTGCAGTGAAAGTATATCTGTGTTCTGCTTTTGAGTTGTTTCTGTCATGGGTTGAATGGAACATCAGGTTATCCATTTGATCTGATTTCTGGCTGGTTTGGCTTTTATGGAGCTGGGATTGATTGAGACCGACAACTTGTTCAGCAGTAAAAGAGGCACATTGAGCTGTTAAGACACAACACAGTAAATCTGCTGTTCCATATTTGTTTGAAACTTGCCCTAAATTTCAAATGTTAGTGATGGACAAGTTTTGTTCTCACCATCACGGACAACTTTTAATCAATCACTTGGCTTATTGGTAACCTACCAACATCTGAATTACTACTCACCACTTTAAATCATTGGAAAAACTTTGGAAATTGCTTTTGGAAATTAATATCCACTAGGTACTTATAAAATATTCACTCAGTTCACTGGTATTGAGTGTAGGGAGCAGGCCTCCATCAGTCTTGAAAGACTATGGTATTATGCTAGGTGCTGCATACACTGCATGCCAAGTTAGATTGTTATGGAAGATAGGCTGTTACCCAAGCAGCAAATTCCCCCCTTTCCACACCACTGAAATAGCCCAATGGAAATGCAGAGCCAATACGATTGGATCCAGCTGGCATCGCAGAGCTGGGCTAAGGACAGGAGCTCACCCAGTCTTGTGGGGACCGACCCAGGTCTCGAACCCCAGCCTGCTGGTTAACAGGCACAGTGACTTAACCACTTGCGCCACCCACAGCCAGGGAGCAGATTAATGGTATGGTTTAAGATGTAAATTATATAATTTCCAGTTGTAAATTGCCCACACACACACACACACACACACACACAGAGAGAGAGAGAGAGAGAGAGAGAGAGAGAGAGAGAGAGTGAAGGAACAAAGGAGCGAATGAATTTTAAATCTCAGATCTGCCCTGAGTTGACTGGATGGCTTTTGGTGGGTCACTTACCTTCTCCTATTAACTTTTTGATATGTAATATAATGGGCTGCTGACCAGCCATTTCCTTTGTTAGGCAGATAACTCATTAATAGCCCTGTATGTCTCTGTTAATGTTCCTTAATGGCCAGTAGATGTTCCTTAATGAAACTTAATGGCTGGAGGATATACAGACACAACTCTGAAATGTCTAGAAAGGCACCAGAGCTTGGTAAAGGTGACCCACTTAAAGGGAAGGGATAGTGCAGAAAAAAACCCTGGAATTTTGTTGTTTGGGAGTGAAACAGAGAGAGCTTTGGAAGATAGTAATGTGAGGCCTCTCTGTGAAAATCTAGTGAAAGGCAGTATAGTTTGTTGCATTGTAGAGCATGCATGTTGCTTACCCCTTAGCCAAATATTACAGCAACAGACACCATATCAAGTGATCTCACAAAGCACAAGCAGTGGCACAACTGAGACTTATGGTCAATGGTGGGCTTCAGGGGGTTCCCACAGGTTCTATAGAGCCTTTTGCTAATGAGCACCTGGTTACTAATGGGACATAGAACCTGTTGTTAATTTAGGTTATTAGGACATAGAACCTGTTGTTAATTTATTTGAATCCCACCACTGCTTACAGTGCTTTGGTGAAGTGGAGAATGAGGATAAAACAATAATATGGAGAGAAAAGGAGGCTGTCTTTCAATTTGTTTAATCTATGTAATTAATCTATGGAGTACCTTGCCAAGGATATCATGATGGCACCTGACTTTTACAACAGGAATGGACAGATTTATGGAGGAAAGTTTAATGGCATGATGGGTTACTAGCCATCATTTTAGTATGTATGCATATATTTATGTAAGTAAGTAAATAAGTAACAATCTGATTCTAAATGTAGGCTATTAGTGAATGTCAGGAACAAGACAGAATAGTATGAAGTGATCTTGTTGTCTCGTGTGCTCTCTGTGGCATTTGGTGGGCTCGCTGTGGCATTTGGTGGGAAGCTGGACTAGATGGGCTTCCTCTTATGTTCTTCTTACTCTGTTGTTGCAAGATTTCCTCTAAGATAATGTATGAAAAGTACTCTACAGTTATTTGAAAACAATATTTTATGAATGCTCAGTATTGGTCTGTACCAGAAAACCACTGCACAGAGATAACAGCCTCTTCCAACTTCCCAAAGGATCAAGCTAAGTGTTCTCTAACACAAGAGGCTGATGCTACTTTTTTCTGAGAATAAATTAAGGCTGTAAACAAAAATTATGTTCCCAAGGAGATAATTTTTAGTTCTTTATACTATAATAAAAACCCCAGCTAGAATGAGATGTTCCCTGAATGACAAGATGATGGTAAAAAGTCCCTGGAGGTGAGCATTTATTGTTGAATTCCAAGATAAAGGTCACAATCCCACACCAGTCAAATGAAATGGTGCTGAAACCTGTTGATTTCAATGCTGTTTTACCCGCTGGGTGAGATTCTGGGCTGACTTAAGTGCATTTTAAACTTGCACTCAAGTTTAAAATGCACAATCCAGAGGAACACTCAAATGGCACAATCCAGAGGAACTACGGGGAGTCCTTGCTCTGACTCCGGATTGCAATATGATTTTCCCATAGGTTTTCACTAGGTGATGCCGTAACTACATCAACGTAAATGTCTCTTATGTGCTCCTGTAGTTACTCTGGATTGTAAGGATCATTTGGGGTAAGAATCTACTGGTTGATTCCTATATTGGTGTGATCCTAACCAAGGCCAGCACAACTCATCTGTCTTCCAGTTCCCATGATGATGTAGTAAAGCAAGCACATGTCTGTGCACTGGCCTAACATTCCCCCAGGAGTGGCGCAGAAGTGTCACATGGTGTTTTTCTGATACCCCCAGATCAGCACAGTACTTATGCCAGAGCTTAGGCTGGCCTAACTAGAGTTTAGGATTACTACCAAAGTTACTTATAACTTTTTTCCCTGCGAATGCACCCAAAATATTTTCTGGTCTAAAATAATAACTTACAATTTTGCATAGGTGATATAAAAGGGGAATGGAGTATGTGGGGAAAGGAGAAGAAAAATAAGCAAATCTAGGTGTTGAGGCCACCATTTTAAGATGAGGAGGAGCCACTGTCACTTGCTTCCAGCCAGAAAAACAGAGGCGCTCACTACCTCTCCTTTTGCTCTAATGCAGCCAGATGGACTGTTGGTGAGATGGATTTGGTGACATATCATCTTTTTCTAGGGCATATCCTCTTTTTTATGCTTGTATCCTGGAGAAAAAAGTCTCAGTTGTCCTCTTTTTCCTTGTTAGAAGACAGCATGCAGCCTTCCTGTAATTAAAAAAAAATTACATGTAATAAATTATATGTAACAGTTTAAATTTAATAAATAATGTAGTATTTAACTGGACCACACAAAAGCAATATATGGGCGCAATCCAGAGTAACTTCGGGGACATCTTGCTCCAACAAGGAGATCTTGGAAATTGCTCCAAGAACAATTTACTCTGGATTGCGGTATGAATTTCCCATAGGTTTTCACTAGGTGGTGCTGTAATTATGTCAACGTAAATGTCTCTTATGTGCTCCTGTAGTTACTCTGGATTGTAGGGTATATTAGTTTTTAGGGTTTTTTTGATCTTGTGCTACATTATCTTGGGTGTCCTCATTTTGTAGGGTCCTTGTCCTGTTTTGCAGTTACGACACCCAAGGGCCTTAGATATGTGGCCCTTGGGTGACTTGCACACTAAGGCTGCAATCCTAAAGACACTTTCCTGGGAGTAAGACCCACTGAACACAGTGGGGCTTACTTTTGACTAGACATTGTTAAAATTGTGCTCCAAGGTTTCTATGGCTGGATCACAAGCACATAAATGGTCAGAATCTTCCAAATCTTATAGCTCTTATAGCTCAATCCTAGGCATGTCTTATAGCTCAATCCTAGGCATGTCTACTCAGGAGTAAGTCCCATTGTGTTCTGTTGGACTTGCTCCTAGGAAAGTGTGGTTAGGATTGCAGCCTAAGGGTGAAATCCAGAGTAACTAAGGGGAGTCCTTGCTCCGGTGTAAGAACAAGTTACTCTGGATTGCAATATGAATTTCCCTTAGGTTTTCACTAGGTGGTGTAGTAACTACGGGTGCACGTAATGTCTCTTACGTGCTCCCGTAGTTACTCTGGATTGTGCCCTTAGTGTTTCTTTTTTATTTAAACTACATCCTTCAAGTTACATGTCTTCATAATTAAACAGATGCATCCTCTCCTGGTTGCTTGAATATTGAATGGCCTGGAGGCATTAAACCAATGAGCTATGGTTTAAAAACAAATTAAGAAGTAGGCTAAGAAAGAGCAGGAGAACAATATTAAATTTTAAGGAGGCAGAAGATAATAGCAATCTGTTTCAATCAGTTATTTTTCAATCAACTCCCACCGGAATCAGTCGGCAAAAAGAAATGTCTAAATACTTCTATGCACTCTGGAAGTCTCTGGAGATGAAATTGGAGCATGAGAAATAAACAAGTTGCTGTGTTCTGTTAACATGAAAAGTGTTTTACTAGAACAATGGGCATTTTCATGAACTGTGTGTTTTCCTGTTACGTTAAAAATGGATGGCATGTCTAAACAATGGTAATGTCGTGGAGAAGTCTGCCACATTTTAGTAATGGAGCTGGTGCACGTTGCAGCACCGGCTCACTTTACCCTTCTGCAGACTGCAGCAGAGCCTGGGCAAAATGCATTGCAGCCATTGGCTGCTGAAGGGCCTGGGGAGTGGAGCCCGGCTGTGACCGGGCTTGTTCTGCCTGGGGAAAATCAGTCGGGCTCCAGCAAGCGTCCCCCACCCTCCCTCCCTGTAGTGCAGCTTAGGATTAGCTGGTCGCTTTGGGTCCGGGTAGGAATTTTTTGGATGCCACCTGATTGGCCATTGGTGGCATTCTTTTTCGCCTACCCTGAGCTGTGCAAGAGGAGAGAGTTAACACTAATTGGCTTTTAAACCCAGTCACTTTGGCAGGAGTCGTGCGGATATGGGCAGGATAGGCCATTGGTGTGCAGCCTTAGGTAGCAAGGGTCTGGGGGGGCGGATGCCTTCCTGTGATGCTGATCCAGCTCCAGGGGTGAGGTTGACGAACCCCCTTTCCTAGATGGGAAACACAGGCGCAGATGGGCCGGAATAGCTGGCGGCTGCGCATCCGGCTACCTTGACCTTCGGGTTGGCAAAGACGGGCATCTTCAAGGAATGCCCTGAGCCAGGCTGGGAACGCCCTTAACCAACATCTGCATGCGGATCTATGCAGAGAGCCGCATCCCCTTAGACCGCACGGCTATTGTTTGAGCAGTCCCTGTTTATTTTAATGTTTATTTTAATGTTAAATAGTTAATAAAAGTGGCCCTCAATCCAGCACTTTTGTCCGGCTCTTTATTTGCGTCTGTCTGGGGTAAGGCCTGATTTATAGGATCCACTGCAGTTGCTCATTAGCGCTCAGGTATGAAGCTATGCCTACTTACTCTCACTCAGCTCCACCAGCAGTGTTTCATCTGCACATCTTGGAAGATTCATTCCCACCGTATCTCCTCCTGGCTGCTATGACAGCCTGCTTGAACACAGCTAGCTGATCTTTAAGGTCCAAGCCTTAAAGGCTCTGTATACATGCAGCTTTTAAAGCTCAAGAAATGTATCCATCAGACTTTATCGGATGTGAGGGCACTTCTAGCACCCTTTCCCTGAGCACTGTCTTCGATTTGGGTCACACACTGGCTTCTGATCCAGGTAGATCAGCAGTGTGCACCTAGTCTTGGAGCCAAGCTTGGAGCCAAGCCAAGCCTAAGAGCACAATCCTAACCATGTCTACTCAAAAGTACGCCCCATTGTGTTCAAAGGGTCTTACTCCCAGGAAAGTGTCTTTAGGATTGCAGCCATAGTCTTAACAACCACAGATTACAAAATGAAGTGGAGATGTGTGTTTTTACTAATAACTCAGACTGCAATTCTATTCACATTTTCCTGGAAATAAACTCCATTGACCATAACGGGCATGTTTGAGTCGTCGACAGGCATAGCAATGGTATTTCAATGATCCTAGATGCATTTTTGGTTATCAGGTAATCAGCTACATTGACAAAAAATCTGTAAGCTTTCCAAGGACATTCAAGCCCTGGTGTATCAAAACAAAGATCTAGCACTACAATCCAGAGTAAGTACGGTAGCAAGTAAGAGACATTTACGTCGACGTAGTTATGGCACCACCTAGCAAAAATCTATGTGAAATTCATATTGCAATCCAGAGTAAATTGTTCTTACACCGGAGCAAGGACTCCCCATTGTTACTCTGGATTGCAACCTAGGTTAGCATTCTTTCTTCTATGGTAGCCCAATAGATGCTCCTTGTCAACCAAGAGGAGAAGAAAGCTGCCATTTTCCTCTACTATTTATCTTAATTGAGATGGAACTTACTCAGAATCATACTGGAAATTAATTTTGTGCTAGGATATTTCTATGTAACATTCTATTTGGTGAGTTAGGCTGATTTCAGCCATGGCTTCCTTCATTCAAACTAACACGCTAGCCACTACTCCATGCTGGATATTTCTGTTGTTCTGATTCCATACTACCTGTCCCTCTCTCAGAAAGCTAATTTAAAAAAAAATTCTTGACACATTAAAAATGGCCCTATTTGGGTCATCCTTGGACAACCCAAGAGAAAGAATGGATGATCAAGGAACGCTGCACTGCTCTCCTGTTGGGTACTGACTATTCCCCAGTGTGCATGCACAATTTGTCTGAAACAAGAACAAAATGCATGAGTTATCCTTAATAGTAATAGGGTGGAAATATATTTCTGGTATTGGCCATGGGGCCGTCCCTAGTGCTGTCCTAGTTCTGAGATACGAGATAAATAAGCTAATTTTCTTGCCCAGTGCAACCTGCAATGCCTTTGAGGATGTACATAATTTTCCAGGCTGTTCTGAAGGCTAGCAATAAGCATAAAATTGTCAAATGACCTATAGTTATATTCTCATTATTACTTACTCAGCAGAGAAATTAGAGGTATGGCTTACTCAAGTTGGTGTAATGGTATTTATTATTTCTCACTGCTGTGGAAAGGATTCCTTGCAGCTTAATTGCACACCCGCTCACCTCCCCTTCATTATTTATATTGCAAAAAGAAAGCCAAAGATTAAATATCAGGAGGAAAAGATAAGGGATTTTTTCCTTCATAAGATAAATAAAAATCAATTTCTGTGTTAAAAAAAAAGATAAATGCATCAAGGTGAATAATGTCCTCGAGAGGTACTAGGATTATCTTAATAGGATAAAGACAATTAAAATGATTCCTGTGCACTGAACTAGGCAGATGCCATGGCTCAAAACCCTTGTGATTAATTCTAATTTTGATGCAACTTCTCAGGATCTGTTTATCCTTTCACATGGAACATGTGAGCATCTTTTGTACAATGCATATCTTTGTAATTGGCCTACTTAGACTGGTCCTACTTCCAAATCAATAGTAACTAAATTGAGGATGCCTGGATTGCTGATGCCAGAAATCACTCACCAATGCCTCTGTATAACGGACAGCCTTACCCTTACCAGTGCTGGTGCAACCAAATCCCATAGCCTGCCCTGTATCCAGAGCAGATTAGGAGGAAGCTTGAAGCCTACTCAGGGTGAGGGGATTTTTTTCTCCTTATGCCCTATTCTGACCTATGCTGATGCTCAGATCTGTAGCAACTACCTAGCTGGTGCAAATCAGGAAGCCTGATTTAATGTCACAAAGCCTAGGGAAGGGGCAAGGATATGGCAAATGCCTGCTCTGCTAATCCTGATTCCTCCTGGGTCTAATTCAACTCCTTTCTGAATTGAATGCCCTCTACCAGCTTCTTCTGGCCCCTGTGCCATTTGATGGCATATTTACTTCTCAGGGAGTCAGACCTGTGGGTGCAGCGGAGGCTGAGTGGCTCAGAGGCATCAACCACAGGCACAGCTTTGTGATCTTGCTGCTTCCCCTTTTGCTTCTTTTATGGAGGTTCAACAAGAATGTCCAAAAGAGGAGGACGCAGGCAGATTGTGAAATCATTGGAATCCACTATCTTAGCTGGATGTTATGTGGCCCTCCTTTCTGGCGCAGTACCTAGGACCACTTACCCCAACCCCTGCTAGCTAGATCATTGCCTGTCCTCTCTGTACATCTGTATGATCTTGTTGCAAAGTAAAGTTTACCCCTCACCTTCTGACGGTTCATTTTCTGATGATCCACTCTTTCAACACCTTTCAGTTATACCCAATACTCATTCATTCAATGCATGTTCTGCTCTTTCAACTTCTCTCTGCTGTTCTAAAGGCCAAAATTGCCCTCCCTATGTTGTAACTCCTATTCTAATCCCATTCCTGAAGAGTTAATGAGAATCAGTTTGCAGAAATCTTTGGCAGCAGGACTTTGCAAGATAAAAGGGACATTTGTAATTTGCTAGTGAAAAAAGCACTGGAAGCAACTTTTGTAAACTAATAAAGATTGGGTTCCACTTTTCATCGGTTTTCACTTTTGGACATTGCTCTGGTCCCAAACCCATCCAATAAGTGGGGGGTGCCAGTACATAGAGGAGAAAGGGAAAATGCCAGTTGCTTCTGTATTCCTCCTGCTTGGTGACCCACATGTTGGTAGCAGAGACTTCAGCTTCTGCATGGTTCTGAAGGCTAAAGTGCACAGGGAAGAGATGGAAATGGGAAGAAGTCCTATAGCTTGCCCTCTTCTGTGGCTGACACCTCCCAGAAGCCACAACCTGCTAGTCTAGCTCCAGATCTTTGTGACACATGATGGCAGATGCCCCCCTCCCAGATTATAATGGAATGGTTTGTGATGTCTCCAGTGGCGGAAGGTTTGTCTCCCTTTGGGAACTTGAGAAAAAGAAAGAGAAGGCTTGGTGAGATCTGTTTTATTCATTGCAGATCACCTGCAAAGTGTCTTTAATGTCCATTGATGAACAGGTTCTATGCGCATGTTGAACAGCCACAGCGATTGGGTGCACATTTAGAAGCAGAAAAGAAAATTAACTGCAGGGTTCCTGAATGTCGGCCAATTACCATGATATGCGCAGATCTTAACTCTAATAAATATCCTCTGGTTACAAAGAACCAAATTCTGTTAATAACATGATGACCTTTTTGAAAGAGAGCGAGCACATGGTTTTATATTGCTCTATTAATGTTGTAATTGCTGGAAGTTGCTCTCAGCCAGTCAGCCCAGTCTGGTGCTGCAAAATATAGAGAAAGAACTTTTCCCCCATAATACAGTCTTGCTATTTTGGCATTGTATGGGAACACTTAAAATCTATGTATATGGTGGAATTAGTTTGTTGGGGGCCAGTGAGCTGAAAATCAGTGGGACAGAAGGGTTGAATTTGATGGTCCTTTGGAGAATAATGTATTGTTAAACAATGTACAGTCGTGCCTCACATAAAGAGTTTAATTTGTTCCAGATGCATGCTCTTTAAGTGAAATGCTCTTTGAGTGAAGTGGATTTTCCCATAGGAAATAATGGAATCTCAGACGATTAGTTCCACAACCCCCAAAATATTCATATAAAAATATTAACTGTATGTAAAAACACTGTAATTGAATTCAAAACATGCATTCAATGTACATGATCCTATAAAGTCTACTTAGACTGCAATCCTAAAGACACTTTCCTGGGAGTAAGCCCCATTTAACACAATGGGGCTTACTTCTGAGTAGACATGTTTAGAGGCTGCAATCAAAGACACTTTCCTGGGAGGCTTACCTGAGCAGCTGCGGCGGGTTCAAGATGGCTGGTGGGGGTACTTGGGGGCAGTTAGGGGCAGCTGTCCTTGGCACCCCCTGGCAACTGCCCCCAAGTTGGGAGCAGTTAGAGGCAGCAACGCTGGCCGGCAGCCCTTTTAAAGAGCCTCCGCATGGACCATCAGGGCCATCAGGACCATCAGGGCTGCATAGCACGTGTGCCTATAGCATGCTTGCTTGTTAAGTGAAGCGGAACTTGTTATGTGAAGCAAGATTTCTTGGAAATTTATACTTGTTATGTGAAACGCTTGTTATGTGAGGCTCTTGTTATGAGAGGTACCACTGTAATTTTTCTGCATGCAGATGTAATTTATGGGGTCAAGCCCGGGCATTTATAGTCAAAAGATCTTGGGCATTGGGGCTGGGAAAGAACCCAGTCCACACTCAGCAGAACTTCACCCTATAGTAATAGTAGCCTATTTGAGAAGACACAGGACGATGTCTTTTAGTTTTGGGAAATATATTTTTTCTTTTTTCTGCAATCTACACTCAAAAGAACTTCAGCCTGCCTACTGAAGAAGACACAGGATATCTTTTAGAGGTTTTTTCCTCTCTCTTTTCCTGGAGTATGCAGAGGAATTAACTATATTCAAAGAATTTTCTGATCCTGTAGTTTTTTTAAACTATACTCTTGCTCTGATAGTGCTAATGATTCAATAACATATTTCAACGTTGACTGTCAATGTCCACTTTGCATGTGTGTTTGGTTGCAATTAGTGATGGGATTCAAAGAAAATAACAACCAGTTCTATGCCCATCTGGCAGCCACTTTTAAATAGCTATTTTTAAACTTTATATGTCTTCTCTCTCATTAACAACTGGTTCTATAGAGTAGGTGCGAACCTGCTGGAGCCCACCATTGGTTGCAATCCTAAACACACATTCCTCGGAGTGAGACCCATTGATCACAGTGGGGTTTACTTCTGAGTAGACATGGTTAGGATTGCACCCTTTGTGTGTTTCCACTGATTTTGTGGCTGCATATGTGATGGAATCCCTCCTGAAAAGTATACTCTTATCAGTGTGCTCTTGATGACCTGGGCTGTGGGTGGCGCAAGCAGTTAAGACACTGTGCCTGTTAACCAGCAGGCCAGGGTTCATGACCCGGGTCAGCCCCACAAGACAGGGTGAGCTCCTGTCCTTAGCCCAGCTCTGCGACGCCAGCTGGATCCAATCGTATTGGCTCTGCCTTTCCATTGGACTAATTCAGTGGCGTGGAGAGGGGGGATTTGCTGCTTGGGTGACAGCCTATCCTCCATAACAATCCAACCCAGGCTTTCGTGCTTCGCATGCAGCGTATGCAGTGCAGAGCATGATACCATAGTTTCTCAAGACTGACGGAGGCCTGCTTGATGACCACTTTCATTTGTGTGTGGATGGACCTTCATCAGTGAAACCTACCAGCTCCTTGTAAGGAATTCCTTGTCCTACTGCAGTGCCTGGGTTTTGTTCAGCTTTTCACACGAATGTTTTGTTTGCTGTAATGTTGACTGGTCCTGTTCTAGCTGAAGTACATGCAATAATCCTGGGAGGACATTCCTGGAAGCATGCATAGTGGCCAACGGCAATGATTTATTGTGGTGATGAGGGAGAATCCAAATAAAGCATTTGGGAAGCAAGGCCATAAATGTGATTGCTGGGTACAGAGGGAAGGGATAGAAAAGGAAAGGGATGCATAATTGAGAAATTATGTGAGTTAACCAGGAGAAACTGAGGCTGTAAAATGGATATGTCAATTTTATCCAAATATATACATATGAATAAGGGAGAAAGCTGGGGAATAAAGGAAAATAAAGTTTGCAGTGTTTTGGGTTGCAGCATAAAGGGCATGACAAGTTAGTGGTTCTTTACAGCCTGAATCAAATGCTATAGGCAACAGATGAGCCACTTCACCCCTTGTAATGGGGGAACTAGTCTCCCCAAGAATAATGCTTCTAATGTGCACTACAACCATCACATGTCAATAGGAGGACAGATCACAAGGCTTTAAAAAACAATTCTTCCCCCAGTAGACATCCTAAGTTTCTTAGGACTTTCTTATACATCTTTCTCTTTTTTTTCTGAGACGGGATCATTGTTATGCATTTGACTGAAGCCGTACTAAAACAGACATTCTTCCTCCATAACTGTTGACAGAGCACAATCCTAATCATGTCTACTCAAAAGTAAGCCCCATTATGTTCAATAGGTCTTACTCCCAGGAAAGTGCCTTTAAGGTGTACAGCCACTTTCCATAAGAGCATGGATGCTTCCTTAGAGGCCAGCTTGCATGAATTTGTTCATGGAAATTGGTGAGTATAGATTGTTGGAGCTTCTTTTGTGTTGCTAACAAATTTGTTCATATCACTAATAGACTTGTCTGAAGCTCTTTGGTTGTGGTTTTTGTCACAGGGAAAGTCATGTGTACACCAGGTGTGCCCAACCATGGAGTTCTCCAAGGCAAAGCTCATTGCAAGCCATTCTAATAGAATTGTGGAGCAATAGTGATTGCTCAGATAATCAAGTGTTCCCTGCCATTTGGCCTGCCGATCTGAAATAGGGTGGCCATAATTCTTTTCCATAAAATTGGGACAGGACCCTCTGTCCCTTTGCCAGTATGTGAACACAATTTCCAGAAATCGGGATTTTCCCTGGATTTGGGGACATATGGCAACCCCAATCTGAAATCCCTTGCCACAGCCTTGCTTTGGAATTATGTCAGTCCCTAGATCATGTTCATTTTTCATCCACTCAGCACCATACACATTAAAAGACACATGTATTTCTGCATGCCTTAAAATGGGGGTTCTCAAACCTCATACTTTGGCAACCCACTGAATCATCTGCAGTAATTCCAGGGCCCGCTAATAACAGGAAGCTTTAAAAATAAAATTGTATGAGACTTGGAAGTTGCTTTTGTGTCACACTACTTTTTCCAAACTGTGTCACAACACCTCAACATGGTATATGTTTTGGAAACATGATGCAATGTGGCCAATGATGTGGGGAACATGCAGATGTACCCAGTGGTGGGATTCAAATAAATTAACAACAGGTTCTATGTCCTAATAACCTAAATTAACAACAGGTTCTATATTCATAGAATAACAGGTTCTATGTCCCATTAGTAACCAGTTCTCAGAACCAGGTGCTCATTAGCAAAGGGTTCTATAGAAACTGTGAGAACCCCATAAAGCCCACCACTGGATGTACCCCAGAAGCAACTTTTGGGTCATGCTTCTAGCCTTGGCAATCCACAACACACACAAAATTGTGACCCACAGTTTGGGAAATGCTGCCTTAAAGCAGTGATTTTCAATCTTTTTCATATCACAGCATACTGATACAGTGCTAAAATGGTCAAGGCAAACCCATCAGTTTTTTTTACCATTGACAAGGCATACCGTGTCTTTATGGGGGGGCTCAAATCCCCCAACAGCCTTAATAATAAACCAAACTCCCATGGCACACCAGTGTGCCATGGCACAGTAGTTGAAAATCACTGACTTAAGAGAAATGAAAAGTCAAGCACTGCATGAAAAAGTAGTGTTCACACTGAAACTTTAATTGCACTTTTTTCAAAGTGGAAAGCAAATTTCAAGCACGTTTCAGGGTTTTTCTCAAGGCACTCTCAATACCTGTGTTTCCATCAAACAAGTGAAATTGCTCAATGACTTTCTGCACACCCCTTTACTTAACATATGCATCTTTTGGTTCCTCTTTTTACTAGACAGCTCGACTCTTTCTATTTGACACACTATATATAGCATCTTCAACAAATTGGATTTTGGAGTGGGTGACATAAGACGCACTTAGCTGGTGCCGTTCATTTTACTAATGCTAATCAAAGAACCACCTTCCATCCTTGTGTTTGCAAATTGAGTAGCAGAACACGGGGACTCTTTCATCTCAAGTTCAAGTTTACAAGAGCTTTAAACTGCATGTCAAAGTGTTTCTCTTTGTGTGACGAATCTTCTTAGGCATGCAGCCGCCGTACTAGACGTATTGTAACTTGAAATGTTAACCAGTTCAAGGGTAGCAAACCAGCATTGCAGGCTTAACAAGGGCTTTTTCCTGCTTAATTTACTACTTTATTTGGAACTAGCAAAAAGCGTACCTGCGTTGCGGGAGTAACATTTCCCCATCCACCATCCCCCCACGGCACATCAACACCCCATGTGCAACATTCCCCCTTGCACAACATTCCCCCCATGTGCAATTTCCCCATGCGCAACTTCCCCCAAGTGCAACTTCCCCCCATGCACATCATCACCCCAGGCGCATCATCCCCCAGGCGCAACTTCCCCCATGAGCAACTTCCCTCCATGAGCATCAAACCTCATGCACATCAAACCCCATGTGCAACTTTCCCCATGCGCATCATCCCCCCATGCGCATCATCCCCCATGCACAACTTTCCCCGTGCGCATCATCCCCCCGTGCGCAACTTCCCCCATGTGCAACTTCCCCCATGCACAACTTTCCCCCATGTGCATCCCCCATGCGCAACTTTCCCCATGCCCCCATGCGCAACTTTCCCCCATGCGCAACTTTCCCCATGCACATCATCCTCCCATGTGCAACTTCCCCCATGCGCATCATCGCCCCAGGTGCATCATCGCCTCAGGTGCAACTTCCCCCATGCGCAACTTCCCCAGATGCGCAACTTTTCCCCATGTGCATCATCTCCCCATGCGCAACTTTCCCCATGCCCCCATGCGCAACTTTCCCCATGCGCATCATCCCCCTATGTGCAACTTCCCCATGTGCAACTTCCCCCCATGGGCATCATCCCCCCATGGGCATCTTCCCCCCCATGCGCATCATCGCCCCAGGTGCATCATCCCCCCATGCGCAACTTCCCCCATGCGCAACTTTCCCCCATGTGCAACTTTCCCCAAGCGCATCATCCCAGGTGATCATCGCCCCAGGTGCATCATCCCCCATGCGCAATTTCCCCCTTATGCACAACTTCCCCCATGTACAACTTTTCCCCCATGTGCAGCATCCTTGCCAGTGCAACCTCTTCCTCCGAACAATATCCTCCCAGTTCACCAGGCACTGAGCACCAATCTGGCTGGATGTTATTCAGTCTCCCATGTTAAGTATAGGACAGAAACACGTTGACCCCTTTTCAGCCCCTGAAGGGTTAAATTTCTCCACTTGGGTTCTTGGTGGGCATTCAGGTGACAGAAGGAACTCCCAGAATTCCATGCTTCAGGCCCAGCAGTTGGGGCGGAATGTTGATGAGTCAGCAATTCTCAATGCAAGGTATAGGGAGGAAAACGCGTTGCGCCCCTTTTCACCCCCTTCCGGTTGGAATTTCCGAAAACTGGTTCTTAGTGCACCCCTCCGTCACGGAAGGAACACCCACCCCAAATTTCACACTTCTAGGCCCAGCGGTTTTGGCAGGGCGGTGATGAGTGAGTCAGTCAGTGAGTCAGTCAGTGACTGTTCTCTTTTATATATATAGACTTTTTGAGTTGTTGAACCACTCATCTGAGTTTTCATTATTTCCTATGGGAAAATCCTCTTCACATAAAGAGCGCTTCACATAGTAAGCATGCTTCTGGAGCAAATTAAACTTGTTATGTGAGGCACCACTTGTATATTTAAATTAATTCTCTGGCTAAGATTCTTTCCACCAATACTCTTATTTTTCCCTAATGTACTGGAATGTTTTGCTTTTATATTTACTCATTGCATACAAAGAAAGTCTTCATATGTTTTTCTTGCACTTCCAGGAAATGTGTTGTAATTGCTATTTATTTATGAAAACATGAAAAATATACTATCTCACCAATATCTTGTAGCAATTTTCTCAGCAGTTTGTATTCAGGAAGAAATGCCGCCCTCTAATCCGCAAACCTTCTCAAATATCCTTAGTGATGCTTTGCTTATCTCTTGGGACCAATATATGTGTACTATGTATTTAACTTGTTCAGTGTCAGAATTCAGTTTCAGGTGAAGCTGGAAAATCTTGGCTAATAGATGCTTTTCATGTTTCTCCAGTAGCACTTCTTTGCTGATCATTCCTTCTTTGTAAGCACACAGAGCAAGAATTGATTTGTAAAAACGCAAACCGCCAAGGAACTGCATGTTGACCTAATTTCGTAGAATAAAAGTATCTTTCCTTGTTCAACCACATATATCAGAGATCTCCAAACATTTCCGCCAGAGATCCGCATGAAATACCTGGTGCAGTGTCAAGGGTCAGAAAATAAATTGAAATAGAAAATTTAAATAAATATATTATAGATAAAATTTACCGTAATCAATAAATTGGATAACGAATGGGCTCAAATTTGCAGGATTTCTCCACGCATCAACATATCAGAGAAATAAAGCACATACTCAAATGGACCACCCATTTCCCAAGTGACCCAGAAGTTTGCAGGGAAACAAAGGCTGGTCATGGGGCCACATCTGGCCCTCAATCCTGGGTTTGTAGATCCCTAATCAATGCCATCCATCCAACAGTCAAGTATCGATAGGGTTTGTTTAGGGTTGCCATATGTCCCAAAAAACAGGGACAAGCCCAATTTTGGGGGATTGTGTTCACATACTGGTAAATGGGACAGAGGATCCTGTCCTGATTTTGTGGAAGAGAATTATGGCAACCCTATGAGGCCAGCATAACACCATGATGGACATACAGTGAACAGTGTATATAGTGGACAGTATCCTCCTTTACAGTGGACAGTGGATGTGGTCATGCAACCACAGGAGGGGTGTCTCCTCAGGAGCAAGTCTTCCCCTTGTGTCAATTACTTAGCATGCTCTGGAGCAGTTAGGGCAGCCCAGGCTTCCTGACTCTCTGGATTCAACATAACCTTCTGCTCTGGATACAGAATAGTTAGGAGAGTGCAGTTAGGTCAGAGCAGGCTGAATTTGCTCTGGATTGCAGCCATTATGTGTACCCGTAGTTACTGCACCACCTAGTGAAAACCTATGGGAAATTCATATTGCAATCCAGAGCAAATTGTTCTTATACCGGAGCAAGGACTCCCCATAGTTACTCTGGATTGTGCCCTAAGTCTATTATTCGACCCCCTGATCTTAAGTGCTATTGTTATTTGTCTTTAGATATTTAATATTTTTTAAAATGCTGTTCCTTTTACCCCAGAATAGTACAGGCAAATATAATCCAATTTCTAGGGTCATATTGGCCCTGCAGCCAATATGGGTGGCCAGCACAGGGTAGAAAGTGTAGCAGAGTAAGAGCACAAGCCTAAACCTGTCTACTCAGAAGTAAGCCCCATTGTTTTCAATGGCTCTTACTCCCAGGAAAGTTTCTTTAGGATTGCTGCCATAGCTTTGCAGCTATTCAGGACTAGGTTTTTATATGGCAGGCACGTTACATAACAGCAGGATGTTGTCCCATTAATTGAGTGTATCTGTGTCCGCAACAGGCCAGATGAAAACGACTACTTGTAGCTTTCCCTGAATGATGTCATTCTGGAAAGGCAGCTTCCTAAATATGGCTAAATACTAAACGATAGAGATTAACAATGTTGTCACGATTATTTATTCCAAGCAGTATCTTTTTTTTAAAGTGAGTGTCACATTTACGGGAAGCTCCCTGCTCCTCTTCTGGTCTGAATAATCGAAGGCGTAACAGAAGAGGGCAATAAAAGCTAGCACTTGCAAATTCTTGCTAATTAACTTTGACACTGCATGTTCATGAAATGCCTCTGTATAACAATTGCAAGATGTTTAACTGAGATCATAATGTGCCTGTAACCAAACTGCAGTTTAAGTTTGCCTCTAGGTGTGTTGGAATGCGCTCTGTGGTGGAATGCATGCACTGTTTATCCCTAACCAATGCATGAACTGCAAAAGGAAACCATATATACATGCATACCAACACGCACATGCACGTGCACGCACACATACATACTGTATAGATGTCCAGTGGCTCCTCCTGTCTGTTTCTCTATGTGCCGCTATTTTGGATCAAAAATGGCAGCTTCCAAATCACATGATGTTTTGGCACTGTCATCTCAGATCCTACTAAGGCTGCAATCCGAAAGACACTTTCCTGGGAGTAAGACCCATTGAACACAATGGGGCTTACTTTTGAGTAGAACTGGTTAGGAATCTGCTCTAAATCTTGTAAGCTTTGGGCACAGCCATCTTTGATCTCCAAGATTTGGTGAGATCCAAGGTGGTGGCACCCAGCTGAGAATGGCTCCTCTGTTGCTAATCAGGAAGGGATTAAACTTTTCTTTATGATGATCTGGAATTGCTTTTAATGCTTGTCTTACATTTTATGTTATGATGTTCTTATTATTTGTTGCCACTGTTTTCTCTGGTTTTTTTTTTTAAACAGCATGAATTTAATGTGGGGAAAAGACTTTTTTGAGTTTGTTTTTATTAAATCACACAAATCTCTTTGGATGTTTTGTGCAAAGCATGATAGAATTTGCATAATAAATATTAGCACCTCAACATTATCCTCCAACAAATGATCTTCAATGATCTGCTATCTCTGAATGGGAGATTCTCCACCCAACCCATAGTGGTTCATTGCATCTCCTCCTCTTTGGATTTGCCTGATAGCCATCTAAGCTGGGCAGTAGGTATTGGTTGGGGTTCTTCTTATTGGAACATCCACTCTTTCCCAGCCACTCCATCTCACCCCTCCTGCGTATGAGTGCCCCATAGTATGAGAACTGTTGCTTTACGAGTATAAAACTGCTTATTCAGCCCCTGACATTAATGCATATTCCATAGAACCAGTTAGGCTAGGCTAATCAGTGACACAAGGTGGCCTGAGTTTCATTGGTGTTTACCATGATGGTTATTTGTTGAGAGATAAAGGCTAGGTGGGGATTGGAAATAAAGTCTCAAGATGGGAACGTTCATGTGTGTGGGAACTTTAATGTGCAACCTTAGTGTGGAACCTTAGTGTGTATGTAGCCAATGGCATAACTTAAGAGGTGCAGGGGTAGCAAATGCACCACTCAACAAGCTTTAGGGAGAGAAAAGCTGAGCTTGACACTAACAGTTAAAATTGGGGAAATTTTGGTATGTATGAATAATTTCATCATGTTATATCACTGGAAAGGAAATTTAATGTAGAATGCAATGATAAAAAACCCCATTGGAATTTCTATATACTACCAAACGTTATAGGCCAGGAGATGAAAACACAACTGACTTATGGAACAAAAAGTGGATTTCTGTAATTTAAAATTGACTTATGAGACATAGGGCACAATCCAGAGTAACTACGGGAGCACATAATAGACATTACGTGCACCCATAGTTACTGCACCACCTAGTGAAAACCTATGGGAAATTAATATTGCAGTCCAGAGTAACTTGTTCTTACTCTGTTCTTACTCCAGAGCAAGAACTCCCTATAGTTACTCTGGATTTCACCCTGGTTATTCTGAGAGCCAGTATTATTATATTCAGCATGGAATCAATCAGGTTAAATGAATCAACTCACATTTCCATATATCACAATACACAATATACCACAGTTAACAAGGGTAAACAGGCACTTTTCAAGTAGTGTTCCCACAGTGCGCTATAGGATTCCTGAATGTGAGACAAATGGCAATCCTGAGGTCCGTGAATAAGTGAATCTGTGGGAAGCAAATCCATAGGTAATGGGAACTGACTATATTTGTTTTTAAAGTTACCAGTATATCAGAAGCCATTCTAGCATAAACTATTACAAAGCTATAGATAACTACAATTGCAATCAATTTTATTTCAATCAATAAATTCAACTTTATAACCATGGTATTGGCACAGTTTTGAAAGTATATTTTTTCTGAGCCAATCATTGAGCCTATTTTCATGCATTTAAAGCTCTTTCTTGTTGGTGAAGTTCTTCACTAGTTTAGAGCCTTCATTGTGAAATATACAGTAATTTCTTACATTTTTTTTGTTTAAATTCTGCTTAGGCGATCATATTTATATGACAGAGAGGAAGTTCAAAGCAAATTGACATGTTGTAGATTGGGCTGTTCTGAAGTAATTATATTGGATGACACAGTTTCTTTTTTTCTTTTTGATATCCCTTTAAAGTAATATGTTTCTTCAAAACTTCAAATGCAAACTATCTGGTACTTACACTTTAACAAACATAGAAGGAGGTGATATTATATAACTTAAAAGCAGAAAATTGTGCTGTTGGGAGAAGATGTATGAGGAAAGCTTCAGATTGAAAGCTTTCAAAACACCATACCTTATGCAGATGTTTCATTTAGGTACAACTAATGTCTGAATCAGGACTATATAATGGCAATATATATATACAGTGGTACCTCGCTTAACAAGCACCTTGCTTAACAAGCGTTTCACATAACAAGCAAAAATTTCCAAGAAATCTTGCTTCACATAACAAGTTCAGCTTCACTTAAAGAGCATACAGCCCTGACGCTGCACACGGAGGCTCTTTAGAAGAGCTGCTGGCCAGTGCTGTCGCCTCTAACTGCCCCCAACTTGGGCACAGTTGCCTTGGGGTGCTAGAGGCAGCTGCCCCTAACTGCTCCCAAGTGCACCCACCGGCCACCTTGAACCTCCAACAGCAGCCCAGGTAAGCCTCCCAGAAAAGTGTTTTTGATTGCAGCCTCCTAACCATGACTACCCAGAAGTAAGCCCCACTGTGTTAAATGGGGCTTACTCCCAGGAAAGTGTCTTTAGGATTCCAGCCTAAGTAGACTTTATAGGATCATGTACACTGAATGCATGTTTTGAATTCAGTTACAGTGTTTTGTCATCATTTTTACATACAGTTAATATTTTTATATGAATATTTTGGGGGTTGTGGAACCAATCATCTGAGTTTCCATTATTTCCTATGGAAAAATCCGCTTCACTTAAAGAGCGTTTCACTTAAAGAGCATGCCTCCAGAACGAATTAAACTCTTTATGTGAGGCACCACTGTACCGGTAATATTCTAGCAGAATGTACCTGCATTGTGAGAGTATAATACCCCCACATATACCATTCCCCACTGTGCAACTCAAAACCTTCCCATGTGCATCAACACCCCATGCACAACAACATCCCCCATGCGCATCAATCCCCCAGGTGCACGAAACCCCCATGTGCACAAAACCCCCATGTGCAACATCCCTCCATGTGCACCAACCTTCCATGTGCATCAACATCCCATGCGCATCACCCTTCCATGCTCACCAACCCTTCCATGCGCATCACCCTTCCTTGCGCATCACCCTTCTATGCACATCATCCTCCCATGCAAACCAACCCCCATGTGCACCAATGCCATGAGCACCAACTCCCATGCACTCAAAATCCCCATGCACATCACCCTCCCATGCATACCAACACCCACATGTGCACCAACCCCCAAAGCGTACCAACCCACCATGTGCATCAACTCCCAATGCGCATCAGCCTCCCATGTGCACCAATGTCCCATGCACATTACCCTCCCATGCACACCAATGCCCACAAGCATATCAACCCCCCAGGTGCATCACCATCCCATGTGGACCAACGTCCCATGTGCATCACCCTCCCATGTGCACCAACCCCATGAGCATCACCTGTTCAGCCTGGCCAAGCCCCCAGCCAGGGGGCAAAAACTGTCGGCATGTTGTTTGCATACCAAGTCCAACCCAAAAATGTATTCTCTAATATAATGGCAGAAATTTTCCCTGTCAGTAGTTAGCATGCAAACTGAAAAATAAAAGAAAAATAAGTTTGTATTCCAAGAGCACAATCCTAAGAAACTGAGGCCAGCCTAACTCATATGGCCTATCTTTTGGTGACAGTGTGGGGAGGTCAGCATATGCCTGTGCATTGGCCTAACTCTCCACCCCAACCCCAGGAGTGGGGCAAGTGTCTTACAGCACTTTTGTGACACCCCCAGATCAGCATAGGACTTATGCCAGAGCTTAGGCCAGCCTAAGTGGTGCTTAAGATTGCAGCCCAAGTATTTTAACTTGCTCATCTTAACATAACGGGCACAATCCAGAGTAAGTATGGGGAGTCCTTGCTCCAGTGTAAGGAAAACTTACTCTGGATTGCAATATGAATTCCCATAGGTTTTCACTAGGTGGTGCAGTAACTACGGGTGTACATATTGTCTCTTACGTGCCCCCGTAGTTAGTCTGGATTGTAGGGATAATCATATTAGTGTGGGGATATGTTTGGCAGAGGAAACACGTTTTAAAAAATAATCCTAACTGTGGAATTTTGTGTGTGAATTCAGGATTTCATAAAATCCATTACCCTACGCAGTAGTATCTCCTGCCGAACACAGAGGGGTTTACATCTGAGTAGAAAATGCATAGGGTTGCACTTAGACCAATCTAAGCAACCTGTTTTTTGCGCAACTGCTACAGTTGGTGTGAACGATGGTCCAGTCCTGCTCCAGAGCTGTTTTTGAAATTATCCATTATAAGGTTTTATCCTGAGCATAATCCAAGTGTAAATGTACATCATTTCCATATTGTATAAACTTCACACAATTATTTCAAAGTCCAATGTTTAATCCTCAGAAAATTAAATATAGCCATGAAAGAAAAGTAATGAGGTCGATAAGGGGAACTTGACTGTATCGATCACTTGTGATCCATTGATTGATTTTTTTCCTGGACTCCAACCCCTCCCAGTGGGTCTAAAATTCTGCACGAGGTCTGGGAGTTATAGATTTTCTTTAAACTTCCTTGGTCTATCATGTAGAGGAAAACTGTTGTACATTAATGAAGAAATAAATTTTCTATTACCAGCACGTAGGACAAGACTCCAGAGAACTTCATAGGAAATACACGTATTTCAGATCTGTTTTCATGACAGTTCAAGGATATCGGTGTGGCAAGGGGAAGTAGGATTGTGATTCCTGGTTTGCATTCCCACTTTCCAATTTTTTGGGGTCAACCAATGAAATTCACAGGCAATATATTCAGGGCACAATCCTAACCAATTTAGGCCAGCACAACTCACCCATCTTTGTGTTCTTGTGGTGTAGGATTGCCATAATTCTCTTTCACAAAACCTTGACAGGATCTTCTGTCAAACTTGCCAGTTTGTGAACACAATCCTCCCAAACCAGGACTGTTCCAGTTTTCCGGGACATACGGCAACGCCGCTGCGGTGGCATAGGGAGGCCAGCACATGTCTGTGCACTGGCCTACCACCCCAGAAGTGGTGCAGAAGTGCCTTATGACACATTTATGACACTCATAAGATAGAATGGTACTTGTGCAAGGACTTGTGCCAGACTAACCAGGGATTAGGATTTCACTGCCAGGACAGAAAAGAGATAGCATTTGTTTCATAATGTGTCCTAAATTAATTGATAAAATTCACACCACAATCCTAACTTGCTAACAGGCAGGCTGCCCTCTCCAGTGCAATATCCAGCAGAAGTTTAGCAACAGGGAAATGGCGAATCCACCTCTCGCCCTCCATCCACCCATCCCCTGCTCTGTAACATCCCCTTCCACCTTCTCCCATCATTGTGATCTTTCAGCCTATTCAGTGGTCAAAACAAATGGTTGCATCGTTTTATTTTGCTTTCACAAGTTATATCCCCATCCATTTTACAAACAGCAAACGTTCCGAAACAAAACTGATTTTTTTTTAAAAGGCATGCTTTTTACAGATACGCCGTGGGCACATTCGTTATTTCTGTGTGAGGAAGGCGCAACCACTTCTAAAATCAAGACTGATGCTATGTGCCAGCCACAAAGATATAGCATCAAATTTAAATAAACTACGTAGACAGTCTTTCACAGGATATGTTTCCCTTTTGCAGTTGGTTGTCCCTGACAGGCGTGGAATCCTGAGGCCATAACACAGGCTACCAGGACCGATGCTCATACATCCGTGTGCATGCACACACAAACAGAGATACAGAGGCAGCATTAACCATGTCTTGAAACTAACTGATGTTATATAACTGCCATAAGCAAAGGCTGTCATTTAGCTATTTGTTTTTATAGTTGTAAGCAGGCATTCACCTAAGGAGAGTAACATATATTTCTTTACTTGGTGGGAATGAAGGGAGGCATAATTTCCGGCTCAGTTTGGAGTGGAATTTAAGGACAGCAGGGGAGCAAAATGGGGCCATAATGTTTTAATAAGGCTATTAGGTTTCCCAAGGTTAGCTTGATGGTGATACCCAACCACAGGTGTCCCTCACTTTCTGATGATTTTCTGACAGTTCCGCTCTTTTAACACCTTTCAATTACTCAAGAACTCATTCATTCAACACATGCTTCACTCTTTCAACCTCTGCTGGTCTAAAGGCTAAAATTATCTTCCCTGATGTTGATTTGCATGTGACATGGTGATCAAGTTGCTTTGGGCCTTTCCTTCTGACTTTCTGCAGTAAATAACCCTCATTCAAATACATATTCATTGCCCACACGTGCCTTGGTTCATTTTATTGTAATTTGTTACATATTTTTGCCATGTGTTAATAAATATGTGCTATTTAGGCTTTTGCAAGTGCTATTTATGTCTTTTTTGTGGCTGTTTTGCATTTGCAAGCTGAAAAAAACTGGGTTCCACTTTTCAAAGGTTTGGACACCTTTGGACAGTGTTCTGGTCCCTAACCTGTCCAATAAGGTCCCTAACCTGTTTTTCTGGAGTGAGAAGGAGCTGCAGAAGGTGTGGATGTCCCTCTTCCCTCTGATCTTTTGACAGAGGCTGAAACACAGTTATTTCAACCGCTGCTTTCTGATTTCCATTGGTTGGATAGTTTTGTGCCTGAATCTCTCTCTTTCCCTCTCTCAGTGGTGTGTTTAATTGATTGTTGTGTTTGCTGCTGTCCTATTTTATTGATGATTTCTTTTAAAACTGTGTTGTCAGCTGCTTTGGAGTCTCTTGTGGAGAAAAAGCAGGATGGAAATTTATTTCTGTAAAAATCATTTTATCCCTTTTGTATCTTAGTGGAGGTGGAGCAGATGAACTTATTTTCCTTTTGCCTTCTGGCAGCCATCATTTACCTCTCCTAAATTTTTCCCAGAGCCTCCCAGTGGCTTAGTGGCTTAAGACACTGTGTCTGCCAATCTGATGAGCAGTTTGAGACCCAAGTACTGTAAGACGGAGAGAGCTCCCATCTCCTGCCAGCTCCTCCCAGCTCCTGCCAACCTACCAGTTGGAAAGCATGCAAATGCAAGTAGATAAATAGATGCCACCGTGGTGGGAAGGTTAAAACAGTGTTCTATGTGCCTTTGACAGTCATCCCAGCCCCATGACCATGGAAAAGCCTTTGGACAACGCTGGTTCTTCAGCTTAGAAACAGGGATGAGCATCGAACCTAGAGCCAGTGATGAGTAGCAGGACAACCTGTGGGGGTCATCTTTCACTAAATTCTTCCTAAAACGATGGCATGTCATGGTTCCAGCAGGTTTGCACCTACTCTGTAGAACCAGTTGTTAACGAGAGAGAGGACATATAAAGTTTAAAAATAGCCATTTAAAAGTGGCTGCCAGACGGGCATAGAACTGGTTGTTAATTTCGTTGATTCCCATCAATCCTATGGTGATGACATAGTATGATAGGCAGACGCAGTGGCCATCTCATACTCAGTAAGGATTATTGATAAGTTTCTAGCCTCATCCCATAAAATAATCCTCCTCTGGGCAGTGCAGATGGAGGAGGAAACATTTTAAGGTGGCAGTGGTTGGGTAGAGTAGACATTCATATACCATAGATGAGTACACAAAAAATTAAGATAAGTTATGACAATGGGACCATTCAGTTTTGTTTCGGTTTGTGTTTAGAATTTTTCTCCTACTCTTCCTCCAAAGAAATTCAAGAGTACTGTACTCGGTTAACCACACAATAACTCAGAGTACTAAGAGCCCAGTCCTGAGCTTTGTATGCTGGCTTGCTGCCAGAATGCAACATCGCAAATGTGCCATAAAACATGTTGGTGAGTTTTAGGGTGCAACCCTTGGAATAGGCCCCATTGAATACAATGGGACTTACTTCTGAGTAGTCATGCTTAGGATTGCATTGCTAGTGCAAATTCAGTGCTAAAACTATAGCACCAGTAGAAGGTGTAAGGCTACCACTTAATGGTCACCCAGACTGCTGGACAGTGGTAAGGTGAATGGGGGGAGGACTCAAGAGTTTGGCTCCAGCAGATCTTGAGTTCTGTATCAGGCCCTGTGGCCCTAAACAGGACTGCTGGATTCTGCATGAGCTAAATACCTTTGCTACCCCAGGCTGCACACCAAAGCCTATTCCTGCCTACCCCCGCACGACTCCTGCCATAAAGTGATCAATTAGTAATTTTAACCCCATCTCCCTGTACAGCTTAGGGTAGGTAAAAAAGTGCTCTACCAAGGCCAATCAGGCAGAACCCCAAAAAATTTCTACCCGGCCCACATGCGACCAGCTAATCATAAATTATACCAAGAGAGGGAGGGCACACCGTCAACTGTCCAACTGAGGAGTCCTGGGCACACACAGTCCAGGACTCCTTGGAGCGCCATCCCCTGGAGCCCAAAGCAGCCAATGGCTGCAATGCACCTTGCCTGGGCTCCGCATTGTCTTGCAAAATGTGTGCCAGTAGCATTGCAAGGTTATGTCCTTTGGATGACCAGAGAGCACTGGATGACTTGGCAGCCCAGTACTAGGCAGCTCAGAACTGGGCTGTAAGGCTGTAATACTAACTCCTAGTTAGGCCAGCATAGGTCCTTGCAAAAGTCCTGTGCTGACCTGGGAGTGTCACAAAAATGCCATAAGACACTCCTGGTGGAGTTTAGACCAGCGCACAGGCATACTCCAACCTCCACACACCACCCTGGAAAGATATGCCAGGTGAGTTACGCCAGCCTAAATTTATTAGAATTACATCCTAATTCAGTATAAAGGAATGTGATTCAATAATGAGATTCCTAAATCATATCCCCGGATTCCCCTGTCAGCACTGCTAATGGGGAAATAGCCAACAGGTGAAGTATCACTGAGCAGAAACCTACAGTGAATGTAAGTTTGGAAGAATTTTTCATTTCTAGACATGCAGTTATTAGAAAGGTACAAAAGTACCTTCAGGGTCAGGTGCTGGTGACCCAGCTTTCCTATGTGCTCCCAGAAATGGGTAATATTCTGCCAAAGGATTCCCAGAGGTGGTGCATAATATGGATAAATGTATGCATGATTTACAATAGCTGAGAATCTGTCTGACCAACTTTTGCATCATTGTAGATAACCCATTTAATTGTTCCTTGACTCCATTTGCAGATTATTGGAACTCACTTTCTGTTAATTTTAGTTCTGCACATGAAAATTGCATTATGAGGCTCTCCTTGACCTCTGTTACGAAGAATATACAAAGAGGGACTCGTACAACTTCACTTATAAGGGGCTCTATGCTGACATTCAGTGAACCTTAATTAATTGAGAAAGAGCTTGCTTTTCCCTTCCCAAATATCCTTCTTGAATGTGCTTTTAAATAAGCGATCAGGTTATGTGCATGTCAAGTGGACGTTGTGTCTGAAGAGCCAAATGGCTTGTATTGCTCTTCTGGGTAGTCTCAGTGGTGATCTGATTTGTGATTTGTGATGAGAATTGTGATTCTCTACAATTGACAAATAGCATGAGGGTAAAATAAAGACAAGAACATTCTACAGTTACTTGGATTGCGAGTGTTTTGCAAGACAAGCAAACATTTGAATTAATTTTGACTTGCATAATAAGCAGTGTCTTGTAAAACAAGAAAAATAATCGTCCCAGCCAGGATACAGTCAGATTCAGCAGTCAGCCAGCACCTGCTCAGCCTCTCCTAGAGACCAGCCAATGCATGTCTACTCTGAAGTAAGCCCAGTGGGGCTCACTCCTATGCAACAGAGGCAATGGAAAAGAGCCTGAGAGACTTAGGGTACAATCCAGAGTAACTACGGGGAGTCCTTGCTCCGGTGTAAGAACAATTTACTCTGGATTGCAAAATGAATTTCCCATAGGTTTTCACTAGGTAGTGCAGTAACTACGGGTGCACGTAATGTCTCCTACGTGCTCCCATAGTTACTCTGGATTGTAGGGCTTGCCATTCATGACTACTCTAAAGAAAGCCCTATAATCAGAGGGGCTCACTCCCATGTAAGGGGTGAGATTACATATTGCAGCCTCAGAGATGTAAGTAACTAACCCCCAAATCCAGAGTAACTACGGGAGCATGTAAGAGACTTTACGTGCACCCATAGTTACTGCACCACCTAGTGAAAACCTATGGGAAATTCATATTGGAAACCAGAGTAAGTTGTTCTTACACTGGAGTAAGGACTCCCCGTAGTTACTCTGGATTTTGCCCTAAGTGCAAGTTAATTTGTCTCATTTTTCTTTATATTTTATATTTTCTTTATTATTTTGTATTATATGACAGTATTATAATCAGTCATCTTTATATTAATATTTTTGGGTTGCAGAACAAATCGACTGAGTTTAAATTATTTCTTATGGGAAAATTTGCTTTGATATATAAATGTTTCGGATTACATGCATGCTTCTGGAACAAATTATGCTCATAAAGCAAGGTACCACTGTATCAGCTGAATGTTCTTTGCATCATTGGTTCCTTTACCCCAGGTAGAACTCCACTGGTACCACTTAGAGCTTCACACACTTTTTAGGAAGTGCAGAAATGAGGTGGTCATATTTGGGTGGCATAGATTGGGAGTAGGTATTGGATTTGGGGCAATACCTCTCCATCACCCGCACCTCTCCTGGACCAAATCCACCAAATTGTATTCAATTAGATTTATTCACAGCCCAGTGCCCAATTCCAAGATTGTGGATCCCACCCTCTCGCAACCCCTCTGACCCAAGATTGCAAACCCCCCAAGGGGGGGGGGTACTCCTGCTGTAATGTATACTTCAGCTGATTTGCCAGTTTTGGTGACACCACTTATTCCAAACTGCACCACAAGAAGAAAGGGTTAGATAGTTCCTTGCCATTTGTGTGGTTTTAAATAGGGCAAAAGTGTTAAAAGGCCTCCTGTGATTAGGACCACTCTCTCTGCTAGGATTGTTGGGATATGATGCCATGGGAGGGGGGCACTGTGGTTATGGGCTTTTAAAGTTTTATTCTTCTTGAAACACACGCTATGTTATCTTGCTAGCAGCCACTGAAGATTCCTCTCCTCCCAAATTGATCTCGTTTTCCTTCGCAACCCACACAGCACTTCATTGTATTTCAGTGGTGACACCTTGCAAGCGTCAGTCCTCGAGATTCAATTCCAAGGATCCAAATTAAACTCAGTTCTGAAGAAATCTCAGATAGAAGCTGGAGTTTTCTTTCTTTATCATCCTGTCTTTTCGCCAGCCAAGGAAAGATAAAAGCATATCTTTTTTATTCAAGAACGGGCTCATACATCTTCCCCTATCTTTGCATCATCTAAAAATGTTGAAATTAAATACATCAGAAATACATGCCTGCTTTTACTCTGACAAGAATCTTATCAATCACCTTTTTTTTTTACTAAAAAAGGAAGATTTGATTAAATCCTTTGATATCCTTGATGGCGACGGATTCATTAATAGCTAGTCGTACTGAGGCAGATGTTTTCATTCTTATGATCTTATGAGGCTGAGGATTTTTATCCAGAATGTTTTCTGGTTGCTCTTTTAACAACTTAATTACAGCTTTTGTTTACCATATTTATTTTAAATCTCATAATTGAAGATTTGAGTCTATAATCTGACTTTTTGCGCACAGCAGTATGTGTGTGTTGCCATGCATGGTTCAAAAAATGGAAAATGTTTCCCAGTTGATTCTGCGAGTATCATCCTATTTGGGGAGGAGAATCTACTCCTACCACAGGCATAGTGCCAGCACACTGAGGATTACTACACACTAGAAGCTCAATGGAAACCAGCCCCCAGCCCACACACACACCACACATTATCCTGTCCACTTGTTTATTTCAGTTTATTTTAAGACTGTATACTCCAACAATTCAGAGTAGCTTACATAGAAAGCTTTCAAAGAGTGGTTCATAATCTTTCAGAGGCCATGATACACTGAGACAAAAATCCAGAGTAACTACAGGAGCACGTAAGAGACTTTACGTGCACCTGTCATTACTGCACCACCTAGTGAAAGCCTATGGGAAATTCAAATTGGAATCCAGAGTAAGTTATTCTTACACTGGAGCAAGGACTCCCCATAGTTACTCTGGATTTTGCCCAAAATTGGAATTGATGCATAAAAAATGCAATTCAATTTATACTAGTTAGAGAAGATTTATTGGAGATTTATTAGGGGGTTAATCCTAATTTAAGAAGAGCCTCTGCAGTATCAGGCCAAAGATCCATCTAGTCCAGCTTCCTATATGTCACAGCAGCCCACCAGATGCCTTATTATTTATTTATTTATTTAAGTAATTTTTATCCCGCCTTTCTTCCCCCACAGGGGGGAACTCAAGGCGGCCAAACAATTAAAAAACAATAAAACACCACTAAAATTACATATGATAATAGAGATAAAAACACATCAAAATGTAATTAAAATACAATTAGATTAAAGCTAAAAACGTAGACTAAAAACGATAAAACAGAAAAGATAAAAAAGATAAAAGCCCCCCAAACTCTGCCCCCATTTAAACAGCTTTTTTAAAGTAAAAGGTTTTAAGGCTCCGCCTGAAGCTCTGTAGTGAGGGAACTTTCCTCAGTTCTAAGGGGAGGGAGTTCCAAAGCCAGGGTGCCACCACCGAGAAGGCCCTATCTCTGGCCGCCACACCTCTCACGTCTCTTAGTGGCGGCACAGTCAGAAGGGCCCCCTCAGATGACCTTAGGTGACGGGTCGGATTGTACGGAAGAAGGCGGTCCCTCAGATACCCTGGACCCAAACCGTTTAGGGCTTTAAAGGTCAGGACCAGCACTTTGAATTCAGCCCGGAAACGAATGGGCAGCCAGTGTAGTCGCTGAAGCAGTGGCCCGACAGAGTCAAACCGACGAGCCCCAGCAACCACATGGACCGCCGCATTCTGGACTAGTTGCAGTTTCCGAACCATCTTCAGAGGCAGCCCCACGTAGAGTGCATTACAATAATCTAGTCTCAATGTCACTAGGGCATGGGTCACCGTGGCCAGATCCAAGCGACTCAGGTATGGTTGCAGCTGGCGGATCAGCCGAAGCTGAGCAAAGGCTCCCCTGGCCACAGCCGCCACCTGGGACTCCAGGAGCAGCTGCGAATCCAGGAGAACCCCCAAGCTGCGAACCTGCTCCTTCAGAGGGAGTGCAACCCCATCCAGAACAGGATGATATTCCAATACCCGAGTCAAGGACTTCCGGACCAGGAGAACCTCTGTCTTATCAGGATTTAATCTCAGCTTGTTCACCCTCATCCAGTCCCCCACTGCCTCCAGACAACGATTCAGGACTTCAACTGCCTCAGGAGGAAAGGAGAGATAGAGCTGGGTGTCATCAGCGTACTGATGACACCTCACTCCAAACCTCCGGATGACCTCTCCCAGCGGCTTCATGTAGATGTAAAATAGCATGGGGGATAGAATGGAACCTTGTGGCACCCCACACCGAAGAGGCCAGGGTGCCGAGCAAGCATCCCCCAGCACCACCTTCTGGGACCGGTCAGCCAGGAAGGAGTGGAACCACTGCAAAACAGTGCCTCCAATCCCCAACCCGGCCAATCGACCCAGAAGGACACCATGGTCGATGGTGTCGAAGGCCGCTGAGAGGTCCAGCAGGACCAACAGGGACGCACTCCCCCTGTCCATTCCCTGGCGTAGGTCATCCAGCAAGGCGACCAAGGCAGTCTCTGTCCCAAACCCCAGTCTGAAACCAGATTGGAAGGGATCCAGATAATCAGCTTCATCCAGGACCCTCTGAAGCTGAGACGCTACTACCCGCTCAACCACTTTACCCAGAAATGGGCTGTTTGAGACTGGCCGATAATTGTTTAAATTTTTAGGGTCCAGGGAGGGTTTCTTCAGGAGGGGGCGAACCACCGCCTGCTTTAATGCAGGCGGCAACACCCCCTCCCTCAGAGAGGAGTTTACCACCCTCCCTGTCCATTCGGCCAGTCCATCCTGGGCCAATCTAATTAGCCAGGCTGGGCAAGGGTCGAGCAAGCAAGCAGATGGTCTCACACTACAGAGAATCCTGTCCACATCCTCAGGTTCTACAAGCTGAAAAGAATCCCAAAAGATGGATAAGACAGGTGCCCCAGGGACATCGTTGGATGTTGTTAAAGTGGCGTCCAAGTCATGCCGGATCTGGTCGACCTTGTCTGCAAAGTGTTGCGCGAACTCACCACAGCGAGCCTCTGTGTGCTCTACCACATCAGCGAGGGGGGCCAGCTGGAGTAGGCCCCGGACCACACGGAAGAGCTCCGCTGGACAGTTCTCTGCGGATGCGATGGTGGTAGCAAAGTATTCCTTTTTAGCTACCACCACCGCTGCAGAGTAGGCTCGCCAGTGAGCCCTGACCTCTGCCCGATCAGAAATGACACGAGTCTTTCACCACCGTCACTCTAAACGTCGACCTTGCTGTTTCAAAGCCCGCAGCTCCCCAGAAAACCAAGGAGCTGCATTTGATCTACGGCAGGGTCGAGGTCGCTCAGGAGCGATCTCATCCAGGGCCCTGGTCATCTCCGTGTTCCAGAGATTGACCAAGGAGCCGGGTGAGTCGCCAGCTCTGGCAGCAGGAAAATCCCCCAGAGCCCTCAGGAAACCATCAGGATCCATCAGTCTCCGGGGGCGGACCATGGAATGCGGTCCCCCGCCTGTGCAGAGGCTACCGGCTGCGATAAGCCTAAATCCCACCAGGTAGTGATCTGCCCATGGCA
Source organism: Cryptoblepharus egeriae (assembly GCA_030015325.1). Lineage (NCBI taxonomy): Eukaryota > Metazoa > Chordata > Lepidosauria > Squamata > Scincidae > Cryptoblepharus > Cryptoblepharus egeriae. Next base: position 27,240,984 of record JAREYC010000010.1, on the reverse strand, counting down.
ATGGGGTGATGGAGATGTCCTTCACATCCAGATCACCATCAACCTGCCCAGCAGTGAACACAAGGTCCAGTGTGTGCTCCGCATCATGAGTAGGGGCAGATATTCTTTGAGATAGACCCATGGTTGCCATGGAGGCCATGAAATCCTGAGCTGCAGATGTTTGGGGTGCCTCGGCATGGACATTGAAGTCCCCCAGCACTAAAAGGCGAGGGCACTCCAACGCCACGCTCGAGATCACCCCGGTCAGCTCAGGCAGGGAGACTGTTGGGCAGCACGGCGGGCGGTATACCAACAGAATCCCTATTCTGTCTCACCCCTCCAGCACAACACGGAGGCACTCAAACCCTATGAAACGCTGGACAGGGGACCTGGTGAGAGGGATAGAATCACAGTAGACTATCGCAACCCCACCTCCCCGCCCCTGAAGTCTTGGCTGCTGCAGCACCCGGAAACCTGGTGGACAGATCTGGGAGAGGCCCACACCTCCGGCCTCATCCAACCAGGTCTCCGTAACGCAGGCCAGGTCAGCTTTCTGGTCCAGAATCAAATCCTGGACCAGGCAGGTCTTATTGTTTACTGACCTGGCATTAAGGAGCAGCAGGTTCAGATTCAGGGGGCTGCTGCTCAGGCTGCCTAAGGTCAGAGGGTTGAGGGGAGGGCCAGAAAGAGGGACAGTCTGTCTACGACTGACCCTCCTTCTCCTGTTACGGCCTGCACGACCCCTCCCACCATATCTTCCATGACCCGTCACTCTACTAATGGTGGCAGCACTCCCAGCTGACTTCCCCTCCCCTGAGCTCCCTCCAGATGGTAAACACATTCTGGCAAAGCAACAGGCGGAGCCAAGCAGCTGGGGGCAGGTTTTACTGGTATTTTTCCCTCAGTAGGGTAATGCCTTAGGGAGTGATTAAGTGCTCTATCCTACATCTGGCAATTTGACATTGCCCAAATCTACATATATCGATGTACACACACACACACATTTAGGCTACGCACACACACACTAAATTTAGGCTGGCCTAAGTCACATGGCATATCATTCTGTGGTGGTGTGGGGAGGTGTATGCCTGCACAGTGGCTTAAAAACCTTAGGAGTGGGGCAGAACTGCCTTACAGCACTTTTGTAATGCTCTTAGGTCAGCACAGGACTTATGCTAGGGCTTAGGCTGGCCTAAATGGAGATTAGGATTGCAGTCTATGTGTTTTATATTTAGAGATATGTTGGTCACTGCTTTCATTGCCAGCTATGGTTGCAGTGAGTCTGTACTTCACCCTCTCTAGTGGTCCATGGGGGTAAGGTTGCCATAATTCTTTTCCAGTATGTGAATGCAGTACCCCAAAACTGGGACAGTCCCAGTTTTCCAGGGCATATGGCAATCCTGCTATGGGGGAGTATCTCCCAAGCAAGCGTTCCTCCACATACTACCAAAGAGGGCAAAGAATGGAGTACCCATACCTATCAGCTGATAGTTCAAGCATGGAGTAAACTCCATGCTTACAAGTGAAAACAATGAAAGGGATTTTTCCCCTGTGACTGTGTGGACCACTTCTCAGAGTCTTGTGGGCTGCCTGTTATCCATTGATCAAGAATTAGGAACCACTGCTTTAAAGCAATACAATAAACAAGTGAAATATACATTGGTACCTTGTTTTACAAGCATAATTCATTCTGGAAGCATGCTTATAATCCAAATCACTTGTATATAAAAGCAAATTTCCCCATAAGAAATAATGGAAGCTCAGTCGATTCGTTCCACAACCTAAAAATATTCACATAAAAATCATTACAATACTGGCATATATAATTCAAAACAATAAAGAAAATGCAAAATAGAAAGAAAAATAAATCAAATTGACCTATACTCTGGGTGAAATTCTGACTTAGGCAAAAGATAATCCACTTCAGCAGAATGCAGCTCACGCAACATCCATATAATAGTATAAATAGAGAGAGACTTGGAGGTCCCTGTTGCCTCCCACTCAGCTGGATTTGCAGTCTGTGCACAAGTGAAATAATGTGCCTTCCACACCCATGGCTATGCATTTTCATCTCTTTAAAACTAGGAAGACATACAAATGCATGAACTCACTTTTACTTAATAACTGTCAATGGGTATTATTTCCCCCCTTTCCCAAAAAATCTGGGCAACAAAGGTCATGGAAAATCTGTCTTACAATTTTTTTGTCTGTGATGCAAAAAAAATGAGTTCTGATCATTTCCAAATGGATACAAGGAACATTTAAATGGGTTCTATTCAGTGATGCAACCAGTGGTGGGTGCCAGCAGGTTTGCACCTACTCTGTAGAACCGGTTGTTAATGAGAGAGAGGACATATAAAGTTTAAAAATAGCCATTTAAAAGTGGCTGCCAGATGGGCATAGGACCGGTTGTTAATTTCTTTGATTCCCATCACTGGACACAACACACTGGTCAGACAGATTCTTATCTGTCACAAATCTTGCATGCATTTGCACACATTTTGCTCTACCTCTGGGAATCCTTTGGCAGAAAATTGCCCATTTCTGGGAGCATACATATATAAATGCATGGTCAGTGACTCCTGGCCCTGAAGGTACTCCTGTTCCTTTTCAACAGATATAGCAGTCACTGGGGGAAACTCTGTGACAGTACAAGGTGCTGTTTTATACACTAAATCTTTCCCTGCTATGAGACTTAGCAACTTCCAGGACAATCCAGAGCAACTAATCTGTCCACATAAGAGCCCTTAGGTTGCCCTATCTAACACTAGGTTGGAGCAACTGCAAGATGCTCCAGCCCAGTTACTCTGGAAGAGGCTTAGGGCAGAGCAAGGCAAGATAGGGTGCCCTAAGAGAGGTGGACCTGCTCTGCCCTAACTGGGGCAGCCTAAGCAGCTCAGGAGAAGCAAGTTGAGGGCATGTTTAGCATTGCCTAGGGCAGAGCAGTTACTCTGTATCCAGAGCCTGTTTCCAAGGCAGAAATGCCCTCTTCCAGCCCTCAGAGTTATACCACCTCAGGAGCAGGTATAGTAATGAGTAGACCCATAGGGGTCCATGATAAGGCCCGAGTAAGAATGGCAGTGCTGACCAAAAATCTGAGTTCTTGGCCATCCTAGCTGCAACCCCTGCCTCTCAACCTCAGGATATGGAACAAACTACGGCTGCCCACAAACCTCAGGATACAGCAGGCCACTCCAAGAAGCCCCTTGTATTCACTGTAGAATGTACTGGCATCTCATCAGGGACTCCTTATAAGGCAGGCACCCAGTGGCGTCACCAGACTGGTGCGGCTGGTGTGGGCTGCATTGGGGATGCGCTCCGTATGGGGTGATGTGCCGGAGGAGTTTGACTGTCCTTTGGCAGGCCCCGGGCGTCAGCACCCCCATTCAGGCCTGCTCCAAGGCGGAGAATCAGCCAGAAGCTGACACTTGTCTGAGGAGCTGGCCTGAATGGCCATCTGAGATGCACTGCGCAGAAACACACTGAGCATGCCGAACAGCTTCAGAGGAGACTTCCTTAGAGCAGAGAAAGTCCGCGCCTCTGCACAGCCATTCGGCCTCACTCAGGAGGTGGAGCGGCAGCCGAATGGCTTCAGAAAGAATACTGCACAGGCACCAACTCTGACGCCTGCACAGTCTCCCACGAAGCCAAAAGGCTTCAGAAAAGTACTGCGCAGGTGTCAGAGATGGTGCCTGCGCAGTACTCTTTCTGAAGCCAGTTGGCTTCAGAAACAACTGCGCAGGCGCCAACTTTGGTGACTGTGCAGTCCAGGTGGGGGGGGGGGGGGCGCATCCCAGGGATGATGCACAGACTTCCGCACCAGGTGATGTGCAGAGTCATGTCACCACTGTAGGCACCACAGCTGTTCCTTGTTCAGTGTGATCTGAGGGGTGTCTCCTCAGGAGCAAGTCTTCCCCTTGTGTCAATTACTTAGCATTCTCTGGAGCAGTTAGGGCAGCCCAGGCTTCCTGACTCTCTGGATTCAGCATAACTTTCTGCTCTGGATACAGAATAGTTAGGAGAGTGCAGTTAGGTCAGAGCAGGCTGAATTTGCTCTGGATTGCAGCCTTAGAGCACAATCCTAACCATGTCTATTCAAAACTAAGCCCCATTGTGTTCAGTGGGAATTCCCTTCCTTGCTTAAATCATCATAAAGGCTAAGAACAGGAGCTCACCCTGTCTTGTGGGGCCGACCCAGGTCTCGAACCCTGGCCTGCTGGTTAACAGGCACAGCATCTTAACTGCTTGCGCCACCCACAGCCCTGATTTTGCCCCTTGTCACCTAAAGTGTCCCTTTGCAGTATGCTACCCATTCGCCCCATTTTTGCATCAACTCTACTGTTCATTGAATTTGGTCACTTTGTACTTCTCTGTTCTATTTTCCGTGGTCCCCTCCAGCCTTCCTCACCCCTTGCCTTTTACATTCATTGCTTGGCTAGTATTTAATTAATTACTGTCGTTTCAGTGGAGGATAATATGCTTAGGATCTCTGCAAGGACAATGTTAAGTCCTCACCTTTCCTCCCCCCCCCCCTCCTTTACAGTGTAGCAGCATAGAACTGAGGCACACCATTCCACTTTATCTTAATGCATGCTATCTGGGTTTTCCGGCTGCATGAGATATCCTCCTGTGTTGCTTTGCAGTGATGAATGAGGGATTATTGTTCAACACACAGGCCAGTGCACTCTTTCACTCTGAGTTTTGAAAGGGCTTGCTTTCTCACTTGGATTTTTTTTCCAGTGTCAAAACAGAGAGTAACCTATTCAGCTGTAGAGTCTACACACAATTTTCAGATAAAAGTCTAAGACAGCTTAGAGTCTAGCTAAGTGGCTAGAGCTACCTCAAGCCACCGATTCATGCCTGCTTATTTTTCTTACACATCAATGCAGAAATCCTATTTCCAGTTCTACCTTGTTTAATTAATTGCTGATTTCTGGGGAGTAGAAGAACTACTAAATGCTTTTTTCCTGGTATGCAATTAAAAACATTTCAATGAAATGCCTTCCTCTTCCAATTGCATGTTGTTCTTGAATGACAGTAATTTTCCCCAGCTGTAGGGCAAAAGATGAGAGAGGAATTCAGTGGGTGATGCGATCAGAGGCAAATTTCTTTAGGGTCATTCAATTTTCTGGGGTCATTCATCGAAACAGATTGGCAGTGGGTTCGGGACCGGGAAAAGAGAATATAACTTCGTACAATGCATACTTAATGCATGAAATCTACGACCACAAGAGGTGGCATTGGCCTCTTACTTTAGATGGCTTGAGAGAATGGATTAGAGGTAGATGAACAAGGGTTGAATGGATTAGAGGTGAAAGAACAAGGGTTGGTTGCAGTGATTTTCAACCCTTTTCATGCCAGGATGCGACTGGGGATGCACCATCAATCCCAGCCCCTTCCCAGGACCTGATCTGCCTATCACCTTCCGCCACCTGCTCGCTCTGTTGCCCCAACATGTTATGCTTTTATAATATCCCTGAACAGGGCCAGCCTTGAGAACTATGAGGCAAGAGAGTGAGTATAGGCTGTGCTGGGTTATATCAAGAAATTAGTTTTGATCAGTCAGTATCATTATAGTTTCATGCACAGCCTTCTTTTGCACAAGCTTTGAAAGGTTGCCACAAACGAAGCTTTCCAACCTCATTGGAAGCTTTCCAACCCCCACTGGGGTTGTAAAACACTGATCTATTAGTTATGCACTTTGTGGAGAAGTACAGCAGTGCAATTGCTAGCCCTCCCCATCCCACCAACTACAGGACATAGGGATCCAAAAAGATAAGAGAAGAAACATTCTTCCCAGTTTACAAAGATTTGGAAATGTTCTTGATATTTTTATACGAATATTTTGGGGGTTGTGGAACCAATCGTCTGAGTTTGGTTCCTAACCTAGGCCGGCACAACTCATTGGTCTTTCTGTTCCAGTGGTAATGTAGGGAGGAAAGTGTATGTCTGTGCATTCAGCTAACCCTCCCCCTGGAGCAGTAGAAAAGTGTCTTATGGCACTTTTGTGACATCGCAGGTCAGCACAGGACTTATGCCAGAGCTTAGGCCATCGTAACTGGAGGATACTATTGCAGCCTTAGGCACTATGGCTGCAATCCTAAAGACACCTTCTTGGGAGTAAGACCCATTGAATACAATGGGGTTTACTTTTGAGTAGACATGGTTGGGATGGTGCTCTATATCTGCTTCCATATTTTGAGTTCTGCCTTAATCAACTTATCGAGTTATACAGGGCCGGATTTATGTCCAGCTGTCCTTTGTCAACAACAAATTATCGCTTTTTTTGTGTTGAATATATGCTATATGGTAATTTATGGACCTAATAGGTACCTAAAGCCATTTGCACATAACAATATATGTTCTTTATCAAAGGAATTTTTAAACTGAAATACAATTTAAATGGGGGGGGCAAGAGAGCGGGGCCCTAAGCTATGGCTTGTTTAGCTTATACGTAAATCTGGCACTAGAGTTATAGCAGACCTTCAGAATCTGAGTTGGTATCCTGCAGAGGTACATTCCATAGGCATTCCTAGTTTGTATCTTAGGGTGAATTTCATAAACCCTCCATCATCCTCCATCGAAGAGCGTTTCTTGCTTTTGGTAAAATTATGCAGAAGCTCAATTAAAGGTTGTGCAACTCTTAATTTACAGTGTGACTATAAACACCTCCTGCGATGCACCTGTTCAGGCGAATGGAATCGTCTTGACTGAAGTGCACCTTTATTGCCATTTTTTAAACTTTCTGGAGAGCAAAAGTGAACATCTGCTTTATTACTGAATCCGCTCTCTGTAAAACCCTCAGCACATGCAAATGCACCTACAGTCAGAACGTTTGGATAATGAGAAGCAATAAATGAAAAATATGTTCACTTATCAAAACCAGTCAAGCTTCCTCCTTGGGGGAAACTCGCTGCTTTCACCTGGAATTCTGGCGTTTGATAGCAGATTATGAAAGACCTGCTTTATTGAATGTTATTTGGTGGAGAGCTTCATAGTGTCATTAAGCAACAATAAGTGGTAACATTTCCATCTACAGGAACACATTTTCAAGATCCATATGAGTGCCAGAATTAATGGGATGTGGTTAATATCTCCGTAGCTCCAGTATAAAATCAAAATAATAACATGTTTGATACATGCATCTTTGCCTACGTACCATGAATTTTTGTGCTTGGTGTTGCCAATGTAATGGAGGTATCTTAACTGTGAAGCTTCACATAACTTTTCATGTGTAATTACACATAATTAGACAAATTGCTCCACATTGATTCTAATTTAGAGTTTGAATTAACTTTTGGGATACACAGTAGACCTTCAGGAAATTAGTCCAGGAACCCTGAAGTGTTTCCTCATTTGATTTTGAGAAGTTTGCCAATCTGTGGTCAAGTAAATAATTCCCTGCCAAAATCTGTGCCGTTGGAGTCAGATTCTGTTGGGAATTGTGTCATTCCAGCAGACCTCACAGTAATTCTGTGAAGACCAATTGGACTTGTCCAGTTGGCCTTAAGTCTCTGCTTGACGTCATTGGAGTGGTGTTGCAGCCTTTAAGCAGCAGAGATCTGGCAGGACTGAGGCTTCTTGCAGATATTCAGTGCAATCCTAAGAATGTTTACTCAGAAGCAGGGTGACCAGATGACCGGAAAAAAACCTGGATTTGTCTGGATTTTTAGCCTCCTGTCCGGTGTCCTACATTTTGGCTTCATTGTCCTACATTTTGGCTTCATTTTGAAACTTTGTGATAGTGCACAGTACCCCATCATGCCATATGTCATTGGATTCGTATTGAAGAGCGGAATCCAATGCAAAAATCAGTTTGGAGATATCTCCTTCCTATCAAAAGTTACGGTCAAAAAACAGAAAAACAAAAACAAGAAAAATACATCTTTTGGCAATTTTTAAAGCGGGTAGGAATGTTGGCCTGGGATTGGGAATTTTGGCCTTGGGGTTCAGGAATTTTGGGTTTGGCATCTGGTCAACTGCTCAGAAGTCCCATTGTGTTCAATAGTACTTACTCCCAGGAAAGTGTGGTTAGGATTGCAGCTGAAAACTAAGAAGGCTTTGGGTGATCAGTTACAATAACTGATTTTCCAGAACCTTGGGACATTTGGCCGGCACTTGATGCTGTAGATGGGTCAAACGCAGCCAAGTTGACTCACTTGGGTCATTTGCAATCCTCTTTAACATCTGATTACATCTTTGAAGTTAGTGATGGTGAACACTTCTGCAGAAGATCAATGTCACATCTGCCCAAAACAAGCTATTCTTTGCCCAACCCATCCCCAAGTGATGGTAGACTGTCAAGACATTGAGAAACTGTTGTCAAGCATTCTTATTTCATTTGTGAATTTATCTTCCCATTAGAATATCCTTCAGGTCAGTAATCTCTAAACATTTTAACTGCCCACTTGGTGTTTTCTTAAGAACAATGATTGGATAAAGAACTGTTCCAATATTTCTTTTAAATACTTCAAATATTCTTTTAAATATTTCAGGATTCCCCCACCCAAATATTTTATCTTGTTCCTGTAGCTGTTTTCCTTTTCATTTCTACAAAATCTATTCTAGTGCTTTAGACTTTCCTTACAAGATTTTCTTTCTTGCCTTCTTCACAAGAGATGTGTGATGGTGCTTTTCTTCTCTATACATAATCCAATTTCTTATTGCCTTGGATAATATTCCTTGGGCCATCCCTCTTAAACGGAAGCAAACTAGCTATTATTTCTGCCACTGCTTCTCCACATCTCCTTCTTGGACTTGAAAATTCTACGATCCAATTTAACTATCCAGTCCCAAGCAATAAAATGTGGATTGAATGCAAACCAACAAATGGAAACTAATGCAATGTCAAAGGCATTTATGTAGTCATAGTGAAGTCCACCTCTCTCTTCTGGTTATGAAGGATTTATTTTCTATAATGAATTTGATTTTTTGTGTGCCAGCTTGGGGAAAAAAAATGTTTACTTCTGATTTTAAAAATGGACAGCAAATACTTCCTTAAGCCCAGAAAGATAATTTCCAATAAAAAACACCTGACAAATCAAGCTGCACCGTCATCCAGAAGAAACCAGCTTTTTTGCAGGCATTTAATAATTCAGAAATCTTATTCTATCTAAGCAGACACGTCTTTGAATCTGCTGTTGTGCCAAAGTTTTAATAGAATGCTGTGACCAAATTTTCCTCTGTTAACTTGTGACAACTCAGCCATCTAATCTCCCTAAATCCATCGCTGATGTGTTTTCTGCAGCGGACAAAAGGCAACAAGGATGGGCTGCCATGATCTTTATGGGGCTTTTCTAAAATATTGAACAGTTGTTATGCAAAGACAATTCTAAGCAGAGGGAGATTGTGGACTTGCAGCACAATCCTATGCATGTCTACTCAGAAAAGTCTTCCTCCCAGGTAAGTATAGATAATGCTCTTCACCACAAATGTGGTTTAGAGGAAAATGGTGCATAAAGCACAAAGCATGTTTGGCTAAAGAGGACATACCCCAAGCTGATTCTGTTTGAGCTGAAGATCTTGTTCTCAGCGAGATGTTAAGAATACAGTTCTTATCATAATGGGTGAAGTGGCGCTCTTCCTGGTACCCAAAATGCAAGGAAAGCAGAAGAGGTGGTCTGCAGCTCAATGACAGAGTTCCTTCTTTGCATGCAGAAGGTTTCAAGTTCCATCTCTAAGGGTGACAAGATCTGTGACAATAACCATCTAACAACAAAATGCGTCTTCTGGCATCTGTGCCTTTATTTTTGTGTCTCTGGCATTAGTGTCCCAATATATAGTAGATGTACTTTTTATTTTTAAAACACAGAGGGTTTTAAGGTGTGGATAAGAGGCTACGGCCACAATCCAGAGTTACAACGGGGAGCACGTAAGAGACATTATGTGCACCCATAGTTACTGCACCACCTAGTGAAAACCTATGGGAAATTCATATTGCAATCCAGAGTAACTTGTTCTTACTATGGAGCATGGACTCCCCGTAGTTACTCTGGATTGCACCCTTAGAATAGAATAGAACATGAGTTTTGTTGCCCACTAATAGTGGGACACAAGACAACTGGGATCTAAAAAGCAACTTGATGTTCATGTCTGGGGAGACTAAGGACTGGGAATCAGGATGCATTTGTTCAGGACATAATCAAACTGGATGCAAATACTTTCATACCATGTCTTATTTGGTTGGGAAAGACAGCCTGGGAGAAGGGAGGGCCATTCCTATACAGCCAGATGATACTGAATTAGATGGACCAAATGTCTGACTCAGAAGTCTCTCCGTGTGTTTCCACATAACCAACCACTTGTATTTGAAAAGCTTCTCAGGAATAGCCTTCTCCAACTCTTTTTCCCAACAACACTGGTAGGCTCAGGAGAAGACAGCTATGGCAAATTTGCTAGACCAATGGCTTTGACATCACATTTTTTTCCTGCACTGCCAATGTATGTGTGGGTACCATGATGAGCCCCAGAGCAAAGCTTTTCCCCAGACTCCCCAGCAGCCTGATGCCAGCACTGTATGTCTGTCATAGTTCTGAAAGTAAAACTAAAATTATTCTTGGAAAAGTGTGTTTGAATATATGTTTCAAAGAAAGGTTTTTAACCTTACAACATGGTTGAGTTTGAGCCTGATATTGCTCGCAACTCTGTTGTTAAGATATTTTCCTTGGTCAATTAGGAAGCTAATTTCAGTGGCATCTTTCTCCCCTCTGGCATCTATTGATTTTATTTTTAAAAACTGTCAATTTGCTGAAGCATTGAATCATGTTTTGTGTGGGTCCAAAGTCCTATTCCTCCAGGGCTTTTAGGTCAATGGCAAAAGCTGGGTTTATACTGCAAAAGAACATCTGATACAGATTAGATGTTTGGTATTTGTTGTATCTCATTTTCCCTGAGATGTCTGGTCCCTTCACAGTTGAGAGATTTTCTTGGAGATAAAACCCCTGGGACAGAATATATATTATTCTTATCCAGCTCAATGGTATATGAGATTGCATTTGTTTCTTTCGATGGAGGTCTACTCTGAAGAAACATAGACCTTGATAGTACTTACTCAAGCAGGGAGCGAACAATCGTATGTATGTATGGCCATGACTTATCGGTTGAACCCATTTTGGAGGACAAGATCAAACCATCTATTTTTGATACGAGCAATCTCGCTTTCCTCCTTCAGGGGAAAATGGTTTTCTTTTTCCCCCCTCTCTTTCTGAATGTTTGAGATTCTCAAAGACAGGCCATTTCCAAGTTTCTGAACAGTTGTATTTCATGACATCAGCCATATGAAACTGGGGCTCAAGTATTGGTCAGAAGGATTCTTTCTATGGGGCCCAGAATGAATTGCAAGCTCAGACTTGAACAAAATGCAGAAACTAAATTATATCAATCATGCTCAATATTTATGCAAACTACTACTTTTTCATCTCTCCTGCCTTTGTCCATTAGGGTTTTCTCAACCCAGTAAGGTGGGCCACCCCATGCTAAGCTCTCCAAGGTTTCAAGGGAAGCAGTGCCAACATGGACACCACTATATCTTGTGGGGAACAGGGAAGACGCAAGAGATCTCCTTGAGGGAAAGGGACTTTCATCCCCTTCCGTGAGGAAAGCCCAGGTTCTGCAGTGGAACTTCTTATGTCTTTTAGATTGTGAAATCTTTTGGGATAGGGAGGACTTAGCTATTTCATTTTTTTTCTGTAAAGCAGTATATAAATACTGTTGGATCATGGTGATGATGATGATGATACCCCAGCTATTTTGCCAGCACATACTTGAGAAGCTTTGTGCTAGGCTTTTCAGCCTCACTGCATAGGGTCAGGTATAGGAGGAACCTACTGATCCCAGTCCCCCTCTTGGACCAGTTCCTCTCCCTGCCCTGGAATGGTTCCCACAACCTTGAAAAGTCATACTGCTGCCTGGCAGTGCTACCGCTAGGGGCTTGTCACTGGCATCCTCCCACCACTAAAGTGCAACCTATGATGGTACTGAGTCAGCATTGGTGCTCCATCCTTCCCGGATTACAGCATGTTTGCAACTCCGAGAGCCAGTCCAACAGATGTACCACTGGCCCTGAGAACGATGGGATTGGGCACTAATTCTGCTTACCTTCAGCAAGTTGACAGTATCATCTGCTCCATTTTCACTCCTCCATACTTTGTTCATTCCATTCCTCTTCTCCTTTTAAGACCTTAAGAACGGATCTGTTGAATCTGGCCAATATAGTCTGGCTTTCTGTATCTCGCAGTGGCTCAGTATGATACATCAGGTAGCACTCAAAACAAAACACCTGTATCCTGAACAGGTATCCCTTGCATCTACCAGTAGGAGTAGCCAACTGGCAAAAACAGGAGGTTGTTCATACCCATCACAGCCTGTGATCTGTGATGGATGTTTCCACCATAGATCTGTCCAAAACACCATGGCAGGTGTTCCACATATTAAAGACATGGCAGATAAAGCAATATTTTATCTATATTTCCAAATCAGAGAGTTGGAAGATTAGCTGGTGGAGAAAGTGAGGCAAGTGCCTATGGAGTTCTCTGCTGCTTGAAACAACATCCTTAGTCAGCGTAGTGGAAAAGCTAGAGGTTCTCTGGATGGCATAATGCATAAGTAATGGGGCAGTATTTCATGCTCTTGTTTTTGCTGTTAACATAAAGATTAAATTTTTGCGCTATTGGGATTTAGCTTTGGAAAAAATGCAGATAATTAGATTTCTTTGCCTTTGCATTCTGCACGCAGATGTCAGACTGAAAGAAATCAATTTTACGTGCATGTGCTTGTGCGCAAGAGACTGATAATTCTTTTTTAACTATGGAGTGTTGTCTTCCTCTTTTTTGCATCGGAGTTGTTAGATTATGCTATTTATTTCACCAATTTTGCTACGTGTAGTTCTGAGCAGAGTGAAAACGCTGCCAGCACCTGTAACCCAATAAAGAAATTTAGGACAGAAAAGGTGGGTAACCATAGCAAGTCTTCAAGCAGAACTTGAGTTATTAGGCAGGTAAATTTAGGTGATGCTACCTTTTAAGGATAGGCTTTTATGCCAGTTTCAGACTGTTGTAAAAGTAGGATTGTTGTAAAATTGTTGTAAAACTGTTGTAAACGTAAAGAACATTCACACATCCTCTAAAGTAGGCTGGGCCAACTCGGAGACCTGCACTACCCCATGGAAATTGGATCTATGGCTGGACTTGTCTTATGTTTGCAAGGCTGAGACAGTCAGCAGAGGGAATGGGAGAGGACTGTGGAAGGTCAGAATGGAAATGGAAATTTGAGAGAAACAGAGGGAGGTCTGGGGCACAGATCAGGCCAGAGAGGTGGGACCACCCATGAATTCTAACCCCATTCCTGGCCTTAACAGCCTTATATGAGCTGGCATAGATCTCAGAAGCCCCATAGGCTGGGACATTCATTATTCAGGGTAAGGGGGAAGTACACCCTTCCCTGAGTGGCCTCCAGCTGGTGTCTACCTTCTGTTGTATCCAACATGAGAATGCTCACTTGGGCAATCAGGCTTTCTAGTCTCTATAGTTTCTATAACAAAAAGCCAAATTTGGTGCAAATCTGCAGAATTTAGTTTTTAAAAAGTGCACTTGAGACTCTGTCATGCCCATCAGCAATGTCTATTAGCAGGAAGTAAAACTAATAAATATCCAGATTGTATGCCAAAGTGATGTCAAGAAAGATTTGTTCAATTGCTTGTCACAAATGGATCGGGTCTATAAACGTGCAGTAAAGCATCTGCCAACAGCTGTGTTGAGGGGTATATTTTTCCCCCTTCTCCAAAAGCCTGTTTTGCAAAGTAAAAATGAAAAGTTACTACCAGTTGTTCCTAATTAAGCTGAAGTGCACATCAACTTTCAAAACTGACAGCATCTCAATGAACTGTTTTAATAGCTCATTCTTTCAGTGCATTCCCGATCTGTGGCTAAATATATGTTCTTTTTCCATTATTTCATACAACAGTTTAAACTACAGGAATTCGAGGCAACAGCTGAGTTTTGTCACCATGTCACTGAGGTCAGAACTCTGTTGACTGGTGATGAGATAAAAGGTTGTGACCAAGAGTGCCCTGTCCACCCTTGGACATAAAATAAGGGCAGCTGAGAGCTTGCGTTGGGACTGGCGCATGATGCTTGATTATCCCCCTTTTTGATTTAAAAAAAAAAAACAAATTAACCAAAAAAGCCCCAAAAAGATGTTACTACACTTTTACAATGTTTTTAATTGACAGTTTTAACTTGGCATGAACAAGACTGAAAGTAAATGAAGTCATTTATCAGAATGGCATCACAGTCCAAATTGAACTTTTGGAAGATTTTGGAAGATTTACAACTTTTGGAAGATTTACAACTTTTGGAAGATTCTTCCACAGTGGCCCCAATGAGTCTATTTGAAGCTGAGCCACTTTTGGTGGTGCCCCCTCCTACCTTCTCCCTGCCCTCTCATTGCCCCCTTAGAGCTCCACATCAACTGAGCTTCAACTTGGTCCTGATCCTGGGGATTCCCAATCCCATACCTTTTTAAGGAAGAGGAGATGTGAGGGAAGTACGGGACAATTATTCCACTTTTCCCATATTGTAAAAGTTACCATATTGTAAAAGTCACCAGAAAAGGAGCAACCTCTCCTTATGATTCTCCAGCCCCCAATGAGACCAGTTGCTCAGCCAGCTAGCCTCAGTTCTTCTAGTTCCAGTGTTGGTTCAAGATCGCACAAGATCTGGGGGGGGGGGGCATCATTTTGGCCAGTAATGTAATCCATGGTTGTACCCTGAAGCTGCTCTGGCCCCCATCTGGGGCCTTCAAACAGCTGCTTCAATTGTCCCTTCATACTGCTGTGCTGCTTGGCACATGCCAAGTCCCTGTAGAAGACTTCTTGCCATATAGGACCGTCCTTGCAATCAGAATCTTGAAGTAGAGTTTTTTTTAGAGACAGATGCATGACGTTTTCATTATTCCAAGCCTTCCTGCTGACGAGTTGGACTTTCTGGGGTCCTCTCTCATTTCATGATGAAGATATTATACAGTACCATATATTTAGTGCATTCTTTCTATAATGTTTTGGTTATATTTTTCTGTTCTGATAGCCATTGTGAGTTCCCTTGGGGAAAAATAAAGTGGGACAGAATATTTTTTAAATGTTCTTAAAGAGGCCACCAAATGGTAAAAACAACTGATGCCTTGACAATTTTAGTGCCTTGTTAGTGAGCCATGTGATGAAAAAGATTGAAAATCACTGCTCCAGACCCATTAGAAGCAAATCCTGCTTTGTTCAGTGGGACATACTAACTAGTAAGGCAGTATAGGATTGCAGCCGTAACCTAAGACTTGTACAATTCTTTGTGAACTGTCTGTAGGGTGACCACATGCCCAAACCTCAAAAGGAGGACAAGATTTTGGATTCCTCTCAGCCTGACCTTCCCCGCAGACAATGGCACATTTGCGTACTCATGAGTAAAGCTGCGATACTGGGCACTTTCACATTCTCATAGAGCTCAATGCATTTTTAAATTTTTTTTGTTTTTTGGCCATAACTTTTGATAGGAAGGAGATATTTCAAAACCAATTTTTGCATTGGATTCTGCTCTTCGATGCGAATCCAACGACATCTGACATGATGGGGTACAGCACACCATTGCAAAGTTCCAAAATGAAGCCAAGTGGAGGACAATTAAGCCCTTTTGGAGGGCATGTGGACAGGAGGCTAAAAAGAGGACAAATCCAGAAATTTCCAGTCATATGGTCACCCTGACTGTATGTTCATGACCATCATACATTCACCCTTGCAACCTGCTGTTGTTTGTATTAATTTTGTTATGTCAAATGCTTTTTAAAATTTTTAAAAAGGGAACTCCCAGGTTTCCCAGTGGAAGGAAAACACACCTGTCACAGGACTTGGAGATCGAAAGCTGCTTTACAGTCATATTTGATTAAAATTTTTGAAACCTTCTTGCCTTCACCCATGTGATCAGAATCCCAAATGAGTTAATAAACTTTCCAGTCTGAAAATCTATAGTAAAAATTACTATTCATTAAGGATTAACATCTTTGATTTTTTTTGTGTGTGTTGAAAACAAAAGAAGCTATTACAATGCTGAGAAGTAGTGTGAAACTGCATACTAAACTTTTAATCTAGGAGAGCATAAAAATAATTTCCCTTTTTTTCTGAGTCCACCTTTTAAAAGCTCACTATAAAATCTTTATGCAGCCAGCTGTCTATAAAACATGACTGAAATGATAAATTGTGGGCACAATTCTAACCATTTTAGGCCAGTGCAACTTACCCATCTTTCTATTCCCGCGGTGGTGCAGTGCACAAACCACAAGAAATAGTGCAAAATTGCATTATAACACTTGTGTGATACCCCCAGACCAGCAAAAGGGACCCTGCAGGGATTAGGATCATGCAGTGTGTGTACTTTTCAATATAACATAACCAAATGTGTTTTTTTAATGGATCCCTAGGGTAAATGAGAACCTGTTGTTTTGACACAAACTAATTTGTATTTACTGATTCAGATCCTTCAGCAGGGATGTTTTCGAAAGACACAGAGTTTTTGACACACTAAGGATGAATATCTTTTGCTATTCCTTTCTGAAACATACTGCCTGACACATTATTTTTAGGGTCAAGGAATGGATCTCAAACTGTATTTTGTGTATTCCGGTTGGGTTCCTAACAGGCCTGTCCCTGAGCACAGAAGAAACAACCAGAGATATTCTTTTACTTTAGTAAGAACCATGGATTCAGTAGTAGAGCTTCAATCCCATACACCAATGGTTCTCAAACTGTATTTAACTTGACCTTGACCTATAGGCCATGCATCCCCATTATGTCTATCAGTGGTGGGCTTCAGGGGGTTTTCACAGGTTCTATAGAACCCCTTGCTAATGAGTGCCTACTAATGGGACATAGAACCTGTTGTTAATTTATTTGAATCCCACCACTGGCCACAATCCTACAGTATATAGGGTTAAAGGTTTCTTGTGTATATTCTGCAGCTCCCTTAGGAACCACAGCTAACAATTTGGGAACTAATGCTATATATCCTACTCAGTGAGCACAATCTTGAGTTGTCTTGAGTATGGGGCTGCTGTGGCACCAAAAGTGGCTGCAAGGCAACATGTCTCCCTGGGTAGCCACTGTCATCTCCTCAGGAGGAGACTTTCATCCCTACCGCCAAGTAAGAAAAGTTGTCCCTCTGTTCAATACTGTGGTGGTTCTAGATTCAGCACAAAACTGGAAAGTCTCATGTTGGGCCAGGAGGTCCCAACACAGGGCTCAGGATCAGCTGAAGCTGAGATCCACTGGTCTTGTGCACTGCTGCCACTCCCCATTCTCTCCCCACCTCCCCCGTGAGAGCAAGAGGAAAGCAAGATCATATGTGATTTTGGTTAACTAACTGTGGCTATTACAAACCACAATTCCCTGTATTCAGACTTTTAAAAAATCAATACTGATTTCTTACAAATCATAATAGAAACTTCTGATTCTGACATTGCAATCCTATCCCCTGGTTAGGCCATGAAAAGTTCCAACGCAAGTCCTGCAGTAACCTGGGGATATCATAAAAGTCTCATAAGGCACTTGTGCACCAATTCTGACCACAGGAACAGGGAGACTGATGAGTTGTGTTGGCCTAAACTGGTTAGGACTGTACCCTAACAGTTGTAAATTTTGTTCTCATTGCAACTTTTCCTAGTTAGTTAGTTAATTAGTTAGTTTTGATTACGGCAGAATAGAATACTGCATTTAATAAATGAAAAAAAATTAGAGCATCAGAAAGATGTGCAAGTTTTCTTTCAAGAATGGTGCTGTCTAGACAAAATTCCTCTTTTTGGAATAAAACCTGTAGCGTATTTTCTCCTTTTTGTTTTATTTTCTTTTTCTTTCCTTATTTTGATGGGGTCAGTTAAACCTGACCTAAAATGAAAGGGCTGTGAAGTTGCATTACCCCCTTGATACTCAAATTACATTGTCATCTTGATTTATGAATGCAATTTGTCTATGTTTATGGAAATTGTAGGCTTAATCCTCTGAACATTTAATTGATGAAGATACATTGAGTCATCAATATTTTTCTTAGTATCATAGCTCTTGCAGCCACAATTGAGGGACGTCTTTAAACTACCGTTATAAATTTTGTTAGATCAAGTTTCTTTACTTGGTAGGTTCTTGCTCGTTAATATTCTGTTTTAGCATTGCATAGAGGAAGTTGATGAAAGAACTGGATTCGTTCTAGTAGGTGTCCCAAAGCTGTTACTGCACTTTGCAAGGAACTGGAGGGTATGTAATGAATTAAATAATCCTACCTACTGCCATAGAAGCATGACTTTTCCTACACATTTTCCACTCCATGTGGCTATTCTCCATGCAATTCTATGGAAGAGAAACTGTAGTTCGATGGTAGCACAACTGTTTTGGATGCATCTAAGTGTAGAACTAGATCCCTGTGCATGCAAACTGCAAGAGATTCCTATTAGACTTCAAGAACAAATATTTGATAGCAATGGTTGTTCTGCAGTGGAAGGAGGTGGTAGTTTGTCCCCTGTTGGACATCTTCAATCAGAAGTTTGTTAGGCACCTGCTTGAGGTACTCAAAGGATTTCCTGCTACAGGCAGGGGGTGGAGTAGATGACCTTCTGGTTCACTTCCAATTCTATCAAACACTTAGGGCGCAATCCAGAGTAACTACAGGAGCACGTAAGAGACATTACGTGTACACGTAGTTACTGCACAATATAGTGTAAACCTATGGGAAATTCATATTGCAATCCAGAGCAAATTGTTCTTACACCGGAGCAAGGACTCCCCGTAGTTACTCTGGATTGCGCCCATAGGGGGAGTCTACTCTCTAGTGGCACAGTTTGGTCAGCAGTTAAAAAATTGAGGTGGCTTCTGATTGGGGTGGTATGGAATCGCAGTAAGGACCATTAGTAAGGACCATTAGCATTCAAGAAGAAACATGATGCTTTCTCAAGGACCCTTAACCATGCAAAAAATATTCTATGAAAGCAAGTCTGATGCCATTTTCCAAGACTCATCTCGGCTCTCCCATCATCCCTGTTTTTGTTTTTTGTATCATTTTCTGTTTCTCATGCTGCAGCTGACTTTGAACTTCACGGCTTTCTAAGGGATTGCAGTACTTCAGCTGCTCTGGTACTTTTGACAAATAAATGCTTTGAGATTTCCAAGGGCTGTGGAGAAAAAAGGACCCTCACTCACGACTCAGGAATCTTTGGCCATTTTTCATTTCCAGCTGGGTAGCTCTTGGGTAAAGGACAGTGACATATGGGGTGCTGTGGCAAAGAGCCTGGGAAACTGAAATTTTCTCCAGGGTGGCATGTGAAAAGTCAGCATGGTCTCTAAAACAGGGCTGCTTCCCTGAGTGAGGCTGCTTGCAAGTACTGAGATGTGATTACATTGAGTTTCTCCAAAAAATCATGCAGAAAAAGGCAAACATTCTGCTTGGAATACCTGTAGTCCAAAACATGAAGAAAGGGGTTTTGTTTGAGCAACATTGCACCAGTTCAAGTCCAGCTTTCCCCCCTCAATAAACCCTTGTCCCCCCGCCAGAAATCCCTGGATGACAGCATTCCATGATGACATAATATCAGAAGCATATGGGAACATGACAAACATTATACTTCTAAAAGCCCAATGCCACCATTACCATTGACTTCCCCTTTCACTCAGTTTCACCTTGCCAACAGACTGGTGATAGGCAAAATTGTGCCGCAATCCTAGTGAATGAATGAGTTAATTCAAGTGGTTAAGACACTGAGCCTGTTAACCAGCAGGCCAGGGTTCAAGACTCAGGTCCCCACAAGATGAGGATTTCCTGCTACAGGCAGGGAGTTGGACTAGATGATCCATTGGGTCACTTCCAACTCTATGAACTCAGTCCTTGTGCATGCACACTATTACTCAATCCTACTGCAAGCATACTATTCCTTGAGATTACGCAACATACTTGGGATCCAATCCTGTCCACTTTCCAGCTCAGTATAATCTTGAGATAGGGAACAAATGTTCCCTTACCTAAAGGAGGCCTCCATGACTACCTCCCCAGCCCCACAGATGCAGTACACGCATCATTGGCACAGCTGAATCTGTGCTGGAAAGTGGGATAGGACTGGGTCCTTGGTAAGGGAGGAGATCACATGGCCTAACCTGCCTCCTCGCTACATCCCCCCATATTTTCCCCCTAACTGTGTATGGGGCAATATGGATCTTGATTATGTCACCCATCTGAAAGCATATGCACCAAAACAGGTCAGCGGACAGGTAAGCCCCTCCCAGAGCTATAAATGGGGCTTGGCATAGGAAGGCCATTTGTACACATTCATACTATCTTAGGACAGTGTATATTTTGTAATAGATGAAAACTGAATGGGTACCAATTGTTCAGTTCATTCTTCTGCTCATGCAAACCTTATTCCTCCTAGATTTTTCAAAGCCCTTTTGCTTCCGTCAAAGTTAGACATTACTATTTAAAAGGCGCTCCCCTCCCAGATTCATTCTGAATTTCTCCATAGGCAAATTTCCAAAGGCAACTCTTCTTAGCAGGGCAGAAGGAATAATGTACGTAGTGACAAGGCATGCATTTGTCTTTTGTTTTCCCTCAGATGTGTGCTGATGTGAAAATGGCTTGAGTGGATTGGAGTGTAGAGCCCATTAATTCACACGCTCTCCAACATAAATTTTGTTTTACATAACAGTCCCATCTGGACCTTGCCAAATGGATGTGCCCCTTCCAAAATAATTCACCATGTAATTCAGCTTAACATAAAGTTTATTTTGTACAAGGCCTCCTTCTAGCCCGAAACACTTAACTGAATTAAAATGGTACAAACCAGCTTATGATGAATGAAAAGAAGTGGCATTTTAGAGGCACTGGAATGGTGGGGAAATTAGAGCATTCAGCGTGGAAGGCGGGGAAACAGAGAATAAAATGCAGGTTTCAAAGGGAAAGCAAGGGAAGATGGTGGGGAGGCATTGAAATTCTGGATCGGCGGAGAGGAAGTGAAGGGGAAGGCTGTTCAACAAGTATAGAATATGAAGTCGAAGACCTTTTCATATGTTCAGTTTTAAAAAAAGGGTAAGGAATTGATACCATATGCATGTGTCGAGCTGCCAGGTCAGATGCATCTCCAAATGGGAGATTTCTGAAGTGAGGTCAATTGGTGTCACAAGACTTCCAACCCCTGAAAAAAAAGGAAAAATCAAGTACTTATTGGAATCCCAACAAGTAGAGGTATTTATTTCTTCTAAGATACAATTTCAGTCTAATGGTTAAAAAGGTGATTGCATACCCCTACCCTGCCTCATCTATATTTCCCCCCATATTTTTCCCACATTGCTATGAAGAAGCTATGCGCAGGGCAGTAAGGATCTTGACTAATGCTCTGAAAATATATGCATCACAACACAATCCTAACCAACATTCAGTGGCTCTCTTCCAAGTGTGTAGCTTGAGATCAAGTCCGTTTCCAGCTCTTCAAGGGCTGACCCAGGTAACTGGCATTCCTGGAGAAGGAAAATATGGGGGGAAATATAGACGAGGCAAGGTAGGGGTATTCCTGGAGAGGGAAAATGTTAAGTTTTGTAAGCTCCTGAACATTGGTGTCATATGGCACTTCGTGTTCAGATCCAGTCAATGTTGCAAATCTGCTTTCACAGCTACAACGAGCTGTGTAGGCAACTGAAGGGTGCAGCTCTGGTGTTATGGAGCCTGCAAAACTTAGTGCTCTGATGTACCTCCATGAATGCCAGTTCATCTGGTGAGCAATCCACATATGCTTTGGTAAGCATATACCTTTCTATACCATAGTAAGCATATACCTTTCTAGCAGCAATCCATAGTGAGCATATACTGTACTTGTTGTACAATGAAATCTTTGTTGCATGAAAATAATATTGCATGCATGAAAGCACGAGGATAAAGCTGTAGATGCTGTCTAGTTCTGGGGGCCCCAATCTTTGTGGCAGCTCTGAGTCAGCAAGGCTCGTGATACAGGGTACGTCCCTAAGAAAGCTCTATCTGATGTTCCCTTGTCTCCCCAAAGACTGCATCTAAATGATTTTGTCAAGAAACATTAGAGGAGTCTCACCGACGGGACTGTGAGTCAATGATGTTGTTACCCAGCCTCGGCAGCGATCCCTGGAACCTTCCCAGTGGTTGCCAGGAGCACAAGCAATTAAATGTTTCATTTTCCTATTTTTCTTCTAGCAAAGAATTGCGAAGTGTTGTATGATTAGTTCACCGGCAAACTCCTGCCAAGCCCACCGAGTTCCACTCACATGTCAATGAATCAGCTCCAAAGTGGCTCAGGAATCTTGGGAACAAGTACCTCTTAACTGACTTCAGTCTCAGATTAATTTTACATGTCAGAACAAGTGCAAAAAGAAGTCAAAGAACCTCCCTCTGGTTCAAGCGGATGCTATAATAGTATTCAGACTCTCAAAAGAAAATCAGCACTGAAAGGAAAAATTTCAAGGGACCAGGCCAGGAAAGGCTGTCCTATGCATGCAAGATTTTCCATGTGGGTGCTTCCTGGCTCATGTTCTTCTTTGATTGAGAAGAATCTCAGTAGTAAACCACATGTATTCCATTCAGAAAGCTCCAGAGTGCAATCCCCATCATCTCCAGGTTGACCTCTGTCTGAGAGCATACAGAGTTACTGCCTTTTGGTGTAGGCAACACTGGGCTCAACAGAATGATGATCTGGTTCTGTGGTTCTGCCTTTATTCAGCAATACAGGGAGCCCAAAATCAGCTGATCCACTATCCATGGAGTCACTTATCCACAGATTGAGTCTGGAGCTCTTTTTGGAAATGGGAATCTCCACTTCCCTACCTTCTGGACTGACCTCTGTGCTCATCAGAGGCCGAGGACAGTCTGAGATCTGAAACAACAACAACAACAAAATGCAATTTCTAGTTTCATGGAGAAACTGGAAGCGATGTTTTTAATTTCCACCTGGTGTGCTGCATGCATGGGTGGATGGACATGTTCTGGTTCAGAAAATATGATATTTCACAAATCCAGTATTCTGCCTGTTAGTCGCTGCAATCCTAACCACACTTACCTGGAAGTAACTACTATTGGAGACCTGGGGAAGCCCTAAAGCAGTGGTGGGCTTCAGGAGGTTCTCAAAGGTTCTAAAGAGCAGGTGCTAATGAGTGCCTGGTTCTGAGAACCAGTTGCTAATGGGACATATAACCTGTTGTTCTATGGAAACAGAACCTGTTGTTAATTTATTTGAATCCCACCACTGCCTGAGTGCCTGGACTAATGATACCCAAAGTCATCAGTCAATCCTTTGTTGAAATCTAGGAGTTTACTGTGCAGGGATATACATAATATTCCACCTGGTGTGCTGCATGCATTGGTGGATGGACATGTTCTGGTTCAGAAAATATGATATTTTAAGCTCCCAGGTTTTAGGGTCTCCTGATGGTTCTGCTTAGGGTCAGTGGGATTGGGCTTCCCAAACAACCAAATCCCGCATAAATATGGGAGCACGTAAGAGACTTTATATGCACCCATAGTTACTGCACCACCTAGTGAAAACCTATGGGAAATTCATATTGGAATCCAGAGTAAGTTGTTCTTACACCGGAGCAAGGACTCCCTGCAGTTACTCTGGATTTTGCCCTTAGTCACCTTTGCAATTGTACTGGATTTCCTGATCTAGACAATTTCTCTGCATCCATGTTCAGGGACTACGAATCTACGATACATTCTCAAGTCACTACAGCTGCAATCCTAAACACACTTCCCTGAGAGTAAGACCCATTGAGCACAATGGGGCTTACATCTGAGTAGACATGGTTAGGATTGCAGCCTTGCAAATCATTTGCACAGGGCCAAATATTCCTTCTGTTGTATTTCACAAATCCAGTATTCTGCCTGTTAGTTGCTGCAATCCTAACCACACTTTCCTGGAAGTAACTACTATTGGAAATAACACAGTGGGACTTACTTCTCAATAGACATACTTAGGATTGCACTGAGTGTGAGAATAGGGACTCCTCTTGTGTTACATTTACTGAATTTTGAAAAAAGCCACACTATATATACTATGGAGAGTGAGCAGAGAATGGGTGGCACAAGGAATCCACTTCAGATAACCTTGCAGTACCCTACAAAGATGTAAATACTGTATTCGCTTACAGCACCATACAAAGTTACTATCCCTCAAATCCAGAGTAACTGCAGGAGCACATAAGAGACTTTACCTGCACCCGTAGCTACTGCACCACCTAGTGAACACCTATGGGAAATTCATATTGCAATCCAGAGTAAGTTGTTCTTACAACGGAGCAAGGACTCCCTATAGTTACTCTGGATTTTGCCCTATATCGGTGTCACCTTAATCCTAATGTAGATAATTATGCAGGTGTGAGTGTGCATGTGAGTAAATCAATTCCAATTCAGATGCTTTCTCTGTGCGGCTTTCATTTTGTTTAGCATTTGTTGACAGTTCTTTGAAAAGTGCTTTGTGGGTATTTCTTGACATTCATTCTTCCCAGTACATTGTATTGCAGAAAAGGTGTGTGTTTTTTGTGCATTTTCCACGGCTGAGTGCTTTTAGAGACCGTTTTCCAGCATTGTGAAGCACTGCAACCCCTCCCCTATTAAATATTTGTCTTTTTTTTCCTCTTCCTCGCTG
The DNA here is from genome assembly GCA_030015325.1 of Cryptoblepharus egeriae. Classification (NCBI taxonomy): domain Eukaryota; kingdom Metazoa; phylum Chordata; class Lepidosauria; order Squamata; family Scincidae; genus Cryptoblepharus; species Cryptoblepharus egeriae. The sequence continues at coordinate 27,216,333 of JAREYC010000010.1, read as the reverse complement.
CAAACATGTGTTAACTTGTTGTTGTACCAAAAGTTCTGATTTCCAGGGGAAAAAATAAATAAAGATTAGCATCTTAACCATGCTTCATTCAGGATCATGAACTGGGCTTGGTACCTCTGGATAAAATAATATTTTATGAGCTGGACGAAACAAAGGTGCTGGAAAACAATCACTGTTTCCCCATCTTCCAGTGCACGCAACTTGAGATCAAAACACACCATCTACTGTTGCTTTTTCCTTTTGTGAAAATTAAGTGCTCCACACCTTCCTGATGAGATTTCTATAGTTGTGCCCTTTTCCTTTGTCCAGGTTGATCCATAAAAATGAGATATATTTAAGACCAAAGCAGACTGTGGGAGTTCACGTGAGATGCGATAGACAAAAGGTTGGAATTGAGATTGACCACAACCAGGAGTTGATCAACTGGAGCACTAGTCCAGGGATCCAGGCCTTCAATGAGCCTGTGGTCAATTTTGAGACCCATGTGGGGAAAAAAGCAGTCTTTAAAGCATCTCGTCTTGGTGGCCCAGCAGTAACTTAGCATGCTTCTTAGGGCTCAGTCCTAACCAATTTAGGTCAGCACAACTCACCCAACTTTATACACTCTATTCCCGTGGGGGCATGGGGAGGCCAGTGCATGGAAGCATGGGGAGGCACTGGCATGGAGATATGGAGGCCAGTGCATGGGGGCCAGTGGCCTAACCCCCCAAGAGTGGTGTAGATGTGCCTTATGGCACATTTTCAACACCCCCATGCCAGCATGGGATTTATACCTAACATGGGATTTGTACCATTGGAGCAGCCTAAGTGGGGGTCAGGATTGCAGCCTCATGTCCCAACTGATAACATCATCTACAGCGTGTAGGATGGTGGGACCGTATTATGGGTAACAAATATGGTAGTCAGCAAGTGCTGACTACCTCATTGCTAAAGGAACCTCCATAATAATACTTGGCCAAGGACACACATAGATCTGGAACTAGCACAGTGTAGGGGAAATTTAAGGTCAAAAATGGAGGCCAGTAGGTATTATCCTAACGTAGACATGTTTGTTATCTATGGAGCCTAACCAAACTAATGCAGCAGTTATTATCTTGCTCTGGGTTTGTGGAAAGAGCTTCCCACAACTATTACACATTGCTCTGTAGAATCCCAAACGTTCTCAGTGGAAACAAGAAATATTTTCTCATACATTCATTTGGGAACAAAGGAAAGAGAAGGAGGTTGGGGTCACATCTGAAGCAATGTTTTTGGGTCATGACTGCTTAATGTTCCACTGCAAAACACCTTTGGGAGCTTCCAGATGCTGCTTCTGAGTTAAGCAAGAGCTACATCACATTCCATCAGGCTTCTGTGGGCCCCACATTGCATCAGGAAATTATTTCCAGTTTGCAGAACTAACCTAGAAGTTACTTCCATGTGGTATTCTGGGGCCCACAGAGGCCAATGGCATGCGAAGTGAATTTGGTGTAACTTGGAAGCAGCTTCTGGAAACTGTCAAAAGGGCTTTGAGTACTAGAATATTGAGCATTAGAACTAGAACATTGAGCATTAGAGCATGTGGTGGGAGGACGGAGAGGACATGGTGGGATGCAGAGGATGAGGGTGCAAGAAGGTTTGGGAACAACTCCTCTAAGGGCTTTCTACTGACTCCAGAGCTACACTTCCTACTACTCTTGTATCGCTGCAAGATTTCTAGAAAAGTGCTGATTGCTATACCTTTAGAGGGAGAAAGACTTGAAATCTAAGCATGCTTGTGAGTCACCCTCGCAGACTTCGAGTTAGCTTCCTTGTGAGTAACCATGTCTGTAAGCACAGACAAAAGAAATTGGGGATGAAAATGGAAAGGGAACAGGGTGATCATATGACCGGATTTTTCCAGATTTGTCCTCTTTTTTAGCCTTCTGTCCGTGTGTCCTCCAAAACAGCTTCACTGTCCTCCATTTTGGCTTCATTGTGGAACTTTTCAATAGTATGCAGTACCCCATCATGTCATATGTCGTTAGATTTGTATTGAAGAGCAGAATCCAATGCAAAAATCAGTTTTGAAATATTTCCTTCCTATCAAAGGGTATGGCCAAAAAACTAAAAATCAAAAATATGCATTGAGCTCTATGGGCAAGTGAAAGTGCCCAATATCATGGCTTTACTGGTGAGTAGGCAAATGTGTCATTGTCTGCTGGAAAGGCCAGGCCAAGAGGAATCTAAGACCTTTTCCTTCTTTTGAGGTTCAGGCATCTAGTAACCCTGGAAAGGGAAGTATTTCAGGGCTGCTTCTTCTTTTTCCAGCTTCCCAGGTGCAAAAAGTGCATTTCAAATGCCTATTTGTCTTCTGCATATGTTGGTTTGTGCATGGAGGAGAATTAAAGGCTTGTTGAAGGACCTGATGTAGGACCCCATTGGAAAGGCATGGGGGGAAATTCCATTGATTAAATGGGAGATGAAACTGGGCCATTATCTGTTTATAGCTTCCTTTGAAAGGTGAGTTAGTCTCGAAGGCCCCCATTTTCTAAAGCTAATAATCAGCCTTTCTCTCTTGAAAGGAAATAGAAATGGTACTTTTATGCGCCTCAACATTGCTTTTGTGTTCCGCAGCATCTCTCTCTGATCAATGCTCTTAAAATTTAAGCATCGCCAGTAAAACTCTGAAGAGTTTCCCGGGATGTGTGTCTATGTCGGGAGCAGGGGGAAGGGATATTGGACACCAGCACCCACAGTACTTGCCATATCATTTATGGCTGTTTGATACCTCACCCCCCCCCCCATCTCCTTGAAGGTACGAGTTGGCATTTTATATTTTCTGAGGGCCGTCTCTTTTATGGGATAATTGCTGTAGGCAGAATGTAATGAACTGCTAAAATTTGTTGCAAACCTTACTTGCTCTGCAGTGCAGCATTTCTCTCTCTCTCTCTCTCTCTCTCTCTCTCCATTTTGTGTGCAAAAGCTAGAGAGAGTTTCCAAAGATCAAAGGTTCAGGAAAGGTGGGCTGTTTGTTTCAAGCCCCCCTCATTATGTTTGCAGGGGGAAATAAACAAGTTTATGGGGATCAATTCAAAAGAAGTTTACCCATGTCTTGGGGGAAAGGGCCAGGAGCCATAGGGGAAAGTTCAGCTCTGCATCCTTGATCAGCTAGAAGAAGACAACTGGAGGCTTAAGTCTGGACTGGACCCCAAGCTTTTACTCTAGCAATAAAAGTTTATTTTATTTCCTATTCTCTCTCCTAATGGCAGCTATTACTCTGAAACTATCCCGCTATTTTGCACTCAATAAAAAGGCCAAAGAGGAGACTTTTTCTCGCTGCAGATTGCACTTGGAAAAAAAAAACCTCCGCAGCACTTTTTAGGCCACTTATCAAAATTTCAGGCTCTCTCCATGGGCAGACCATTGGAGTCCAGGTACCTGCATTAGGTCAAGTTGCTGAAGGACAAATGTGGCCATGATTTGAGTGCACAAAACTTTGGGGAAGTTATTTTGTAAACATGTGGGACAAGCTCATAGATGCCCCCGTAGTAGATTAGCAAGTTAAGAGCTGCATCTCAAAGTTGGCTTGTAATGCTGAAAACATGTAATTTAGGAAATGGATGATGACTTACGGCACAATCCAGAGTAACAACAGGGAGTCCTTGCTTCGACATAAGAACAATTTACTCTGGATTGCAATATGAATTTTCCATAGGTTTTCACTAGGTGGTGCCGTAACTACGTCTACATAAATGTCTCTTACGTGCTCCCACATTTACTTTGGATTGTAGGGTTAGAAAGAGGTCCTTTGCACAGGAGAAGATTGTGGGCTGTGAATAAAACATATTCAGTTCTTGGAATATCTCCATGCAGAAATGAGGAAGAATCCTGGCTGGGATACTGAAAAACTTTGAGTATTTTGTAGGCCACTTTGACTTTAAAAAAAATGGAAACACGGGACATGAATGTTTTAAAACCATCTTCACTTTATCAGCTCATAGACTCTGGGTTGATGGCACTGATATCCAGCAAAACCCTCTGATGTGATCACAGCACAAAAGTGGTTTTCACAAACAGGTTAACATTTGGTGAATGTTTCACTAGAACAGGGGTGCACAAACCTTGGATATTGCCCATGGCAAACCCATTCCATCCAGCCAACAGGCAAGTCCTGTATCTTTGGAGGGAAGGGGAGCTCTGCTCTTACCTCTTAAGGGTATTCTGATGGCCAGGGAGTCTGAATGCACCTCCTCCCAGTGTGTATGAAAGTGCTTTTGAACTGGTTTGAATATCATCCCCCTTCTCTGTGTTAGAAAGCAATTATGAACTGATTTGAATTATTTTATTCATTCATAAGTTGTGCCTCTGATATATTCATTTACTAGCGAATTAACCCATTGTTGCGGGAGTAAAATTTCAAGAAAATTGGAAATATTCCAGGTGGTGGTGGGCAGTGGGCACCACCATGTGTCCTAACTGAACACTGGACTTCCCTCCTCGGTACCAGACACAGGGCACCAAGCCCAGGAGGCACCAACTAGGTAGCAGGAACCACTGGGCACCATTGGGCATCAGGCACCCCCATCAGGCACCACTGGGTGGTGGCAGGCAGTGGGTACCACCAGGCATCCCTAATGAGCATTGGGCAGTCCTACTTGGCACAAGAGACTGGGTACTGAGCACCAGCAGACAAAACTGGAGGGCAGGCACCACTGGGCACTGGCACCAAATCTGTTCTTAGTGGGTCCTTACATCACAGAAGGAATATGCTCCTAAAATTTCATGCTTCCAGGTTGAGGGGTTGGGGCTGGTTGTTGATCAGTCTTCAATGTTACTTATAGAGATAAAAACATATTGCACCCCTTTGCACCTCTTACAGGTTAAATTTCTAAAAACCAGTTCTTAGTGGCTGCTCACATAACAGAAGGAATACCCTTCCCAAATTTCATGCTTTTAGGTTCAGGGGTTTGAATGAAGTGGTGATGAGTCAAGAATTCTATGGTGTTCAGTATAGGGATGAAAACACATTACACCCCTTTTCATCTCCTTCCAGTTTGAACTTCCAAAAATCAGTTCTTAGTGGGTGCCTCCATCACAGAAGGAAAATGTTCTCCAAATTTCACATTTCTAGATCTAGTGGATTTGGCTGGGTGTTGATGAGTCAGTGAGTCAGACAGTGAGTCAGTTACCCAGTGACACTTTGATTTTATATACATAGATGTAAATTTATTAAAATTTAAAATGTAAATTTAAAAGTGTCAGTGTCAGAGAGAGGATATGGCCTTCCTGCCAAAATATTTGGACACCCCTGCAGTAGAATGAGATGATAGAATAAGAACCTAGCTTCCACATGGCTCTTCAGTTCCACACCTATTCCTGTGATGTGCCTGAGTTGTGGAAATGAACATCTTTTCACAGCTCTGGAAATACAAGCCCAGAGAGGGTTTCAGAGAGGCTTCCTCCGATTTAAGAAGGATTGGACTGAGAATTGTGAGACTTGTCAGATTTAATCTCACCTGGTAAAAACTGTCACTTCGGTTGCTGACAACCAAAAATACATGCTCTAATTCGTGTCTAAAGATCCCATGCATTTTCTTAATTGATATTTGCTTCTCGATCCGTGAAAAAGGAGAGCTGTGATTGCCAGGCTGTGTTTGACAAATGATTCATGGAAATATTTGTGGGAAATAATTTTTTTTAACTCAAAGTGTGCGAACTGTGCAGCAAAACATGGGGATTACATGCTGTTACAAGCATACTGAGGTTGTGCCAATTGATGTTCACTTGTGGGGAAAAAACAGCAACTTCTCTCTAGCCTAACTTATAGGAATAGCTACAGTACATCTCTCTGTAAGATAAAAGACAGCAGTAAATCTTGGTAAAGCTACTGAGGGTCAAACTCAATGTGATGTGGGAGATCCTGGGCTGTAACTCTTTTTTTCCTTCCGAAATAAAACAGTTGTAAAGTGGTGGAGCAGCAATTTAAGGCAAAATCCAGAGTAACTACGGGGAGTCCTTGCTCCAGTATAGGAACAACTTACTCTGGATTCCAATATGAATTTTCCATAGGTTTTCACTAGGTGGTGCAGTAACTACGAGTGCATGTAAAGTCTCTTATGTGCTCCCGTAGTTACTCTGGATTTGGGGGCATGTCTAGAAGGATGGTGTATGGATGTAACCCTTCTTCCTCTCATCCAAATTGCTCCCCGTGAGTTGCTTTTAGGAATAGAAGGGTGAATATACAAATAAAAAATAGTGTCCAGAAGATTTCTGGCTTGTGGTAAGTAACAGATTAAAATCCCCCCAAAAGAGCAGGCTTAGGGCATCATCCAGGACATTGCACTACATATTACATGGGTAGGGCTGTGGGTGGCGCAAGTGGTTAAAACACTGTGCCTGTTAACCAGCAGGTCAGGGTTCGAGACCTGCGTCAGTCCCAACAAGACAGGGTGAGCTCCTGTCCTTAGCCCAGCTCTGCGACACAGCTGGAACCAATCGTATCGGCTCTGCCTTTCCATTGGACTATTTCAGTGGCATGGAGAGGGGGGATTTGCTGCTTGGGTAACAGCCTATCCTCCATATCAATCTAACTCAGGCCTTCATGCTTAGCATGGAGTGTATGCAACGCCGAGCACGTACCATAGTCTTTCAAGACTGATGGATACCTGCTCTATTACATGGGAGCTGACCCATCTTGCCAGTTATGAACTGATCCCCCAACTGGGTGACACAAACTCTAGTGACACCACTTTTCCCTGCAGCTTTCTAGAGTGCTGAACCAGCAGAAATGCTTCTAGGGGGTTATAAGTTTCCCAAGAATAAGGGGGAAAACGGCAGGGAATTCGGAGAAAATTGCGTATTCCTTACAAACTCAAGGAGGTCCTGATTCAATTTTCACATCACATTTAATTTGTTTAACATCCCGTTTTAATTTGATCCTCAACCCACTGCGCTTTATGCTGTTGCAGTGAGGCAAACAAACCAAAATTCAGACCCTGGGGAGGAAAATGTATATATTTTACATTAAAAGAAAAAGCTTTTGAATGAAGGGGCTCTACAGAGATAAACCAATGAGGATAAAATGCACTTGGCACATTTATGCAGTGATAACGGAGAAAGGCAATTGTTGAACTGGCCATGGCAGCACCACACTTTAGCTGAGAACATCATCATAAGGACTTTAATTAAACAGAGCAATTATTTCTCTGTGTTGTTGCAGGGTCATTTCTTTGTGTGGAACTGCCATATTGGTAATAAAAAGTTATGCAAATATTATACCGGAATGTGTTGGTGTGTGTTGTTGTTGTTTTCGCCCCTGTACTGTTTCATGTGTTGTCAAGCACAAAAGAAGTCATAAAAATATACCTTCCTTGTACAGCTGTGACACAAAGGAAAGGAAAGGCAAAGTAGCTTGAGATAACAAAGGGTGACCTTCATGTGGGGTACTATCTTCTGAAGTCAGTCAATAGAGCATTCATTGGTTCGAAAAGAATTGTGGAATTAGTTCAGAGCCTGGAGAAGTGTTCTTAGCAAGTTGTGTTTTTCACTTGAAAGGCCAGCAGCAAGATCTGGAAGGAATCAGATTTCAGACCCCAAAATACTGATTCCCATCCTGAACTTGGGAAATTTTACCAGCATCTCTACTGGCCAAGAAGGAAGCCTCTGAAGAGCAATCAGCCATTAGTGTTGATGGAATTGCTGCAGCAACTTTGCAAGGGAGCAACTGTTATTGTCCTCCTATTGCAAATGAGAAGACGGAGGTTGGGAGTCAGTTGCCTAATGCTACCTAATGAAAGATTTGAACCAAGATAGTTAGATTTGCAGCTCATGGCACAATCCAGTTTAGGCCACTACAACTCACCTGTCTCCGCATTCCAGCGTTGGTGGGGTGAGACCGGCACATGTCTGTGCACTAGTGTAACCCACATAGGAGTGGCACAGATGTGCCTTACAGCACTTTTACTACACCTGCAGGCCAGCACAGGACTTGTGCCAGGACTTAATGCCATCCTAACTCAGGGTTAGGATTTCAGCCCCAGTCTTTAATTGACTATGGGCTCAATTATAAATAATTTAGGCCGGCATAACTCCCCTGGCATATCTTCCTGTAGTGATGTGTGGAGGTTGATATATGCCTGTGTGCTGGCCTAACCCCAGGAGTGGGGCAGAAGTGCCTTATGACACTCCCAGTTCAACACAGATCTTATGCTGGGGCTTATGCTGGCCTAAATGGAAGTTAGGATTGCAGCCTTTGTCACGCCAGCCTGTTTGACGTAGAAGGTTGTGTTGATGCTATAACTGTACCCTTAATCCTCATCACTCTTTTGCCCCATGTGTAGGGTTGCCATATGTGCCCAAAAATAGGGACAGTCCTGATTTTGGGGGATTATGTTTACATACTGGCAAATGGGACAGAGAGTCTTGTCCTAATTTTGTGGAATTAACGCAACCCTACCCATGTCGCCTTGATGGATGACCTATTCCAGGGAATGGACAGGGGGAGTGCGTCCCTGTTGGTCCTCCTGGACCTCTCAGCGGCCTCCGACTCCATCGACCATGGTGTCCTTCTAGGTCAGTTGGCCAGATTGGGGATTGGAGGCACTATTTTGCAGTTGTTCCCTCCTTCCTGGCTGACAGGTCCCCGAAGGTGGTGCTGGGGGATGTTTGTTCAGCACTCTGGCCTCTTCCGTGCGGGGTGCCACAAGGTTCCATTCTATCCCCCATGCTATTTAACATCTACATGAAACCGCTGGGAGAGGTCATCTGGAGGTTTGGAGTGAGGTGTCATCAGAGCTGACGACATAGAGCTGATGACACTCAGCTCTGTCTCTCCTTTCCTCCTGAGTCCAAGGAGGCAGTTGAAGTCCTGAATTGTTGTCTGGAGGCAGTGGGGGACTGGATGAGGGTGAACAAGCTGAGATTAAATCCTGATAAGACAGAGGTTCTCCTGGTCTGGAAGTTCTCGACTTGGGTATTGGAATATCATACTGTTCTGGATGGGGTTGCACTCCCTCTGAAGGAGCATGTTTGCAGCTTGGGGGTTCTCCTGGATTCACAGCTGCTCCTGGAGTCCCAGGTGGCGGCTGTGGCCAGGGGAACCTTTGCTCAGCTTTGGCTGATTCGCCAGCTGCAACCATACCTGAGTCACTCAGATCTGGTCACAGTGACCCATGCACTTGTGACATCAAGACTGGATTAGTGTAATGCGATCTACGTGGGGCTGCCTCTGAAGATGGTCCGGAAGCTTCAACTAGTCCAGAATGCGGCAGTCCATGTGGTTGCTGGGTCTCATCGGTTCAACTCTGTCGGGCTACTGCTTCAGTGACTACACTGGCTGCCCATTTGTTTCTGGGCTGAATTCAAAGTGCTGGTCCTGACCTTTAAAGCCCTAAACGGCTCGGGTCCAGAATACCTGAGGGACCGCCTTCTTCTGTACAATCCGACCCGTCACCTAAGGTCATCTGAGGGGGCCCTACTGACTGTGCCGCCACTAGAAGATGTGAGAGGTGTGGCGGCCAGAGAGAGGGCCTTCTCGGTGGTGGCACCCTGGCTTTGGAACTCCCTCCCTTAGAAGAAGGAAGCTCCCTCAACACAGAGCTTCAGGTGGAGCCTTAAAATCTTTTATTTTAAAAAAGCTTTTAAAGGGGGCAGAGGTTGGTGGGCTCTTGTTTTTTCGTTTTTACTCTGTTGTTTTTTAGCTTGTGTGTTTCAATTGTTTTTATCAAATTGTTCTGTTTATGTTTTTAATTATGTTTTATGTCAGCCGCCTTGAGTCGGGCTAATTTGCCTGAGAAAGGCGGGATATAAATTTTTAAAATAAATAAATGTGTAATATATTTACTAGAAAAAAGCAGTGACAGTCCCAGGCAGTTCATTCATAGACCTTGCATGGCTCAGCAACACCGCATGTGTCACACCATCTCCGCCTGCCCTCCAGATCCTTTCTAGGGTCAGGTGAAACACTGAGCAGGATTTGGGACTGTTCAGAAAGTCTTCTGAGGCTTCCTTCCAAGGCATTGCCTTTCAATTTAACCACAGAGAAACTGCATAAATGTTCATAGTGAGGAAATAGTTTCACTTGCTGCGCAAATCTTACTTTGCATCAAAAAATCCATACCCAGTGGATGGAAGGGAAGGGATGATTGATTCCAAATTGATTCCAAATCTGATTGATTCCAAATTTATTGCTTCCAAGAACCCAAATTGATGCTTAGAACACAGGAAGAGTTTCAAGTCAGAGAACAAATCTTACCATACATCAAAGAACCTACAATAAGAGAGGATCTGTGTGGCTATTCAGACTGCATAGCAAGAGCTTTTCTCTCATATAACATACCTGAGCAGGAATCAGGTTTGAAAGGTATTTAAAAACTAGCAAATGTACATAATCACTCTTCCCCTCCCCTTGCAAATAGAAGCGTTTTACGAAACAGTAGCAACGGAAAGGCAGCTTAAATCTGAAGATTATACTAATGGTGCTCTGACAGCATTTATCATTATGCCTTTCAGCAACCACAAAGGCAGTTAGAAGCCACATATCAGTAACCAAACCTTAATTCCAGAGATAAACACTTTTTTGCATGATATATAATCTTCCAGCTTTCATGTTTTGTGATGATGCTTCGTTTGACTTTTTTTCTTCTAATATTGAAGACTATGACAGCTTCTTTACAGACAGTAGAGTATTGAAGCCTTAAAAATGGATTTGCAGAGTATAAAGTATCAACTCTTCTTTTTTAGGTCTCCCCTGTTCATTTCTGAGTATTACTTTCCCAGATGAATGTTTTCAAATTGTTCCAGATGCAGATGCTCTCACTTTCCTCAGGCCTACAACTGCCAATGCTCTGTGAGCCACTAAAACCCTTTCTTGAGGATACACTGTCAACATTCCTATTATTATACTAGCATTTTTTATATTTTTATACCAATGGAACTTTGGTATCCACTGATTTGACTCACCACTGATACACCTTTAAATGACTTGTAACAAGGAAAAAAAATCCCATTTCCTACCTTTGTGTTGTTAAACCACACTAGTTTCAATCTTCTTGGGGTTAAAAATAGCTTTAAAGTCAAACTTCCAGGTTTCTTGCTCTTTCACTGTCACCCCAGGATACTTAGGTATAGATGCTATACAAAGTTGAGGAAGCAATCCTAACCCACAGTTCTGCCAGCATAAGTCCTGGCACACATCCTATGCTGGCTAGGAAGCGTTGCAAAAGGGTCGTAAGCAGTGGTGGGATTCAAATAAATTAACAACAGATTCTATGTCCTAATAACCTAAATTAACAACAGGTTCTATGTCCATAGAACAACAGGTTCTATTTCCCATTAGTAAACAGTTCTCAGAACCAGGCACTCATTAGCAAAGGGTTCTATAGAACCTATGAGAACCCCCTGAAGCCCACCACTCGTAAGGCACTTCTGCCTCATTCCTGGGTGTGGGGGGGGGGGGAGAAAAGTAGGTCAATGCACAGACAATCACTGGAATGGGAATGGGAGAGCTGTGCCAACCTAATTTGTTTAGGATTGCAATATAGCATCTATTTCATTGTATTCTGGGATGACAAGGACAAAGCAAGAAACCTGAAAGTGGGTTGTTAAAGCTATTTTTCCACTGATTTGTTATCCACTGATTTTTTTTACTCCACTAAGTGTTCCAGAATAGTACCCCAGTGGATAATGAAGCATGACCTGTATGCATGACCTTTTCAATAGTCACTAGGAGTCCACAAAATGGTGCACATAAAAAATGAATGTGAACAGAAAATTATTTCTTTTTCTTGAAATGCTAATATATAAAGAAAACGCAAAACATGTGCACAGTGATAGCTTGAAAAGTAAAGGTGAAGGTGTATCCTGCAAATTATACTGCTAGTCATGATTGACTGTAGGGCTCATCCCCGTTTCTAAGTCTTTAGAGCCAGAGTTATCCAAAGACACTTTCAATGGTCATGTTGCTGGCATGACTGCTGAAGGTGCACAGAACACTGTTTTACCTTCCCTCCGAGGTGGTACCTATTTATCTACTTGCATTTACATGCTTTCAAACTGCTACGTTGGCAGGAATTGGGCTAAGGACAGGGGCTCACCCCGTCTTGTTGGACCCATGTCTCGATTCCTGGTCTGCTGGTTAACAGGTGTTTGCCTCTATACACAGCAGTTATGGGTAGAGATGTGTCGGAGCAAAGTGAATCTGCGTCAATTGAGTTACGGCACCATCTAGTGTTAACTTATGGAAAATCATTTTGCGATCCATAGTAAATGGTTACTCCATCGGAGCAAGGACTGCCCGTAACTGCTCTGGATAAAGGCAACAGTGTCTTAACCACATGCACGTTACAACATAATTTGGGAAACATGTTAGGTTGTTTGGAAAAAAACCATATAGGAATGTATACTGCTGATTTCTGCTGTGTCAGGCAAGTGGACCATCTTGCTTGTAGTGGTCCACCTTTCCTTGTGGTGGCCTTTTCAGGTGGGTGTCTTTTGTTGCCCTACTTGGAGATTGAATCCAGAATCTTTTGTGACTGAGGTACAGCCTCTCCCCTTAATGACAACTAAACACCATTGATCTAAATGAGACAAGGTCATTGTGATTAACTGAAACCTCATGACTTTTCAATAGGTCTTATTCACGGTTAACTGTCCTTAGAAGCAAATCCCGCAACAGTGATGGCTTCAGTAAGGCATCTAATTGGGAGACCCTTAACCCAGGCTACTAGCAAAGTGTTGCATAATGAATGTTTCCAAAGCCCTTCCTTAGAACCGTTCCAAGGAACAGAAGCATTGACAAGCATTCATGAATAATTTACAGTGACGTGCCGCCTCTTAAAAGCAAAAAAAAAAAAATTGTAACAGTCCGCTTGTTAATGGATGAAAAAGTAAAACAAAATTAACTAACTGAATGGTTATAAATTATTCACCCTGGCCTGCTGTTTGCTTACAAATGTATTTAGGGTGGGTTGTTAAAGCCTCTGCAAAAGAAATACCAGAGTGTTGCTCGGGTGTCGGTATTTCAGAAGTGCGCCTAAACCCTGTCGCATGGCAATGTCCAATTTTAAGGCAAAATAAATGTAGCTTTAATGAAATATGTTTGATTCTCAGTGTCTAACTGATTTATGCATAATTAATTTCAGGAAGAAAACATGCACTGGGTGAAGCTGCAAAATTTCCAAAAGAGGAATGATTTTTTTCGGGACTGGGGGAGTCTTTGATTCCTTGCACTGCCTTTGGAGAATAGGCATGCTTTTACTAAGCAAGGAACAATGGTGAAAAGTAGAAATCATCTTATGTTCAACATAATTCTAATACTGAATCAACCAAATGAGTTTCTTGTCATGAAAAAAGGATTTGTGAGAATGAAAGTACTGGTGGGGCCTCTTTATCCGGGAATTGGGCATCTATAGATTTGCCTCACTGCAGAAGCTAAACTCATTGATGTCCACCACCACCCCAATCTCTCAGACCAGTGGTACTCAAAGTGCGGGTGAGGACACCCTTGGGTGGTTGCAACATAAGTCCATCCTGAGTAACTACAGGACCTTTTACACCAACATAGTTATAGTGCCACCTATGGAAAACCTATGGGAAATGCATAGAGCAATCTAGAATAAGTGCTTCTTACATCTTCCCGTAGTTACTCTGAATTGTAGCTTTAATCCCAATTGTGTTCAGTGAGACTTACTCCCAGGAAAGCTCAGTGCCAGATTCCAAGATGGCAGATTCCTCCCTCTTGTGACCCTCTTGACTTGACATTGCAACCCCCCCAAGGGTTACTTCTATGTCCGAGTAGACATGGAGGAGCTCTGGCATCACAGTGATATCTCATCCAAGTAAGTTTGACAAGGGTCCCCGGATGGATTTTTAAGTTTGAATGGGGGTCCCAAGCTGAAATGCCCAAGTACCGCTGTCTCAGACACAACTAGATCCTTGTTTTGGCCACAGCTGTCATGGCTCAGACATGAATGGATCAAGGTTCCAGTCACACTTGGTATTCAGATGAGCTCTGAAAACTGTGGATTTCATTATGTGTGGGGTCCGGGAACACATTTCTTGCAGTCATAGAGGCACAACTGTAAATACCCTATTACTTTACTAAACAGTTCAAAATATTTTTGAGGTTGTATCAGCCACCAGTAGGATCATTATCTTGCAGCTCTTGAATGGCAGGTAGATTATATTCTTTAGATTATATTCAGGCACATGAGTGTTTCTTCCTATTCAAGCTGTCCATAAGGTTTTCCCAGTAGGATGTACTAAACAGAATCCCTGTACAGGTTTAGGATCTGATATTTTCTGGTCTTGTACATAGGGTTGCCGTAATTCTCTTCCACAAAAACAGGACAGGATCCTCTGTCCCATTTCCCAGTATGTGAACAAAGTCCCCCAAAATCAGGATTGTCCCTATTTTACAGGATATATGGCAACCCTACTTGTACAGGTTTGTATAGCACAGGAACAAGTGTGGGAGTAGCAGCCGTGGCAGTGGAAGGTGAGAAGGCAAGCAAACCATCAATTTGCTCTCTGAGGAAGCTGTCTTGATCTACCTTCTTGATGCAGAATCATAGAATCCTAGAGTTGGAAGGGACCTAGTAGGTCATCTAGTCCAACCACCTGGAAATCTTCCTAGAGCATCCCCGACAGGTGCTTGTTGAGCCTCTGCTTGAAGATCCCCAATGAGGGAGAGTCCACCCTTGGCAATCTGTTCCACTGCCGAACTGCCCTCACATCAGGAATTTTTTCTGGATATCCAACTGGAATCTCCTTTCTTGCTGAACCTGATCTTTGAAATGCTTTCTCTGCCCCCCCCCCAACCCTACAACAATGACTTCCATTAACCAAGCTGGTTACTTGCTGACTTCACAAGATACCCACCCTGGCTTGGCTTAACTTGTAGAAAATTCTATTAAACCCCATGTTGCCATGTCTCTTTTGATTCAGTGCCAGATTGCTCAAGTTTTCAGTACTTCTTTGAGTGGATATGAATAAAAAATCTTTGAGTATTAATATTAAAAACTGTTTTGAATTAATGGATTTTTCAACTTTTCAAAAGTGCGGCTTCAAACATCAACATGAGGTCTTCTGGCAGAGATAACTGTCACTAAGTCCCAGCTGTTCCACTCAATTTCTACTCTTCCCATGAAAGCCAGTTTTAAAAAGCTTATTGATGGGGAGGAGGCATTAGATTCTCCATTTGCGGAATGGGGCCTCTTTGTTTCCTGGCACAGGTGCTTAAAAGTGTGTCCTAGATCTTCAGTACAGCTATAGGACAAGTATGGAGCTTCAGACTACAATACTCCAGTGCGCCTTTGAGTTTGCCCGTAGGCTGTGGTGTCCTACTGCTTTCTAAAGAGAGACGTTGTAGGGCGCCTATGCTGTTTCATGCCTCTTGACTGTCAGGGTGAGTTTTATCTAAGGATTACAAAGAGCACTGATAACGTAATTACCATATGTTCGTGGATACGTATTTACAAAGTCCAGCTTGTGATTTGTAAAGTAGGAAAAGACAGCAAGTACCCAACCTTTAATCCGGAATCCAACAAAGTGGGCTTGCTTGATATTCTGAAATATCCTCTCATGTGACTTGTTGTAGGGACATGGATAGTGCAATCCTAATTTCCACTGGAACTAGGATTGCCATATATCCCAAAAACATATGTCCCGATTTTGGGGGATTGGGTTTAAATACTGGCAAGTGTGACAGAGGGTCTTGTCTCAAATTTGTGGAAGAGAATTATGACAACCCTCCCTGGAACAGGCAGGCTGATATGCTTGCATTATATCCAGCTTAAGTTCTAGATTTCTCATGGGTCAGCCTGCAGCAAGGGGAAACTTTTCCCATTACTCTGGGGAGAACCATAGAAGCCCCAATGGGACTACTTGGATCTGCACCACCTAAATCAGTAGTACAAATCTGAGCAGCCTGGAACTGTTGCGGGTTTTCTGGGAATGGCACCATTTCCCACTTGCCTGCCCTGAGAATACAAAACACTTGCCCTCCCCTGCCACACATAACACATCAAAACCATTGCATTAAGTTATGTATTGATTATCTTCAAGATTCTTTAAATACTGTATTACTTCAAACATGGACTGCAGGCAGCATAAAATGTTTCCTAAGGATGCAATGCATCTCATCCATGCCTTGACCATCCTTTGTAGCTTATTGCATTAGAGTATGACTCAGAGACATGCCTTCAATGCTCAGCCAAAGCCCTGACCCACACTCAGTCTTCATAGAATCACAGAATCCTAGAGTTGGAAGAGGCCTAGTAGGTCATCTAGTCCACCCCCCTGCCTGCAGCAGGAAATTCTCCTAGAGCATCTCCAACAGGTGCTCGTCGATCCTCTGCTTTTGGACCTCCAGTGAGGGAGAGTCCACAACCTCACTTGGCAATCTGTTCCACTGCCGAACCGCCCTCACCATCAGGAATTTTTTTCCGGATATCCAACTGGAATCTCCTTTCTTGTAGTTTGTACCCATTGGGTCTAGTTCTGCTTTCAGAAGTGGCTATGAACAAATGAGCCCCTTCCTCCCTATGACAGCCCTTCAGGTATCTGAAGAGGGCAATCAGGTCTCCTCTCAGCCTCTTCTCCAGGCTGAACATCCCAGGTTCCCCCAACCTTTTCTTGTAGGGCTTCCCTTCTTGCTTATGAGGGCTTCTTGCTAATGAGGTACTGAAAGCAGAGAGTTTGGTGCTGGGGATCACATGTGTTTCTTCCAAAATAATTATAAGAGACAGTTTAGTCAAAGGGGAATCACATGGCCTAAGTGAATATTGCATGCCTCTTGATAATGTGCTGGTAATGTGCTAATGAGTCTGGGCCAGCAGGCTGCCATATCAAGTTTATTGAAACACAAATTAGAATTGGCCACAAGGCATTTATATGAAATGATAAATTATTTTGTTTTTTTTAATGTTTTTCCTAAGGAGAAGGTTTTGGCAGCTGAGTTGGATGGATGTAGCGCAAGTTTGAAAACTAATCATAATAGGATGTAGGACAGTATCTTCATACATGCCACTGGGTATATCCTAGGTTTGGTAACAGTCTTAATGGTCAAGGAGGATTCCTAGCTGGGGCTAAGTGTGGTTAGCAAGACTCTGGTTATGGGCAAAATCCAGAGTAACTACAGGGAGTCCTTGCTCCAGTGGAAGAACAACTTACACTGGATTCTGATATGAATTTCCCATAGGTTTTCACTAGGGGCTGCAGTACACATGAAGTCTCTGACATGCTCCCGTAGTTACTCTGGATTTGGAGTATGTCTATCTCTAACAATCAGTGGAGGGGTGACTTTTAACTAGGGTGACATAATTCTCTTCTACAAAATTGGGACAGGACCCTCTGTCTCATTTACCAGTATGTGAACTCAATCCCCCAAAGTTGGGATTTTCCCTGTTTTTTGGGCCATATGGCAATTCTGCTTCTTACCTAACTTTTCCATATCACAGTGTTCAGTAAGAGCTTTATTAACAGGTTCTGGAAGAAAGGAAATATTTCTTCATACAATGCCAGGGTTTCACGTGTGGGACGCATTGCCACACTGCTGAACTCACTGTGGAGGTTCACAGCTTGGTCCTTTTCCCTGCCAATCCATTGAAATACTTTTCCCTTCAATAGGCTGTGGGGAGCCAAATGAATCTCCTTGATGCTATTTTGCTGGCTTAAGTCCAAGGAAAGGCAGGGGATATTGGGACAGGAAAATTGGGATAAGCTACCAGGATCAGCCCCGTTCACACCCAGCTCCCTCTCCCTTCCTCCCATCCCACTCTCTAACTGCCCCTGGCTCAATCTTATCTGCATCCATATGGTGCTTGATAGACACTGCCATTTGTGTGGTGTCTCCAGTACCCATAACTACATAGCAGAGGCACATAAAGTTTATGATGCTACAATGGCACTTATGGCAATGAGAGAGGAGTTCCATTGCCATGAATGGCCTATAGAATTGGATCATCAGTTACCTTTAAAAGGTCAAATTCATGAAAGAGGAAGAGGACTGTCCCTGGTTACTCATTCTGATGGCTTAATAAACAGAAGCAGAAATTCACTGCCAATTGTTCCAAGCACATTTATAATCTTCCTTTCAATAAGAATGCAAATGAAGAATGCAATGGGCTTACTTCTTAGTAAAGTGAATAACAGTTTTCAAATGCCTCTAGACAGTGCTTTTTGTAAAAAAAAAAGTGCAGGAATGCATCCATGGGACGCCTGTGGCCCAGGACACCATGCATGTGCCAAGGTCGGCACATGCGCAGTGTTGCTTCCAAATCCAGTCAGCTTCAGGAGCGACCCTGCGCACCCACTAACTTTGGCGCATGCTGGTCAGCTTCAGAGGAGACTTCCTCCACTCCAAGGAGGAGCCGCCAGCTCCTCCTTAGGGAGGAGGAAATCCGTGGCTCTGCACGGCTGCTTGGCATCAGTAGGGAGCAAGGGCCAAAGGCTGTGCAGAGAAACACTGCATAATGTCACACATGTGCAATGTGTCTCTCATGGCAGCCATTTGGCCTTGCTAGGGAGGCAGAGCGGCAGCTTCTGGCTGCTGCTCTGCCTCAGAGTTGGCCGAAATGGGGGGTTGACCAGCTGGAGGAGTATCACCCACACACTGCAAAAAGGTGAGGGGATGGCGTTCCAGTGCGTTCCGACACAAAAAAGCCCTGCCTCTAGATATAAAACTGATGCTCAGTTAGTTGGGGTTGGAGATCACCTTCAGATGGCACAGTGGCCAGATATCATAACTGTAAATAGAGGACAAGGCCCTCCAAAATGTAGGACATCCATGGAAAATTTAGGATATGACAAAATAAAAGCTAAAAACACTCAGGTATATGGATTTCATGTGGTTAATTTAAACACTTAGGCTGCAATCCTAATCTCCAGTTAGGCTGGCATAAACCATGGCATCAGTCCTGTGCTGACCTGGGGGTATCACAAAAATGGTGTTAGACACTTCTGCTCCACACCTGGGGTGTTTAAGCATACACCGACCTCCCCACACCACCATGGGAAGATATACCATGTGTGTTAAGCCAGTCTAAATTTGTTAGGATTGCAGCCTATATTAGATTCAAAACTGTTACATATAATTTATTACATATTGTTTATTAATAACAGAAGGCTACATCCATCCTCCTCTCAAGGAAAACTAGGTCAACAAAGTTTTTTTTCCAGGGCACAAGGCTAAAAAAAGAGGACATGTCCTGGAAAAGTGGACATGGTCAACATGAGAGAGGGCATCTGACTTTATGTTCCAGAATCTTTCAAGGAAATAGCAATAATTGGCTGCAATAAATTTGGCCTGGAAAGAGATGCTGTGGACAAAGTATCTTTAGTTGTATGCACATGTTTCTTATTTGTCAAATTAAATGGGCCAAGAGACCAGACACACCAACTGTGCCCCGCTGCGCTTTCTCTTCTGGACGCAGTTGGAAGTAGCCTAATAAGTCACTCTAATTATCTTTTAAAAAATCTCCTATTAGTTAATGTGTGTTCTTTTAAACAATAGGTTAAAACATTCCTGCAGGGAGTTGACACTTAACTGCTATCTAGAGTAGTCAATGCTGTGTGTTGGTGATGGGGGGAAGGCACATATATGAGTGTGTAGGAGTGGGGCCAGAGCTGCCGACAAGAAGCAAGGCTGTAGTAACCCATGCTGGATCCTCATCACAGGAAGAGTTTATATTTACTTGGCTGTTGTCATGGAACTATCACCTTTTCATAAGTCTGGCTCTTCACTTACTGTGCAATAATTGCTTTTTTCTCAGAACTGGAAGAAAGTTTACACCGATCAGACCCTGAGATCATCTGCAGATTTTGGCCCTGTTCAATTCCTATGACAGGATCCTTATGTTGGAGGGCATGTGTGAATATACTGCTTAGTATTGCCCCACAGCAGAATATACTGCTTAGTATTGCCCCACAACAGACAGGACAGTATTGCCCTGTCCCCCTTTTCAATCAGTATTTGTCACTGTAGATAAATATGGGGAAAGTAGGGGGCAGGCCAAGAATCATACTTTCACATGCTGCACTGTATAGATTGTGACCAAATAATGATTTTATTTATTTATTTATATGGCAAAATACAGCAGCATAATATGGAATTCGTAGAATCATAGAATCCTAGATTTGGAGATCATCTAGTCAAACCCCGTGCCTGTAGCAGGAAATCCTCCTAGAGCATCTCTGACAGGTGCTCATTGAGCCTCTGCTTGAAGATCCTCCAGTTAGGCTGGCATAAGCCCCAGTATAAGTCCTTGGCTGACCTGAGGGTGTCACAAAAGTATAAGGCACTTTTGTCCCACTCCTGGCAGGATTAGGCAAGTGCACAGGCATACATTGACCTCCCCACACCACCACAGGAAAATATGCCAGGTCAGTTAGGCTGGCCTAAATTTGTTAGGATTGCACCCTAAATTATTTAACCATTGGCTCCAAATAACAATCAAGAGCTTGATGGGATGATCTACAGTTTCAGCACAGTCCTATGCATGTCCTATTGTGTCCCAAGCTAGTGCATAAGGAATTGCAACCTATGTCAACTTTTCGGAAGAGTTTTGCCGATTTAAACTTTTAGATTTCCTAACAAGCTGGAGAATATGTAACTAGCCTCAGTATTGTTATGTTTGCTCCATTGTTGCATTTGTACCACCTCGTTGCTTCCTGGCCAAACTCTGAATTGGTGTCATGGCCCTTAGAATCCCATCCACATGCTCTTCTTGCTACCCACTCCTGCCAGTCCCATTTGACTACAGTCTTGTGAAGTAGCAATCTGAGCAAGACCAGCATTAGGAACTTTGGGACAAGAAGGTGGGTGGGGGGGGGGGTATATCAAGAACTCAGTTTTGTTAAGGCAGTACCATGATTGGATTAGCTCCAATCCTTCTCTTGCACAGGTTCTGAAAACATGCTGTGAACCCCCAAATGAGGCTTCGTGGCGCTGTTGGAGTTGAAGTACATTGCAACATAAAATTTAGCCAAACCCTTCAAGGTTGGTAGGAGTAGGATGTTAACCTTATGGTTCTTTTTAAAAGGTCCTCCTATACCTTATTTTCCCATCACATTAAGGAAGCAGTCTCCAAACCACAGGACCACTACACTGGGGAAAAGTTTGTCCACAGTGTGAATGGCACTTATTTTTTTCATCATTATATATTTTATCTTGCCAGCTTATCAATGCAGATAGTCATTCCAGGAAGCTGCATCTGCCTGGAAAGCCAGGTGTAGTGCCTGCTGGGGCGACAAAAGGCAGCAAAAGCGGCTTTCATGCGCAACTTTCTACAGTGATTGGCTGGCAAGATGAGACTGGCAGCATGGAGGAACGCTAAGCACTGCTAACACCAGGGACATGTTTATGTAAGTGCCAGATCTGGCCTGCAGGCTGCAATTTTGCACCTGCTGCATTAGGGGATGTTCTATCATATGAGCAAAAGACAAGGTCAGAATTAATGTCTTCCTTGTGTAAATCCCTATGAAAAGGGCCCATAGAGATACTCTGGGGATATGGATATGAATACACTTTGCTTTAAAAAAATCAAACTCTCAGCAGATCTGTATTTCATAATGAGGATGTCACTATCATGTGCTTTGCCAGTAGCAAAGTGCAGACCAAACAGGATATGGAATTTCTTGCTAATGCTCCACGAGGCTACAGTTCTGGAGAGCTTGTAAGATTCATGCTTTATAATAGGTTTATAACCACGAGCAATGAAAAGCTCAGTCTGACCGATTAGTATCTTATCTTTTTAAGCTTCCTTAGTAGTATGATAATCATTAAGATTGTTCTAAGGCAGAAGAGAAGAGTTTATTAGTCTGCAGTTGCTTCTGATAAGGGGGTTCTTATTCATAAATGAGGTCAGACACAGAGAATGTAGGGTGGCCCAACTGGTGCTGGCTCCAAATGGGGGGCATGGGAGAAAGGGAGTCTTGCTTAGTCTTCATTACACAAGGCAAACAAATACCAATGGGAAGGACTCTTGCAATGATCTGCATGGCTTCTCCCCCTGGCATCAATGGGATAGTTGATGAATATTTGAGTATTTTGAATATTTGAATATTTTGAGGCTGTTGCAGATTAATGGCAGTTCTCTAGAGCTGGCTGTGGGTCTGCATACAAGCTGATCTATTTTGGGCATGCTGACCCCAACGCCTAACTGATCAAGCAGCGTCTACCTCTTCATGCTGGAGAAATCTGATAGAAAATTTGTATGATCAGATCCACTAAGGTCCCTGGTAACCCTTCACTGCCTAAATCTCCCAATCTGCAACCCAGTTCATCACATGAGAGAGCTGGGCCTTGCAGGATCTAGTTCCAGCAGTGACCAAAGTTGCCCTGAAGCTAATGTGGGGTGTACATTGCTTGTTTCTTCTAAGGCAGGAACATCAGGCAGGAGCTTCTGAGAAATTCACCATCCCGTGAATCAAATTGTGTGATTTCTCATCTTCCTCAGCATCCTAAAATTGTTCTCACTGGCAGGGATTAAACCTGCGACCTTCTGTATGCTCTAACACTACCATTACAGGTGTACCCAGGTATCCACAGATCTACAGTTTCAGTTATTTCCAGCTCTGCAGATACCAGGGAACATACTCAAAAAATGTAGCCAAAAATAGTTTGTTCAGTCTTCTGAGCTACCTATGGCTACATCTGATTTGTGCAAAGTTCTTCTTTTCCTCCAGTGTCACCCTAGAATGTACTGCAACTAGGAAGAGAATGCAATTCAGTGCATTTGGGAGTGACTTTGGGGGAAGGAAGGAACTTTGCATGACCAAGAAGAAGCTATAGGCAGCTTGGAAGAGTGCTTGCAACCCTCTAAACCAGTGATTTTCAACCAGTGTGCCATGGCACGCTGGTGTACCGTGGTTAGTTCTCAGGTGTGCCACAGGAATTTGGAGAAAGACATTTATGAATAGGAAAATTATGGGATTTGAACAGCTTGGTGTGTCTTGTCAATGGTAAAATACATGCCTTGACAATTTAAGTGTGCCATGAGATGAAAAAGGTTGAAAATCACTACTCTAAATGCAGCTGTTTTGATGCATGAGGGTGAGCAAAACTATTTTTGGCTGATTGCTTTGCCCAAGTTTTAAATGTGCTTTTCTTACATCCATGGATGCTGTATTAGTCCATTGGTGGAGCTAGTTCTGTCCTGTGTGTATAGTATTCAGAGCAGTGGTGGGCTTCAGGGGAATCTCACAGTTTCTATAGAACCAGTGGAGGGCTCCAGCAGGCTCGCACCTACTCCATAGAACCGGTTGTTAATGAGAGATAGGACATATAAAGTTTAAAAATAGCCATTTAAAAGTGGATGCCAGATGGGCAGAGAACTGGTTGTTAATTTCTTTGATGAGCGCCTGGTTCTGTGAACCGGTTACTAATGGAATATAGAATCTGTTGTTAATTTAGGTTATTGGGACATAGATCCTGTTGTTAATTTATTTGAATCCCACCACTGGTTCAGAGTATGAACATCTCAAAAATTTCAGACATTTTTCCAACATCTGGAGAAACCAGGAGTTGAATATGGGACATGTTATTTTGCAAATCATGTACTTTGTCACATTCTGTCACTGATACAGAAGCTGAACTTGCAAACTTCCACAGAAGAAATTTTCATTGTGGGAAAAGGTACACCAACACATTTGTAATTTAAAATGTTATTATGTTAACAAGAAAGTACAAGACACTCTCATATTTTGTATCACACACAAATGCACCTCAGTTCTTGGATCACATAGTTCCTATTACCTCATTAATATTACAACACTGAGAAATATATAGATATTTTAACTCTAATAATTTTTTTTAAAAAATCTGAGAACTTGACAGAACTGAATATCAAACTATAAAGCAATGAATGCATGTGACATGTTTATGGAAGTAATCTATTTTGCCAATAATGTCTAAAAGCAGCTTGGTTTTGAAGAAAATTATGGTCACGAGGCCCCCTCACTCAGGCAAAAACAGGCACTCTTCCTCCCCTTCCTATATGCAGTTTTAATAGAGCTGCTACATTTTTACATAATCTCAATCATAGAAGCTAATTTTCCCTCCTGTCAATGAAAAAAATGGCATTTGCCTCCAAATGTTTCTATTTCTAAAACCAAAAAGTGCACATACTCATCGCAACTTGTGAAGGACTTTTTCTAGAAATCAGTCCAATCCCCCTTTTAAGATACCAAGGCTAGACATCATCACTACATCCTGTGGCAAAGAGTTCCACAGTCTAATTCATGCTGGGTTAAGAAATATTGGGTGAAATACAGAGTAATTATGGGGAGTCCTTGCTCCGGAGTAAGAACAAGTTATTCTGGATTGCAATATGAATTTCCCATAGGTTTTCACTAGGTAGTGCAGTAACTATGGGTGCACGTAATGTCTCTTACATGCTCCCGTAGTTACTCTGGATTGTGCCCATTATCTTTTTATCTGTATTGTTGCACATTGTGACTGAAAAAACAGATTTGTTTCCTATAGGTGCAATCCTCAAAACACTTTCCTGGGAGTAAAACCCATTGAACACAATAAGGCTTACTTTTGAGTAGACATGGTTAGGCTTGTGCTCTAATCTATGGTTGCCCACTTTATACATAATTTCTATCTGTATGAATATGTGTGCACTTCTGGGCTATGTGTCGTTGCTTGCAGAAATCCTGGAAATTTGAGTCTATTCTCTAATCTATTAAAATTTTATATTTTAACTGGCCCTTGGTAGTGTCCCAGATGTTTGATGTGGCCCTTTGGCTGAAAACTTTTGTGTTTGCCAAAATCTTTGTTGAAAAATGTTTTGTGGGGAAATACAGTCTCATACCTGCAGTTTTTTGTGTCATTGCACAGCGTGGAACAGTTTGCAGCGTAAATTGTCTTGAGAGACGCTACTCTAAAACTACAGGACCTTTTACACTGATGTAGTTACAGTGCCACCTATGAGAAACCTATGGAAATGCATAGAGCAATGCAGAGAAAGTGCCTCTTGTGTCTTCCCGTAGTTACTCTGGATTGTCGGGTCAAGTTGCAATCCTAACCACGCTTTCCTGAGAATAAGTACTATAGGACATAATGGGACTTATTTCTGAGTACTGGTTACGATTGCAGTGTAAGAATGAAGTGAAGGGGAAAACACAAACATATACAACGTAACACCTGACAGCCCTGATATAGGTATATATAAGAGTAGGAAGACAGGTTTTCAGCTTTTAAAAAAATGATTTTGACTAACTGACACGGCTTCCTCGCCCTCGTGGTGGTTCTTTTGTGGAAGGCACAAGAGTTCTTCTTTGTGCAAAAGTATCAAAGGCTGTGTTTGATGTGAATAGGCGTCGCATTGGGAATGGCTGTGAAAAGCAAGATTATATGGCATGGTTTTAATGATATTGTTCTCAGCAGTTGCCCTTGTCTGCTCCTCAGGCGGCAGTCAATATTCAAACAAAAGTTATGAAATTTTGTGGTGATTTGTCACTGCTTGGATGGCGTCAAAACAAGGTACCTGCACTGTGTTGATGTGTTTGTAGAACAGGCAATGTTGGGCCCTACAGAAGTTCTGGTTTCTCACAAGCTGTAATTAATGCCACTTGTGTGCCAATTAGAATTGTCCCGGTATGTGTAAGACATCCAACAGGAACTCGGTGTGGCCACAATATGTAGGGAATCAGTGATGCTCAAAAGCAAACTGATATTGGGCAGAATCCATAGCAGTTATGGGTCCACGCAGTTACGTCACTCTCTAGTGTTATCTTATGGAAAGTCATCTTAACTGCTCCGGAGCATGGGGCGTAATTTCATTTTAGGATATAGGCCATTATCTGGTAAAGGGGTTATGGAGAAGATGAAAATTCCCATCAAGTGTATACTTCTTTTGAATGAAAATGTCTTCTACAAGCCCATAGATCTTTCTATTGGGTCTTTTTTACTGCATGGAGATCCTTCTAGGGATTGAAACTGGAACCTTCTACATGAAAACGAACCAGTCGACCACTAGGTTTCAGCTGTGTCCACAAGAAATGATTATCAGGGATACAAACTGGGCAGGTCTTAATACTATAAATTTGGATTGTAGGGCAAGAATCCCAGACTCCTTTAGGGCATTAAACTCCACATCTCAAATTGCCCCCATTTTTAACACTTCTTTGTCCCCTCCGCTTCCCAAACTAAAGGTGAGTTTTTTCCAGAGGACTTTTGTCAGTGAATATAAGCAAATCCTTTATTGGTTTGGCTGGAACCGCATTACAAACACAAGTGATTTTATGTTTTTTAGTATAAAATAAGGTCCTGAAGGAAAACCAGACTGGGTACCTTTTTAAATGGAAGCCTTATTCACTTGGAGAGTTTGGGTGTGTTTTTGTTAAAGCAGGTCTTCAACATCTTCATTTATTTTTTTTTCTTTTCCTCCGTGCACACACATTGAAAGGCAGGAAAATATTGGAGGACGGACAGACTTGGGTTATTACTCACATTCATTTTTTTTCTCGGCTATATAAACGATGAATCATGTTCTATCGCCAAAACAAGCAAGCATTCTGGAAATAATGGGCTAGTATCACTTACGCCGCAGGTAGCGGCAGACAAGGCTTTTTCTTGTTTTTTTTCAGTGATGCCTCTTAAGATAAATTCCCTACCCTTTTGAATAAAGACTGTTCCCATTGATTTTGTTCCATTTTTAAAGAACATTTCTAGCTGAGTGCCTCCGCTGCTGGTTTGGGTAGTAGAGTGAAAGCGAGGTGCAGAGTACAATTTTTTCAGAGTAATTGTAGAACATTTTCATGACACATTCAGAAACCAATCTGATATCAACTGGAAACAGTATTTTACTTGTTTTGGTTTACACCACTCTTCCTCCAGGAAGCTCGGGGCAATATACAAGGGTCTTCCTCCATTTATTACAATAACCTTTTAAGGGATTCGGATTGACCTAAAATCACCTGATTTTGGATGAAAGGATAAATTCAAGCTTCTTCAGGCATGGCACCTTTCTGACTTTATGCTCAGTCCTATGCATATCTTTTCGGAAGTATGACCCATAGAGTTCCAGGTCTTACTCCTGGAAAAATGTGCATAACATTGGTTCTCAAAGTGGAAGTCAGGTGCCTTCATTTAAGGGTGGGTCACAAAAAACTGGGTGTCGTCATCTTCGAATTTAGCACTGGGTGCCACCATCTTGGAATGGGACACAAGCTGCTTTACTGGGAGTAAGAGCACAATCCTATCCATGCCTACTCAAAAGTAAGCCAATGGGAGCATTGCAGCCTAAGTCTCATTGAAAACAATGGAGTAGACAAAAGAGGAGCTCTGGCACCCCAGTGATGTTACGTCTTGTTTTATATCACTTCCAGCCATGACATCACTTGCAGGTTGATCACATCACTTTTAAGGGGAACTGGAGAGATTGTCATTCTCAGAAGGGGCCCCAGGCTGAAATGTCCAAAAGCCACCAATGGCAGGGTGACCATATGACCAGAAATTTCAGGATTTGTCCGGAATCCAAGAGGAATCCAAGACCTTGTCCTCCTTTTGAGGTTTGGGCATCTGGTCACTCTGAATAAGACCCATTGAACACAGTGGGTCTTACTTTTGAGTAGACACGGTTAGGATTGCACCCTTATTTTAGTAGCTTTTGTGTTGCTTTTTTCAGTGCCTATGCTATACAGCATCACTGGTCCCTGTCCCGAGCAGCTTACTGTCGGTTTTGACCAAAAGGGGAGAAAACAAGGGAAGTGCAAGTGAGGGTCAAATAATAGCAGGAGTTTGAGTGAGAGATGCAAGGGGAGCAGAGCAGACTGGTTGAGAGCACAAACACTGCAGGCATTTTGTTTCATTTGTAACCACCAGCATCTCACAGGTGAAAAAGAGGATGTGCTTGTCACAGAGATGACAGCAAAACCTTCCAAGCCAAGCTCAGAAAAATAATTTCACATTACACTTTCTCAGTTTGGAATAAAAACCAGGTGGAAAAGAATTGCTGGTTCCTTCACTGCTCAACATGGGTTTTCAAGGAAATTAAAAAAAAGCAGACCTCCATCAGTCTTGAAAGACTATGGTATCGTCCTCGGCGCTGCATACGCTGCATGCGAAGCATGAAAGCCTGGGTTGGATTGTTATGAGGTATAGGCTGCCCAAGCAGCAAATCCCCCCTCTCCACGCCACTGAATTAGTCCAATGGAAAGGCAGAGCCGATACGATTGGATCTAGCTGGCGTCGCAGAATTGGGCTAAGGACAGGCGCTCACCCTGTCTTGTAGGGCTGACCCGGGTCTCAAACCCTGGCCTGCTGGTTAACAGGCACAGCATCTTAACCGCTTGCGCCACCCACGGCCCATATATAAAAATTGTTTTCTCACCCTCCATGGGTGGTATATGTATGTTATCCTCAATCTCGAGTCCTCTACCAGAGGCCTGGGAGTTTGAGGGTTCTGCACAGTATCTTAGCTGTTCCTAGCAATGTGCTTTTCTGGACCGAGTGTTTTGATGTCCTTCCTGGAATCTGTTGGAGCCATTCTTCCAGCTTGGATGTCACAGCCCCTAGTGCTCCAATCACTATTGGGATCACATTCACCTTCACTTGCCACATCCTTTCTAATGCTTCCTTCAAACCCTGATACTTTTCCACCTTTTCATGCTCATTTTTCCTGATGTTGCTGTCGTTTGGTATCACTACATCTGTCACCAGGGCTGTCTTCTGGGCCTTATCTACCACCACAATGTCTGGCTGGTTAGCCAGTACTGTCTTATATGTCAGGATATGGAAGTCCCACAGGACCTTAGCAGCTGGGTAGTGTAGTGGTTACGAGCACTGCCTCTGGTGTGGAAAGCCTGAGTGCAGAAGGATTACAGTTCAAATTCCCATACAGCCACTTGGGTTCAACCCTGGTCTAGAAACCTCCTAATCTAGTAAGGGGTCCTTGGGCAAGACCCCCTAATGCCTTAACAGCCTACCTCAAAAATAACAGAGTAAAATGAACAAAGAGAGTCATGCCGGCTCGGCCGTCGCCCAGATTAACAAGGTCCATGTCAGATGCTGAGGGACCAGGACAATCTGATGATAAGTGGGCTTCTGGAACAAACCATTAATGGATGAGAAAAGAGAACCTGGAATTAATGGAATGCTACTACAACAGCAGACCTAATGAAAGGGGATACATGGAACATATGGAAAGACTGTGGGTGGAGAAAAGACCTACATCCACACTAACTAAGAAACAACTAGGCACTCAAAACTATAACATAGTAAAGAGAAAGCTACTGTCAAACCTTGAGATTGAACAACTACACCTAACATCACAGATACAAGGAAAAAGCCCAGAAGAGCAATTGGGCATACAACAACCAGGGGAAACACTGGACATACAGACAACTTCTGAAGCCAGAACATCATCTCCACCCAGCCCTTTACAGAGTTCATCAGTGGATATGAGAAATAAGATCGTGTCCAAACTAGCCACAATTAACACTCGGGTTAGATTACCAAGACTTAGCAAAGAATTACCATCAGACAGTATGCTGAAGGATGCCAATAAGGCCCTTATGACAATCCTCACCACTAACATAACCCAACCAACGAAGTAATATATGCCACAGCCGTTGTAATACCAGAAATGCTTGGCTATTCAATTAAACAGGGAAACAACATCTCTGTTGGTTGCTTTAAAGTTCTGTATGAAGAACTGAACATAAAACAATCTTTCATCAGACCATCTAGCTTCACATTCTATACACTGATACTTCAGAGTTTCAGACACAGAAGAGTCTTACCCAGTATTTTTTTTTTCTGGGGAAAAAGTGCCGGTACTCACCATGAAGACTCCTAAGCATATAATCATAGAATCCTAGAGTTCGAAGTGACACCGTAGGTCATCTAGTCCAACCCCCTGCCTGTAGCAGGAAATGTCTGGGAGTATTCTGGTGGGCAAAAAGGTTCTGGTACTGGTTACCAGTGAATACCCCCAGAAAAAAGCCCAGGCATGCTAGAGATTGAAGTTGGGCCCTTCTGCATCCAATGGGTTACTGCATGATTTTCTATTAAGCAATGTCCTCATCTCGAAATAAAACAAGAAATATTTCTGCTTGTACTGACAGACGCTTCCAGAGTCTGGCAGTTGGTGATGCAAGTTATTCCCATCAGAGAGCGGGTAAGCAGGAGATGGAGATGGCACACATGGCTGGTTGATGGTCAAGATGCTAGTTCTCAGAGGCACACAGGTCCCCATCAATCTGCCAAATGTATTGGATTTCAGACTAAAATCTGAGAGACAATCAAACATCTTTGGTTAACTTCTGTCTACTTAAATGAAAACATTTAAAGATATGTAAACGACAGATACGTGGATATTAAAATATTACAATGAAAGAGACCATATTTACTCAAATCTAATACACCATCAAATATAATGCTCACCCAATACTCGTAATGAAAATTCCACATTTACTCAAAACTAATTATTCATTGAATCTAATGCACACCCTGATTTTGGAGACTAAATTCAGCTGGAAAAGGTGAGCATAGGATTCAAGTGAATACAGTATTTAAATAACAGGAATGTAGAGCTTTCAACGGTGTTTGTTCTAGAATTATTCTGTTGGAATGATTGCTTTCCTTTTCGGGGGGAACTGCAATACAGGTGTAGTTAAATCCTGAAACTTTCTAGCTCCTTCATCTGAATCTAGTTGCTTGGTTTCTTTTGGCAAAAGAAATAGGAAAAAAGCAGCAAGCAGTAGACCTTGGGGTTCTAGTTTTCTAGTTGTTGATACTGGTTGCCTCTTTGTTTGACTCATGTAATCCTTGCAGAGAGGAATCGAAGGGCAGATATCAACTGCAAACACAAATTAGTTTTATGTTGCATTAATTGTCTGGGCTTCCTCCAAGGGAATTGTCACTTTGTGGAACATGACAGATCTTATTAGATAGCCTCCTGAAGCAATTCTCTGGGTACTCCTTGTCAGCCATAGAAATAGTGTACTCAAATATGCCAGCCACTCCATCAACTCTTTCTGATGATGATGTCTCATTAAAATGAATAAATATCAAGATTACCTAAAGTTGGGCCCATTTTTTCCCTATGTGGTGACCCACTTTAAGCAGTTGGGGAAATACACCATTAGTGCCCTCCTCAACCTACAGCAACTCTTTGGTCCTATTTGAAGAAGCTTCATCTTGTGTCTTACTAAAAGCTGCCTTATATTGAATTGAACAACATTAGCATAATGTTGTGTTAGTTTTATTGTTCATGTAGCATGTGTTACTTTATTGTTGCTCTCACAAAATGTTTTCTGCTGTGGACACATTAGTATGGCCAAGTGTTCTTGTTTGGTTCAGGTCCAGACCCTTCAACCCTGCAGAAAGCAAAAATTCAAGAACATTCTTAATTTCTTTTCTTCTAAAAATGTGACTCATGATTATTTAATGAATTTTTACCCCACCTTTCTCCCTGGAGGGGGACTCAATGTGGCTAACAAGAAAATGATAAATAAAAACAACTACATGTTTACAAAAACAAAAAAGATATTGTTACTAGATATTGTTGCAGGTTGACTGAACAATCAGAAAGCCATTGTTTTACTGTATATGGACAAGCTTATCTCTTGCAAAAAAATGATAAAATGTTGAATTTTTTATATTGAGGTGGTGTGAATAGGGCTGTGGGTGGCGCAAGTGGTTAAGACACTCTGCCTATTAACAAAAGGCCAGGGTTTGAGTCTCGGGTCCCCACAAGACAGGGTGAGCTCCTGTCCTTAGCCCAGCTCTGCAACGCAGCAGGAACCAATTGTATCGGCTCTGCCATTCCATTAGACTATTTCAGTAGTGTGGAGAGGGGGGATTTGCTGCTTGGGTAACAGACTATCCTCCATATTAATCTACCCAGGCCTTTGTGTTTCACCTACAGCGTTGAGCACAATACCATAGTCTTTCAAGGCTGATGGATGCCAATACTACTACAATACAACTCAGTGGTGTGAATTGATTAAAGGCTGTTAGATACAGAGCAGGGAACCTTGGATTCAAATCCCCAGGTCAACTGTGATGTAGTATCAATCGCCACCTATCAGCGTAAGCTAACTCAGTGGGTTGCTGCAAAGATAAGTGGAGGTCAGAGTTGTGCAAGCCATCCTTGGAGGAACGGTGGAGGAGGAACAAATGAAATTAGTAGAAGCCCTGCCTTTGGTTAGGAGCGAACATTGTAGTTACCCCCAGTAACCTTGCACTGTTTGGTGGGCACCATCTCGCCATTTGTCTCAGATAAAAAAATGCTTCGGGCTGGCCCTGGGAAGATGCTTGGCTCAGCACTCATTGTCTTCCTGCTGTGTCTTGGAGCCTGTTCCATGCCATACGGCATATTAAGCACAATAAAGATGTTCACTTGGCAAAACAGGCAAGTCTAAGAGCATCAAAAGATCCATACAGCTCTCTATCAGTTAATCAATCAATTAATAAAATAGCTTTGCCTTCCAGGAAATGGAAATTTGGGACTGCTGATAACTATTTTTTATCATCTTGATGTGAACATTCAAAATTGAAATGTGTTTCGAACATGTGGTAATGTCACATTTGTAGCGAATAGACTTTTTCTCTTCTCCCTCCCAAAAATAAACAAGGGCACAAAACAACCAAAATGGAATTAAACAGGATCACAACTTTATTGACTCTACAGTTGATCTACAGTCAATTCTAAGCCCATCTGACCCTCAGAGTTGTAGGACCTATCCTACAACAGTAAGACAGGCAGGGGAAATCCATCTCCATCAAAAGGAAAGTGCCAATTGCGGAGTCACAACCGCATGACCCTGGCAACTCCTGTTAAAGAACTAACTTAATCAGGTTTGATCAACTAGCAGTGGAGTGCACTGTGCACCTGCTGGGCTGTATGCTCAAAGCTCAGGTGTGGTTGGACATCTGGTCTGGGTGACCTTGTCCTGTTTCTGGGACTGCGTTGGGAAAGAAATTCACCTGTCTCCTCCCAAGCTGGGAGGTTCTGAAGGCTCTCAGGTAGGATTGCCATATGTCCGAGAAAACAGGAACAATCTCGATTTTGGGAGATTGTGTTCATACACTGGCAAATGCTATAAAGGTTTCTGTCCTGATTTTGTGGAAGAGAATTCTGGCAACCCTACTCTCAGGTGTATACTCCCTAGCTGGGCATATGCATATCACCTGCTGCAGTCTGCTCATCATCATAGGCCCTTCCCCTTTTGACCACTATGCTTGACCACTATGCCTTGCTCTCCAAAGGGTGGGCCTCAGTAACTCTTCCCTCCCAGAATCATTGGGGCCAGCATGCTTGATGCTGCGGATCCCCAGGGACTTCCACCCCTCCTTCCAACTGAGCTGTACCTTTCAAGGTGATTATATGACTGTCCCCTACAGAGGATCCAACCTGACCCATCAACTTGAGAGAGACTGGATGGACTCTGGGGCAGGTGATGATCATCCCTCAATTCCCTGTGGGTGGCCATTGGGCATGCTCCCAATGTTGAGGCTCCCAGCAACAGACCAAGAACTCCCAGAGCCTTCCAGCAGGCACTGTGGCTCAGCTCCTATGCTGTCTTACATGTTGGCAAGGCTCCCTTGTTGGCTCAGCTCCTATGCTGTCTTACAATTTGGCAAGGCTCCTTTACCAACTGCTGTGTGGGGTCTCTTGGCTTTGGCTCTGGGACTCATAGATGCAGACATATCATTGTCAATGCATTGTCAGATCCCCCTTGGATGGTGAGAAGGGTACTGATGGAGGATGGCCCAAACATTAATCATTCACACACCCCTTGGATAATCATTTGTTAGGCCAGCGGAAATCCTGGCACAAGTCCTGTGCTCGTCTGGGGTGTCACAAAAGTACTGTAAGGCAGTTCTGCACCACTCCTATGGGATTAGGCCTGTGCACAGACATGCTCTGGCCTCTTCCACACCACCACAAGAATGGGGAGATAAGTGAGTTGTGTTGGCCTCAATTGGTTAAGACTGTGCCTTCATTTATCTAATACTTTCCTTTACCCAAGCTACACCAAAAATTCCTACTCAGTCCCAAACACTGAATCCATCCCATTAAATCCACACTATTAATTTACACTATTAATAGTGGGATAATTTCATCAACATCTCTAGATCTGAATTTAGCATGGATGAAGTTTTTCACACAGAGGAGTTTCCATGATGAACTTCCCAGTTCTGAATTCTTCTTTCCGTTTATTGCTGTGTACGCAATTGTTTTTTTTTTTAAATTTAACCAAACTTCATGTTTTCGGTGTCTGCACTATCTATTATTATATCCTTCATTTTGTTTGCTTGCTTGCACTGAGTTCCATCAACCATGTTTTATTTCATTATCTGTTAGAAGATAGTTATCTCTTCCCTGCTTTCCACAGCTGCATCATGTGCACAACCTGTGAGTTTGTTTCGTTCTTTGTCTACTGAAAGAATAAGCTCTGTAAGATCTGAAGGCCATTAGAGATAGATCTAAAATCCGTAAATATTATAAGCTTTCCGTAAGGGAAAGCCCATGCTGAACATAATTACAGTGGTCTACACAATAACAATTACGGCACAGTTGAAGTGTGGAAATTCATATATTCAGGGAGCCGCCTTGATAGTGAAACCAATCATCCTACAGTAATTTCCATCAAACGAACAGAATTGGTTCTTAATATGAAACAGAATTATTACCCAGAACTGTTTTGTTAGCCTCAAGGATTTCAGATGTCCAGGCCAAGCCCGAGATGATTACTCTATAATTATTAACTGAAAACATTTTGTTCTTGCCTGCTGTTTTTCGCATTATAAACCTGAGGTAACAGCTCCCAAAGTAGACGCTGTATTTCAAGTTTGTTTAACCCAGTTTCAGCATATATAGTTGTGAATCGCGGAGTGACTCGATGCACTTTGGAAGTCTCATTTTGATTTCATTGTGTGTGAACAATAAGGGCGCAATCCAGAGTAACTACGGGGAGTCCTTGCTCCGGTGTAAGAACAATTTGCAATATGCAATATTGCAATTTGAAATATGCAATATGCAACAATTTGCAATATGAATTTAGTTACTCTGGATTGTAGGGTTAGCCTCTTTCAGAAAGTTTCCCATACACTGTGTCTATAATTCATACAGCAAAACTGCAAGGAAGCCAATATTATTATCTCTCCCTCAAAGGAGGGTGTAGGATGAGGCTAATAGTTGGAGTAACTTGCCTCAATACACCTGTTACATTTGTGACAGAGGCTTGTTACCTCCTCCATCTCATGCAGCCCAGTTGTTGGCCATAAGGTCACCCTGGAAAGGGTGCAATCCTAATGAATTTAGGCCAACACAACTCACCTGTCTCTCCATTCTCTGGAAGTGTAGGGAGGCTGGCACATTCATGGGGACTAGCCTAACCTCCCAGAAATGGCACAGAGGGTGGAGCTGCTATACCCTGCCCAGGAATGGGGTTAGGATCCAGCATAACTGCAAGATCCTGGCCCCACCTGCCCACTCCCAGGAACACCCTCCACCACCCTTCCCCCTGTCCCAGAACACCTGCCCTCCTATACCCCCTACCCATCCATACCAGCTGAGCTGAAGCAGCTGAGCTTGAGCTGAGCTTGAGCAGAGCAGCTGAGCAGAGGTCAAGCAGCTGACCTTGTACCAGCTGAGCTCACCTGCTGCTCCCGCCATGAATGCTAGATCTGGCCTAACTCTGGCCCAGTGCGCTTTCATCCACTGGCACGGCTTTCTCCCACAAAGGTGCAAATTGTTTTATGCCACATTTGTGACCCTCCCTGGACTTGCACCACCCCAGGGTGCAGTTAAGATTGGGCCTTAAGTTATTTAGAATCAATGACTTCATGGAAGTTAGGGTTAGCGGGTGTAATCCTGGTCCCCCTTTTACAAATGTGTACATTTTGAAAGTATGCAAAGGGTTCCCATGTGAGCTGAATAGTTAGTAGCCAGAATGGTCTGGCTGCCCCAAAACTCAGAATAAATGTTTGTCAGTCCCTCATATTATCAACAGTATCCAGCCTTCCCCCCACCGCACACACTTTAATTATGAATAATTGGTTAAGTAGCATTTCTGATCTTTATCAGAGCTCAGCTTTCAATTTTTCACTGCAATAGTATACTTGATCAATACTCCATAGCTTTGTGGATGAAACTGGATTTCAATTTGTTTTTTTTTTTTTAATACCCAATAATTTCAATGGTTTCACAAATCAGGTAGTGGTGATTTTTAGTTTTGGGTAATTAATAGAGATTGATCTCTCCTTTTTTTTCCTCACAGTGGTATTTGATGATTGTCGAGGAAATCACAAATTAAACTTTGAAACGTCAAATCCAGACTTCAAAGTGGAAGCCAACGGGGCGTTGGTTGCACTTAGAAACTTATCAGAAACTGGCAGAACCCTGTTTATCCATGCCCGGTCAGCTCAGACTGAAGATACAGCAAAGGTATTGATTGCAGTTGGAAAAGAAAACCATGGACTTTTAAAGGTAAGATGGAAACAAATGTTGATCAAATATTTCCAAAGAGGATGCAAATCCTTTGGGTCCTGCAGCTAGATGAGATGTTACCTTGTATTTTGCCATTTCCACATAGAAAATAATGTTGTCATGTGCATCGGGCCTCTCAAAACATCTGAGAAAGATGCTTTGTTGTTGTTTTCTTTAAGCAGCTATTGTTGTCCAGGGCTTGGCCTAAAGAGAATCTGGAACAGTGTTCAGTTTGGATTACATCCAAGTACCTAGTGATGAAAAATTTATATTCTGAACTAGATATGATTAGTTTTGGCAACACTGATGTTCCACACCACCTATTTGGTATTCTTGGTGTATATTCAAGTAAGCGTTCCTGCTGAATTCAGCAACGCTTTCCCAGAGTAAGTTGTTTGGACATTTTTTTCTCCCAGACTTGAGTTCTACCTAGGGATGTTGAAAGCATTTTGCCAGGAAAGTTTAACATACCCTACAATCCAGAGTAACTACAGGAGCACGCAAGAGACATTATGTGCACCCATAGTTACTGCACCGCCTAGTGAAAACCTATGGGAAATTCATATTACAATCCAGAGCAAATGTTTCTTACACCGGAGCAAGGACTCCCCATAGTTATTCTGGATTGTGCTAATACTCAGCTGCCCTGCTCAGATACCTGTGAGCAGAATCAATGTAGTTAATGTTTGCTAACCGCCTTCAGTCAGCCTCGCTGAGAAAAGGCGGGATAGAAATTCTGAGGATAGATAAACAAATTAATAAACAAATTAATAAACAAATAAAGTTATTTTGTTTGTTTATTAATTTGTTTATTAATTTGTTTATCTATCCTCAGAATTTCTATCCCGCCTTTTCTCAGCGAGGCTGACTGAAGGCGGCTAGCAAACATTAACTACAATTTATATAAAAACATTTAACACATCTAAAAACATTTAAAAATTTAAAACAACCCAGCGCCCTAAAAATTATCATAAAAACATTTGTTAAAATCATGGCTAAAAACTGCTAAAAAAACACAAACACCCCAACTGCCCTATTAACTAAAAAGCTTTTGCCTATAAGAATGTTTTTAGGCCCCACAGAAAACTGTACAAAGAGGGAGCAGTTCTTAGGTCCAAGGGAAGGAAGTTCCAGTGTTGGGGTGCAACCACTGAGAAGGCCCTGCTCCTTGCCGCCACACCTTTCACTTCTGTTGGTGGCGGCATGGTCTGCAGCGCCTCCCAGATGACCTCATGTGATGGGTTGGATTGTATGGATGCAGGCGGTCCCTCAGATACCCTGAACTGGAGCCGTAGAGGGCTTTAAAGGTCAAGACCATCACTTTGAATTCAGCCAGGAAGCAAATGGGCAGCCAGTGTAGCCACTGAAGGAGTGGCGCAACTGAGTCAAACCAACGAGCCCCATCCACCACATGAACCGCTGCATTCTGCACCTGTTGGAGTTAAGCATCAATGTGTCTGTAGACATTTGAACCTTTGTGAGTGAATCAACAGCTTTTAATTCAACCTCAGCACATTACTGCCTGCAGAAGCTGGATCTTTTCAGAGATCATGGCAGTGGCATATAATGTGTGTGAAATATATCTATTTAAAATCAAGCCCTTAAATGCGAATGCATCGCATGGTCTGTACATTGGATGCTTCGTTTCTTTCTTTCTTTCTTTCCTGCAAAACTTCTTCCGTTGTTGCTGTTTCAATATAATTTCACTTCTTTGTATAGAAAGGATGGAGCTGCTTTTGCAAACTGATTGAAATGTTGACTTCACATGCAACCAGAGAAGAAAAGGATAAGTGAGATAGCCTTCATTTCTGTACCACGGCATTTAGCAAAGTGGCACTCGTGACAGTGACTTACAAGACAATTAAAGCTTGGTACCTTTACAGACCTATAATTTAGAATGACAAAGAAGCCATAATGAGGAGGTTATAAAGGATGAACAAGCCATTGTTTTGCGCCACAATTTAGCTTCTCCGGCAAGAAGCAGTTTCTTTACATTTCCAGCAGGCAAAGTACTTGGATTCAAACCTTCCATTTAAGAGAATATTTTCGTTATAAAAGGGACACTGAGCAAACATTTCTCTTTCTGATGGTTTCTGATGCAGCCTTTGATCTGTAGAGTGGCTGTGTGAATTGTCTTGGCTTATAGTGTGTGTTTTATTTTTAGGTGTGAATTGATTTTGGCCCATACAGGCACAAACACTACACCTGTTCATCAAGGTGAAAATATAATTTCTGTTTCCTCAGTATACCATTTGTTCTCATGATGTCCTCGGAGGTACCACCAAAGTAATGGGGAATGATGTAATCAACAGTTATTTCCAGGCTCCAAGAGCACAATAGGAGCTTCTACAAGCAAGAAGAGGCTAGGGTAGGGTTGCCATAATTCCCTTCCACAAAACCAGGACAGTATCCCCTGTACCATTTGCCAGTATATGAGTGCAATACCCCCAGATTGGGACAGTCCTGGTTTCGGGGGACATATGGCAACTGTAAGCTAGGGGCTGTGGGTGGTGCAAGCGGTTAAGATGCTGTGCCTGTTAACCAGCAGGCCAGGGTTCTAGACCCGGGTTGGTCCCACAAGATAGGGTGAGCTCCTGTCCTTAGCCCAGCTCTGCGACACCAGCTGGATCCAATTGTACTGGCTCTGCCTTTCCAATGGACTAATTCAGTGGTGTGGAGAGGGGAGAATTTGCTGCTTGGGTAACAGCCTATCCTCCATAACAATCCAACCCAGGCTTTTGTGCTTCGCATGCAGCATATGCAGCGCCGAGCATGATACCATAGTCTTTCAAGACTGATGGAGGTGTGCTTTTTTTTAAGCTAGGGGTAGAAGGAAAGTTTTTTCTTGCCCTTGAAAACCTCACACTAGATTTCTGCCCATTGGGTTTAGCTTCCTATTGCCTTTGGAAGCTCCCATTGTAATTTCATCTCCAGGAAATGGGTGCTATGCAGACCACCGAACACCTCCTAGCATACCTCTGCTGGTACATGTACCATTGCACGAGAACCACTGTTCCATAATTGCCTTCCCCTAAGACTCTTGGGATGTTACCTTGCAACAATTACATTATCCTTTTGGACTATTCTTACTTTGGATTCTGCCTATGGTTGTTTGATCTTGAAAATTTTTCCAAAGCGCACAATGCAGTATAATACGGTAGACTTTGGTCCATGACTGGGCTGATACACCATTACAATAGTCATTCTTACAGTTGGCATGTCTCTGGAATGTGCCCATGTTCTCATCTATTTAGGATGCAAAGCACAACTCATTGGTCTTCCCATTCCTGTGGGGATGTAGGAAGGCAAGCACATGTCTTTGCCCCGGTCCAACCCTCCCCCAGGAGTGGTGCAGAAGTGTCTTTGTGACACTCCCAAGCCGGACTTGTGCTAGTGCTTATGCCAGCCTAACTGAGGATTAGGAACGCAGCCTAGCAGCACAATCCAGAGCAACTAATCTGTCCACATAAGAACCCTTGGGTTGCCCTTTCTATCATTAGGGTGGAGCAACTGCAAGATGCTCCAGCCCAGTTACTCTGGAAGAGGCTTAGGGCAGAGCAAGGCATCATAGGCTGCCCTAAGAGAGGTGGACCTGCTCTGCCCTAACTGGGGCAGCCTAAGCAGCTCAGGAGAGGCAAGTTGAGGGCATGTTTAGCATTGCCTAGGGCAGAGCAGTTACTCTGTACCAAAGCCTGTTTCAAGGCAGAAATGCCCTCTTCCAGTTCCTCAGAGATATACCACCTCAGGAGCAGGTATAGTAATGAGTAGACCCATAGGGGTCCATGATAAGGCCTGAGTAAGAATGGCAGTGTTGACCAAAAATCTGAGTTCTTGGCCAGCCTAGCTGCAACCCCTGCCTCTCAACCTCAGGATATGGAACAAACTACGGCTGCCCACAAACGTCAGGATACAGCAGGCCACTCCAAGAAGCCCCTTGTATTCACTGTAGAATGTACTGGCATCTCACCAGGGACTCCTTATAAGGCAGGCACCCAGTTGCATCATCAGACTGGTGCGGCTGGTGTGGGCCGCATTGGATGATGCACTCAGTATGGGGTGATGCGCCCGAGGAGTTTGACTATCCTTTGGCAGTCCCCAGGCGTCAGCACATCCAAGGCGGAGCAGCAGCCAGAAGCTGCCACTTATCCGCGGAGCTGGCCCGAACGGGCAGCTGAGGTGCACTGTGCAAAAACACACTGAGCATGCCAAACAGCTTTAGAGGAGGCTTCCTTAGAGAGGAGGAAGTCTGCGCCTCTGCACAGCCATTCGGCCTCACTCAGGAGGTGGAGTGGCAGCAGAATGGCTTCAGAAAGAGTACTGCAGAGGCACCAATTCTGACGCCTGCAGTCTCCTCTGAAGCTGAAAGACTTCAGAAAAGTACTGCACAGGTCAGAGATGGTGCGTGCGCAGTACTCTTTCTGAAGCCAACTGGCTTCAGAAAGAGTACTGCCCAGGTGCCAACTTTGGCGACTGCGCAGTCCTGGTGGGGGGGTGCACGCATCCCCGGGGTGACGCATAGACTTCCGCATTGGGTGATGCGCAGAGTCGTGTCACCACTGTTGGCACCACAGCTGTTCCTTGTTCAGTGTGATCTGAGGGGTGTCTCCTCAGGAGCAAGTCCTCCCCGTGTGTCATTAGCATGCTCTGGAGCAGTTAGGGCAGCCCAGGCTTCTTGACTCTCTGGATGCAGCATAACTTTCTGCTCTGGATACAGAATAGTTAGGAGAGAGCAGTTAGGGCAGAGCAGGCTGAACTTGCTCTGGATTGTGCCCTAAATCACCTTGTTAATCAATGTATAGTAAAATATAAGGAGTGATGATACTATAAGGGCAAAATACAGGGAGTCCTTGCTCTGGTGGAAGAACAACTTACTCTGGATTCCAATATGAATTTCCCATAAGTTTTTACTATGAGGTGCAGTAACTAAGGGTGCCCATAATGGCTGCAACCCAAACACACTTTCCTGGAAGTAAGATCCATTGAACACAATGGGGCTTACTTTTGAGTAGACATGGTTAGGCTTGCACCCTTAGTCTCTTAAGTGCTCCCGTAGTTACTCTGGATTTGGGGGTAACTGTAATTTGTGTTGTGAGTTATATCATCCATGCAGGGAGCAACCAATGACCAGGCAAAATCAGAGTGTGAATGTGTCAACGACAAACATCGTGTTTTACTGTGCTGTGTTTTGGAGCTATCAATTTACAGATAAATTGTAAATTGGTAGCACCAATTTATATACAAAAGAAATCCAACCTCCTTTCCCTGGCATTTCAAGGGAAAGATAGCAGTGGTGGGAAAAATATATTCCTGAGATCCTGGAAAGTGATAGCCTCTTATTGCAAATTGACAATATTGTTCAGGGATGGGCTGTGGGTGGCACACGCAGTTAAGACGCTGTGCCTGTTAACCAGCAGGCCAGGGTTCGAGACCCAGGTTGGCTCCACAAGACAGGGTGAGCTCCTGTCCTTATTAATTAGTGTCCACGCCACTAATTCAGTGGCGTGGAGAGGGGGGGATTTGCTGCTTGGGTAACAGCCTATCCTCCATAACAATCAACCCAGGCTTTCATGCTTCACATGCAGCGTATGTAGCGCCAAGCACGATACCGTAGTCTTTCAAGACTGACGGAGTGCAGGAATAAATATACTTTTTGGCCTAAAGAAATAACAAAATTATTATTATTTTAATATTCTGTAAAATTACTTTCAGGCTATGTGCATAACAGGTATTTGAAAGATAAATGAATTTCAAATTTTTCAACTTGGGTCTCATCCCTAAGATGTATCAGTATGCAAGTATTGCAAAATATAGGGGGAAAATCCCTCCAACTTTGTGTTGTCTATTTCTGTCCCTCCAAGTTTTTCCTGTCCCATGATTTGATGCTAAGCTCAGCCACTATTCTAAATGCCTGAACGTGCCTGTCTGCAAACATCACTCAGTTTCCATATGTGGATAAGATGGATCTTAGCTAAGAATAGCTCAACGAGAAACCTTAGCTTGTTAGTCTAATTCAGTAAGGTTAAGAATAAGCATACGCTGGTACGTGGCTCAGCTCTCAATATGCAGACTTAGCAGAATAATGAGCATTTGAGAGCATTTCACTGACTGAGCCTCCTCCTCTGATTTGGAAGGCTTGTACGGTAGTCTGCATCTGTGAAAATCCTGTTGTTAATAGCTCTGTTACCCAAAAACACAGCACACTTGGAATGGACTCTGATATTTTTATCGGTAAACTGAAGAACCATTTGCTTTGGAGAATGACACGTCCAGGCATAATGACATGTTTTATTGCTGAACAGGTTTGACCGTATCGGTGGCCTGGATGGATCGTGTCACATAACGATACTTCTGAATTTCCCCCAAATGCCTTCCCATATTCTGTAGGTTCAGATGTTTAATTGGATAACAGGTGGAGAAGTCCTTGCGGGGTAACAGCAGTGACAAAGCATTTGCATTATAGGCAGGAATTCTTATGTCCACTCAGGATTTCCTGCTCTGGAGTAATCCTGGTTCTAGGATTGATTAAACTCAGGCCAATTAGAGCAAGATCCATGTCTAGATACCAATTCAATTGCAAGATTTTACAGATCTACTCAATTTTTGCATACAGGTATCAGTCCCTTTGTATCTCTCTGTACCAGTGAACTGTACTATTGAACAGTTCCCTGTACCAATGAAGTGTACCAAAGCACTGTACACATGCACTTTCATGCACTGATAAAACGATGTAGAACAAGCTATATGAAGTTATGTGTTCTGTCTGTCTGTCTGTCTGTCTGTCTACAGTATTTATGTACTGCTTTTCAACTAAAAAGTTTACAAAGTAGTTTACAAAGAAAAATTAATGGCTAATGGGTCCTTGTTCCATAAGGGCTCACAATCTAAAAAAGCTGCAAAATAACACCAGCAGAAGCAACAATAATAGCCATTGCTGGTTTGAGGAGGGCCAGTTTGTGTTGGATAGAGCCTTGGTTTTCACATCAGTGCATTGACACCCAAGATGATGACTCCAAGATTTACTTTTGGGCTATCCCAAGAAGGGAGGTGAATTTGGATCAAGTACAAGCTTAGCAGCTGACATAATCAGAAGCTAGCCTAATGCCTAGGTAGGTCAATGACTTGGCATTACAGCAGCGTTTCTCAAAGTGGGGGTCGGGACCCCTTTGTGTCGCCTAAAGACCCCTGCAGGTCTTGCCGGACCTCTGGCTGTAGCTGCGCGCACTGGGGCTGACTGACAGGGCCCAATCCTATGCATGCCTACTCTGAAATAAATGTGGATAGGATTTCAGCCTCAGAGCCTAATCCTATGCATGCATACTCTGAAATAAATCCCATTGTGTTCAATGTTTGCATAGAACACACATTTTATTTGTAACAATGAAAATACATCCTGCATATCGGATATTTACATTACGATTCATAACAGTAGCAAAATTATAGTTATAAAGTGGCAACGAAAATAATTTTATGGTTGGGGGTCCCCACAACATGAGGAACTTATAAAGGGGTCACGACATTAGGAAGATTGAGAACCACTGAATTACAGGCATCAGGAAATAGGGGCTCAAGTTTCTGGTAAACTGATATAGTTGGAGCATGTTGTCAGCCATGAAGATAAAGTGATTATGAGGAAAAGGCTGGATCCTCGTGGCCCAGCAGGACCACCATTTATTTTTGCTACCATCTGTTAGTCCTGTTTGTGGTTATAGGAACAAATTAAAAAGCTGGATGTAGTTATGCTTTTTGCATCAGTGAGACGATTTCCAAACAGATTCTGCTCACTCCACCTTTCCTGATGGAGAGAAATACACAATGCAGAAAGAACATGGTTTTATTACTGTGCTCTCTTGAGTTACTTACACAACATTCCTCAAA
Organism: Cryptoblepharus egeriae; assembly: GCA_030015325.1. Lineage (NCBI taxonomy): Eukaryota > Metazoa > Chordata > Lepidosauria > Squamata > Scincidae > Cryptoblepharus > Cryptoblepharus egeriae. The sequence goes on along the minus strand of JAREYC010000010.1, from coordinate 27,172,051 downwards.
ATCCATTTTTGGCCTGATAGGCATAAAGGCAAATTTCTCACAGCTGAGTTTCAGATTTGAATTCTCTTGCTGAATTTATGCCTGTTTTCTTTGCCTGGGGTTGCAAAACTCAGGGAGTTGTCTAGCATTCAATAGACCATAACCTCTGGGATGGTGGGCCACATTTTGGTGGGGTGGCCTGCTTAGAGATGACCACCCAAGAGCTTCTGAGCCCTGGAGGCTCAGATCCCCCACGCACAGATTTTTTTTAAAGTTTAAATGGATGACTAGCAAAGCCTTTCAGGCATCCAGTGGAGGGGTGGGGGAACCAGAAGGATGTGGCTCATGGCAAAAGGTTTCATACTACAGTATTTGTTAATCCTGATTACAAATCAAGTAAAATCATAGAATTGGAAGGGACCCAATGGGACTAGTGGATTATCTGGTCCAGTGGATCATCTAGAATGATAGAATTGGAAGGGACTAGTGGATCATCTTGTCCAGCGTTTCTCAACGTGGGGTTCGGGACCCCTTTGGGTGTCACCTGACCCTTTCAAGGGGGTCGCCTGAAGACCCCTGGTGTAGGGGGCCAGGTGGAAAGACCTGGCAGAAAGGATGGAGCCAGTGCAGCTGGAAGAAGCTGCTGAGAAGTGGTTCAGAAGGAGCTAGTATAAGGCCAATGTGGAGCCTTGGGGGTGGGAGGCGAGAGGCGCCCGGCATACTCACCACAGACGGCAGCCTCCGCCCATGCAGATCCTCAGTGTGCCTGCGCAGGCTGAGTTTGTTAAGCACGTCGAGCGTTGAGCGTGCTGAGGTGTGAGCGTGGCACCAGAGCTTTGGTGGGCTGTCTGGTGGGCGCCCCGCTTGCAGACCCACCGTTGTGCCTTGCTCGTTGTGGTCTACTTGGAAGTAAGCCCCCTCATTGTTGTTATTGTTATTCATGATAGTTGAATGGGGCTTACTCCCATGAAAGTGTGGCTGGGTCTGTTGCCTGAGATCCCAATTCTATGCATGTCTATTCAGATGTCAGTCCCATGATAGTGAATGGAGCTTACTCCCAGGAAAGTGTGGCTGGGTCTGCTGCCTGAGATCCCAATCCTATGGAGGTCTCCTCAGAATTCATTCCCATTGAGTTCAGTGGGGTTTACTCCCAGGAAAGTGTGCATAGCACTGCAGCAGTAGAGCCCAATCCTATGCATGTCTACTCAGGAGTCATTCCCATTGAGTTCAGTGGGGTTTACTCCCAGGAAAGAGTGATTAGCACTGCTATAGTAGAGCCCAATCCTATGCATGTCTACTCAGATGCCATTCCCATTAAGTTCAGTGGGGCCTTTACTCCAATGTAAATGTGGATAGGATTGCAGCCTCAGGGCCCAATCCTTTGCATGCCTACTTAGAAGTAAGTCCCATTGTGCTCAATGTATGCATAGAATTGCAGCCTTACAAGGTATTTTGCATCTTTTTTTATTTGTAATTAGAAATAAATATTTCACAATATATAATTAAATATTGTTTCGTGATTAATCACTATGCTTTAATTATGTTCAATTTGTAACAATGAAAATACATCCTGCATATCGGATATTTACGTTACGATTATTAACAGTAGCAAAATTACAGTTATGAAGTAGCAACGAAAAAAATTTTATGGTTGGGGGTCCCCACAACATGAGGAAATGTATTAAAGGGTGATGGCATTAGGAAGGTTGAGAACCACTGATCTTGTCCAACCCCCTGCCTGTAGCAGGAAATCCTCATCTTGTGGGGACACGGGTCTCGAACCCTGGCCTGCTGGTAAACAGACACAGTGTCTTAACCACTCGCACCACCAGAGGAAGTATAGTGAAGTTTGGAGCAGAATAATGAAAATTGCCCAATGTGGATGCCACTGGATGACCAGCAAATAATGCTGCAGGGTCAGAGACAGCAGGATTCACAGAATGCCTTTGCCAGTTTATTTCAGGCAAGGGAGAAATATAAATTAGGCTAAAATCCTAACCTACAGTTAGGCCGGCCTAAGCCGTGGCATAAGTCCTGCACTGACCTAAGGATGTCACAAAACTGTAAAACTCTTGTGCGCTACTCCTATGGAAGGGTTAGGCCAGTGCACAAAATGCACTTGTTTCTGGATCTATATCCCCACGGGAATGGGAAGACTGATGAGATGTGCTGGCCTAAGATTGGACCCTATGTGGTTCACTGTTTCAGTGCATGTGGCTTGGGAGAACTGATGTGCATGCATGCATATGCACAGTGATTTAAGGCAGTGTCACAGGAATCGCTGGCATTCTCTTGTCCCCCTGCAGCCATATCCAGTTTGCATCACACTTGAAACATTGTTTGCCATCACATCAATGTCTGAGAGGTGTCTGTTCCTTTTTCCCTAACTATTCAGCTCGGCTCTGTAAATGAGAATGAAGAAGTAGTTGGCAATTTTGAGGAAAAGGATGGGGCGGGAAGGAGTAACTCCCACTAAAAGCATGAATAATTCACTTTGGAACAATAAACCATTAGATGTACTCAGCTTTCCTCGTGGGCCATCAACATTTGGATTTCCTGAACACTGGGGAGAACAGCCGTCCTCAGAGAGAGTGTTCCTCATAAGCATGAAGAAACAAGAGTTGCCTGAAATATGTTTGAATGGCATCTCGAGTATGAAATGGAACCACTTAGAAAAAAATGCAAATAATTACTTTAAGAGCCTGAATCATTAACTCAGTAAATGGGTAAATTTCAGGTTTACATTTCCAAATAACAGATGATTTTCTTTACTCGGTAACAGAGTTTCAGGCTTTTCTCTTGTGTTTTCTTCTCTGTCAATATTTGGCTCCCCAATCCTAAAATGGGCATCTCCACCTGGGCATTGTTGAAGTATCTTACAGTGCAGAGTATCTTACTCAGAATGAAGACCCAATGAGTTTTATGGGACTCACTCCCATGTAAGGAACACTAGCTAAGTGTTCCACTAAGCTCCACTGGGCCCAGCACCAGACAGACACCATGAGGAGAAACATATGTGCTCCAAGAAGAGAAAAGTATGTGCTCCACATTACAGATTTTTGGGGCAGGGTGACCAGATGCCCAAACCTCAAAAGGAGGATAAGGTCTTGGATTTCTCTCAGTCTGGCCAATCTGAGCATGAGTAAATCTGCAATATTGGGCACTTTCACTTTCCCATAGTGCTTAATGCATATTTTTTTTTATTTTTAGTGTTTTGGCCATACCTTTTGATAGGAAGGAGATAGATATTTTAAATCCTATTTTTGCATTGGATTCTGCTCTTCATTATGAATCCAACAACATATGACACGATGGGGTAACGCACACCATTGCAAAGTTCCAAAATGAAGCCACAAGGAAGGACAATGAAGCCCTTTTGGAAGACACACCGACGTGAGGCTAAAAAGGAGGACAAATCCGGAAATTCCATGTCATATGGTCACCCTGTTTTGGGGTAGGGTGTGGGATCATTCTGCAGCAGGAGAAGGTGGGCAGAGGAACTAGTCAACATGTCTAATTAGGAACTAATTAATTAAGAAATGACATTTTAAGCTAATAACACACAACAGGAAGCTTCTCAGAAATGCACCAGCAAAACAGTGATAAGTCCCATTGGAAGGTCTGGGGCTTTCCTGAAAGTAGGAAGATTTGGTGGTGTTGAAAAACTTATGAGAGCAACTCAATTACTTGGAAAGTGCCCCTGTTTTATCGCTTGATAATTCAAGTTATGGAGACCATAGACTCCACTTGAATCAAGCTATGCTGGACTTTTCCCAGCACCGAAAAATAAACTCCATTGTACACAATGAGTCTTAAGTGGTCATGCATAATACTGTGCTATGGTCCACCCTTTCACTTAAGTCTTGATTGCATATACCTGTTGTAGCCACTTGTTTACGCATTTTTCTCTATCATTATTGATACAAAATCAAGCAATTGTTCCTGAATATGGCACAGACTCTAATTTTGGCAGGAACTTTTGAAAAATGTACCTTCATCACCTCCTCCTCCTCCTCTCTGCTCTCACAGCTCATCAAGGATGAAGACTGGATTCAGCTTGTGCCATTTCCCAAGAAGTCTACAGGAAAAAATCTAATCCTTTTAAATAGTGATGGAACTTGCCTGTGGTCTATTTTGCCTCCTCATGGACTTGTGCTGTGTGATCCCTGCAGGATGCCACACGCCTATGTACTTAAAAGGATTGTGTTTTTGCACCGCCAATCAAATCGGGTTTAAGTGTTTAACTTCAGAGCAGCAGAAACATTTTGAACAATAACCCTTAATCATCGGAGAGAATGGCTTAATATTTAATGGGGCTTCTTGTACAATGGGTGGCTTTGTGGCACGACCCGAAAATCGGGAGACAGCTTGTTGGTCGTTGCTGTTTTGTAAGCACCAGCAGGAAATTATGCAAAAACTATCTAGAATGGGGGAGTTTTGCTCCCCATTATTTTCCGAAACTTGGTCATTCAAAGGGGTGCGTGTTTTTCAGCATGATGCATTTTACAAGTACCCCTGCTGTTTGTGTTTCTGGACTGAAATGGACAAACTTGTTTTTGAAATGAGATCAGACTGAAGTAATTTGCAGAAGAATTTGGGTTATATGCCATTTTAAAAGAGTTTTTTTTAAAGCATAATCCTCTAGGCTTTGTAGAAGAGTGGAGAAACAATTGGATGCTTCCTTCTGATTTTCCGTCATGATAAGAGTCTAAACTTTTATCACTCTAGATTGTTGGGGCTGACTTCCCTTGTTAATTCTTTCCTGTGTTAAAGAAATAGGACTACAGTTAAAGTCCCCATCCTATTTTCATCCTGACTCACCGCTACGCTCAGTTTCAGGCCACATAATTATTTTGTGTATCGGGAGGGGACTTATCTTCTGATAATGTCTCCCATCCAACTTGTAGCTGCCATTTTTTTTCCAAGATTGCCACAAGAAAAGGTTATATTGTTACACCAACAATTTTCAACCACTGTGTTGTAGAATGAGGGTGCGTTGCCATGAATGGTCTGCAGATACTTTAGGGTTGCCTTAAGTTCTGGAAAATTGGGACTGTCCTTTTTTTTTGGGGGGGGGGTTGCATTCACATATTGACAAGTTTGACAGGGGATCCAGTTTTGGTTTTATAGAAGAGAATTATGGAAACCCTATCTGCAGGTTTGTCATGGAAGTTTGGGGAACAATTATTAATTAGTAGGGCCATTGAGGGATATGAATCCCCTACCAAAAGCAGGGTGTGCCTTGTCAATTGCCCCAAAAACTGATGGTGCACTTTGACATTTGTAGTTCCTTATCAGTTAGGGTTGCCATATATCCTGAAAACAGGGACAATCTCGATTTTGGGGGATTATGTACACATACTGGCAAATGGGACAGAGTGTCCTATCCTGAATTTGTGGAAGAGAATGATGACAACCCTATTATCAGTGGAACTAGATGTTTCCCTTCATAGCTCCTATTTGCATAGCTCTTGGGCTTTCCAAGCGTTTCATAGGTTTTCAGAATGCTATCTGTCCATCCGTCCATCTGCCTACGTATCCTATACTGCTTTTCAACGAGAAAGTTCAGAAATTTACAAAGAAAATGAAAAAGTTAATGGCTAATGGGTTTTCATGCCAGTCCACATACCGTTGTCTCTTGCCAGAGGCTCCAAGTTAACCATCCAAGGTGAGACCTGCTCTGTTCCTGCTTAACTTTTTTCAGCCAAAGTGATGGTTTCACCTCCAAATCACACTTTCTGACTTGTCTAGGACAAGCCATATCCATATACAGTAATAGAGTTGGCCTTTCTAGTTAGGTTAAAGGGATTCCAATCGCCATACCCCCATAGTGAAACCTCCCTTTATAAAGAAAGCTATAAGAACATATGAAGAACCCCCACTGGATCATGCCAAAGGCCTATCTAGTCCAGCTGCCTGTATCACATAGCGACCCACCAGATGCTTCAGGGAGCACATATGACACATATTCAGGTGTCCTCCTGCATCTGGCATTTGGAGGTTGTCCACATTTACACAGCTGAGATCATTTTTCCCCCATTGCTTTTTAATATGTCTCCCAGAACACTTTGGTTAAATCACCTTCATGTCCTTCAGTCTGTTTCTGACTTGTTACTGGAGCTCAGTGGATGAACTGAATTGGGAGCTTCAAGACTGCTTGAAGTCAGTGTAGTGTCTGGATCACAGCCAGAATCAAGCCACTCTCACTTTGTTGCACTTCAAAGTTGAGCAAAATATATAACTCATTTTTTAAAACAACTTTCTAATGCATTATGTTATTCCAACCTCGTTTCCTATTGATAATTATGGTTCCGTCAGCACACAGTGCATTAGGCTGTGTTTTGTAGATGGGTTTATTAACTGAAAGTGTGTTTCAAGATAATCACGACTTTCGGTAAGTGTCTTGATGAAGTCCTTTTCAGTGTGTGCATTGGAAAAAGAAGGGAGCCATTAATCTTGACCTCCTGACAAGCGGCACTTACTTAGAACTGGCAGGAAGCTTGTCCATCATCAAGTGATTACAGGAACATGCACAAGACTAATCAGTCAAAAAATATACACATTATAAATATAGTACTCGCAGCGCAATCCTAACTTGCACTGCAGCAGGCAGGCTGGCATACCTGCTTTGTATCCCATGCAACTTCGTGGATGCACATTTGGGGCAAGGGGAAAATTTTCCCTACCGTAGGTAATGCAGCAACAGCCCAAATGGTTCTACTTGGATCTGCACCACTGAAATCAATGACATAAATCCAAGCAGCCTGGGACTGGCACGGCTTCCTGTGAACAGGGATTGGAACTGGTAGGGTTCTGGCCAGGCTTCCCACTTCCCCCTCACCCACCCACCTTCACACCCCTACTTCTCCACAGTGCCTATGGCAGTAATCCCTACTTTTGTGGTGGTAAACCCCTACTTCTCCCCAGTTCCTGCATCCTGTAATTTCTTGTTTCTGGCATTTGTGTGGTGCATGTCTGTGCACGGCACGTGTCTGGTGCCTGTCTGGCGCATGTCTGTGCATGGGCCTAACCTTCTCCCCGCAGGTTATGTCACACCCAGGCCAGCATGGGGTTGTGCCAGCGTAAATGGGGGTTAGGACTGCAGACTCAAAGATTTAACTTCTAGGGTCTCTGGGGAAGGGAACTGATTCAAGATGAATGACTGTGCAACTTATTCATACCAAAAAAGGGACAGTGATTTTTCAGCAACTGAGATCAGCAAACAGAAACTGATTCAAGATGGTGTGTATTGAGCCGTCTCTCTTGCTCAACTTGACAGAGAAGTTGCATTACTGCAGACACTCTCACCTTTGCAATCACTAAGCTACTTTGCTTTGACGACACACGACAGAGTTACTAATGCATTTCAGCTTTGCAAATGGACTTGAACAAGCTCGCGTGTTGCATAAACCTAACTGTTGATTATAAATATTTTCTTCTTTCCTTAGTGGCAATGATTTATTAATGCAAAGTTGCTGCTCAGATCAAAGTAGAGCTTTTATATTGGTTGCTTCTGCACTCTGCTGGAGAAATGCAAGGCTTTGGTGAGGCTTTATTTAAAACTAAACAAAAAAAAAATTAAAACCTTGCATTTGTGAAGTTCTTCTGTAGGAAGGACTAGAGTAAATGCTGCTCTGGACAATCTCAAAAGAAAAACCCATTCTGGTTTCAGAGATTATAAACCAACCCACAGGCACTCAGGTAGAGAATGTTTTATTTTTAAGGAGTTTACATCTGTTGCTTGCTGAGTGGAAACTGTGAGGTGGTGTTTTTTTTTTAAAAAAGTAAAATAAAATAAGGATGTTTTGATCCTTATTGAAGGTCAGTGTGGTTTAGTAATGGATAGATTAGGACTAGGGAGATCTGGATTAGGTGTAGGAAGATTTGGACCTGTTGCTACATTTTATGATACTTTCCAGCAGAAACCTGAATCCAGAATTTTCATATGTGGTGCACTCACCTTTTACCGAAGACGGGTATGTCAAACAGCCTTGACATCTGTATCTCCACCTGTATCTTCCCTGTGGTTAAAATGTCACATTCACTGATAGTGAAGATCAGTCATTTCATTAGATTTGGTGTCACTAGGATTGGTGTCACCCAGGGTGCAATCCTAATCTAGGTTGGCACAACTCAATAGTCTTCCCGATCTTCAAGCACTAGTCAGTGCACTCACCTAACCCTCTCCCAAGAGTGGCGCAGAAGTATTTTATGGCTATTTTGTGACACCCCCAGTTCAGCACAGGACTTATGATGGGGTTTAGGTTTACCTAAGTGGAGGTTAGGATTGCAGCCTCAATATAGTAACCAGAAGTTCATTCTGGATAGGCCACTTTACAAATAGGGGATTACTCTACCTCTGTGGGACAGACAGGCAATGCTGCATTGGAGCAGCATTGGAACAGAAGGCAGGAAAGCCAATGCATTCAGTTGGTGGACAGAATGACAGACGTAAAGGCGGACAGAACAGCAAGCTCAGCATTCAGGACTACTTCTGCCACTGCCTGCCTCTGCTGGGTTGTGCAGAGGTCCAGAGCTGCAGATCTTGAGTCTGTAAGAGGAAGGCGGGATATAAACAAACAAATAAATAAGTTCTCGAGAAGTTGTCTTGGGAGTAAGCCCTGCTTGGTTTAAATAAACTTTCCAAAACAGTGTGCATTGCTAGAAAGGGTATTCATCTGTGACAAGCCTTGTGGGACTTGTGGTGTGATAAGCCCTACTCCTGCCCACTGTTCTTGGCCTTTTTTGATGACAACCTCCATGTGTTGCCCGATGTGGTCTGCATCCATTAATAATGGCCACAGTCTGTCCCTAAGGCCTTGCTCCTATATTCTGTGAATTAGCTTTCCCTCCCCTTAGCTTTCTCATCCGTTCTCCCATTACCTGTGTCAGGTTTTGGTTTCTGGATCACAAATGTGTTGCAGCGTATATACCCCGATAGGCATAACAGCAGAGCCGAGAAAGCTCTGAGCCACTCAGGAGTCCCTGCGTGGTGGAATCTGCCAGCTTTCCAACTGCTCTGTGTCATTTCAAGCAGCCACAGGCAGTGGGATTGGATCTGACAGATATGTTCCACATAAAGTGATATACAGTAAAGAGAGAGAAGCATTCTTGGGTGGGGAGAGGACAATGTCTCCAAAGACAGCTAGAAAAAGCATTTGTTTTTTGCTCATAAAAGTTACAGGAAACAGCTTTAAGCCATTTGCTAGAACATTTTTTCCTTGAGGTCTAATCTAGCTAGAAGCTTTCTACTCAGAGTGGATAGTTAAGTAAGTTGAAAGCAATATATACATCATAAAGTATGTGTACAGTCTCCCAGCATTTGCTAAAGTAATTGACATGACCCAAGGTAATGTTCTATTTCTCTTTATTTTTATAAAGTAATGTGGCATTTTATTCCCCTAACAATATATCTCTGCTTATAGTTGTGTGTGTGTGTGTGTGTGTGTGTGTGTATTTGCAGGCATGATCTTTTGGTGTTCACCAAAATTTTGAACTGGTGATATTCACAGTGGATTTGAGGGCGCTTCTTGAAGCTTTGGATTTTAAAGGGAGGCCAGGCCAATTTCTATATAACAGGCAGGTGCACTTCCTCGGTTTCTGCACAAAAGCCTGGAATCAGCATGGGGGAATGTCGAGTGACGGGTTGGGCCTGATGAAAGGCCACTGTATTTTTTGTGTTTTTTTTTACACTCTGATGGCAGTCACAAGTTAGACTTCTAAAGTTTTGCTGTCAGCATTAAATCATCAAGAAAGATTACTCCAGGTAACTCTTCCACCGCTCCCATCAATAACACCCTGCCGAGCGCCATCCTTTAGAGACTTAAAATTTACAGTGAGCCTAACATGCTACTGTGGCCACATAATTATTTTTATTATGCTTTGTGGCAGTTTTGGCTGCCAAAAGAGGTTGTCCTAAAATTCCCAATGTGACGAAAATCAATTTCCAGATGCAAATGAGGGCGCCATAGGTGACATTTTTCATACCCAATAAATTGCTTGTCTGTGGCTTTGAACTAATAGCCACATAAACAAGAGAGATTGGCAGCGAGACATCACATTATAGTCTTACCCGGGTCCTACCTACGTGACTTCTGCTACACCTTCCTACGAGGGGTCTAAGAGATGTTTGCAAGGCTGTATTCTTGGCTGTATGGGCTGTATTCTTCTGTCCCCACTTTAAAAAAAAATTCAGTCTGATATGCTCTTCTGTTCCGAAGAGCCCTGTCTTCTGTCTTCAATTTTCTTTCCCAAGTGTTGATTTAGTCCTAGCCACACTTACCTAGGAGTAAGCCCCCTAGACTATAATGGGGCTTACTTCTCAGTAGTCATGCACATGCTCTAGTTCTGATTCCGCCATGCTCTTTGTACAGCACAACACTTGTTCTTCTGTACAAATATTGCTCATTTTCCCTCCTTGATGGAAACAACTTGACTTTGTAAATTCTGGATGCTTGGCTCCTATAGACACAAAATGGCTAGCTCTCATTTGTTGACCCCTTACTTTATCTGGGCAACTTAATTCAGATTTCTATTATGGAGAACAGATACAACAGTATTGATGGTGATGTAACTAGAATTCATAATTATTTCATTTAGAGTAGGCCCTCCATTTGGAGTGGTCCCCTTCATTCATAGGAAGACATAAATACACTTAGACATTAAAAAAAGAGAGAGAGGGAGTAGGTAGGCAGTGTCATCAGTGGACGGTCCAGAACGCACCAGGTAACTCCAGAACTAGCCAAAAATGTTAAAATATTGCTATTTTAAAATATTACTTTAATGATATATATTGTTCAATGCATAATTTCATGCGGAATGCAGTGAAACAAACCTCATTGAAATATCTCTATTCTATCAATAAAATTAAGGAAAAAGTTGACATGGGAGGAGGTCTGTCATGGGAATGATGTGCTGACCTTCCACACTGGGTGATATAAACACTACTGATGCCACTGAAGTACAATAGAGTAATAATAATAATAAAACTTTATTACGATCTACAGACCAGCCACTGTACAGAGTGTTTGAAATCTGAATACAGAATTTCTGTTTTCCTTCATTATGTTAAATTTCCTTTGTCCACTTACATTTGTAAGTTGCTGAACCAGATATACTGAAGACAAACTAATTTCCGTCTTTTGTGTATTTGTAGTTTGCCAGCAAATGAGCGGTGTCTCCTCACCACTTCCCTGTTAAAGTTTAAACCTCTTTCTAATTAAGAGTCCATAATAAGCACAAAGGGATAACTCTTGATTAGTTATCACAGCTGTGTTTCTCTGAATCACAAACACAACAGCTTGGATAGTAGGCTACAGGGAAAATGTCTGCTTTTGTAGAGCCATAATAATGTAATGTATTTTCTAGTGGATGAAACATGGACTCAGGCCTGGATGGTGCATTGGGAATGGTTTGTCCAGGGTGCAAAACAAAATGTGATAGTATTACTATCTGTGGGTTTTGAAAGAAGAGTGCAGACTGTAATAGAACAGTTCTGAAAATTCACTTAAAAAAACAAAACAAAACAGAATGTCCATCCATTGTGGAAGTTCACAGGGCACTCATGCTATCTGATACATTGCAATGAATGGAGGAAAAAGAAAAGTCAGTCAAGTCCTTTGTAGATTCAGCATATCCCAAATACTCCCCAAATTCCAATATAAATCCCAAATACTTATGAAAAGTGTTTATTAAGGCTAGAGGTACTAGTGAACCAGAATGATTCGTTCGTTCATTCGGTTCGTTCGTTCGTTCGTTCTTTCTTTATTTATTTCTTTTGTTCTTTCTTTCTTTCGTTCTTTCTTTGGGGGGCGTCGGAAATAGTCAAACTACATCAACCATAAATCAAAAGTGAAATCTCCCCTGAACAAATTTAATTCTGCAATATCATATAGGGCTGGTCTTAGGAATTGCAGGTCCCTGTACAAAACATTTTTGCGAGTCACACCACCCCTTCAACAGCCTCCCCCCCCCCCACTCACCAGGATGAGAAGCAGTGACAAGATATCCTACAGCAGCCAGCTGCATCGGTTCCATGCCAGAACATCTGTTACAGAGCAAGGTGCCAGCTGTGGGTGCTCCACTTATCACCTCAGTGCAGAGCACCACCAAGTGAGGCCCAATTTGGTCAATCACACCCTAAGGCCAGGCACGATATCATAATTTTAAAGCAGTGCAATTTCATATTAAAAAAGGATTTTTACAGCTCGAAATATTGTTTTATGCCTTTTAAAAGTGAACACAAAAAGAAAAAAATATTCTCCCCTAAAATAGGGCATATATGCATAAAGCTATCCTGACCTAAAAAAAAAAAGAAATTTAAGTTGGAATATAAATGGACTGAATCCCTAGATATATGGAACAGGAATTTACCTGTCATTTCAGGGGTAAAATTTAAATATATTTGTGGGCACAGGGTACCAGTAAGCACCAGCAGGCACATGGAACCAGTGAGCACAGGGCTGCGGACACTGGGTTGCAGGCACCGGAGGGCAGCAGAGGGCAGCAGACACCAGTTGCCATCAGGCACTGGTGAGCATCAGCAGGCAAAGGGGCACAAGTGAGCAGCAGGCATTACCGGGCATCTCTGAGCAGTGTGCAAAGGCACAGCCATGCACTGGGCATCCCTATCGGGGGGCAGCAAAGGGCAAAGGGCAACAGGCAAGTAGGCACCATCGGGCACCATGCATCTCTACAGTGCACTGGGCACAGTCAGGCTTCACTGGGTGGTAGTGAACAATGGGCACCATTTGGCACCACCAGGCACCATGAATCACCAGTCAGCAGGCACCACCAGACACTAGGCATACCTACTGGACACTACACACCACTGGGCACCAGACACTGCATAACATGGGGCACACATATACCAATATACTGCATATATACTGCAAAGGCTTCAAAGTAATTGAATGTAGAGAAATCAAGGAATATTTATGCACAAGTATGAACCAGCTGAAACATTTTTATCAAAGACACATGAGACTAATACATTCTTTTTTGTTAGACATAAGACACTATTTTTGTCAGTCTCTGTCTAGACAGTCTTCCTATCTAATCTCAGACCAATGACCTGCCCAATTTGTCTTCTATCCTATTCAATCATGAGTGACGGATTTTTTCTGCTGATTCTGAAGTTTTAGGGGCTGTGTGGATATTCTTTCCCTTCTTTATAGTTTTCAGTCATTTTCCCAGTCTTACCAACCTGAAGTAGCAGTGTCTCTATGAGAGCCACACTGATGGCTCTGATAACTTGGCTGTGTCAGTACAACAAAGAAACACAATATGCATTTGATGTTGCACAGGAGAACCACTGTGGCTTTATATTTGTCCCAAGTTGCTCCTGTTTCATCTCCAGGATGGGCCAGCTTGTTCTCTGATTCATAGCTATCATTGCAGAGGAGCAGTCAATGGAATTTGGGATGGTGACCCATTGTGGGCTCCACCCTGTACTTTGGCAAGATGCTTGGGGGTGGAAAGTATGAAGACTATTGTTCCGTTCCTTTAGAGGGCATGGCAATGTGCATCTCAACCAGCTGTGCAACCCCAAAGTCTGGGTGTCCAAGAACCCTTTTGCTCTTTTGTAAGAAATCTTCTTCAAACATCTATGTGGCAAGCAATCGGGCTGAGTTACAACTCATTTTATGAAGCCCAAGGTTAAGGTTTTGTTATATGTTCAGGTTTGTAATCACACTTGGAATGGGACTGAGTGCGATGCACTTTTGCACATGGTGAATATTCCCTAAGCTCTCATTTCAATGGAAGCCATTTCTGGCTGAGCCCATTCCTGAATCAACTTTGTGGTATATATAACACCATAGGTGCAATCCTAACCAATTTAGGCCAGCACAACACACCCATCTCCCCTTTTCCATAATGGCATAGAGAGGCTGGCATACATCTTTGCACTAGTCTAGTGCTGCCCACCCCAGAAATGGCACAGACTTATGCAACACTCCCAGGCCAGGCCCCAGACACCCTCAATCCACATGGGACTTGTGCTGGCCTAACCAGGGTGTCAGGGGCGGGCCCCCTGCTTACCCTGATCAGCCACAGAGGGGAGAAGGGAGCAGAGTGAGGACAAAGAGGGAAAACTCCAGGGCTCCTCTGGAGAAACAGCAGGAAGGTGGTCCGGCCAGAAAGGACAGCTGGGGGGCACAGGACGCTCTGGCACCCTAGGGATGCCAGCTCAGGGGGGCGTGCAGCAATCAGCTGCCACCCCCAGCCGTGGCAAGGCACAGGAACGTGCCCCTGGGCCGGGTTGGAGGAGCGGCAGGCAGGAGGGAGGCTGCTAGGTCCCAGCGCTGGCAGAGAGCATGTCGCAAGAAGGAGAGAGAGAGAGAGGCAAGGAGGAGAAGGCAAGGAGGCGAGCGGAGGAAGGGAACAGCAAAGCATCTCGGATGGCTTGAGGAGACAGGGGAAGGGATGCAGCAGGCAGAAGTTGATTGGGTGAGGGAAGGCAAGGCACGGGGGAGACAGAGGGAACCGCAGGGGTTAAGGAAGATGGAACCAGGTGGGAGAGTCCATCCCAGATCAGGCACAGCAATAAAGAGGGGAAGAGACATCGAGGATGAGGAGGGTGGAGCCTAAACATGAGAGCTGAGTGCCCTCTGGGCAAGAGAGAGAGACTGGCTCTGGGAACTGGGGTTCGGGTGTTGCAAACCCCCCAGTGTTCCCATACCTACTGAGGCGTCTTATACCTTAGGGTGCTGCTTCTTCTGGGGTGGATCTCCTGTTAGGTCTCCACCAGGTGTGAGTGGGCAGAGCCGACCCCCAAGCCCTACACAGGGCTAAGGATTGGGCTGAATGCTTCTCAAAAACTTCTGAATTTATGTTCATTTCTGACATTATTTAATATCCAAGATTACCAGTGCATTGGATCGCCATAGTAATCTAGCGAAAAAACAAAAAAATTATTATTTACTGCTGGTTAGAAAATTCTCTAAGTAGTGTTTCCCAAACTGTGGGATTGTGGCCATTCAGACGGTTATAACCTACTTTCCGGTGGGTCACAAAAATGACAAGGTAGATTGGCCTATGGGCAAAATCCAGGGTAACTACGGGGAGTCCTTGCTCCGGTGTAAGAACAATTTACTCTGGATTGCAATATGAATTTTCCATAGGTTTTCACTAGGTGGTGCAGTAACTATGGGTGCACATAATGTCTCTTACATGCTCACGTAGTTACAGGTAGCTGTACGTGCATCAAGGGTTAAGCAATCCACTACTGTTGCCCAGTCACCATTATAACCACAGATGTTTGAATGGCAGCTAAAATGAAACTTTTTTAAGGTTGGTTCTGATGCAAAAATATTATTGTATTATAACACTGGAGTGGTTTTGGAACAATGCTGCTATTATAAGATATCTAGACAAAAGGCATCTGCCCCCCGCCCTTTGATAACCAAACTGGCAGAGACATAGGTGTGCAGGGAAGAAACTGCAATATATAAATGTCATTATATTATGAATTTCTCTGCCATGCCTATGGTGGTTGTTTGTAATGCAATTCTAGTGACGGCAATATAAACCACTGCTGCCAGGAGTAAAAGGCTTCTTTCTGTATCTGCTGCAGAGTTCCTTTCCCTCTTGAATCTTTGTAGCCCCCCTTTACGGGTCTTGCAGGTTTTTTCCTCCCTAACATGATGTAATGTCATCGAACAAGGGAGGCTCTGCAAAAAACTCCGGGATTGCTACATAGGTTGTTTACCAGGAGATTGATGCTAATTCCTGGAGACACCAGGCCAAGCCTGGAGGACCACATTCTCAGAATGGCTGTATCATGAAACTGATTTATCTGTCATAGCTAAGGACAGACAGATCTCTCTGTTTCTGTTCTATTCAAGCTTTGCAAAGTTCCTTTTCACTTCCATTCCATTGCTTTTTTGCTAAAAATTCCTGGATTTTTTCCTCTGTCATAAAAAAAAATCATATTTTATTATGGGGAAAAAAGAATATTTCCAAAGTATACTTGGAAAAATATACATTTCTGTACAATATACTGTACAATACTGTACAATATACTGTACAATATACTGTAAATATAAACAGCTGATGTAATAAGTCAATAGTCAGGTCACAGTTAAATGTGTCTCCCCATAAAAACAGGTATACTATACCTAATATATGAAGACATCTCTCTATCTTAAACACTAGGGAATGTGGAAAGTGTCATGGAAGCATCAAAAATTTCAGCAAAAGAGAAATTTGCTCACATTCCTAGCTATAGCAGCCAAAAACCATTTTAGAAGGAAAATTCTAGTTACATTAATTTTTTCTAAAAAGTGTTAACAGGGGGAAGGAGGAGAGAGAATATACACTGTTTTTATTTCAGATTGCATTCTGCATCTCCATCAAAAAGGATGAAGCAAACTTGGATGGGGTTATTAGAGTTACTAAGCAGCAGCCAGGTCCGTGCAAAAGGTCTGTGCACAGATCTGTGCAGAGCAGCCTGCTCTGTGGATGGTGATGGGGAGGGAGACACTATGGTTTTATACCCCCCTGTAGTGATCAAGAAACATTCACCTAAGCAACACTTCGACTGATTAGAACACGGCAGGTGCTAAACCCCTCCCTGGGCTTTGCTGTGTGTCTGTGTCTGAAGTTCATTAACTTGTCAGCACCGATTCCTCTTGAGCAGCTTGGCAAAATGAAAGCAAGGGGTGGGGGAGAGGGAAAGATGATGAGTAGATCAATACCGATTCCTAAGCAAAGGCTCTTGTTTTAATCTGAAGCAATGCACATCTGTGCAATGGGGGCCATAACCCAGTAGTAGAGTCGACACTTTGCATGCAGAAGATCCTGAGTTCAATCCCTGGCAGAAGATCCTGAGTTCAATACACAGGCAGGGCTGGGAATGTCTGGAACCTTGGGGAACTAGCACTGGTCAGTATAGATTTTATGACCTATACGGTTCAACTGAGTGCAATTTGTTCATAAGGGGCAGATTTTTAATGCAACATTGCTGCGTTTTAGCAAACTAGTCAGGTGGATTTTGCATGGGATGGGTGGGTGTTCTAGTTCCCACAGTTCTCAATACTGGTTCTCCACACTCTTCTGTACCTTAATGTTCTCCATGCTTTCCCCTAGCATTCAGACTGCCTGCCTAATGCTCTTTTTATAAATTTCCATGATTATAGCATTTGTTCAAGGAAGATACATTCATATTTGGCTTGATAATAAATGAAGGTAATGGGTGTAGGGGGTGCAGAGATAGTGTTTCCTTTCATAGGCACTTTCTAGAATTCACCTGGGGAGTAGAATATATTGCCCACAGATATCATGTGATGTCTGTATTTCCAGGATACCTTTGTCGTTTCAGCTTCTATGGTTCAAGCAGTTCATAGCTGGAGGAAGGTCCACACTAAAATCCCCATCCAAGTTTTATCTGGCAGCAATCCATGAAATAACTTTCTTGAGAGTATCTGCCTTGATGTGGAAATCCTGACCTGTGAGGGGCAGCAGATGGCGTTGGCCTTTATTTCAATACTACTTTTTGTATTACAAACTATCTTAATTCCTTTTTAAAAAAGAAAAGGAGGATGTAGTTTTTAAAGTAAGTAAATCTTGGCCCTTCAGTGTAAGCATATGCTTATAGCACTGGGTTCAACACCTGGCATCTCCGGGTACCGCCACTGGAAAGTCACTTTAAAACTGAAAAACCACTCCTAGGGCACAATCCAGAGTAACTATGGGATCACGTAAAAAACATTACGTGCACCCATAGTTACTGCACCACCTAGTGAAAACCTATGGGAAATTCATAGTGCAACCCAGAGTAACTTGTTTTAACTCTGGAGAAAGTAGTCCCTATAGTTACTCTGGATTTTACCCCTAGTTAATGTAAATGATAATTTACATTTGGCCGGGATGGGGATTGGAGCCACAGTTTTGCAGTGGTTCTGCTCCTTTCTGGCTGACAGGTCCCAGAAGGTGGTGCTGGGGGATGCTTGCTCGGCACCCTGGCCTCTTCGGTGCGGGGTGCCACAAGACTCCATTCTATCCCCATGCTTTTTAACATCTACATGAAGCTGCTGGGAGAGGTCATCCAGAGGTTTGGAGTGAAGTGTCATCAGTACACTGATGACACCCAGCTCTATCTCTTCTTTCCTCCTGAGCCCGAGGAGGCAGTTGAAGTCCTGAATCATTGTCTGGAGGCAGTGGGGGACTGGATGAGGGTGAACAAGCTAAGATTAAATCCTGATAAGGTCATCTGAGGGGGCCCTACTGACTGTGCTGCCACTAAGAGATGTGAGATAGGGCCTTCTCGGTGGTGGCACCCCAGCTTTGGAACTCCCTCCCCTTAGAACTGAAGGAAACTCCCTCAACACAGAGCTTCAGGCGGAGCCTTAAAACCTTTTATTTTAAAAAACCTTTTTAGGGGGCAGAGGTTGGGGGGCTCTTGTTTTATTGTTTTTAATCTATGTTGTTTTTTAGCTTGTGTGTTTTAATTGTTTTTATCAAATTGTTCTATTTATGTTTTTAATTATGTTTTATGTCAGCTGCCTTGAGTCGGGCTAATTTGCCCGAGAAAGGTGGGATATAAATTTTTAAAATAAATAAATAAATAAATAAATAAATAAATAAATGATAATGAGCTAGATGGACCAATGGTTTGACTTAAAATTAGGTAGCTTCCTATGTTCCTGTTAACCATAACATTAGCGTGGATTGCTAGTGGAGACATGTTTTGAGTCCAGCTTTATCCTTGGGATGTATAGGAGTTTTAAGTGGAGAATGGACAAACTTGTCTCTAGCATGCATTTGTTTTAAATGTGATCATAGGAAGATGAACATGGCATGCAGTTTACAGTGTACTGCCCAAAGCACTGCTGAGACATGGGCCACAATCCTATCCATGTCTACCTAGAAGTAAGCCCCATTGTGTTCAATGGAACTTATTCCCAGGAAAGTGTGCTTAAGAGTACTGCCATAGACTGAACTGACAATAAAGTTTTTTATAGTATATTTTTTAACCCTACAAACAGTCAATTTCTTGCCTTTTAAGTCAAAGGAGGACAAGGTTTTTATGGAGTTCAACAGAAGAGGTTTTCTCAACCCCTGGGCCAGGGACCACCAGCAGTCCTTGGCAGCTGCCTGAGTGGTGTCTGAGAGGACTCCTTTAAGTGCCTCTTCCCCTCCTCACAGCAGGAGGGCTCTGTCAGAGGACTGCAGCCTCAGAGGCCAATCCTATGCCTATCTACTCAGAAATAAGTCCCAACGTAGGCAGTGGAGCTTACTCCCAGGAAAGCGTGGTTAAGATTGCAGCCTCAGAATCCAATCCAATACCTGTTACTCAGAAATAAGTCCCATTATAGTCAATGAGGCTTAGGGCAAAATCCTGAGTAACTAAGGGTAGTCCTTGCTCTGGTGTAAAATCAACTTACTCTGGATTCCAATATGAATTTCCCATAGGTTTTCACTAGGTAGTGCAGTAACTACGGGTGCATGTAAAATCTCTTACATGCTCCTGTACTTACTCTGGATATGGGGGTTACTCTCCAATAAGAGTGGCTAGGATGTCTTTGTACATTTTCAATGCATCCTGCATAGGAAAAGGTTGAAAATCGCTGCTCTGAGTAGACATGCATTGAGACATTGAGCTCTTGCCTGCAATCCTATCCACAGTAACAATAGCTCTATAGCAATTTGTTATAATGGGATTTACACTGGAGTCATCTGTGTTGTGCTCTAGGTGAGAAGCCCTCTGTCCAGGTCGCCAGAGGCAAGACTCTCCCCCCACCCCTGGTCTGGTCCCTGGAAAAATTTTTTCCCACAGAACAGGTTCCTGGAGGCAAAAAGTTTGAGGACCACTGCAAGAGAACATACTTCCAAATTAGTACATAAAGGATCGTGAATGGAGAGATCAGTGGGACTGAAGAATATAGGGAGAATATTGCACTGTGGACGCTGATGTGGCTTGGGTGTTACTCAGTGTGAAAGAAACGTCGTTGCACTGAAGCATCCTTGACAGATATCACCAATCTGTATATCTCTGAGCATAATTATTAAGCTCTTAGCACCAAGCAGTTAATGTCTGTTAATTAACTTGGATGGAGGAGTAAATGTGAAGCCCAAGCTGGGAAGTGGATTAATGCACTTACGTTTCCTAGCTTTTTGGACCCAGTTTCAGAGTTTAAAACGAGTGCTTTGGCCTTGGCCTTGTAAGTGGGAATTTTTTCTTCATCACGGACCACCACTTCATTTGTCAGCCGTGGCAGGCTCAGCTTGGAGAGGGAAAGAGAGTACTAGAGCATAATGACGAGTAGGGCATTTGGAACATTAGTTCCTTCAAACTCTTGACGTTCAGAGCAAAAGCTACTTCTGGAAGATGCTTCAGTACAAGGTCAGATCTTCTCTGGATGCCTAAGCCTGCATGAAAACTCTGCAGACAAATTGCATTATGGATAATTAGAAGCAGCAGCTCTCCCACCTTGAGACTTTTAGAGATTTCTGTGCTCTCATAAGTCTCACAAACATGCTCTCAAGAGAGAGGTCTTGGCATATCTGCATGCCCAAAAAGGCAAATGGCATTGTGGTTTGTATGAAATGGTCTTCAAGAGCGTGAAGAGGGTCATCTTGAGCATGCTATCCTCCTTGATTCCTGGCCTGGGCAGCCACTGCTATGAACCTAAGTGACTCTATCTTGAACATATTACCCTGTAGTGAAGCAAGTTGGGAGGCGTCCATCTGTCTCTGAGACTAGCTGAAGGTGTGAATAGGCCTATAGGAATGAGGCAAGATCAAAATTGCCTGCCGGATCTCTCAGAATGGTCAGTAAAGGTTATTGCCTTCAATTGCAAATTGAGGCTAGCTGGGTTGCATCACCTCACAGACAAAGAAACTTGTAGAACCACCGAGAAGGTTCAGGAAGGCCACAAGACTGGGCCCAATCGTGTGGATGCATCAGAGACCCTAGTACCCTATTGGATCCCAAAATTCAAACTGGCATTCATTATCTCCAGCTATTATAAAGTATATAGAGGATTAAGCCTGAGAAAATTCCTTTGTGAGAGCTGAGAGAACCATGCACTCAAAAGAAACAAAGTGGAGTTTGTGGGACTCCCTACACTGGATGGAAATTAATCCCTTGGACTATATTCTTTTGCTGGGCTATATTCTTTTGCTTGACTATACTCTTTTGACATCCATGCTAAGGTAGGAATTCGTGTATTAGAGTTGGAACTAGCTTTTATTGTTTTGAACTCTGAGTTTTAATGTGCTAGTGCTCAACTGTACTGATGTGATGGTTTGGCTTACAATAAATTTGATTTCTATTCTATAAGACTGTGGTTGTGTCACTACTTAAGGTAACCCCAAACAACGGACCCCTGGGGGAGCAAGTGTGGAAGTTTGACTGGGTGGACTCAGGAAGTGGTCTAAAGTCAACTTCAACTTGCATCTTCATGCCTCTGAGCAAGTGCAGAGTGCTAAGTGATAGACTCTGGCACAGCAAGAGGCTTTCTCCTGGTCCTCTGACTTAATGGGATGAGTACAAAGACCACTTGGTTCTGAACTGAAATCCAGTCAGACCAGCACAATTCCTTTCCTCCCAATTGGTTTAGAGAACTGGTTTTTGAAAGTACAATATTTATCATATTTGAATATTAAATGCTGCCTTATAGCAGAGCTAGATTGGTTGAAAGTGTTCTACTAGGGAAATTCAAAGTATTAAACTCCCCTACTTGAATATTTCTAAGAAGAAACATTAATAGAATAAAGAGACACAGGCCACAATCCTAACCAATTTAGGCTGTCCTAATTCACCTGGCATATTTTCCCATGATGGTGTGGGAAGGTCAGCATATGACTATGCTCTGGCCTAACCCCACCAGAAGTGGGGCAGAAGCAGGGTGACCATGTAGAATGGAGAACAGAGTGCTTGTACCTTTAACCATTGCATAGAAGAGGGAATTGAGGCACGTTAGCTCAAGATAGGTTTAAAAAGCAGCACCTGCCAAAGTTCCCTCTTCTATACAATGCTTAAAGGTAGATGCACTCTGTCTTCCATGCTATATGGTCAAATGTCTTACAGCACTTCTGTGACACCCCCAGGTCAGCACAAGACTCATGCTGGCCTAACAAGAGGTTAGGATTGAAGCCTTAGAGACAGCTTATTTCATTGAATTTTGCATTAAACTCCACATCTACTTGTATGTAACATTATGGTATATTTTAAAAAATATCACAATTTTTAAAATTTTCATCCCTTACTGTCAAGCACACAGATTGTTGCCCGGCTAAAGTTTGTTGCCATTTGCTGTTGCTATCCCCTACACCCAGTGGTGGGATTCAAATAAATTAACAACAGGTTCTATGTCCTACTAACCTAAATTAACAACAGGTTCTATGTCCCATTAGTAACTGTTCGCAGAACCAGACACTCATCAGCAAAGTGTTCTATAGAGCCTGTGAGAACCTCCTGAAGCCCAGCATGCCTGCATCCCTTTAGCTATGCCACTGATTGTGTCTCTCTTCAGAACATTGGCCCATCTTGTCCACAATTGGCTGGTGTTGTTGGCAGAGAGACTATTCATTTCCAGTCATACCAGTGAACCCTATTCAACCTTATTACTAATGATCCTTTTAAATGGAGAATTACTTGCAGATGAACTGATGACAGAGCCTGAGACCTTCTGCAAGTCCGGCGTCTGTTCTGTCCCTGAATAGCAATCACTCGTTCCCTTCGCCACTCAGTACAAGAAAGCTGTGATCTCACCTTTTTGTGAGCTGGAATGATAGCAAAACAGCACAGCCTGGCAAGTTAACAAGATTGCAAATGAGCGAAAAAGAAAAAAAATATATAGGAAGTTATTGGTAGAAGTTCTAGGCTGCTAGAACTAATTTTTCAGCCGGGCAGGGGATTAAGCACACACCATTGACTTTAGGGAAGACTATCTTTCACCTCTATCCCTCCATCTATCTTGCAACTTGATGCTACATGTTATGTCTATCTGTGTTTCCTGTGTTTAGAGATGAGGATATTTCTGGTTGCAATTCATCTGTCGAACACCGAAAGGAATTTGCAAAGTGCACCCACTGTGCGCATGAACTTCTCTTCTCGTTCTATTTGTTTAAAGTGGCCTCCCTGCGTATGGATGCCAGCAGTGCATCAATAGAGCTCTATGGATCATTTTTATGTTCAGCAGAGAAGTTCAGTGCTATGGCTGAGTATGCTGGAGCCAATAAAATATCTAAAAGTGATTTTTACATGCTGCACGATTGCTTTAGGGAAACATGAAACTGCTTTTGTACTTCATTCTCATAATGGAATGAGATCAACACTGACTGGATGAGCATATATATATATATGAGCATATATATATATATATATATATATGCATCGCCCACACAACTAAAACTCCTTTGATATTTTTCAAAGCACATAGTATCCATTAATTGAGTGGTTGTGGGTTGATAAGTCAGGCCAAAGGTTTTGGCAATTGGGAAAGAGAGGCAAAACGTAGTGAGAACAAAGTCCTAGGATCCTAGGATTTAGAGCAGTTATTTTCAACCAGTGTGCCGTGGCACACTGGTGTGCCACAGATAGTCCTCAGGTGTGCTGCGGGAATTTGGGGAGTCATTAATTAATTGGAAAATTGGGATTTGAACAGCCTGGAGTGCCTTGTCAATGGTAAAAACAACTGATGGTGTGCTTTGACAATTTTAGTGCCTTGTTAGTGGGCCGTGAGATGAAAAGGGTTGAAAACCACTGATATAGAGGCTAAAAGGAAAGTTGTGAATGTCACAATTTGTTAAAAATGAGTGCTTAAATACAGTGTATAAACACTGTGAATGTATTTTATTAGGAAAATGGTTTAAACATTTATGATTAACAAGAGCAATGGGTAATAGGAAGAAATGCAAAACATGTGGACTAGGGCAAATGTAGGCTAAGATAGTGATGTACAAGCAGGGTGACCATATAGAATGGAGGACAGAGTATATCCACCTTAAAGTATCGTATTAGAGAGAATTTCGGTAGATGTCACTTTTTTAAACCTATCTTGCGCTAAACTTGCTTCAATTCTCTCTTCTTTGCGGTGGTTAAAGATACATGCTGCAATCCGAAAGACACTATCCTGGGAGTAAGACCCATTGAACACAATGAGGCTTACTTTTGAGTAGACATGGTTAGGATTGTGCTCTAAGACTCCCTATCCTGGGAGTAAGACCCATTACTTATCCTGGGAGTAAGACTCATTTCTTTTGAGTAGACACGGTTAGGATTGTGCTGACCATCATCCTGTCCTCCATTCTATATGGTCACCCTGTGCACAAGAATCCCAAGGTTAAACTGTTTAACTCTACTCTCTTTTACTTTACTCCGTATTTTACTCTCTTTTACTTTACTCTATTTACAAATAGAGTAAAAATTTTGCGTGTCTTCCAGGCAAATGTCTTTATGTTCCCAGAGGCTCTAAACCACTTATAGAGGCTCCAACATGTCCACAAAAGACCAAACTTGTGTGAACAATATCTGAATTTAAAAGGTGTTAGCAAGTAGTTGATTCACTCTTGAATACTCAAGGTTTTGTGGGGAATTGGTGCTTTTCTTGATCCTGTTCACATACAGTTGAGTCGGGGAGTTAAATGTTTTGAGCTTCCCTGGCAGAATGATGTCAACGTCTCCAGCCTAAGGCTGCCTGTGAACTCTCAAAGATTCATGTCCATCAGATGTGGACCCAGTGTTGCCGCAATCTCAAAATAGTACGAAATTGCATGGATGAGTGAGTGACTGGCGTGTGGAAAGCAAATTGTTCTTTCCATCAAATGTCAAGAAAAATGTGTAAAATATGAGAATTAAAACAAACACCAAGAAGAGATTAAGTAGAGTCTTTATACTCGCTTTCCGTGGAGGCTGACCTTAACTCCTGCTATGCCAATGTTTCTGAGGGTGGAAAGGGAGAAGCTTTATAGGAGTTACCACCCTCAATTATCGTTAAAGAAGAAGGAAAAATGGAGCAAAATCCAGTGTAATTATGGGAAGTCCTTGCTCCAGTGTAAGAACGATTTAATCTGGATTGCAATATGAATTTCCCATAGGTTTTCACTAGGTGGTGCAGTAACTACTGGTGCACATAAAATCTCTTACATGCTCCCGTAGTTACTCTGGATTTGGGGTTTAATGTATCTGAAAGCCAGAGGTAGTAACATTCTCATAGCACAATCCTGCACATGTCTTCACAGAAGAACGTCTCATGAACGTGATGTGTACACAGCATCACAGCCGTGAGGACGTGATGTGTACACAGCAGAGTCCTTGCTCCAGTGTAAGAATGATTTAATCTGGATTGCAATATGAATTTCCCATAAGTTTTCTCTAGGTGGTGCCGTAACTACTTTTGTCATACATAAAATCTCTTACGTGCTCCCGTAGTTACTCTGGATTTGGGGGTTAATGTATCTGAAAGCCAGAGGTAGTAACATTCTCATAGCACAATCCTGCACATGTCTTCACAGAAGAACGTCTCATGAACGTAATGTGTACACAGCATCACAGCCTCAGTGAGGAAATTATCATGGTATAATCTATATGAAAATAGCCTAACCCTGGCCTAACCCAGGTGTGAAACTGATTAACATTTCTCTACAGAGTTTCAGACAACGAACAACTTGAAAACTAATGAATTCAAGTTGAAATGGCACTCTATTGAGATGTATGAGGTGACGGCATTTTGACTAATGGCAGGAGACGGACAAGATGTAAATCATTTACTGTACAATACAGCTGATGTATGTCCCTCAGGGCATGTGCAGCACATATTACAGAAGTTAATCTTTCTTAACTAGGCTAGGAAGGACACCCACAAAATACTGATTAAAAGAAAGGAGATTTGGGAGCACGACAAAACTTGGATAACTGATTCAGTATTCTGAGAGAGGTTGGTTGTTAAGGATTCATGAACTTCCCGGCATTCAACTTGAAATCAAGTCCCATCAATTGTTAAGGATGCATGAATATCCTTAGGTTCAACTTGAAATTAACCCTACAATCCAGAATAACTACAGGAGCACGTAAGAGACATTATGGGCACAATCCAGAGCAAGTTCAGCCTGCTCTGCCCTAACTGCTCTCTCCTAACTATTCTATATCCAGAGCAGAAAGGTATGCTACATCCAGAGAGTCAGGAAGCCTGGGCTGCCCTAACTGCTCCAGAGCATGCTAAGTAATTGACACATGAGGAGGACTCGCTCCTGAGGAGACACCCCTAAGATTACACTGAACAAGGAACAGCTGTGGTGCCTACAGTGGTAACACAACTCTGCGCATCACCCGGTGTGGAAGTCTGTGTGTCATCCCTGGGATGCACGCACCCCCTACCTGGACTGCGCAGTCGCCAAAGTTGGCACCTGCACTGTTGTTTCTGAAGCCAACTGGCTTCAGAAAAAGTACTGCGCAGGCACCATCTCTGACGCCTGTGCAGTACTTTTTTGAAGTCTTTCAGCTTCAGAGGAGACTGTGCAGGTGTCAGAGTTGGTTCCTGTGCAGTACCCTTTCTGAAGCCATTTGTCTGCCGCTCCGCCTCCTGAATGAGGCCGAATGGCCGTGCAGAGGTGCAGACTTCCTCCACTCTAAGGGAGTCTCCTCTGAAGCTGTTTGGCATGCTCAGTGTGTTTCTGCGCAGTGCACCTCTGCTGGCTGTTTGAGCCAGCTCCGAGGACAAGTGGCAGCTTCTGGCTCCTGCTCCGCCTTGGGAGCAGGCCTGAATGGGCGTGCTAACACATGGGGCCTGCCAAAGGACAGTCAAACTCCTCCAGCGCATCACCCCATATGGAGCGCATCACCCAATGCAGCCCACACCAGCCGCACCAGTCTGGTGACGCCACTGGGTGCCTGCCTTATAAGAAATCCCTGATGAGATGCCAGTACATTCTACAGTGAATACAAGGGGCTTCTTGGAGTGGCCTGCTGTATCCTGAGGTTTGTGGGCAGCCGTAGTTTGTTCCATATCCTGAGGTTGAGAGGAAGTGGTTGCAGCTAGGCTGGCCAAGAACTCAGATTTTTGGTCAACACTGCCATTCTTACTCAGGTCTCATCATGGTCCCCTATGGGTCTACTCATTACTATACCTGCTCCTGAGGTGGTATGACTCTGAGGGCTGGAAGAGGGCATTTCTGCCTTAGAAACAGGTATTCAGAGTAACTGCTCTGCCCTAGGCAATGCTAAAGATGCCCTCAACTTGCCTCTCCTGAGCTACTTAGGCTGCCCCAGTTAGGGCAGAGCAGGTCCACCTCTCTTAGGGCACCCTATCTTGCTTTGCTCTGCCCTAAGCCTCTTCCAGAGTAACTGGGCTGGAGCATCTTGCAGTTGCTCCACCCTAGTGATAGATAGGGCAACCCAAGGGCTCTTATGTGGACAGATTAGTTGCTCTGGGTTGTGCTGTATGTGTCTTTCCGTGTAACCCGTAGTTAGTGCATCACATAGTGAAAACCTATGGGAAATTCATATTGCAATCCAGAACAAATTGTTCTTACACCAGAGCAAGGACTCTCCATAGTTACTCTGGATTGCACTCTATGTCCTACCATGTGGGCCACACAATACAGCAAGTTCTCAAAATAGTTTTAAGTCATTAAGGCTGCAATCATAACCTCCAGTCAGCCCAGCATAAGTCCTGGACTGACGCAGGGTGTCCAAAAATGCCATAGGAAACTTGGGCCTCACTCTTGGGAGAGGGATAGGCCAGTGCACAGATATGTGCTTGCATCCCTACATCATCCCAGGAACAGGAAGACAAATGAGTTGAGCCAGCCTAGATTAGGATTGCACCCTTTGTTAATCATGTTTGTGGGGGTGGGTGGGAAGCACTCATCCTTAGCCCTTTAAGGGCTTTTTTGGTGGCAGCAATGTGAACCCCTGGGTAGTGTTGCTGCCAGGACTAGATGAAGGGTTTCTACTCACAGCAACAAGTGTTGGCATCCTAGGGGCTTGTAGAGCCCCATGAAAGCCTCTGCAGGGCTCCCCAAGCCTATGTAAAGCCAAGTTCTGATCATATTTATTAGTGTTTAGTGTTCAGGGCTGGGGAGGCATTTGCAGTGCTCCACACACTCCTGCAATACTGGGAATTGTCTTGCTGCCATTTGCCTGGCCCCCCCAAAAATGATTGTGATCCAATGGTGGGCCCAGGCCGGTTCGCATCGGTTCTATAGAACGGGTTGTTAATTTTGGCCCACCGCTAGCAATCCGGTTGCTAGCAGTGGGCCAAAACGCGGGTGAACCGGTTCGCCCCCAAGGGGCCAACCACTGCACCTGCATCAATATTGATGCAGGTGGAGTCGCATCCTGTTCAGGACGTGACTCCGCCTCCGCCAAGGTCAGCGCAGGCGAAGTCACTCTTCAGGACGCAACTGCGCTTGCGTCAAACATGACGCAAGTGCAGTTGTGTTCTCTTTAGGACGCGACTGTGCATGCACCAACCTTGGCGCACGTGCAGTGCGCCAGCATTGGGACCACCCCTCGCCCTGCCCCCTTTCCACCCCTGACCCTGGCCCCACCCCCTGACCCGGCTTGGCCCCTCCCACTTCCAGAGAACCGGTTGTTGGGAGAGGGTCAGCCCACCCCTGTTGTGATCCCTATGGAGGACTTTGGGAACAGCTGCTGTAGGCACATGTAGACAGCACATGGGGGTATTTGGGTGGAGCTGAAGTGTTAGGGAAGGCAGGCATGTTTTCAGTCCTAAGTACAGACCAGGCTAGAAAAAATCCAGCCAAAGTTACAGCCCTTCATGGTCAGTTTCTTTTTAGTTCCTTCACAGGCCCTGATTTTTCATCTGTCTTAAAGAATAACATGGGCATTTAAATCTAATTTGAAGATCCAGATACAGGATCAGGAAACTAGAACAGTGTCCTTTTATATTGTGTTCCTCACCCTTTGAATACTTAAGCCTATGCGAAAAACTCAAGAGTAGTTGTTTGTACATAAATCCGTAATTATGTTTAATGATCAGTATGCTGATGTCTCTGCCACAGGGATAATATACATCTAGCTTAAATGAAAATACACAAACTAATGTAAATACTGATGGAAGAGCTGTTTGAGAGTGATTATTTGCCACAAAAACTCACACATGCAAAAAGAAAAGAAAATCTGAACAGTTCTTTCATCGGAATTGTAGCATCATCGAGAATGATCTCCTCTTAGGGCACAAGCCAGAGTAACTATGGGGAGTCCTTGCTCCAGTGTAAGAACAATTTACTCTGGATTGCAATATGAATTTCCCATAGGTTTCCACTAGGTGGTGCCATAACTATGTTGACGTAAATGTCTCTTACGTGCTCCCGTAGTTACTCTGGACTGTAGAGTTACAGCCCAATCCAGAGCAACTAATCTGTCCACATAAGAGCCCTTAGGTTGCCCTATCTAACACTAGGTTGGAGCAACTGCAAGATGCTCCAGCCCAGTTACTCTGAAGGAGGCTTAGGGCAGAGCAAGGCAAGATAGGGTGCCCTACGAGAGGTGGACCTGCTCTGCCCTAACTGGGGCAGCCTAAGCAGCTCAGGAGAGGCAAGTTGAGGGCATGTTTAGCACTGCCTAGGGCAGAGCAGTTACTCTGTATCCAGAGCCTGTTTCCAAGGCAGAAATGCCTCTTCCAGTTCCTCAGAGTTATACCACCTCAGGAGCAGGTATAGTAATGAGTAGACCCATAGGGGTCCATGATAAGGCCCGAGTAAGAATGGCAGTGCTGACCAAAAAACTGAGTTCTTGGCCAGCCTAGCTGCAAGCCCTGCCTCTCAACCTCAGAATATGGAACAAACTACGGCTGCCCACAAACCTCAGGATACAGCAGGCCACTCCAAGAAGCCCCTTGTATTCACTGTAGAATGTACTGGCATCTCACCAGGGACTCCTTATAAGGCAGGCGCCCAGTGGTGTCACCAGACTGGTGCGGCTGGTGTGGGCTGCATTGGGTGATGCGCTCCGTATGGGGTGATGTGCCGGAGGAGTTTGACTGTCCTTTGGCAGGCCCCAGGCGTCAGCACCCCCATTCAGGCCTGCTCCAAGGCGGAGAATCAGCCAGAAGCTGACACTTGTCTGAGGAGCTGGCCTGAACGGCCATCTGAGGTGCACTGCGCAGAAACACACTGAGCATGCCGAACAGCTTCAGAGGAGACTTCCTTAGAGCAGAGAAAGTCCGCGCCTCTGCACAGCCATTCGGCCTCACTCAGGAGGCAGAGCAGCAGCCGAATGGCTTCAGAAAGAGTACTGCACAGGCACCAACTCTGACGCCTGCACAGTCTCCCATGAAGCCAAAAGGCTTCAGAAAAGTACTGCGCAGGTGTCAGAGATGGTGCCTGCGCAGTACTCTTTCTGAAGCCAGTTGGCTTCAGAAACAACTGCGCAGGCGCCAACTTTGGTGACTGCGCAGTCCAGGTGGGGGAGGGCGCATCCCAGGGATGACGCACAGACTTCCGCATGATGTGCCGAGTGATGTGCCGAGTCATGTCACCACTGTAGGCACCACAGCTGTTCCTTGTTCAGTGTGATCTGAGGGGTGTTTCCTCAGGAGCAAGTCTTCCCCTTGTGTCAATTACTTAGCATGCTCTGGAGCAGTTAGGGCAGCCCAGGCTTCCTGACTCTCTGGATTCAGCATAACTTTCTGCTCTGGATACAGAATAGTTAGGAGAGTGCAGTTAGGTCAGAGCAGGCTGAATTTGCTCTGGATTGCAGCCTTTGTTGGGAAAGTTAGGCTGCAATCCTAACTTCCACTTAGGCCCACCTAAGCCCCAGCATAGATCCTGTGACACCTGAGGGTGTCACAAAAGTGCTGCAAAGACACTCTTGCATCAATTCTGGGGGAAGGTTAGGCCAGTAACCTTCAGTAACCACAGACTTGCACTTTCCTCCATACATCATAATAGGAACAGAAGGACCAAAGAGTTTCCTGGTCTAGGTTAGGATTGCATCCTTAGGGCACAATCCTAACTGAGTCTACTCAAAAGTAAGTTCCATTGTGTTCAATGGGTGTTACTCCTGGGAAAGTGTCTTTAGGATTGCTACCTAGTCAACTTCACTTCTAAACAATCCCTTTTACTTTTGTAAGAAAACAGTGATAATGTTCAGATGAAAGTACGTTATGCATAAATATAGAAGTATTTCATTTGAGTTAATGACCAGACAAACAGCAGAGGAAATGGCAGATTCTCACCCTCTCAGAACTTTCTTGAGTATTGACTATATAAATAAGCTATGCATTTTGCCATAAAAGACCCAGTCACGCCAAACAGTTTCCCTATTTGTCTCCAGTTATCCTGCATCATACCTCATCCCATTCCAGGTGATACACCAAAACACAAAAGAGGCCAGGAGGATGTGAGGGACTGGCTGGGTTCAAAAAGATGGGAAAATTCTCACTTGTAGGGGCTTCCTTCCAAAGTTTTCAGAATCCAGTCAAAGCAAACTTTCCCTATATCTGTTAAAATACCCAAATAATAGTTTTGCTTAATACATCTATACCATTTAAATAAATAAATCCTTTATTGTCAATACACAGCATGTGTACAAGGAGTCTGAGCCTCCCTGGATGAATCCCCCCTACACAGTTCATCTTAAAAAATGCCCAACCCAGTAATCGCACTAACAAACACACAATAACATAACATTATATTATATTATATCACTCAATGTGAACATATTGCATATTGTGCTGACCCTACAGGTCTGTCATAATACTACATAGTAGTGATATTATCCCTACAATCCAGAGTAACTACGGGAGTACATAAGAGACCTTACGTGTACCCGTAGTTACTGCATGACCTAGTGAAAACCTATGGGAAATTCATATTGGAATGCAGAGCAAATTGTTCTTACACCAGAGCAAGGACTCCCCATAGTTACTCTGGATTGCAACCCTATGTTGCATCCAGGAGTCTGACAGCCCATTGATAAAAGCTGTTCTCTTTTATGTAAGAAAGAAATATGGACTTATCCAGCTATCGAGAGGTTGTTATATTTGAAAATAATTGACTTTTTTAAAAAAAAGCAGAAAAGTTATGTGCAAGTGCTTATCATTGATTGCAAAGTTTTAACTGAGTATTTCAACTGGTTAATCAATGGAAGGTTGCTGTCCTAAGTTATAAATGTGATATTAGTGATATTTACACTGATGAAGGCTTTTATAAGCTCATGTTACAAAAAAGTGAGTAAGAGTAAAATCCCGAGTAACAACAGGGAGTCCTTGCTCCGGAGTAGGAACAAGTTACTCTGGATTGCAGTATGAATTTCCCATAGGTTTTCACTTGATGGTGCGGTAACTATGGGTTCATGTAATGTCTCTTACGTGCTTCTGTAGTTACTCTGGATTGTGCCCACAGAACATTAGAAGAAATATGCAAAAGGGATAAAACACAACAGTCAGCTAGGTTAGCATTTTCCAATCTTTCCAGTTTCGACTTCACTTTCAAAACCATACCTTTATGACCCATCAGAAACCTGCAGAGTGGAGGCCATATTAGTTTTGGGGTGCAGAGCTTCACAATTGAGGCACAGCTGCCAAAAACACCCTGCAACACTCACGACCCATGTCATCTCTATTGCTAAGCTGAGGGGCACGGAGAAAGGAGCCTGCTGGAGATCTGAATGGATAGAGTCCTTTGAATGAATTAGATTATTTCTGCTTTCCCTCTTAACAATTTCCCTTATACGGATGTTGCCAGTTGAGAGGACAGTTCAGAACACCTGAAGCCAGTTCTAAAAGAACTGATTCTCTGTTGTATAATTAGCTATTATTGGGTTTAGCCTCTGATGATGTGCTGTATAATAAGTACAGCAAGAGCAAAGGAGGGAGAAAGGAGGGGACGTTGCCGAGCAGGTGTCTGTGTATATGTCTGGCTTTCAAAATCATTAAATTTATTCATTGATCTATGATTTATTTAACCAGCTGTTCCTTTTGCTCAGATGTGCAGCTCTCCCCCAGCGCAGCCGAGTCCTTGAGAGCACCGTTAATAGATGCAAAGATTTTTTAACGATTTGGCAAACATTTTGGAAAGCATTAACTGTCAATACAGCCTCTGATAACAATCAGATGGTGCTCGTAATAATTTGTACCTGGCACACTTGACAAATATTAATTATGTCCAACTGCGTCCCACTGAATTGCAAGCAGGCAACAAATGGCAATTCCGACTGAGAGCCATTTTCCCAGCACGAACTGTGCAGGCTCCCCTGGTTTCACCATTATAGAATCATGAAAATGGAGGGGAATGCCATATTGAGTTTAAAGATTTCAAGGGGATTTTGCTAGCAGCCAGGCGACAAACTGACTCTCATTAATTTTGGTAAGGGAACATGCTTCAGCCCCAGTTCTACAACATCAAACCTAATTGATATATATCTCTCTATCAAAAGCTAAACAACGAGGAACACAATTGCTTTCCTGGTTGGCCATAACGGGATACCAATTGCCATGCCAATGATGAGTCCAACTCTTATTGTGACAAATAGCTTCCACTTCAACCCTCGGACTCATTCCCATGACAACTTCTAATGAAGTTTTTGTTGCAAAGAATAATGGTACCTGTTATTGGCCTATGGCTAAGCCATTCATTCAGATTTTCCAACAGCATTAGGATCCCTTGGAGACCTTCCGAGTCGAAGGGAAAAACAAAACACAACACTAATTGGAGAGTTGTTCAGAAGAAGAAGGAACTTTTGGCATCTCAATTTAGACGGTATATTTGCCCGTTTGGGAATCCATTGCAACAACCTTTTTGTCTCCACACATGCCTTGAAATTGGGGGAGATGCTCTTTAAACTAATTATTGAACTTGATTTGATGGTATTCGAACAGTACTTTAGAGGACCACACAATTGGCATCGCATAGAAATGTATCATTTTAGAAATGGAAAAGTGGGATGTGCATTTCTTAAAACGATTATAGCCGGACTAAACCTGTCCAAAATCCCACTGAACGTGGGTTGTCTGGAGGAGGAAAACTCCCACCTCAAACCTTCACTGCCTTATAGCTATACCCATCTATGGGAAAGGCTTCAGGGGTCAACCTCAAGGCAAAATCCGGAGTTGGAGTCCCGGAAGCAGTTCGTGACTGTGTACAATCACATTCTGGTAACTCCTGCGACGCAGCTGGAACCAATCGTATCGGCTGTGCCGTTCCTTTGGACTGTTTCAGTGGTGTGGAGAGGGGGGATTTGCTGCTTGGATCACAGTCTATCCTCCATATTAATTTACCTAGGCCATCGTGCTCTGGAGATGACAGAGCACAACACCATAGCCTTTCTAGACTGAAGGATGCCAATGATAGCAAGTGTGTATGTGTATGTGAACACACTTAAAATGAAATATCTGAAGCATGCTGTGTTTGACACACCTGTTCTAGCATATGCGATTCCTATCATTCTTCTAAGCTGTGCTGCAGATACATGGCAGCTGGGCAGTCAGTTATTGTTTATTATTGTTACAAACTCAAAAGCTTGCTTCAGCTGTTGCACACATTTGCCTTTCGGACAGAATGCAGTTTCTTTCTGTTTTCCTTGACACATAGATATAACTTGCCCTTTTTTGTAATTTTTCATCATGCTTGGTATTTTAAGGGAAAGAAATGGAAAGTCAAAACAAAAGAAAACCCTGAGTCCTATGTGCTCTATTGCAGGGGTTCTCAAACCTTTCAGCACCGACCCCCACTTTTTAGAATGACAGTTTGCCAGGACTCACCAAAAGTGGTGTCAATAATCTGGAAGACATGTCATGACTGGAAGGGACATAATCAAGCAGCAAAGTTATAAATACCCCCAAATAAAATCAATTAAAGTAAAAGTTCCCAATATATATGTATTTGAAAATTATTTAAAATTAAAAATCCTGTTACCCTACAATCCAGAGTAACTCTGAGAGCACGTAAGAGATATTTACGTCAACGTAGTCATGGCATGACCTAGTGAAAACCTATGGACAATTCTTGTTGCAATCCAGGATGACCATATGACCAGAAAAACCCGGATTTGTCCAGATTTTTAGCCTCCTATCCAGGTGTCCTACATTTTTGCTTCATTGTCCTCCACTTTGAAACTTTGTGGTAGTGCAAAGTACCCCATCATGCCATAAGTCGTTGGATTCGTATTGAAGAGCGGAATCCAATGCAAAAATCAGTTTGGAGATATCTCCTTCCTATCAAAAGTTATGGTCATAAAACAAAAAATAAAACAAAAAATACACTGGCAATTTTTTTAAGCGGGTAGGAATTTTGGCCTGGAATTAGGAATTTTGGCCATGGGGTTTAGGAATTTTGGCCCTGGGGTTCAGGAATAATCTGGTCACCCTGTTGCAACCCAGAGTAAATTGGTCTTGCGTTAGAGCAAGGACTTCCCATAGTTACTCTGGATTGCGGCCTTAATCTTAAAGTGTTGCTGACGTATTTTCAACAAAATCCCTAAAGATTTCAAAGTCTGCAATTCTACCCACACTTGCCCAAAAAGTCCCATCAACTTTCATTGTTAAATTCACATGCACAGAGACACAAATAACATTAGTGTCTACTCAGATATAAGTTCCAGTCCCAGGAATGTGCTCTTAGGATTGCAGCCTTATACACAGACAGACAGAGACCGAGACCGAGACCGACCGACCGACAGACAGACAGACAGACAGACAGATCCTGTTAAAAGTACAGATTATAACACTTCCCAAATGCAGTCATGTAGCATATTAGCCCCAAGGACAATATATTAAAAATAAAATAGGCTTTTAGTTAAATTAAATAGGCTTTTAATTATATTTTTTAAATAAAATATGCTTTTAAATGAACAGGGATCCACCCGAATCTTTTAAATGAATAGGGATCCACCCGAAATTGGCTCACGACCAAACCCACAGTGTGAAAAAACCATTATGGGAAAGACAAGCCAATGGCCTGGCAATTGAAAGGAATTCTGCAGGGGTTGAAGCTTTTGAAAGTCAAAGAAAGGATGCTCTTCAAGCTTCTCTCCTGATTTAAGCAGGATACAGAGATTATTTTTAACTATCCTGATTCTTTTCTGTTCCTGGGCACTGTCATCACTAAAAACTGACATTACAACCAGTTCAGGTGGATTGTTGTTCAAACAAGGCGTTACACCTTGTTTGTCTGCTCTACGTGTCTGTTTGTTGATCCATGACTCTTGTACTTTTGCTATCTGCCATTCCATCAGGATAGTGAGTCTCATCTCTGAACCCTGTTTGAGTCTGGAGACAGCATTTGCATCCAGTATGAGTCCTTGAAATTCCTCACAGTCCAAGCCATATCCATAATCAGGGCCCATGAGAGGGGGTGCAGAGAGTAGATTCTGCCTGGGTGTAGGTCCAAAAAGGATGCCCAGGGACAAAAGAGGGAAGTCAAAAATTTCCTAGGATTTCAGAAAATGTTTGCATATGTTGTGTGAAAACCAGTATCCACATTTTGTGTAACAGTGCAGTCCTAAGCATGTCTACTCAAAAATCCCATTGTGTTCAATAGTACTTAATCCCAGGAAAGTGTGGTTAGGATTGCAGCCTTGGGGCACAATCCAGAGTAACTACGGGGAGTCCTTGCTCCGACGTAAGAACAATTTACTCTAGATTGCAATATGAATTTCCTATAGGTTTTCACTAGGTGGTGCCATAACTACGTCAATGTAAATGTCTCTTACGTGCTCCCATAGTTACTCTGGATTGTAGGGTTGGGGCACAATCCAGAGCAACTACGAGGAGTCCTTGCTCCAGTATAAAAACAATTTACTCTGGATTGCAATATGAATTTCCCATATGTTTTCACTAGGTGGTGCAGTAACTATGGGTGCACGTAATGTCTCGTACATGCTCCCATAGTTACTCTGGATTATAAGGTAAGTTTTATATATCATAATTTATAGAAATTATGATCCAATGAAGAAGGGAAGGAGACCAAAATACTTCTCAGAGGCCTCATGCAATGCCATTCTGAAAATCATTAAGGGAGCCAAGGTGATCAGGAGGAAAAAAGCATTGAATAGGGATTGGAATCAATAGAAAATAAATTGTCTTTTGAGTTGTAGTTGGAAATATTGCTGAAGCAAAAGTTCTCCGGCAAATGGTTTCAGAACACAAAGGGGTTTTCCTGGGGGAGGCAGCTGTTGTTGTTTTAATTTTAAAAAATGTGGTTGTGATGTTTGGGTGTAATGTCACTTCTAGATCACTTCCGACCAGTGGTTGGCTCCAGCATGTTCGCACCTACTCTATAAAAGTAATGAGAGATAGGACATATAAAGTTTCAAAATAGCCATTTAAAAGTGGCTGCCAGATGGGCATAGAACCGGTTGTTAATTTCTTTGAATTCCCATCACTGCTTCCAACGTTCTCCTACAAATGAACCTTGAGCTTGTTTGGAGCTTCTAGCAGGGGAGTGCATATACCCTTGACTGAAGAATGGTGCACTCCTTCTATCTGGGATGATCATCCTCATCCACTGAGTGAGCAGCTTCGGGAGGGACGCACATGGAGTAGTGAGGCGATCTGGCTGCGACATCTATCCCCCCATTAATCACCAGGGTTGATTCGGCTGATCTGGCTGACTAGGCGGGTGTCTCCTTCCTCCCTCACTGCTCCATGTGCGACCCTCCTGAAGTTGTGCACTCGGTGGAAGAGGATGATCTTCCCAGATAGAAGAAGTGTACCGTTCTTCTGATCACTTCCAGAGCTTCCTACGTCACTGAATTCATACATTCCTATCCTTCCCTAGACACACGTTCTTCTATAATCCTATCCACACTTACTTGGGAGTAAGCCCATTGACTATCATTGGACATAAATTCTGAGTAGATATACATGAGAATAGACACTCTCAGCCTGCTACTTAAGCGCACATTTAGTACATAACCCAGGTGCACCTGTCGTTTCCAAAGTTGAGACACATTTCTGCTTGGTTCCACGTGTTTCCAAAGTTGAGACACATTCTTTCTTGGTAAGAAAGAATAGGTTAACAGTTTGGTGCTAAAGTCATCATGGTGTCTCCCTCCCCAGACTTCCTTTTGGCAGCACTGAAGAGCAACAGAAGTAACTGCAATTGCTTCCTCCTGAGCATGTCTTCACTAATGTGTTGATAGGAATGCAAGGTGAAGCACACACTATCAATCATTATTGGCATCATCATAAATAGAACAATCCTGAAGATTTCACTTGAAGGAGCTTAATGATGATCTTCATTAATCACAAGCCTGATCCCATGTTGTGAACTAACAAGACTTCTACAGCTAATGAAGGTTGAGAAAGTCTATTAGAAAGAGTCTGGCTCATGGATGCTTTTATTCAAAAATACTGTATGTGCAAGAAGGATAATAAATTATGCTGTCCTAAGAAACCTTTGGCTAATTAATCTTGTTTTCCCCCTTCTTTCTCTAGGAAATCTTTAAGTCAGAAGGTAGCCTTGGAATTGTAAGGCAAAGAAGGTCTATTGTAGTCAGTCCAATCTTAATTCCGGAAAATCAGAGACCTCCATTTCCAAGACCTGTGGGCAGGGTAAGTGATGAAATGCATCAGCTTTTTACAAAAGGGCATGTTATTTTCTGTTTAAAGTTGCCATTTGCATTACCCCAGACAGACGCAAATAAAGAGCCAGACAAAAGTGCTGGATTGAGGGCCACTTTTATTAACTATTTAACATTAAAATAAACAGGACTGCTCAAACAATAGCCGTGCGGTCTAAGGGGATGCGGCTCTCTGCATAGTTCCCCATGCAGTTGTTAAAGGTGGTAAAGGGCATTCCCAGCCTGGCTCAGGGCATTCCTTGAACAGAGTTCAAGGATGCCGTCTTTGCCAACCTGAAGGTCAAGGTAGCCAGATGTGTAGCTGCCAGCTATTCTGGCCAGTCTGCGCCTAGGTTTCCCATCCAGGTAAGGGGGCTCGTCAGACCATACCCCCAGAGCCGGTAAAGCATCACAGGGAGGCTTCCTACCCCCAGACCCTTGCTACCTAAGGCTGCACACCGAAGGCCTATCCTGCCTATTCCGCACGACTCCTGCCAAAGTGACCGGGTTTAAAAGCCAATTAGTGTTAACTCTCTCCCCGTGCGCACCTCAGGGTAGGCGTAAAAGAATGCCACTAACGGCCAATCAGGTGGTATCCAAAAAATTTCTACCTGGCCCCAAAGCGACCAGCAAATCCTAAATTGCACTACAGGGAGGGAGGGTGGGGGATGCTTGCTGGAGTCTGACTGAGCTTCCCCGGGCAGAACAAGCCCGGTAACAGCCGGGCTCCACCCCCAGGCCCTTCTGCAGCCAATGACTGCAATGCATTTTGCCTGGACTCTGCAGCATTCTGCAGAAGGTAAAGTGAGCCAGTGCTGCAAGGTCCACCAGCTTTATTATCTGAGTGCACCACTTGCATGAAGAAGTGGAATTACTGAGGTTTCTGAATTCTCCAAATCTGAATATGTTCTTATATTTTAGCATTGATGATGCCCTGGTCTTGTTTCTCAAGCAGAAGTGTTCCACCTTTTTAATATATGTCCACATATATTAAACACGTATATTAAGCACATCTGAATAAACATGATGGGCGCAATCCAGAGTAACTATGGGGAGTCCTTGCTCCAGTGTTAAGAACAATTTACTCTGGATTACAATATGAATTTCCCATAGGTTTTTACTAGATGGTGCAGTAACTACAGGTGCACGTAATGACTCTACAGGTGCACGTAATGGCTCCCATAGTTACTCTAGATTGTCGGGGATGCACGTATGCATAGTTTACTGGTTTTCTTCAGTTTACTGGTGTGTCACTCACCTTTCCTCATCTTGATCTTTATTATGCGCGCGCGTGCACACGCACACTGATGACAAATTATTGCATCAAGATGCTTTTCGTGCAGTGTTTTACTGATGCATGTGTATAGAAAGTAGTTTCACAATAGTGTTTACTGTTTTTTTAAGGCTGTTAGCAGTGGTGCTAAGTTGTGATGTCTATGGGGCATACAACACTTCTGTGTGTATGCACCACCCCAAAAGGATCCTAGCTTATGGCTGGCTTCTAGCCAAACAAATAGTTGGACAAGGGGCACTTTTATGTCCTGAAGATCCCTCATGGCCTCGTAGCTTTTTAGTGCTTTATGATACATATGTGTATCTGTGAGGTATGAAGGGAGTGAGGTATGAACAGGTTAAGAGAACTGAAACCTGCAATAAGATGCAGGTGTATTTTGCCCCCAAAGCACTCTAAAATTCAACTTAAGAATTTATGTTTGAGAACTTAAGGTCTAGCATTAATCTGATAGCACATGATGCAGCAGTTTTGCTGAGGTTAAGAGCATCTGTTAAGTGCCTGTCTGGAGGACCATCAGGTCCTTGCTTTAATCCTATGCTTTAAAATTTTTTTAAAATGTGTAAGAAATCATATCTTGCTTTGCATATGTGGGCAACTTAAATTGCATCCATACTGGTGCCAGACTGGGGGAATTTTAGAATATACCATTGGACACACACAGAAGCACCTTGTATTACATTTTGATAATATGAGTATTAGCTTCTGTTTTTCTATGTTGGTAGCAATCTCAGAGGAAAGCTAAAGAACAGAGGCAAGCTGAGCAGCTCTGGTATAATAAAAATGTAATATTGAGTGTTATTGAACTTGTTCCCTATAAGGAGGACCAAAGCTGAGTTGATCAATAAAGTGCTATAATGAGTTATGGTTTTCAGGTTGGAGTGGGAAAAATGAATTAGCTATAACTCCAAGTGCTCATTTTCTGAAAAGTTACTAGTCTGGAAAAGCTACTCGGCAATTTGTGTTCCTGAGACAGAAAGTCAGCTAGAAACCTGTATCAACAAAAGCATAAAGAGAGACTGTCTCTTTGTTCCTGGTCATGCAACGATATGACGGAAAGCTACGGCCTTACACAACTGGGGATTAATGTGAGATGCCAGAAGCTGAAGGTCTGTTCCAACTAGGGAGGCAGGCACTATAGGAACCTTCTTAGCAATTGCCATGCTTAATAGTATTGTTCAGAAGTCATGGTACTAAAGGGGTAAAAATATGCGCTGAACAAGGTTTTGCTTCAAAACTGGTAAACATAAAGCCAGCAGGCCATGTAAGTCTTTGGGCAGATGCAGTGTTTGGGAAGGCATGAATACTGTACTTCCTTAACTCCAGAAGCCAGGTCAACCAGGCTTCCATATCCCAGATATACCTGCCAGGTATATCCCAGTTTCCAGCTCTTGCCCTATGTAGTGGGTGTTCCCTGGCACCCATCCTTGCCCACTATCCTGCTGGGGACCCTTTCCCACTGAAGTTTGGAGGGCCACACACCATGCATCCCTACGCAATCCGCCGTGCTTCCACTATTTCACCACAGACATGTACATATCTCTAGCGCCATGCTTTTGCTTCTTAAAAAAAACCTTGCAAGCTATTCCTTGAAAGCTGATATGCTTGAGTGCTTTGCTAGATGAGGCTGGAGCATGCAATGCTTTGCGTGACTGAATATTACATGAGTACAACTTGCTTCGTGCTTGC
Source organism: Cryptoblepharus egeriae (assembly GCA_030015325.1). Taxonomy (NCBI): domain Eukaryota; kingdom Metazoa; phylum Chordata; class Lepidosauria; order Squamata; family Scincidae; genus Cryptoblepharus; species Cryptoblepharus egeriae. The sequence goes on along the minus strand of JAREYC010000010.1, from coordinate 27,130,619 downwards.
AATTTTCTCACTAATAAACGTACAACATTTCCTAACTTAGCCAGGACTAATTTGTGACTCCCTTCGATGAGCTGAATAATTGCATAAAATCTGGAAACTGCCTTTGGTAGTGGTGCTTTGGTATGGCACACCTTCCTTTACATATGATAGTCACAGGACAAAATCCAAATGTTGCCAAATCCATAAAGAGATCTGTGGGATCAGAGACACACTGATTGCAGTGTTAGCTATCACATTAGCTTTCGCACTGTGGGCCCATTTTTTTTAGCACCAGGATCCATTTCATAATCCACCAGGATCCACATAGCTTTATTTTATTGCAACAAAACATTTACTTTTTCTGAAATCAATCTAGAAATCAATATTTTTAATTAATAATTGTTAAAAATTGTTCAAAAAAATCAGGTTCCTGTACACCTGAGGCTGCTGGAGATCTTGTGCATATTATGGAGGTACAGTGGCGCCTCACTTAAAGAGCTTAATTCGTTCCGGAGGCATGCTCTTTAAGTAAAACGCTCTGTAAGTGAAGCACATTTTCCCATAGGAAATAATGGAATCTCAGACGATTGGTTCCACAACCCAAAAAATATTCATATAAAAATATTAATTGTTTATAAAAATGATTACAAAACACTGCAATATAACATTGTACAAAGCACTGTAATATACAGTAACACACAACACTGCAATAAAGAAAATACTATACAGTACTGAACTGTACTGTACCTTTTAAAACCTTCATGGCTGGTGCGAGGGTTACAGAGAGGGGATGACTTTCACAATCACTAATGGAGTCACTGCTATCCATTGGCTCAGTGGAATCTATTGTCTTTTTGTGCAACTTTTACATTCCCAAGCTGCTGATGGGGAGTAGCACTAGAACATTGATAAGGCACACCTTCCACGCTGCCACACACAGATCCCACATACAGACCTGACAGGCAGGACAATCCAGAGCAACTAATCTGTTCACATAAGAGCCCTTAGGTTGCCCTATCTAACACTAGGTTGGAGCAACTACAAGATGCTCCAGCCCAGTTACTCTGGAAGAGGCTTAGGGCAGAGCAAGGCAAGATAGGGTGCCCTAAGAGAGGTGGACCTGCTCTGCCCTAACTGGGGCAGCCTAAGCAGCTCAGGAGAGGCAAGTTGAGGGCATGGTTAGCATTGCCTAGGGCAGAGCAGTGACGCTGTATCCAAAGCCTGTTTCCAAGGCAGAAATGCCCTCTTCCAGCCCTCAGAGTTATACCACCTCAGGAGTAGGTATGGTAATGAGTAGACCCATAGGGGTCCATGATAAGGCCCGAGTAAGAATGGCAGTGCTGACCAAAAATCTGAGTTCTTGGCCAGCCTAGCTGCAACCCCTTCCTCTCAACCTCAGGATATGGAACAAACTACGGCTGCCCACAAACCTCAGGATACAGCAGGCCACTCCAAGAAGCCCCTTGTATTCACTGTAGAATGTACTGGCATCTCATCAGGGACTCCTTATAAGGCAGGCACCCAGTGGCGTCACCAGACTGGTGCGGCTGGTGTGGGCTGCATTGGGTGATGCGCTCCGTATGGGGTGATGTGCCAGAGGAGTTTGACTGTCCTTTGGCAGGCCCCGGGCGTCAGCACCCCCATTCAGGCCTGCTCCAAGGCGGAGAATCAGCCAGAAGCTGCCACTTGTCTGAGGAGCTGGCCTGAACGGCCATCTGAGGTGCACTGCGCAGAAACACACTGAGCATGCCGAACAGCTTCAGAGGAGACTTCCTTAGAGCAGAGAAAGTCCGCGCCTCTGCACAGCCATTCGGCCTCACTCAGGAGGCGGAGCGGCAGCCGAATGGCTTCAGAAAGAGTACTGCACAGGCACCAACTCTGACGCCTGCACAGTCTCCCCCGAAGCCAAAAGGCTTCAGAAAAGTACTGCGCAGGTGTCAGAGATGTTGCCTGCGCAGTACTCTTTCTGAAGCCAGTTGGGTTCAGAAACAACTGCGCAGGCGCCAACTTTGGTGACTGTGCAGTCCAGGGGGGGGCACATCCCAGGGATGACGCACAGACTTCCGCACCAGGTGATGTGCAGAGTCATGTCACCACTGTAGGCACCACAGCTGTTCCTTGTTCAGTGTGCTGAGGGGTGTCTCCTCAGGAGCAAGTCTTCCCCTTGTGTCAATTACTTAGCATGCTCTGGAGCAGTTAGGGCAGCCCAGGCTTCCTGACTCTCTGGATTCAGCATAACTTTCTGCTCTGGATATAGAATAGTTAGGAGAGTGCAGTTACGTCAGAGCAGGCTGAATTTGCTCTGGATTGTGTCCTCAGACTGCTCCTCCCGGAAGTCCCATGGGTTCCCTGGCAATGGAAGCCTATTCCAAACTTTGCCCAGGGCCCCACTGTAGCTCAAGCTAGTCTCCTCATCCCGCCTGTGAGTTCCCTTACCATGGAAGCCTGTTCCAAACTTCCTCAGAAGTGCTCTTTATTCAAGACAGTGCTCTTTAAGCAAGTCAAAATTTCTGAGAAAATTTTGCTCTTTATACAAAACGCTCCTTATTCAAGACGCTCTTTATTCAAGGTACCACTGTAATGGGCAAAATCCAGAGTGTCTACGGGGAGTCCTTGCTCTGGTGTAAGAACAACTTACTCTGGATTCCAATATGAATTTCCCATAGGTTTTCACTGGTTGGTGCATGTAAAGTCTCTTACGTGCTCCCATGGTTACTCTGGATTGGGGATAAGACATTTGCTAGACTCTCCCTAGAAATGTTCAAGGGCTCCCCCCCTCTAAAAAAAAAAAAAACTTTTATAGTCTTTCCAGGATACATAGAAAGCTGAACTTGGAGAGCAAATTGTAGGTACTTCCAGGCCATACAAAATGCTGAAACAGGGTATGCACGTCAGTGCCAGTTACTAGATAAAAATGAAAACTATGACATTTTAATTGAGGAGATATGAAGACAAGCTCATAAATTAGCATTCTAGTCTCTCCATTCAGTTTTCCTGCTTTTGCAATTTTCTTTTCTAAAACTTGGAAAGGGCACCGAAAATTAATTTGTGACCCACTAGTGGGTCCAGGTTCACAGTTTGGTAAACACTGGTCTAGAAGGAAGCAATCTTTCAACCTTACGCACACAAGCTCTGCCAGTAGCACATCGTGCTGATTTGTATGAACAATGTTTGGTTTTGAATTGTCAGGCCCTAGAGAAAGCTGAGTATTTAAATATTTTGGCAACCTTCAGGAACCTGGGTAACTAGCAGACACTGCAAAATTGAACTGGCAGTTTCTTCCAGCCTTCACCTCTCCCTTTGGCATTCAGAGTTTATATGAGTCATCATCATTTCCCCGAACAGCTCTTTAGGTCCACGCTGACAAGGAATAATAATGGAGCTTTCTTTAATCAGTGTCATTGTTGGTTGCTTACCCAGAGAAGCGCTGCCAAAGGAGAGGAGGTCTGCAGCTCAAGGATTGCCATATTGATGACAGGTAGGGTTGCCATATGTCCTGAAAAAGAGGGATAGTCCCAATTTGGGGGGATTGCGTTCACATACCCTCAAATCCAGAGTAACTACAGGAGCACGTAAGAGACTTTATGTGCGCCACTAATTATTGCACCACCTAGTGAAAACCTATGGGAAATTCATATTGGAATCCAGAGTAAGTTGTTCTTACAGTAGAGCAAGGAGTCCCCATAGTTACTCTGGATTTTGTCCATAGTGGCAAATGGGACAGAACATCCTGACCCAATTTAGGCAACCCTAATGGCAGGGTGACTTTTGAGCTTTGGATGAAGCTCCAGGATCATTTTGTCTTGTTGAATGATTTGAGCCAAGCCCCTTGCCTTGGGCTTCCTATTCTGTAAATCAGCACCAAAAACTTGGGAGTGATCCATGTCAATGAGGGGTTCCTGTGGAGACGGATTGTCTTACATTGTAACTTTTGCTTCTTTGTATAGTTGCATAGCTGTAAACTCCACAGCCATGATGATCATTTAATTGCTAAGAAATATACAGGTCCAGCCTTTTTATACATAACTAGCAAAAAGTTCGGGTGTGGGTGGGACAAGGGGTGGGACTGGGGAGGGGCGAGGGGGGGGGGCGACGTTGGCACCTGCGCAGTGCCTGCTTAGAAGCCGGCCTGCCAGCTTCTAAGCAGGCTCTGTGCAAGCGCCGCCACCGGCGCTCACACAGAGCCTGCCTAGAAGCTGGCAGGCCGGCTTCTAAGCAGGCTCTGCGTGAGCGCCAGTGTCGGCGCTCGTGCAGAGCCTTCCTAGAGGCGGCCTGCCCGCTTCTAGGCAGGCTCTGTGCGAGCGCCGACGTCGGCGCTTGTGCAGAGCCTGCCTAGAAGCGGCCTGCCCGCTTCTAGGCAGGCACGGTGGGCGCAAAAAATGGCGGACCATACCATGGTGGACCATACATGGCGGAAGAAGTGGTACGGGCGCGTAGGCCCGTACCGGTAAGTGCCCACCACTGGTTGCGCCCCTTTTCACCCCCTTCCGGTTGGAATTTCCAAAAACCGGTTCTTAGTGCACCCCTCTATCACGGAAGGAACACCCACCCCAATTTTCACACTTTTAGGGCCAGCAGTTTTGGCAGGGTGGTGATGAGTGAGTCAGTCAGTGAGTGACTTTTCTCTTTTATATATATAGATTTTTATACATGGATTTCACTCAAATGGTCACTGTAAATAACAGTTTTTGAAAACTGCTTTTCTACTGTTGTAGAGAGGTAGCCATGCAAGCAGTCATTGCATTTTTCAGTCCCAAAATCAAAACTTTGCAGATATTGAGGCACTACCTTATTCCATAAGGTGCAAAAGAGGAAGAAGAAATCTGGAAGTCGGTCTTCTTTATCCCCGGGAGGATCCAGAACACCTGTATAGCCTTTTCTGAATGTGCAAAGTGATTCAGTCATTAATATTTATTTTTAGCATCAAGGGAAGGCTGAACAGAGGAGAGTCAGTCTAATGGCAGTAGGGTATTAACATCTTGGACAGTAATGTCCTTGTCAAATGAGACCTGGTCGTTGGCATCCCTAGCCATTCACTTATTTTTCTTTTCCATTTTTTTAGTGCCCCATTTATTTGTGTCCTACTATAATTGGGCAACAAACCCTATATTATATATGCTTATCCCAGCCCTAACTCTTCCTTTGCATTTTAAAAATAAAAAAGAGGTGTATCTTATACTTCTAATGGGACACAAATATCCAGGACACAAAAATAGATGCAAATGCTTACTTCTGAATGCATTTAACCTGGACATAGTTGTAGGCTGTGGGTGGCGCAAGTGGTTAAGACGCTGTGCCTGTTAACCAGCAGGCAAGGGTTCAAGACCCAGGTCGGCCCTACAAGACAGGGTGAGCTCCTGTCCTTAACCCAGCTCTGCGACGCCAGCTGGATCCAATCGTATTGGCTCTGCCTTTCCATTGGACTAATTCAGTGGTGTGGAGAGGGGGGATTTGCTGCTTGGGTAACAGCCTATCCTCCATAACAATCCAACCCAGGCTTTTGTGCTTCACATGCAGCATATGCAGCGCCGAGCACGATACCATAGTCTTTCAAGTCTGACGGAGGCCTGCTTTAGTTGTTCAGAATGCACTTGTACTATCTCTCAGTCTACTATGACCCCAAAACATGCTAAATATAGCACTTTGCAGATGTCCTTCCACTGTAAGCATAAAAACAACAATTAAATGGCACAGTGAAGATACGTTCCAGAAATATTCTCACAGTGCGCAATCCTAAACATGTGTATTCAGAAGTTAATTTCTCTGTATTCAGTGGGGCTTATTCCCAACAGGTATTTTGAAAATTGCAGGCATGGTTCCGCCACTACATCAGTTCCTATGATGAGTATAACAGCATTAGACCAAAGGTGTCTGAACTTGTGGTCACTGCATTATGGGAAAGTTATCCTTCTTTGAACTGCTTCTTCCCATTCCTACCCAAGACCACGTGATGTCCTCTGTAACTGATCACTGATGTCCTTCATAATTGGGTGACAATGATATTCTGGGCAGTTGTATCATCTACTCAGCTTCCCAGAAGGATGAACCATAGGACATCAGGGCAACATGTCCCCTGACTGAGGATGACTTCATATGATGCCTGAACTTTATCAAAAGATCTGCTCACCAGGTGGATAGAGCTGCACAAATGCTGGATCTGGACCCTGGGATACTATTTGAGCAGCCCTGTTCTAGACTATCAGTTTGAGAATATCCTAGTTGCATGACCTAATGCATGCTCAAAAATGTTCTTATTGCATCATTCCCCTCTTGGATTCTCCAGCCTTAGATTACGTATAACAGATGGTAATAAATGAGGAATTACCCTTGCAAGTATGGAGGCAACCGTTTCATAGGCAGAAAGAAATTTGAGTTCTTTAATTATTTTTATAAAACAAATTAATTAGCAACAAAGCAACAGTACCAAGATCCTTTTCCCTTTACAGTATTGGCTGCCTCTCCTGTCCACCACCAGGGAGTCTGCTTATTGCCTTGTAACTGAGTACCCCTTCCTCTGTATCTCTTAATTAAATAGCTATCAGGCTCCTAGCATGAGCCTGTGTTGATGAAGCTGGCCATTTAGCAGGCCCTTCTGCGTCTGCATGCAAGCCAGAGTTCTGGAGGGAAAACAATGAGATTAAAATAGTTTTAATATGCTCTTGGCAGTGCTGTTGTGTACGTCCAGATGGCCTGGGTTTCCAATGTTGACGGGTGTTATTGATGTATTTCCTCACTCTTTCTTGCCGATACAAGCCGTGAGGTTGTCAAATTTGGGGGCTTTTTCTTTCCCAAAAAAAATTGTTTCCCTCCATATGTTACTCATCCAATTTATTTGTCTCCATCCAGTAGAATGAAATACAGTCCAGCGGGAGACACCATTCTCCTTTAATTATTGTGATGGTTGATTTGTCAAGGCTGTATGAAGAATGATGGGTGTTTTTATGCCGTGACAAATGGAGGAACCGTGGTTTTATTTGCTTAACTACCGTCTCTTGTGACTTTGATACAACTCACACTGAGATCAGGTGTGAAAATAAATAAAAATATATATCCTTTTTAAAATAAATACATAAATAAATTATACATTTATGTATAATAATAATAATTGTATATAAAAAAGCAGGCCTCTGTCAGTCTTGAAAGACTATGGTATCGTGCTCGGCACTGCATACACTGCATACGAAGCATGAAAGCCTGGGTTAGATTGTTATGGAGGATAGGCTGTTACCCAAGTAGCAAATCCCCCCTCTCCATGCCACTGAATTAGTCCAATGGAAAGGCAGAGCCAATACATATATAATACCACCGATCATATATAATAATTTCGTGCTTCGTATGCAGCGCCGAGCTTCTGCCAGCTCAACTCTATGATTCTATAGTCTCTTAACAAAAATCAAGCGCTCTCCAAAGAAGGGATCTGGGTGGAAACTAGTTCTCCCTCACCACCCTTTTATCCTTGTAGGCTGTGATGTTGATTTGGTTTTGAGAGTCAAAAGGATACCCAATTTTGAACCCATATCTAGCCATTATAACACATTTGCTTCCCTTGACAAGTTAGGTGATGGGTAGTAAGATGTGTCACGCTGTGTTTTTCTTATTGGTTTTTTCCAGACTTGAGCCAAAATATTCATGATTTTTTGAAAACATTTTTGATTGTTTTTTCTTTCTTTTGGTGGTTGGGACAGCTTTTTGGGTCTATAGATTCCTTTTCTTATTGCCCTGAATCAATCAATCAATCAATCAATCAATCAATCAATCAATCAATCAATCAATCAGTCAGTCAGTCAGTCAGTCAGTCAGTCTGTCTGTCTGTCTGTCTGCCTTCTTTCTTTCTTTCTTTCTTTCTTTCTTTCTTTCTTTCTTTCTTTCTTTCTTTCTTTCTTTCTTTCTTTCTTTCTTTCTCATATTCAGCACCATTGCTGATTAAGATTTCAAGGGCTACTTTAAGAGCAGTATGTTCTCTAATGCTGCAATCCTAAAGACAATTTCCTGGGAGTAAGACCCAGTGAACACAATGGGGCTTACTTTTGAGTAGACATGGTTAGAATTGTGCTCTTGAGACTCAGTGGAATGTTTTATACAGAAAACAATATAACTGACTTAACAGGGTTTCAGTTGTGCACTCCATGCTTTAAAGTCCCTTGATCCTATGCTGTAAAGTCATCAAATGTAGATGGACATGGATGTCATGGATATCATGGAAAAATCACATGATCTGGTTCTGCTTGAATCTCATTCATTACTTTACTGAAATTTCGGAACTGAGATTAACCTGGGACTTAACAGGAAAATGCAACAGGAAACTCAACACAGTTTCTTTATAATACACACTGCCAGTAGTGAACAAAATCACTTATTCTAGGGTTGCCATAATTCTCTTCCACTAAATCGGGACAGGACCCTCTGTCCCATTTCCTAGAATGTGAACATATTTCTCAAAAATCAGGATTGCCCTTGTTTTTTGTGATATATGGCAACCATATCTTATTCCACCCGGAATTATGTTACGTAAGTACTTAAAAGGATGTCTTTTAAATCCTTATTTACTCAATATGTGTGGGCTGTGGGTGGCGCAAGTGGCTAAGACACTGTGCCTGTTAACCAGCAGGCCAGGGTTCAATTCCCGGGTCAGCCCCACAAGACAGGGTGAGCTCCTGTCCTTAGCCCAGCTCTGCGACGCCAGCTGGATCCAATCATATTGGCTCTGCCTTTCCATTGGACTATTTCAGTGGCGTGGAGAGGGGGGATTTGCTGCTTGGGTAACAGCCTATCCTCCATAACAATCCAACCCAGGCTTTTGTGCTTCGCATGCAGCGTATTCAGCGCCAAGCACGATACCATAGTCTTCCAAGACTGACGGAGGCCTGCTTTTTTACTCAATATGTAATTTTCCAGTAAAGGTCACAGTCCATCCTCCAAACATTGTACACATATGCTTCTGTCATTTTCAATTCAGAGTATTCAAGATTTCCTTAAGTTCCTTGGCTGAGGTCAACACCCGCAACACAATAGTTAATTCCTTAGTATTATCCTTTGTCAAATAAACTCTCAAACACAGGGTAGATTATATCTCTCCAGCTCTACCCCTCAGATCATTAGTATGATTTATTATGAAGATCCAGGAAATTAGGTACTGGATATTTCAATATTGGGCAGAAAATTTAATTCCATCATTGCTATAGAGCTAACTCCCTCTAACTTGTAGTCATAGCAACTAGATAAGGACCGTTCCCTCCTTATAGTGTTTAGATATGCTCTTCTACTTGTTATATTCAAAGACCACTACCCAAAAAAGAAAAGAGAGGCAAAGAAAGGTTATTTGTAATTGAATTAGTTGCCAAAGTATATCTATTGTTTGTTCAAGAACATTTCTGGGGAAAAAATTTCATCAGGGCTATTTAAAAATAGGGTAACAATAACAAAACAGTAACAATACTGTGTCCATCATTATTTTGAAAAGGTAGTTATTTGCCATTAATTAAAATCGGTTCTACTCAATAACATGAAGAACATTATATATAAAGCACATCATATATAAAGCTTTTACAAAAATGAAAGTGTCAGTTTAATCACTCTTGCTGATGTTGAAGAGTTGTCATGAAATACACTATCAGTGCAACAGAACACCAGCAGATAAATAATTTTTCCATTCATGCAATGGATGGAATCCAATGAACCATACGTTGGACCACACATTTATGGTCTTCATAAAAATATAAGAATTGCCATATAAGATGGCCAAAGGGCCATCTAGTCCAGCTTTCTGGATCTCTTGGTGGCCCACTAGATGCTTCAGGGAGCATTAAAGACAGCTAGAGACCTCCATCCTTATGCCCTCCTCTGTGTCTATACCCTTTGTAAACCCAAGTTAGGAGCGGTCTTGCTGGCCTTGAACTCTAGTCTCATCCTCATCTTGAAATTAAGGGAAATTTTAGTGGAAGAAAAACCCGCTAGCAATATTGTCTGGGTGTTGTTTGCTCAAAGTTAAAATGTTGGCTGAACTTTCCTTTGGAACTCTTGGAGTACTGGTGAGCAATCAGAGGCATGTGTCATGGGCCAGAATCCCACAGCAGTCAGAATAAGAGGTCCCATGACACTGGCTGATGAAGACTAAGGGCAGGAATCTCCACAAAGAAAGGTGTACCTCATTAGAGTCTCCAAGAAAGGGAGACCCCTGGATCCATCAATGTCTTCAGTTTATTATATGGGTCACCCTGTCACATCTTCAGACTCTAGGGCATCTTCGCAGGGAGGTTGAATGTATGGGAGTGCAACACCATGTCTGCGACATCAGTCGCTTTCTCCACCCCGTTGGAATCTGAGCCTGAGGAAGAGGGCATGAACCTTTTAAAGAGCAGGTTTCCTAATGGCATGGAGTCTGCGACACCAACCTGATTGAAGGAATATCAAAGTTCACAGTTAACTTGAGGCTATTGCTAAAGAAACTTCCAAGCCTACTGCTTTTGGTTACTTTATGTCCAGACTGACTCAAAACTCACCGGCTGTGGTTTTGATCTTCAGTGAATCAAAAATTGTCTTCTAAGTCAGGCCAGCATTTCCCAGACTGGCATGGCAAAGAATTGTACTGGGTGGGGGGGGGGGGAACAAGCTTATTCTGACATTGTCTCCCTTCTAATCCTACTTGAGAAGTTGAGCACTTGTTTTGGTGACAGTTTCTATTAAGGCTGGTGGAGGGCGAGACTCCACAAAGCAGCATTGGTTATAAATTATGAAAACGTTATTAGGGAAAGGTGACAGACAGATTATTCCCATAGAGGATGATGTGAGCTTTATATGCGTCTCAAACACAGTAGTGTGTAAATAGCTAGACTTGGTGGGAGATGTCTTACATCCTTCCCCCTCCCTCTTTTGGGCTGCCAGCTTTCTTTAATCATAAGTGATTAATGGCAAGCTTTTGATAACAGTAAATTAAAGAGGGGAAAGTGCTACCATCAGTTGAGCAAGGCTGCATATATAACTAGCTGATGGGTGAAAACCTGGATCAGCTTGTTTTCAGAAGATATATAATGCAAAACCATTTCCTTACATGAAAAATATAACATGTTATGAAATAATAGCATTTTTATACATGGTCCAGAGAGGTTATTTGGAAATCAGGGAAGGGATTTTATTGAGGGCCTGTGAATATGTTGGCTCCAATTACAACAACCACCAGATGCTGTTCAGAATTACTATGTGTGTCCATAAACATGCAATCTATGGGTCTGTCTGTCTGTGAACCAAGGGTGGCTCTGCAAGTAAGGATGTGTGCTGAAGACCGATACTTGGTCCAGCAACTATGGACCTACCCAAGACCTGAAATGATAGGATGCTGCTGTTCTGCTACCATCTCCCAATAAAACATGCAGGACCCAATGGCTGGACTCATCAGGAGACCATGTGGACTACCATCCTATAGTTCCCTACATGTAACTATGAAATGATGAAGGAGGACTGTCCCTTATTCAGTGCTCAATCAGCTTTCTCAGCTGGGAATCATTTATGGGAATGGCTAATGGGATAACAGGGCATTAGATGGAGAATAGTATTCAACCACTGCCTCTCTAGGTAATGCTGACAAGATGAAAGGGGACTCTGTCTCTGCTGCCTGATCTCTGTGCATTGATTGACGGAGAGAAATAGTTAACATCAACATAAACTTTCCAAAGCATGGAGGATCACAGCAGTGAAAGAAGATTCAGAAGACCTCTGCTCCAGGGCTACATAAAAATTGGGGGCAACACTGGCGTTAACATGCAGCAAGCCACTTTCACACTCCACATCCCTTGTTTCATGGATACTCTGCCTCTTTGTAATGTAATGTAAGTAAATGCCTGTTAAACAGCAGGCCAGGGTTTGAGACCTGGGTCCCCAAAAGATGAGGATTTCCTGCTACAGGCAGGGGGTTGGACTAGATGATCCACTGGGTCCCTTCCAACTTTATGATTCTTTGATTCTAAATGCAAAGTTATGCATGTTAGGGCAAAGAATCCTAACTTTACATATAGGTTAAAGGGCTCTGTGTTATATGTGACAGAGCAGGAGAGAGATCTAGGGATGCTTGTGGAGAGCTCGATGAAAGTGTCGACCCAATGTGCGGCAGCAGTGAAGACGGCAAATTCTGTGCTTGGGGTCATTAGGAAAGGGATTGAGAATAAAACAAAACAAAAAAAACTAAACCTGCATTGTATAAATCAATGGTGAAGCCACATTTGGAGTACTGTGTCCAGTTCTGCATCTCAAAAAGGACATCGAGGAAATGGAGAAGGTTAAGAGCAACTAAAATGATTGATGGTCTGAATGAGGAAACACTACAGTGTTTGGGGCTCTTCAGTCTAGAAAAGAGGCACTTGAGGGGGGACATGATTGAGACGTACAAATTATGCTAGGGCTGGACAGATCGGATAGAGAGATAGATGCTCTTTTCCCTTCTACACAACACCAGATCTAGGTGCATCCACTAAGACTGAATGTTGGGTAGGTTAAGACAGACACGAGAAAATATTTCTTTACCGAGTATGTAGTTGGTTTGTGGAACTCCCTGCCACAAGATGTAATGATGGCATCTAGCCTCAATTACTTTAAGAAGGGGTTGGACAAAGTTCTAGAGGAGAGGACCACATCAGGCTACAAGCCATGAGGGGTAAGTGTAGAGAACACATACCGTGGACACTTTGAGGTGGACAACGTCAAAATGCTGGGGGGGGGGGCACCTAGATGCAGGTATCATATCTGCTCCCTGAGACATCTGGTGGGCCACTGAGAGATACAGGAAGCTGGACTAGATGGGCCTTTACCCTGATCCAGTGGATTTTGTTCTTATGTTAGAGGCAAGAAGGAAGCAGTGGTGAAACTCTGTTGCATATGTTTGATGGAACAAAGTAGTAAAGACCTTGCCACATCACACACATTGCATGTTTTAAACTCCCCTCTCTGTGTGAAAACAAATCAAGCATGAACAAAACAGCACCCCCCAAAAGTAGAAAGGAGGAGCAGTTTGGTTAAGGAGGCCAATATTATAATCTGTATTAAATCCCACTCACTCCAATTCTGTTCCAGTCAGTTTGGGTCTGATCTTCGTAACTTATGAAGAGGAATGAAGACACTTGGACTGAGCTTGAGGTTCCTCCATGCCCTTGTTTACTTTTTTGCTTTGCTGTGTCTGTCCCACTGAAACTGATATCAATTCCCAGCTGTCGACTCACCAGTGCTGAGTTGTGTTAACTTTCCTCGGGTAGCCTCCTTGCAAAACCAGCTATAAAGTGCCTGTAAATGGGGAATGCTCTTGCTTTGGCATGTTCATAGTCTGCTGCAGCAGATATTGACGTTTTCCACTCAAAGGACCAATAAAATAACTCTGAGAAAATGTAGAGGTTGTCAGAAAATCATCTGCCAAATCACTAACAGAATTTTGAATGCCAGCACTGGTGGCTTGATAGGTTAAAGGATTAGATTCGAGCAAAAAAAAACAAAACAAAACCACAAACTGGGATCACTGGTTTCATATTTCCACTTCCCTGCTCCAACTAATTATAGGAGAAATGTACAGCACTATTCTAACCATGTCTACTCAAAAGTAGACATTGTTCAATGGGTCTTACTCCCAAGAAAGTGTCTTTAGGATTGCAGCCATACCCTACAATCCAGAGTAACTACGGGAGCACATAAGAGACTTTATGTGCACCCGTAGTTACTGCACCACCTAGTGAAAACCTATGGGAAAGTCATATTGCAATCCAGAGTAAATTGTTCTTACACCAGAGCAGATGGTAGAGTAAAGTCTGGATTGTGCCCATAGTCTTTTATGAAGAATCATGACTCCAGTGAAGGAGAACCTTTGGCAACTAGTCAACCAAGCCAACTTTAAGCCACTTGGGCACCATGCCTAACGAGGCCATGCACAAGGATAATTTTCTATAGTCTTGCTCATAATTTTATATTAAAATATGCTTAAATCCTTTAATTTAACAAGCACTTTTTAAGTCTACATCTTGATTGCTTTCCATTCTACCAAAGAAATGTGAAGTCTATTCTATTAGTTTTAATTAGTTCTAATAGTTATTCTAATCTATTAGTTTTCTATTCTGTAAATTTGTACAGATCTGGGGCCCTGCAAAAAAATATGTTTCCAATTGGGCACTGCAGCTTCTGAGGCTGAACCTTACCAAATCCACCAGGGCAGGTACCCTAATCCAGTTCATTTATCGTAGAGTGTGATCAGGGAGATGATGGTTGCAATCCTAAAGACACTTTCTTGGGAGTAAGACCCAATATACTGTTTTGAGATGAGCTCCGTATCCATGTGACATGCTTGCATTTATCCCCTCTCTTATAATGAAGAAGCGGTGGCACCATTTCTTTGCATTAATATCCCTATGTGAGGAAAGAAGGGGATCAGACTTTGGCCCATATCCTAAAGTCAAATTAAGCCCTTTGCTCCGGAGCAGATAAGGTGACTTTCCATAAGATAACACTAGAGGATGATGTAACTGCATGGACCCATAACTGTTCTGGAGTTTGCCCATTTTCAGCTTTAATGTTTCAGAACTATATTTCCAAAATATTGTGTGGCAAATGGATCAAATGGGTGAGCTATTCTTTGGAGTGCTCTGCATCTGCTCCTGCATTTTTTGCTCTCTTAGGTATTTTAAATGCCTTTCTCCCCACTCCGTCTTTCTCTGCGCACCTCCATCAGAGGACCAAAGGTCAGTGTGGGTGGTTCGCCTCTCTCCCTCATTAACTGTTTATGCCACACAACTAGTAACCTTATGGAGATGGAACTCTCTGAAGTTGTCTGCGCCAGCTTCCCACTGTGGGAGGGAATCTTATTGGAACACAGTTCAACCGGGGATCTAAAACAGGCAGTGAAGAGCCATTCTTTTTTCCCATCACATATTTTTAAATTCTCACATCCTCTTTCATTGTAGCGAACATTGCGCTGTGTAGCAACGCTTCTCTTATCGTTTTCTAAGTGATGGATGCTGCTGGCGGGCCCTCAATGATTATACTACAATGTCATCTGTGATCTGTTATTGTTGAAAATGTGTATTGATAATTCCGACTAAATTTGGTTGAAAAAGGTGAGTGTTAGATTTGAGCAAATACAATATTTTACTACAGCATGCTCCCTCTGTGCATGTGAAAAAACATCTTTTGCTTACATGTTTTCTTTATTACTATACGTTCCCCAATTTCTCAACTGATAAGTTCCCAAGCACAGCACTATTCAGGTCCATTTCCTTTGAATTAAAGAGTATTGAGGACTTAACAGCAGAGATACTCAAACATCCCAAGCATTGCAACATCCCAGCAAGGGAAATTCTGTTGCTGCTCCGTAAGGGGCAGAGAGTAGCAGTGGCAAAGTGACCCCTAGGATTGTGTCACCACCAGGGAGGAAAGGATTTTATTTAGACTTACCAGCGGGTCTCCCTGGAAGATGTGTGGATCCCATGGGCCCCTCTGAAGACTTCCCCATGCCTTCAAACTGCACTTTTGATCCACTTCTGGTTTCAAGAAAAAAATACAAATGGGTCAAGAGAATATTGAAGCACTATCCAGAGTAACTTCGGGACCACTTACATAGATGTAAGAGACATTTATGTTGACATAGTTATTGCACCTATGGGAAACCTATGGGAAATGCATAGAACAATCCAGACTATGGGCAAAATCCAGAGTCAAAACTATGGGGAGTCATTGCTCCGGTGTAAGAACAACTTATTCTGGATTCCAATATGAATTTCCCATAGATTTTCACTAGGTGGTGCAGTAACTACGGGTGCACATAAAGTCTCTTCCATGCTCCCGTAGTTACTCTGGATTTGGGGGAAAATTTTTCTTACATTGACACGAGGTCCTGTAGTTACTCTGGATTATGCTGCTTGAGCAGTTTGGAGGTGTGGGAGGCCTACACAGAGGGCCATAGGTCGCCCAGAGAGCCATCCTCCCCCCAGTAAGTCCAGAAAAACCCTTTTGTTCTATATAAGGAAAAGAGCAGTGCAATCCTGGCAATCATGTCACCTTCCACTCCCCTGCAAAGACATACATCAGCCTAAACCAGTGACAGG
The DNA here is from genome assembly GCA_030015325.1 of Cryptoblepharus egeriae. Lineage (NCBI taxonomy): Eukaryota > Metazoa > Chordata > Lepidosauria > Squamata > Scincidae > Cryptoblepharus > Cryptoblepharus egeriae. The sequence continues at coordinate 27,114,573 of JAREYC010000010.1, read as the reverse complement.
TTATTTTTGTTATTTTGGGGTTTTTATTATGTTTGCTTGTTTTCATAAAAGACAGGAGCTGTAGAAGAATGAGATGGGTACAATGCGGTGGATTGGATTGGGTGGATTGGGCCCAGGGGAACAAGTTTGGCAGCAGTGGTACCTGCTGAATCCAAACCTGATCAATCTGTAAATGCCTCATCATCATGGGAAGACTTCAAATAGCCAGCCATGCCTAAACCCCACCTGTGGTTTGCAGTGGGGGATGTGTAGACACTGCTGAAATGCATCATGAAGGTTTCGATAGGATTGGATTGTTTGCCAATGACGGGGTGGTGTGAAGCTTCCATTTACACACCACTACACTGCAATAATGCAATTTAAACACCAATTTTTTTAATTCCTCATCACATACTTCAAAAGAGCATTTGCTTGAAAAAAAAATCCTATTGGATGATCAAAGTTAACTGTATTTTGAGAAAAGGAAATTCTGTCCCCCTTCCTTTCCTATCAGCCTATAAATTCAAGAGCTGGAGGCGAACTACTACACTACTCCATTTTTTGTTGTTCCGACTCCTAATAGGGAGTTGCTCCCTGCTGGCTCTGTAATGAACTTGTACAGGCTTACCACAGCGTTTTGACGAGAAGGCGTTGCAATGTGAAGACAGAAGAGCTGCTCTCTGGCAAATGACATTTCTGAAAGTATAACCCTTGATTTTTCTGGCCTCAAATGTGTCATCATAAACCTAGATACTCACCACTGCCCTTCATTCTCCATGAGTGGCTAGCCGGGTCTAGTGCTAATAAGGTCTAGCTCCCAATGACATAGAGATTAATTAGTAAGTACCTTGAGAAGAGGAGGCAAATGGTTGGTTGGAACAGCAAGTGGATGGTGGACAAGGTTTCCTCTGGGCCAAGTTGCCCTGATTAAAGGAGTAGAGAGGAACTTGGAGTTACAAAGCAAGCAATGACATTGGGCTGGCTCATTTAGTACCACCAGATGTGGTACTTCTGGTGGTCAAGAAAATTCTGGATGGAGAAGTATACAGGTTAACTGACTCAAAGTAATGTTTGGCTCCACAGATGGGGCCTCTGCCAGGGACCACATCCATGCAAGGGGTCATACCAACATCTGGCTAACCCGTAGTGCAGCAAGATTCATCGCTATGGCTGCTTCACACTAAGGGTAAAATCCAGAGTAACTACAGGGAGTCCTTGCTCCGGTGTAAGAACAACTTACTCTGGATTCCAATATGAATTTCCCATAGTTTTTCAGTAGGTGGTGCAGTAACTACGGGTGCACGTAAAATCTCTTATGTGCTACTGTAGTTACTCTGGATTTGGGGGTATGTCCCTTACATCAAGGCCAGTGACTATGCTCAGCATCTGCTGTTGCAGCTGCTTCCATTCACTGCTGAAAAATCAAGTTAGATCCAGACAAGGGAGCTTATCAGCAGGAGACAGGAGTAAATTCACATTTTTCTTTGTCCTCCACTTCTACAAGATACTTATAGATGGCTGCCGTATCGCCTATCTGCATGTACTGAGAAGTCAGTCTCAATGGGGCTTATTCCCAAAATACTGTGGATAGAATTGGGGCCTTTGCATCCATTGTTAAAGAACGGGATGGCTGATAAAGCCACAAAAAGAAACTCTCATATCTGCCCAGCTTCATAAACAATTCAGAAATACGTTAAAAGAATCTCTGAACTGTTATATACAGTATATATAATTCAGGAGAGAAGTACAATAGATGACAAACAGACTCTGGGGATAAACAATGCAGTAAATCAAAATTTTTGCTTAACGAAGCAAGCAACTTTCCCAGGATTATGTTTTGTTGTCTAATTTTTACTGAAATGTGAATGCTGGAGGCAAATCAAAAGAACAAATGATTTAATGGCATTAGCAACACTGCTTAGTTCGTAGTAATGAGACAATAACACGTCTTGAACTTCGTATGACAATTCTTAACTAGGTTTATTAAACCTTATTAAAAATTGAAATCATTTTTGCAAGACTGTGTTTCTCGGTTGACATTTACGGGGTTTCTTGGAGATTGTTGCAAGAACAGGGTGCTGTTCTTGCTGCAACATGGAAGTGAGCCACTTTCAAAGATACCTCTTTAGCCAGTCCACAATCCCCATCTTCAGTAATAAATTAATACATGAGCAGCAGGTTCTGGTGCTAGGCTGCTATAGACTCTGATGCATAGCCTTATACTGGGAACTCCAAAGGTCTTCCTTCCCATCACCTGATGGTGCACTGGCAGTAGCTGTACCACTGCTATCAGTACTGAAAGTTAAAGGCAGTGGTTCCCAAACTGTGTGTGTTGACACATAGAATCCTAGAATCCTAGAGTTGAAAGGGATCTAGGAGGTCATCTAGTCCAGCCCCCTGCCTGCAGCAGGAAATCCTCCTCGATCATCCCCGACAGGTACTTGTCAAGCCTATGCTTGAAGACCCCCAGTGAGGGAGCGTCCACCACCTCCCGGTTCCACTGCCGAATCGACACGCTGGGGCAATGCAGAGTGGTTGCCTTGAAGAGGAAAATGCCCTGAGTGCTGTACAGCATTGCAGACTGCTCAGGAAGCCTTCTTAGGTTTCCAACATGGTCTTAAGTAGTACTTTTGGTTTTCCAGAAGTACTGTTTAAAACCACATGGAAGCCTTATAAGGCTTCCCAAATTATACCTAAACCTGCATGAGACTCCTTTGTGCTGCGGAGGCATGGGGAGGCAGTGTGACATGCAGAGGAGAGCAGCATCACATGGGAGGGGTGACAGCATCACAAACCTTTGTTCTGGGATCATTGAGAGGCTGGTCCTTTAATGACTTTGTAAGGCACTTGCTGGGGTACCATGAAGAATGGAGGACAGAGTTCTTCTACCTTTAAGCATTGCCTAGAGGACTGCATATTAATGCAGGTTTTGCTTAGCATAGAAGGGTTTAAAAAGCAGCACCTGCCTAAATTCCCTTTTCTGTGCAATGCTTAAAGGAAGAAACACATTATCTTCTATTCTACTTGGTCACACTGGGTGCCATGGGCTGCCCACTGCCACAGTAGGGAGATCTGTGCTGCTTACCACTACAAGCAACAGTTGGTCGGACAAGTTCCAGTGTACAGTGGCGCCTCACGTAACAAATTTAATTCGTTCTGGAGGCATGTTTGTTACGTGAAATGTTCTTTACGTGAAGCGGATTTTCCCATAGGAAATAATGGAAACTCAGACAATTGGTTCCACAACCCCAAAAATATTCATATAAAAATATTAACTGGATATAAAAATGATGACAGAACACTGGGATTGAATTCAAAACATGCATTCAATGTGCATGATCTTATGAAGTCTGCTTAGGCTGCAGTCCTAAAGACACTTTCCTGGGAGTAAGACCCATTTAACACAATGGGGCTTACTTCTGGGTAGACCTGGTGAGGAGGCTGCAATCCAAGACACCTTCAAAGTGTCTCCCCACTTTCTCTTTCTCTCCATCCTGAGCCTCTCTCTTCTCTGCTCCCTTCTGGCTAGTCCTGAGCTGCCTCCCTCTTCTCCACTGCTCTTCTCTCCCTCTGCCCAGCTGATGTCTGGCCACAGGAGGAACAGTGCACAAGTGTTGCTTTCACTATGGGCAGGTGCGCTAGGCAGCCCTGACGCTTTTTAAACAGGCTGCCGGCCAGCGCGTCTGCCCATAGCTTCTTTACGTGAAGCATTTTCTTTACGTGAAGCAGAATCCTAGAGAAATTTTTGTTTGTTATGTGAAACATACTTTACGTGAGGCATTCTTTACGTGAGGCGCCAATGTACTAAGAAAATCCTTACCATTCATCCTGATCCACTTATTTAAGGAAATAGCTGGCTTATGTGTCACTAAGGTCAATAGAGCCAGGTGGAGGATGAATCAAGACACAAAAAAGGATAGTGGTGGAAGAAGGAATATCCCCAGCCATATACAGAAGTATCTGGCTGGTGCTGTTGCATCGCTGCCCAGGGATTTAGATAGGATTTGTCTGTTAATAACTCCTAAGAGCAGTGGCATATTCCAAAGGTGGAATTCAAATGCTCCAGCTCTTGTGTGTTTAAAGATACATTCTCCTCTTTGTCTGAGATTGAGACTGATTTTTATCTGCCAGCTTAAATTCAATGCAGTATCATCATTTTCTCTGAAAGGGCATTTTGTTTGAAAAGAAGGCATAAATAATGCATCAATGGAATGGGCTTCTTAGTAGATCGAAAACGCTGATGGACACACCGAAGATAAGGATAAATGACTGTGTTTTGAATGGGCTGCACCAAGTGAGTTATGGTTCCTTTTATGGCAATGGTGAGGAATGAGGTGTCAGCGCTATTATTGACTCTGTGTTTTGGGCAGGGACTTTTCCAGTCCACAGGTGTCAAACACAAGGCCTGCGGACCAAATCTGGACCACCTCTCCATTTCATGCAGCCCCCAAGAGGTTCTTCTCCACACTTTCCTGGGAGAAGGCCCCATGGACTATAAATGGACTTACTTCTGAGTAGACATGCATATGATTGGATTCCAGCCCTCAGGAAACACTATTAATGCTAACTGTTTGGAAAAATGCTTATATCAACATTTATTTTAGAGAGTGATTCAAATAGGCTTTAGTTCCAAGTTCATCATTTTGGATAATGCCCATTATCCCCACATTGCAGCAGAGGCCTAGTGGGTACGACCTGCCTAAGGCCACCTTAGATGCAAACCTACAAATCTCTACTTGTTGTGTTCAACAGGGTTTAATCCCAGGAAAGTTTATTCCGAGGAATGATAAAGAGGCAAGAATTAAGGCATGGTAGTTGTGACTTGCACCTCAGATAACTATTCCAAGTTCTCTTGTGCTACAAGTCACTTGTGCTGCCCACGGAGCATCAAAAACATGCCTTAAAGCAGAGGTAGGCAATCCCCAAAACAAATGCTGAGCTTAGCATACATAGGGTTTCCATATGTCCCCCAAAATAGGGACAATCCCAATTTGGGGGGATTGTGTTCACATACTGGCAAATGGGACAGAGGATCCTGTCCCAGTTTTGCAGAAGTGAATTACCACGTTATCATGTTATGAGTGTTACCATAATTCCCCTTACCATGTTACTCAGGGTAAGGGGAATTAATTCTTCTTCCCCTAGGCTGAGCCACAGCCAGCCCTGCTAGATATGGGGTAGGCAAACTGGCCTGCTTTTTCCAGTATGGGGTAAGACTGCTTATCTCTTACCCCGAAATCCAGAGTAACTACGGGGGCATGTAAGAGACTATACGTGCACCTGTAGTTACTGCACCATCTAGTGAAAACCTATGGGAAATTCATATTGGAATCCAGAGTAAGTTGTTCTTACACTGGAGCAAGGACTCCCTGTAGTTACTCTGGATTTTGCCCATAGCCTCCATGCTACAACAGTTCTCTAAGTTCTAAGACTTTCCTATGGGTAAAATTAGAAATATGCCTAGCCATGCTTTTAAGAGGTTGCTTACCATTTGAAGGGAGACATTTTACACTAAAAGCAACTGCAGGGGGCTGAAGAGTGTTTGTCATGAAGAGTGTTTGTAACTCTTTCTTCGTGAGTTGTTTTTCCATTGAAAATTTCTTCCTTACGGTTGTCAACTTCCCGAGTGACTTTTGGCCACCATTTTTTATTTTCCTGATGCCCTTTCAGAACCAAATTATGAAATAACATAGTGTTTTGGGCTTTTTGGGATGGATGTTGTTTTTAAAAAGCATTATAAGTTACACAATAAGCTTGACTGGGAATAAGAAACATTTTACCCCGCCTGGTTATGTCGTACTGTACTTCCTTGATGAGTATCATACATTATCTTTGCGTTTTAAAATACTGTTATTTGCCTTGGGGGAAAAGCAAGTTAAAGTAGAAACAAATGCATATATCCATGCCTCCCATTGGAAAATGCTTCTTTAAGGCTTTCATGTGTACAATCAGGAATTTTTGATGATTCGTGTTGAAATGTCGAGTTGAATTTCTGATTAATCTCTACTAAATCCTGTTGGAAGCTCCATCTATGCATCATTAACCATGATGATATCATGCTGCTTGTGGAACTGCTTTGGACAGAACAGCTGGGGATGCACTTTGTCAACCATCCTAGAATAAAAGAACCTTACAATTAAATGTGACCCTAAGGCCACTTATTCTCAGGTCTACTGTCCAGAGAAAGCAGTGATAAAGTGGTATTTTTGGCACAGAGGGGGAATAGAATAATTCTGTTGAAATAGAATGAAATGGGACAGAAGGACTAGATTTTCTGTATTCTTTCAATAGAATTGCAGGACAGTGCAAACCTAATACCCAGTTAGGCCAGCATATGTCCTATGCTAGCCTGTGGGCAGAGTTGCCATATATCCCCAAAAACCGGGACTATCCTTGTTTTCATGGATTCTGTCCACATACTGGCAAGTTAGACACGGGGTCCTATCCCAGTTTTATGGAAGAGAATTATGGCAACCCTGCCTGTGGGTGTCAGGCCACTTCTGCCTCACTCTTGGGGCGATTTAGGCCAGTGCATGGACATGCATCCACCTTCCCACACCACCATGGGAATGTGGATACAGGTGAGTTGCACTCAGCTAAATTGGTTAGGATTGCATTCTCAGTGTATAAAGATGCTGTTGGAACATTTCTTTTAATTTGGTGTGTGGGACTGGGAAAATATGTTCCCCAGTTTAAGATTTGCTTGCCAAAATAACCTGAGCATTTTCTGAGCTTTTTGGAAAATAGCTTATGTTTGAACAGAACCAAAATGAGCCTGGGATAGCCTTCCCATCTCTGATGTTCACAATCAAGAAAGGATATTCTTAGCAAGTCCTAAGTTCCAAAATGAAACCATTTCGTTTTCTCTGATTCTCGCCTGCAAGAGGCCCTTGGAATAGAAACTTAGCAAACTACATTGAAAGAGCAGGAGAAGCCTTATCAAGCTCCCCCAGAAAATGGATTTCCAGAATGACTTCAAGTCTTACAGCAAAAGAAGTCTGTCAAAATTACTGAAGCGTATCTTGACTAGTAGAGTCAAATAGTCCATCATCCCGTACTGCTGCTCATTTGGGAAACTCATTAATGGCCCATCAGTTGCCATTGCGGGAAGACTTGAAATGTAAACACATTTTCTATTTTTGAACCTTAGTTTTGCTCTTAATTTTTAATGAGGCAGTTTGCATTAAATATGCACTCATGCACCCAGATACCCAGATACCACCATGACTTAAGAAGTCGAAAAGCTTATTTAAGGAAAATTTCTGGTGCCCCTTGGCAGTTGCAAAACTTAGTTGATTGGCTTTTAATGAACCCTCAGATCACTTGGAGAAGACAAGTTATCCATCAAGGGGAGGAAAAAGGTAAATGAATATTCAAAAGAAAAAAATATGATGGTTTTGTTATTTAGATCAGGGCTGCACAGCTTGTTTCCACCAAGCCAGTTCTTCCTAAAATAGCATGCCAAATGCTGTGCTCCCCCTCAATAAAATGTGAGCCTCTGCTCTTCCTATAAGAGGAGCAAAAGCAGTAGCAGAGAGGTGGGCACGCCAAGCATTAGATGCTTGAAGCAAATGTTTTCAGTTGAGCTCAGTGATACTCCAACCTTGCACCAAGCCCAAGACTGGTAAGCATTTATTGAGAGTAATCCCATAACAGATCACATGTGTGCAATGTGATATAGGATTTTCTTGAGAAAAAGTATCCTCTTTGAGAGAAGAATACAAATGTTTGTAACAAATCTTGTGTTGTGTGAAATGTTGGAGTCAACTTAGGGATATGCAAAAACCCCTAGAGAAATTCTATTTGTCTTATTACAACATACTTTGACTTCCTTTAACAATTCTCAAGTGAATTCCTCTCAGGAGGAACCTTGGAATTCAATATAAATTTCACTTTTAAAAATGTTGGCACAAACTCTTTCAATTCACCTGTAGCAAGTAAATAAGATTCCTGGGATTTTCTCTTTGCCTAGAATAGCAGCACCCAAAGTTGCAACAACTGGACCCCGAAAATGTTGTCCCCATCCAGACCATAACTTTTGGTTCTACCCTTGAGTTGGTCGTCCTCTTGGTAGACCTGCGTACCAGGACACTCTGGGTACATGTATCTGTTGCCCAGCATCTCAAAAGGCTGCATTTCAGGACGTCCAGGCAGATGTGACTGCCTGGAGTATCCTGGTGCCCATATCTACCAGGTACATGGGAGTGGAACCAAAAGGCCCATTCACCAGGCATGTAGATGTAGCCCTTGAGTCATCCAAACCCCAGATCTGGCCCCTGAGTTGCACTGGCCTATGGAAGCAAAGTAATGATCTGGACTAGATGACCTGCTAGGTCCCTTTCAACTCTATGATTCTAGGATTCTAGGATTCTAAGAATTTGACCACAATCCTAACATGTCTACTCAAAAATAAGCCCCATTGTGTTCAGTGGGTCTTACTCACAGGAAGGTGTCTTTAGGATTGCAGCCTCAGTCAAGTACATAGCTGGTGGTTTGCTTTTGGCTTGGTGAGTTACCAGCTGTCTTATTCAGCTCAATTCAGATGGCAGACCTACCATGAACCAAAGACTCAAGTCAGCCATTCCAACCCCGAATGTGTTACAGTCATTCCAATGTATTTGGCATTTGAAAAAAATCTCTACAAAGCAGTGGAAAGATGTTCTTTAACTCATACTTTTAGGAACAGCTGAGCTCATTCAGCATTAGACAGCTTCCTGTATTCCTATGGGAATGCATTCCTGTTGGAACACTAAGAGAACACCAATATAAAGGGCCCCAATGGTTCCTTCTGCAGTTGTTTGGAACAAATGGTGTGAAATGAAGCAGTAATGGATGAGTAACTAATCACTTCCCTGTTTAAATAAATATTCATTTATTCACATTTCCTTTTTTCTACAACTGTTTCTCTTTTTTTGCTGCCACCCTTGCAGCAGCAGAGAACATTCAGTGTCCCCCTCCTGGCAAAACCAGAATGCCCAGATTTCAACACATCATGCTCCAAAATATTTATCTGTCTGAAACTGCACAGTCTCTTTGCCTTTTTTGTGATGACCTTTGGTTTTAAGCAAATAAACTTTTTGTACCTTTATATCTTGAAATTTTGATGTGCTCCGAGGCTAAAATTTTGGCTGAGGTTCAAAATGGTAGTCATATCAGCAACCGCTATTTTCCCCTTAATGGGTGCAATCCAGAGTAACTATGTGGAGTCCTTGCTCCAGTGTAAGAACAATTTGCTCTGGATTGCAATATGAATTTCCCATAGGTTTTCACTAGGTAGTGCAGTAACTACGGGTACACAGACCCTACAATCCAGAGTAACTACGGGAGCATGTAAGAGACATTACATGTACCCATAGTTACTGCACCATCTAGTGAAAACCTATGGGAAATTGCACCCATAATGTCTGGATTGCACCCATAATGTCTCTTACATGCTCCCATAGTTACTCTGGATTGTAGGATATGTCCCAGGGTAGGGCACTGTGCAAGCATTATGAAGGGAAGGACTGGAACCAAAATCACCTCTGCTATTATCACTACTGCAGTCAGTGCCACCCCCTCCCAAAAGGTAAGAAATTAAAAACCCATCAATAAAAATATTATCCAACAATTGTGAGTTTTCCAAATGAATAAGTAAACAAATGAGGTTTTTAATTATGAAAACAAATAGAATCATTAAGCAAAAAAATACTTTTGCATATTCCTAGAATGGGTAACATTCTTGAGTATCACTTAAGTTATCTGTCTCACATTTTATGTAGATACAATGTAGTATTATCAGAATCCAGCAGCCAGGTGTGTCACCAGAGGCTGCTGCATCACCTGGTGCGGGACCCTAGCGCATCACCCCCTGCGCTGTGCATGCACAAGTCTTCATGCATGTGCAGTGCACCTCTGAATCCAGCTGCCCTGAGTCACTCAGGGTGTCCTTAGTTTGCACATGCACAGCTCAGGAGTGCTGCCACTCTCTCCCAAGCAGTGCTCTGAGCACTCCCAGCCCAGGGTGACCATATGTTTTCTTTTTCCAGGACATATGCTGGATTTTAGCCTTGTGTCCTGGAAAGAAATCTTCATGGTTCTCCATTTTCTTGTGAGGAGGAAGCATGCAACCTTTCTGAGAACAATAAATTGTTTGTAATAAATTATCTGTAATAGTTTACATTTACTAAAAAGTGATAGAGTGTTTAAATCAATCCCATGAAAGCAAAATACATGAGTATTCAGGATTTTATTTTGTCATGTCCTACATTTTTCTTGGATGTCCTACATTTTGAGAAGCTGTCCCATTTTTCTCTGCAGTGGCGGATTGAAGGATGCTTTGAATTTTGCACATAAAACAATGCAAAAATTTAAATACTTTCCAGACATGTTTCATGTAGAACAGCTCATGGAAGCATGAGCCCCCTTGGTGATCCGGGGCTTTTATGATAAGCTCGTTGAGAGAGAGAAAGAGAGAGAGAGAGAGAAAGAGAGAGAGAGAAAGAGAGAGAGAGAGAAATCCAATTGGTGACAGCAGCAAAAAAGCAGTAAAATAAAAACTTATGGTTTGAGTCACTTATAGTAGCAAAGTTACCGTGCTCCTAAGTACCCTTGATATGGATGGAGGATTAGAAATGGATTATCCATGGGCTTTTGTTCCAACCTTTTACTTTTGCTTTTTTGGGAAAATTTATAGCTTTTTATATATATAGCCATTTATGGCCCCTTAAACTTTGTATTTATTGTTATCATAGCCAGCTATAAATATAAAAGCCTTGGCAGCTCCAGTATTTCACAAGAGTGTGTCCGAATGTTCCATTGAACTAACTGGCAAGACGATGGTGAAGTATTTTGCTTCAAGGAGTGATTGCTGCATTCCTTGAAGAGCTGGGAGGATGCACTTTTGTGCAAGGCGGATCGGGACGTAGATCAACCATGTTCAGGCTGCTGGGGTTATAGTAGTGATCTCGTGGGTGCAGATCCAAGTAGCCCTATGGGGTGGCTGTAGTGTGAACCTTGAGTTGCTCACCAGCTGTCACCTAACTTGTGCTGTGTACAGTGCAGGTTGTGCATGGTGGTTGTTCCTATATGGGTTAGGATTGGGGTATAAACACCATTGCAGCGTGATGTAGGAAAGAGCGTTTATTAAGGTTAAATATTTATGTTCTCCAAATGTGAATAACATTTGGAGAGGCTCCCCCATAACATTAGAAAGGCTAATAATTGTGAGATTTATGGCCGATTTTGAGTCTTTTTCTCTGGGGAAATTGGGGAAGCAAAATGAAGTGCAAGGAAGCTGTTTATGGCAGTGAGAAATTATTCCAGGCCCTGATGGTAGGGCATCGCAGAGTGTTAGACATCCTCATTAACTGAGAATTGGCTTAAGTAAAAGGTCTCTGGGTTTTCTCAGGTTCTCTTTTAATTAAAAGACAGTCATTAGAAATACAGTACAGTAAAATCTTGCATAGATAGGAACTTGGATTGAGAGCATTTTGCAAGATAAGCAAAAATTTCTAATAAATTTTGACTTGCAATGCAATCATGTCTTGTAAAACAATCACAAAAGAATTCCTGCTGGGATGCAGCCGGTTTTGGGCCTCTGTCAGCATCTGCACAGACTCTCCTGAGAGACAAGCCTATGCAAGTCTACTCTGAAGTAAGCCTATTACAGTCAATGGGGCTCACTCCTGTGTAAGGAAGGGGCAGACTGCAGACTGAGAGACCTGAAAGACTGAGTTCAGGTTAATTTGTTTTATTTTTCTTTATATTTTGTATTTTCTTTATATTTTGTATTTTCTTTATTATTTCGTATTATATGACAGTATTGTGATCATTTTTATGTGGATATTTTTGGGTTGTGGAACAAATTTTCTGAGTTCCCATTATTTCTTATGGGAAAATTTACTTTGACTTCCAAGTGTTTAGGTTTACAAGCAAGCTTCTGGAACAAATTATGCTCATAAACCAAGGTACCATTGTATATTGCTTATTTTCCACAAGTGGTAGGAGGTTCCAGGGAGAAGTGTTTGTTTTGTTTTTTTTTTTGGGGGGGGGGGGGGAGAGATCAGGTTTGTTTTTTGTTTTGGTTTTTTCCCAGGGAATGTACTTAGAGTTTTCAGTCTCTTTTGTAATAATCTATTTAGGGCTAACTTGGGCTGTGGATGGCACAAGCGTTTAAGACGCTGTACCTGTTAACCAGCAGGCCAGGGTTCGAGACCTGGATCGGCCCCAGGGTGAGCTCCTGTCCTTAGCCCAGCTCTGCGATGCCAGCTGGATCCAATCGTATTGGCTGTGCCTTTCCATTGGACTAATTCAGTGGCGTGGAGAGGGGGGATTTGCTGCTTGGGTAACAGCCTATCCTCCATAACAATCTAACCCAGGCTTTCGTGCTTCGCATGCAGTGTATGCAGCGCCAAGCATGATACCATATTCTTTCAAGACTGACGGAGGCCTGCTTTGCTTTGTATTTAGGGCTAACCAACTTTCCTGCAGTGGCACGGCTGTGCCAGTGGGGCATGTCCTAAATCCTGAAGTGGGGGAAAGGCAGTCAACGTAAGGCAATGTTTGTTCCCTTACCTTGGAGTTGCATTGCCCTTACTCTAGAGCTGAAAAATTGGTTGGAATTGTACCCTTAGTGATGACCACAAAGGCTGAGGAGTTAGAAATCAAGCATGCATTTGAGTTTTGCTTTTCATTTGGTCCGAGAGTGCTTGATGCTCATTGGATTAGCCCTCTCATATTCTGGACACTCTTTTGAATATGAAAAGCATTTTATTATTTGAAAGTAACTCTCCAGTCATGCATATTACCTGTGGAGGGACAGAAAGGTTTCTATCCAAGTGCTCAACAAGAAGTAGTACAATGTAATAACTTGGAACATTTTTTATATTTTTGCTTTTACTCTGGGTTTCCTGAAATTATTTCCACACTCCTTACAATTTTTGACTACCTGCCACTATATTTATGCCATGCCAAATCTCAGTGCATCTGGTCCAAATGTAAGGTCAGGCTCACAGTGCACGTTCTCTCTCTCTCTTTCTCTCTCTCTCTCTCTCTCTCTCTCTCACTCTGTGTGCGTGTGTGCAGGGTGAGAGAGAGAGAGAGCATCTACTCCTGACTTCCAATCTGAACATTAATACTGATTTTGAGCACAATCCTAACCATGTTTACTCAAAAGCACACCCCATTGTGTTCAATGGGCCTTACTCCTAGGAGAGGGTCTTTAGGATTACAGCCATAATCTTAGGTAGGCAAGGCAAGGATGCCAATTCCAGTGTCATGGTATAGATTCTGGCCACTCTTGATTTATTGAATGGGCATTTAATTAAGGAAGACACTTCTTTTCAGTTTGAAAGGCTTTGTTCCAACTTTTTCCCTCCGGATGAAAAATTTGGTTCAATTGAAAAATATGAATCCAGACTTTGGCACTGTTAACTATAAGCGAATGTATTGAATATTAAAAGTACTCAATAAAACTGTTGTGGAACATGGTTTATTGGTGGAGTATGATGGATTTCAGAAGCGAGATGTCCTTGTGAATATAATATTGAGCTCCACCTTTTGCCTAGTCAAGACTTAATGCTTTCTTAGCCACTTAAAATTCAGAAATAGAGACATTCCCATTACTGACTGTGAATAATGGCATTAAAATCTAGGAAGCATATTTCCAACATAATATCAACATAAAGTGCCTTTTAATATTCACTAAAGCCAATTTAATGTGAATGAGTTTACTGATTTAATGTTTTTTTAGCTAGCAAATGTTTATTTAGTACATCTCACTGATGTGAATTGTGTTTCAGAGAAGCAGAAAAAAGAGCATTTATTTATATTACAAATGATTTGAAAATAAGAAAGGAATGTGATGTATAATGAGGTGAACATTTTGTATAAATGTAGATGTTTTGCAAGAATTCTGCTGGGGATCCCTGGCTCTTAAGGATACATGAAGCAGGATGAAGTTAAATGTCTTTATAAATGGAAATAATAGCCATTTGTTTAATTAGTGTTGCAGATGTACAAATTTGTACATCTGTGGAAGTTAACTGTTATGGGCTCGACCTTGAGTGAAGACAGGAGTCAGAGATAGCTTGTCTGAACTGACACCAATATCAGCTGCGGAGGTGCAATGTCAGTAGGGTTGTCATAATTCTCTTCTACAAAATCAGGACAGAACCCTCTGGCCCATTTGCTAGTATGTGAACATAATCCCCCAAAATCAGGGAAGTCCCCCCGTTACCCAGGACATTTGTCAACCCCAAGTACCTGCTCCTTGCCGTGCTCCTAGCAGCCCATTCTCAACCATTTCATTTGCCAGTTATGTTTAGTTTTTACATTATCTTGGTTTATGCTGCAATCCTAACCTCCAATTAAACTGGCCTAAGCCCTGGCATAAATCCTTTGCTGACCTGGGGGTGTCACTAACGTGCTACAGGGCACTTCTGCTCCACTCATGGGGAGGTTAGGCCAGTCTACAGAAAAACACCGACCTCACCACACCACCACAGGAAAATATTCAAGGTTAGTTAGGCCAGCCTAAATTGGTTAAGATTGCACCCACAGACTCTTTGTTTCATCTATTGCTTGGCTAATTATTCAGTTGTCTATTGGTTAATGGTAGGATATGCTTTGGAGTTTAGAGGTGTTCACCTGAAAATCCAATGCCGAGTGTATTGCAATCACACACACCTGTTTATACATTTTTTTCCATTCTGGAAGAGTAGCTTCAGAAAGCCTGATTGATTGATTTTCTTTGGATCATTTTGAGTCAGCAGCTTATGTTGAATTTAAGGGAGGATTTCTGAACCGCTATGGCACAATAGCCTGTAGAATGGGCTCTTCACCTCCGTTGTTTTCTTTCATTTCTTATTCTTCATTGTGAAACCAGCAACAATGTGTCACCAAAATCCCGGGAACTCTGTCATTACAATCCAAAAATGGACACTTGATTCATAATTGCACATTAAAGGCTTTACTGGATTAAATTGTTGAAAGTATTAGATTGCTCCAATGGAGTAACTGCCCTTGACACAGTATCATCGCACTGTCGAGATCCAGACCTGTGACCTCTAGATAAGTTACTTTACACACAGCTAAATACATAAATACATATATTAAAAAATCTCCCTGTGACCTTCTGTGTGCAAGCCATGGATTTGTTTCCTAGGGAACTAGTGACTGAGAAAAATCTATAATTAGATCTGGGGGTTGTGCTTCATAAGGGATTGGGACACTAAGCATTTTCCTTAAAAACAAAGCATCTTAGTGTAGCAAACTAGATTGAAGATGATTTCAGTTGCGAGAGATTAATTGGCAGTATTATGAATATAGTCACGTACACAGGGTCTATGTCAGGGATCAGCACTAGAGGTAGCAGGGAATAAACGGTGAGGTGGTGTAGAGCTGGTGACTTACTCTACAATCCAGAGTAACTACGGGAGCATGTAAGAGACATTGCGTGTACCCGTAGTTACTGCACTACCTAGTGAAAACCTATGGGAAATTCATATTGCAATCCAGAGCAAATTGTTCTTACACCGGAGCAAGGACTCACCGTAGTTACTCTGGATTGCGCCCTGAGACTCCCACCTGCCACCTTATATCCAGGGAGATGAGATGCAACAGTGACCCCATTACCGCATCAATGGGGAAATCAGAGCTGCAACTCGTGCCACCTGAAGATTTGGGAGGTGAGAGAGAGCCCTGGGTTGTACAAAGTACTGAGATGGTAGGACATAAGACTGATAAAGCTCTTGCTCATTGTGGGTAAAGGAGACTAGAGAGACAGTCACTGGGCAGTAGCTTAGCCAGAGGGTGAAACAAAATAGTAATTCAGAGACGTTGTAAACTGTCCGATACACTTGCCTGTCAGAGGCTTTCCTGGCAGTATTTTCTGATGCAGAAATAAACTTCTAGGATAGGAGTCTCCAAACTGCAAGAAAAAAATTCCAGTTGGATATCAGGAAAATAATACTGAAGGTATGGACTCTTTAGCAGTAGAACAAATTGCCAAGGGAGGTGGTGGACCTTCCCTCACTGGAGAACTTCAAGCAGATGCTCAACAAGCATCTGTTGGAGATGCTCTAAGAGGATTCCAGCGACAAAGTGTTGGACTAGCTGTCTAGTTCCTTCCTATTCTAGGATTCTATGAACACAATGGGGATTACTTTTGAGTAGACATGGTTAGGATTGTGCTTTGTGATTCTAAAGTTTTCAGCAAAAGGGTTCCATTGGGTAGCTGACACAGTGTCAAGTGCTGGAAAATAAATGAATAATAAATTCATGGAGAGCCATGTGCTAAGCTGAACTGAGAGTGGATGGAGTGGAAGGAGAGGGGAGCAGAAATTGAATTGCACAGGAAGAAAAGGGAATGGAAATTTTTTGGTCTCAGTCATTCCATATAATTTTAATCTATTTCCATTTAATTTACATCTACAGTGGTTCCTCACATAAAGAGCTTAATTCGTTCCAGAGGCATGCTCTTTAAGTGCAACACTCTTTAAATGAAGCAGTTTTTTCCATAGGAAACAATGGAAACTCAGACGATTGGTTCCACAACCCCCCAAATATTCATATAAAAATATTAACTGGATGTAAAAATGATGACAAAACACTGGAATTGAATTCAAAACATGCATTCAATATGCATGATCCTATGACGTCTACTTAGGCTGCAATCCTAAAGACACTTTCCTGGGAGTAAACCCCGTTTAACACAATGGGGCTTACTTCTGTTTAGACATGGTTAAGAGGCTGCAATCAAAGACACATTGCTGGGAGTAAGCCTCATTTAACACAATGGGGCTTACTTCTGAGTAGACATAGGAGACTGCAATCAAAGATACTTTCCTGGGAGTCTTACCTGGGCTGCTGCTAGAGGTTCAAGATGGCCGTGGGGGCACTTGGGGGGAGGCAAGAGGCAAGAAGTGCTGGCCGGCAGCCCTTTTAAAGAGCCTCTATGCAGAGCATCAGGGCTGCATAGCACACATGCCCATAGCACGCTTGCTTGTTAAGTGAAGCGGAACTTGTTATGTGAAGCAAGATGTCTTTGAAATTTTTGCTTGTTATGTGAAACACTTCTTAAGTGAGGTGCTTGTTAAACGAGGTACCACTGTAATTTTAATTTATTTAAATATAAATAAACATTAGTTTATATTTATATTCCAAGTCTACCAGCACTGATATCTGTCTCACTCAGCCACAAGAGGTACTGAACGTAATGCAGTGTAATGGAAAAATTATTCCTGGGGTTAACAAGAAATGTAATCATATTTGAACACCCGGAAGTATGTCTTTTGAGCTATTTTAGTTTGGAGGGCCACATAAAATCCTTGCAGGGCTGTATGTGGCCCATGAGTCAAGGTTCAGAGATCTCTGTTTAGAAAATTTTAAAAGAAAAATAAGACAGCATAATAATATGGTATGTCTGTTAGTCCATGGTATGGTTCCGATAGGATTTTGGACTATGGCTGCAATTCTAAACACACTTTCCCAGGAGTAAGACCCATTGAACACAAGGGGCCTTACTTCTGAGTAGACATGTTTAGGATTGTGCTCTATGTTGCTAAAAGTCTTGAGCAGGTGTGCAAATGTGTGTGCATATAGGGGAAAGTCCTCTGCATCACATGTTTCCAAGCTGGCTGGGGCCACAGAGGTAATGAGCAATGCTTTGAAATTTTCTTAATGGGGCTGAGCTGGCAATGGAACCTGTTGGATTCTTGCTGTGTCTTTATGGCTTTTCTAAGCTTCATACAGTATAGGGGATACTTGACATTAGACAGAACGAGGCAGATTACTTCTGATAGCAGATTTCTTGGCAGTATTAATGAACAGCAAATTGTTAATTATTTGTTTATTACCACCTTGGGGAAACGGTTTGGATTTTCTTCCCGAGGCATTTGGTGTAACATGGGCCATCTCTGTTGGGTAGCGTGCCTCAAAGCTAAAAGGAAGCTGTACTGGAGCTTTGAGGAGCTCCATCGCCCAACAGATATTCCATTCCTTTTTCAATATTCTCTACTTAAAAGAATAAAATTAGAACAGTCTCTCCCACCACATGCGTCTCCCAATTAAAATTGACCCTTGGGGATGTGACATTGAACAGAGACTGGGAAAAAAATCTAATTAAACCTGTAAAAGAAAATATATCACAAAGTTAAGAGCCAGAGTTACAGTTTGCAGAGCTAAATTGTGCCTGTTTACTGACTATTTGTGCAGCTTCTTTGCCTGTCAAAAAGGAGAATCACTTATTAGTTTTGTGAATAACAAAACAGCAACAAAATATTAGAATATTTTTTATCTGCGTGAGACAGAATCACAAGACTGTAGTACATGGAATAGCACCGCAGTAACATCACCCATTTACACCTGAAAGGGACTCTCCTTACAGCCAAGAGTGGGAATAAGAAGAACCTTGTCAGGAGTAAGAAAGTGGGGCAACTACAGTGTTTGGAGTTTGGAATGCCAAACTCCACATGGTGTTGTGGTGGTGATGTGGTGGTGATGACATCTGGCCCTGGGTGCCCTCAAAAAGGAATTGGACAGATTTCTGGAAGAAAAATCAATTGCAGGTCACAAGCCATATTATGTTCAATATCCTGGTTTTAGAAGCAGGCTACATCAGAATGTCAGATGCAAGGGAATGCCAACATGATGTAGGTACCTTGCATTGTGGTTCATCAGGTGACCCCTATGTGTTTCAGATAGTCCTGATCCAGACAGCCTCTTCTTGTATTCTGAAGCCTAACAAAGGCTGGGAGGAAAAATTGGCAGTCATCTTGCTAAGTTAATAAAAAAACACTTGGCATCCATCAGTCTTGAAAGACTGTGATATCGTGCTTGATGCTGCATGCAAAGCATGAAGCTTGGGTAGACTGATATGGAGGATAGGCTGTTACCCAAGCAGCAAATCCCCTCTCTCCACATCACTGAAATAGTCCAATGGAACGGCAGAGCCAATACGATTGGTTCCAGCTGCGTTGCAGAGCTGGGCTAAGGACAGGAGTTCACCCTGTCTTGTGGGGACTTGGGTCTCGAACCCTGGGCTTCTGGTTAACAGACACAGTGTCTTAACCACTTGCACCACCCACAGCCCAAAAGCTAAATTAATGATAGAAGCAAGATTTGGATGGAATTTTGAATGGAGCTGGTTTGTAGCTCCAGGCACATCTAATTGATCTCTATGAGACAGAGAGACATGAGAATGAACATAACCAGAAGCCTGGTTCTGAGGCTCTGAGATATCTAAGAGTGTTTGGAGATATAAAAATAACTGTTATTAAGCAGTGCCACCTCCGCGGTTGCTAAGTTGTAATAATGTTTTTGAAAGCAGAATTGCTGTGGTTGGAACGCTGGAAAATAAAAATCACTTCTGGGGATATTGTGGGTTTTTTCTTATTATTATTCACCTGTTCCACTCTTCACTCATCTACTTTGCTCTAAACCCTTTGGAAACCCTCTCCGATTTACTACTGTGATAAGATCAGGACCGTATAGGGATCACAGTGTGGAAATGAGCTTAGCTGGAAGGGACGTTGGGGCACTCCTTGAAAAATAGTGGTCAGTGCATTTTGTGCTGGTCAGAATTCAGTGAGAGAGGAAAGAACTGCTAAGCCAACTTGCCCATTTGTTTTCACCTCCATTGGGAGTTTATCCCTTTTCCAACATCATTTGTTTCGAATGACTTTTTTTGCAGAGAACATCAACACAGCCAGGAGGTCGGAGCAGAGGTTTTCTTAAGCCAAACTTAGATATGATTTTTTTCTTAGGTTGAGGCACCATTTTCTGTTCCATCCAAATATTGGAAGCTGTGATTTATACCTCGTACAAGTTTCAGCTTCAAACTATTTGTTTCATGTACATGGCTGAGCAAGGCATTGCTTTAGTGTACATGGCCTTACAGAGTCATGGCTGAAAAAGAGCCACAACAAGTTTCAGAGCAGTTTGTTTCCTTCCTTGCTTTGAACAATTAAAAGCTTTTATTCATATGTTGCAACAAAACATAGTTTTCAATTTAATTCAAATTTGGAAGACTACTTTGCACAAGCCATGGTTAGCTATCAAACTGGAATTAAATATCCAGTCATATGCATATCTGTTCAAAAGTAAATCCCATTTTAGTCAATGGGACTAGGGGTGCAATCCAGAGTAACTACGGGAGTCCTTGCTCCAACGTAAGAACAATTTACTCTGGATTGCAATATGAATTTCCCATAGGTTTTCACTAGGTGGTCCTGTAACTATGTTGATGTAAATGTCTTTTACATGCTCCCATATTTACTCTGGATTGTAGTGTTACTTTTAGGTAGGTGTGGATAAGATTGCAGCCAGGCAACTCAATCCTATGCAGCACCAGGACTGCTGTGGCACCAAAATATCTGTCATACTTTTGGGTGCCCTGTGTGCTACTTGGCAAACTGGTGAAGTTCCTTGGGTGAACGGGACTTTTACCCCCTTTCCCCAGGTAAAATAAGTAGTTCCATACTGGAGTTAATGATTCTGTGGCAACCCTTGGATTGCCATAGAATAAAGAGTTTCTGTGTTAAGCCACGAAGCTCAACAAAGAGGCACTGGATCAGATGCAGCTGTGGTCCATGAAGCTTGCTGGTGATATTGAGAACCAATCTGCCACCCTAATTACATAAGAATGCACATTGTGGGTGCAGTATGTAGGAAACTTCCAAGAAATATACATAAATATGCTTTTGAAGCTTCATAGACAGCAATGAATGAACAATCATGGGAGAGCAAGCGAGCGAGCGAGCGAGCGAGCGAGAGAGAGAGAGAGAGAGAGAGAGATCTCTAACTGATGACAGCCGCAGACAGACAGACAGGAGAAATATGCTTGGAAAACGCTATCTGTTCTCCTTACTTGCTGGAACTAGAATTTTTTTGGCACAGAATGCCAAATTGGATTTTCACGAAAATTGTGTATACAGTATTTTTTTCCTAGATGCACACCATTTAGTGTAAACAAGGGAGCATCTTTCCCTTGAACCATGTAGCCATTACAAAACCATCTTAATTAGAAGATGTCCATATTTCTGTCTGATTTCTGGGAGCACGTAGCTCCCTCTTGTGGCTAATTAAACATTAAACGAAATATCAAACTTTTACAGCGCTCTCTTCTGTAATTGCCTGTGCTGTCATAGCAGACATAAAATGAGCAGCTGCAAAGTGCTTGGACGGATGTAGCGGGCCTTTAACTATCATGATTTGCTCTCAAAGCAGGCCCTTGATGCAGGCTTTGAGTCTGATTATGTGAGGATGGAGGGGTGATTCCTTGTGTTTGCAAAATAAAGTTGGAGATTGGAAAGACGATATTTGTTTGTTTTATTTATTAGATTTGTACTCCACCTTTCTCCCCAAAGGGCACCCAAGATGGCTAACAATCAATAAAACACATAGTAAAATACAGTTAAAACAATAAAGTACAATTATCTATCTATCTATCTATCTATCTATCTATCTATCTATCTATCTATCTATCTATCTATCTATCTATCTATAACTGAAGGTGTATATCTATAACTGACTGGCTGGCTGACTGACTCACTGACTAACTCATCAACACCCAGCCAAAACTGCTGGACCCAGAAGCATGAAATTTGGGGACAGTATTCCTTCAGTGATGGAGGCAACCACTAAGAACCAGTTTTCAGAAATTCCAACCGGAAGGGGGTGAAAAGGGGTGCAACACATTTTCCTATACTTTACATTAAAGAATTGATTATGCATTTTTGTGACACCTCCAGCTCAGCACAGAATTTATGCTGGGGCTTGGGCTGGCTTAACTGACAACAACTTTCCAAATTCTGTTTCTAGTTTCACCAGTTGGGGCAGGTAATGATGCAGGCCTAATGCCCAGGGAAGCCACTGCCAGCCCATATTAGACAAAAAAAAGTCTGACTCTGTATAAGACAACCTCATAAGTTTCTTTTTCTGTATAAAAATACATTTTGGCTATTAATAAGCACCAGGTTTTGGCCCTGTATTAATGGAAATTTTAAACCATGCAACTAGATTTTGTAATTGAAGGAGTGAAAATATTCCTGTAAGGCCTTACCTGCTTGCCAAATTTATTTCAGATTAATATTCATGATTCTCCTCCTCCTCCTCCTCCTACAAACCAACAAACAAAAAACTGGAAATAACCATTTGGTGAGGTGCTAAGATTTTTGATCACTAGCTTCCTTTTCACCAATTCTTAGTGTTTCTTGGCGAGAAGAGGAACGTTTCTTCAACTAGTTTAAGTCATAAAATAGGAACACAGAAAGATTGCTACTTCTTCCTAAGATTTTCCATCACATTGGGTTGGCCTGGATCCTCAGTGCTATTTTTTTTTCCTTACACAGGTCATAGATAATGAAAGACCAGAGGGCTCAAAGTTCCGTATTTCTGGAAGAGGAGTAGAACAGGATCCGAAGGGAGTGTTCAAAATCATTGAGAACACTGGAGAGGTTTTTGTGACACGGACGCTTGACAGAGAAGCCATTCCTATGTACCAAGTAAGTTGAAAATTTCATTTATATATGTTCTTTAAAAAGTTTTAAACACAATTTACAAATCTTACTAATGATAACGGGAGGCTCCAATGTTTGAGGAGGAGCCAAGAGCACTGTCTTAACTCCTGGATGAACTTGGCGCCATGTGACTGTAGTTTGCTGGCTTGGTAGACCTGGACAGCTGCCTAAACTTGGAGCCCAGATCTGCTTGCTGTGTAGACCTGACCTCCTGGTTGAACTTGTGGACTTTATGGCTTCTGGGTTGAGTAGACCTTGGCACCTGTGTGGATTTGGCACCAGACTTATTTTTCAGATAGACTTGGGCTCCCTGTTGAACTTGTGACTTTCATGGCTGAGGTTTGTTAGGCAGGTAGACCTGGGCTCACATTCCAGTTCAACTCCATCAGCTCAGCCATGGGATGTCTTGCATAGCGGGTGTTCCCCTGATACCTTTGCTGCCTATCCAACAAGCGCCCTTCTTCAGTGGTGTGACAGTTTAGGTGGGTCAAGCATGTATCCTCCCTTAGATCTGTCCCTGTATCTAATGTAGGTTCCATTGTATAGAATACTGACTTCAAAACTTTGACAGTAATATTGTTCTATAAATGCTTTATGTTGGAAACATGTCAACTGCCTTATGTCTCAATGTACCTTGTTACACATGGTGACTCCTCCATATCTCTGCTCACCTTCCCCCCTTCCCTGGCAGACTTTTGGTGCCGAGCAGATTATATCCCAGAGACTGGCATTGGCAAGAATCTTTAGCCCATGGCTAAAAAAAGTCTGTAGGTCCAAAAGCTACAAGACTAGGCACAACAGACCTGAACACAGAAAATTCTCTACTTAGGAGTAAAGTTACATAACTGGCAGTAAGTAGAAGGAGGAATACTATTGAAATGCAGAAAGTGTTAGATCAGGTGTTAGATAATACAATATAAAGTGGCACTTGATTGAGTCTCCTGACCGTGAGACTTCCCAGAATCAGAAGGATTCTATATATTCATATCCCAACAAAGGAGTAAGGGAATTGAGCCTTTTCCTCAGGGCTTCTAATTCAAGTGGGCTGTGGGTGGTGCAAGCGATTAAGGCGCTGTGCCAGTTAACCAGCAGGCCAGAGTTCAAGACTCGGGTCAGCCCCACAAGACAGGGTGAGCTCCTGTCCTTAGCCCAGCTCTGCGACGCCAGCTAGATCCAATCGTATTGGCTCTGCCTTTGCATTGGACTAATTCAGTGGCATGGAAAAGGGGGATTTGCTGCTTGGGTAACAGCCTATCCTCCATAACAATCCAACCCAGGCTTTCGTGCTTCGCATGCAGTGTATGCAGCGCCGAGCACGATACCATAGTCTTCCAAGACTGAAGGAGGCCTGCTGCTGCTAATTCAAGTTGAAACTGAGAAGCTGGACAAGATTGACATGAAACTTTATGGAAAAAGGTCCTACCCAGTGGTGGATGGTATATGACAGAAGCTGCTCCAGCATTATGTATGCGAGACCTGCTCTAACGTGTGCTAGATTACAGCCCAAATGTTTTCCTCTTTGGAAGAACAGTATCTCCCTCTTTTAAGCCTTACAAATCACATTAAAAATATTGTAGCATGCTAGATGAGCCAGAAAACAGATGCAAATGTATATTTTAATGGGCTGTAGCTCTCTTTTCTCTGTGACCCGTGGTATAATTCCGGTGCTCAGCAGGCCAGCTGAAGCCCTGTTGTGCAAACTGCAGTCAAGAAGTTCTGCAGAAGGCAAACGCTCAACTTGATTAGTCAGTCTTTGGAAAAACAATGAACTGGAATCAATGAAGATGTATTGTGAAGTCGAGAAAGCAGCGGGAATCTTTCCCTCCCTTTGGTGAATCGTTCCCTTCCTTTGTGCCTCTTGAAAATCTCTTCAGCTTCTGGAATTTTTTGAGGGTGTTTTTTCCACTATTATTTCCTTGCCTTCATTCAGCATTTATGAATTATTTCAAAAGCACAAATGCTGATGAAAAAAAAGAAGAGATGATTCTCGGGCGGAAAGGTATAAATATCTTCTAAGCTGTCGATGAGGCTGAATATAATTCTGGGACCCTGAAAGACTGGAAGTGATAAGTGGGTCAGCTCAACAGAGCCAGGGAATGGGCTCAAATAATTCAAATGCCAACTAAACTGCAAAACTTTTTGAAGCTCCATTGTATTTTGTGTCTTGAAGTTTGTTTCACAAACAGCAAAACTTTGTGAAATACCATTTTCTATTTTGTCAAAGGTGTGATTTGCTGCTCGTTTGGAATAAAACATTTTCATTTTAAAAAAATGTATTTAAATTTTCATCCATTATCACAATACAGCACATCACAACAATCCTTTATATTACAGCAATAAGAATCAATTCACCAGTTACTTACATAGTTCAGTAATTGACTCTTTATACAGATTCATCCTAATCATTTGAAGACCAACTTTTTAACTCATTCATTATTGTATTATTATTTATGGTAATTTTATGTTACCAGAGATTTTCAAATTCTCATAAATTGATTATTTTTTATTGCCCCTCTATCTAATGCTGTGGGTGGCGCAAGCGGTTAAAACGCTGTGCCTGTTAACCAGCAGGCCAGGGTTTGAGACCTGGGTCGGCCCCACAAGACAGGGGCCTGTCCTTAGCCCAGCTCTGCGACGCCAGCTGGATCCAATCGTATTGGCTCTGCCTTTCCATTGGACTAATTCAGTGGCATGGAGAGGGGGGATTTGCTGCTTGGATAACAGCCTATCCTCCCTAACAATCCAACCCAGGCTTTCGTGCTTCGCATGCAGTGTATGCAGCGCCGAGCACAATACCATAGTCTTTCAAGACTGACGGAGGCCTGCTCTATCTAATCAAATATTAGCCCTTAGATGCCCAATCTGGACCGCTGATCCAAAATTGGTAGTTTTTCTTGTGTTTTAATGGAGGTTATGCTTATTATTTGACAAGATCTTGTGACATTTTTTGTAGACAGTGATAAATTCAAAAGCATGACTGTTTTGAATTTACATTTTTTCTGTAAAATCATTTTCTACCATTGATGCCTGTTTCTTTTTAAAGAAAAAGTTTCTTTTTAAAACAGTTTCTAAAACAGCTGATATCCATTTATATGGTTGTCCCTTCCATATTTTCATCCATTCTTCATCTGAGTTTGGAAGTAGTAACATTTAACCCTAAAGATGTGAGCAGATAACGCTCCAGGTAGACCTACCACTAGGAGCACAATCCTGACCATGTCTACTCAAAAGTAAGCCCCATTGTGTTTTATGAGTCTTACTCCCAGGAAAGTGTCTTTAGGATTGCAGCCATAGTCAATTTATTTATTTAGCGTGCGTGTGTTTGTGATATATGTGCTTGTATGATAATATGTGCTTGTGATAAATCAAATGTTAATGTCCAGTCCACCCATCCACTGAAGGACAGAGTGGTCTGTATTGAAAAAATCATACATTGTGCTGGTGTAAGTTCTCTGTGGACACTTGGGCATAATGTGATGAATATTTTGTTGAGGTGCACCACAGTCACACTGAGGGTTAGATGCAAGTCCCTACTAGGTCAATATTGGTGTTTTTTTTTACATTTGCTTTGCAGGGCCTTGGGCAACAGATTTCCAAGCCTCCAACCCAAATTTGCTTTTTAATTAGAGGTTCTGGGCATTAAATTGAGGACCTTTTGTATACAAAGTATATGCCCTAGAGCTGTAACTTTTCTCCTTGCACCAAACATTTTCCCATATTTTATTAAACCAGTATGTGGGAACTAAAGCCAATATAGTACAGTATTCTTTGCTCACAACTGAGCTCCCTGCAATCGTTTTAACAGACAAATAGCACAGGTTAACTAACGGCATGATTCTCCGCCTGGTCTAATATATTATGTGGACACTCGCAGACCTGGTCATTCATGAATTACTCAGCTAATCCCAGTAAACTGCTCACAATCCAAGTCAATAAACAGTAATAATAAATCCAGCTCTGTGGATTGGAGGCTGTTAATACATCAGTCGCCCAATGTTCATGACAGATAATTTATGGCTAACAGAAAGGTTCCAAACTAATTTTATTTCTCAAAATTGAAAATGTGTTTTCATTTCACGGAGGATGCTTGGCTAAAGATGGAGTTGAAGAAGTCCCTTTAATTACTAGAAAATACAGTCAGCAGGCTATTTTATGAAAGATTGAAAACAAAAGCTTTTCTTGGTTGGTGTAATTAGAGAGCAGACATTTCTCTGTGCGGAGTCAGTGCATGAATTGGTTGGCAGAACTGACTTCTGCCTTGTCTATGCCTCTGGAAAAATGGACCTCAGAGTGAGCAGGTCCCAGGTTATCTTGTCGATCTTTTCCCTTGGAGCAGGTCCCAGCAGCCTGCTTTACAACCTGCTTCCTTTTAAGGAACCCACACACAGGAAATGGAACACCCCTCTTTCCCTTCTTGCTAGCCTACATTTCCAGTACCTTGATGTTCATCCTCTTTATCTTTCTTCACTTTGATCTTTCAACCAGTGATATCGCTAGGGGATGTGGGCTGCCACCAGATGATGCACACAAGAGTGTGTGTGACATCACCTTTGGCCAAAATTGATAATATCAATACCATCATGTTATATATCAAA